>JABFTP020000124.1:65259439-66509439 GCA_013387265.2 Cryptolaemus montrouzieri | reverse complement strand
AGCGTAGCATAGCTGGTGAAAAGGATTCATGAGTCATCCAATCTTCACCATAACACTGGCCCCCATCTGTAGTAACGCCTACTTTCTTCATCTAATGACATATTCTGATAATTTCTTCTTCAAAATAGTTATGCAACTCTCCACTCATCGGCTGAATCTATGGTTATTCTTTCTTAGATTCATAAGATCCTGCGAAACTTTCATTTTCAAACTCATCATAAACCATAACAATCTGCTTTATGGAGTAAGGCGATGCAGGTAATTTGTTATCACTAGTCGCAAATAATTCTCTCAAGTCTTTCGACGTGCAAAAAGATCTAAAAGTCATGCCATCTTCAGAAATCATCCTTGAAATTCTTTTTGTAAGGACGAAAAGTAATGAGATATTTTCTCCTCTTCGTACCGGTTGGAGGAGGTAGCCTTACTGACGCGGAAGCATTGATCAGCATTGAAGAATTTGATGGAACCAGAGTCATGTTTTCTGTCACTTTTTTATGAGAAGTATCAATTTTGTGCTTGGACAGTAAATGTACATGTAAGCCTTTGGGAGATCGTGCCGTTGTTCTCAAAATAGACTTACACTATTTGCACTGGGCAGTTTGTCCATCATCTGCCTTCAAAAAGTATTTCCATATCTCTGATCCACTTTGAAACTCTTTATAAATTACGTTCGTTCTAATTTTAACACAAAACGAATAGACCGAGAGAACTTAAACACAAGAATTATTTTCAACTGTTATTGGAATAGTTTATAAATCTGCAGATTGCCATGCACTCTGACACGTCCAGGCTTGCAAAACAATGACAAATTTACGACAACCGGACAACGTCTCGCCTTGCTCATCCCTATCGCCCTGTAGCCCTAGCGCCACGTGTTGCCGCCGGGAATAGGTACATTGATTACATAAGTCAAAAACAACATGTGGAAGCACTGAAAGCTAACCAAAATTGACATAATACCAATCTTGCAAATCTTGATCGCGCATGATTTTGGGTGCGAGATTGATCTTGCAGAATAGGTGCGAGATCTCGGTATTGCAAGATCTTGGTATAACGAGATTGCATTCACTAATCGTGGCCCTGATCATTCAGGGGTTTGTCGATAGCATACGTTCTATATCTGGGTTTGTGCAATTTACTTAGATTATAAAGTTCTGCTTTGATCATCCCATCTGCGAAGGCAATATTTAGACGTTGCAGCCAGTCTTTCATTTCTTCTTTTCGGGTGTTTTTCTGTTTGTACATTGTGATATGGGGCGTTATCGATCATTAACACTTCCTTGGTGGTAAATCTTGAATAAGTTTTTCTCTCAACCATTTTTCGTACTTTGCGAAATTCATTTCACCGGTTTTACAATAGGACTTAAAGGCTATATATGGGTTTCGTACGATTCCACATTCACTATCGGCGTTCAGAATTATCTGTAAGGACTATTTCAAAAATAACTTACTCACACTGCCCTCCTTATACATTTACGAAGCAATCATGTTGTTTGAAAGCGCAGAAAATCGTACCACAGAGAAGGTACTGTTTAGAAGAGCATTGAAGTACAGGTAACATTCTTGAAGGTGAGTATGTTGATTATGGAAGTAGAATTTCTGAAAACCAAAGTGTTTTACTGAAAAGGTTCAAATTAACGTTTGAAATCGTGTTCGTTGGAAATAGTACTCGTTTAATTGTTAAATTGTTTAATTATTTTCTTGAATATCACGAACTGGACAATTTTGGCTATCTGTCACTATCGGTACTAAAATCATCCATTACATTCTTTTATGATGTGTCGCCATACTAGTAAACGAATTTCCAGAAACGCACGATTTTAAAATCGAGAAATCTATCGTAGAACGATTAGACCGTGAAATTAAATCCAGTAACGAAGAGTGCATCGAATGAGAAGTTTAAAAAATATTAAAACTGCTATATTTTCTAGTTAATTAACTCAGTTCATTACCTACCCGCATTTGTTTACTTCTAGTTATTAGCGAAGCAGGTTTTCACGGAGCGTGGATACGAGGTAATTTGTTGCAGCATCTTCGTGATGCCAACTAATGCTAACACATGGCTCGATAGGTTTGAAAAAGGGTTGATGAAACGATAACTATTATGCGAAATTACTTTAGTACAATTGAGCGATGGAAAATTTCCCGAAATTTAGCTCTTCCTTGCTCTACATACAAAAAAAATCCAAATCCGGTGGGGGGTCAGAGACCAGGAACGTGATTAGGTTAGGTTAGATCACTTCTATTGCTTTACCATTCATACACTTGTGGTTTCGATAGAACTGAACCGCCGTATGTTTCAACCAATATTTTCAACGATTCCGAACAAGAAATTCTGTTGGAATGGTTCAACAAATTACAGACATAACCTTAAATCCTCATGATGTCTTACAGTGCTGCCAACTTAGTGGCAACAATAAATTGAATAATAGGCTTAGGATGGAATTTGGAATGACGAATTTTGAGTAGAAATTTGACAGAATGTGTCAAAATAATCGAAGGCTATCTAGAATGGCTTAAAAATTCTTTTCAAAGAAACAGAGACCATTTATCCTGGGAGGTACAGGAAGAATAAGGAGAAAAATTATGTTGAGAATGCTTTTTTGTAGCATAAGGTAAATGATGACTTCCAAATTATGCAGGTTAATATTTTATCTACGAGTGAACATGGAAGACGAACAATAGATTCTGGGGTCGCTAATTACGATGAAAAGATCAGTAAACAACCACCAGGTCATGTTCAGGATCATTTGAAGTCCAAACCGAGAGATTAAGACAAGAATCTGAAAAAATTCACGACTCTGTGTTCAATTTCTTCGTGCCTAACCTTGAGGTCTTTTGAAGTTAAACGAGGTAAGAATTTCGAGAACTGTTGAAAAAATCTGAAAAAATTCACTCAAATTTTTGAAGCTGAAGAATCCGAATACAAGCACTCTTGATCTCCGTAACTTCCGATTCAAAGTAATTTGGTCAAATCCAGAGAGTCGTCTCAAATTCTGGAAAAATTCATGTTTTGAGGCCGCGAAATGCAAAACCGAGGTTTATTTATTTGTGCGATGTTTGAAGATCACTCAAGGTTATTTGGAGGTCATTTTGAAATTTTACGGAATAAAAATATTGAATGCATTTGCAAAAATTTACAAAAAACTAGTATACGTTTTTGAAGGCCACCGAATACGTAAACAAGCTCTGTTGACTCACATCACGCAAGGTTTGATGTTATTTGTAGATTAAATTGAAAGAATCATCACAGAGAAATCAAAAAAAATTTGTATCAAGAAGATTTTTGAGACCGCTTAGTAAGGATCAAGGGTCAGTTCATTTGTGCAACGTTTCCTAGTGGCCATTTAAGGCTATTTTGTAGTCATTCTAAAGTTCTTTGGGATCAGAAAAGTGCAGGCAGAAAGCTCTAGAACCCATTGTTTGAAATAACCTTGAACAGCTTCTAGGAAAGGTGGCCTGACTGAACAAAATACAGATTCTTAGTAGGCGATTTCAAATTTGAGTTTTTCCAGATTTTTTAGTCGCGATTTCTCGATTTCGCCTCCAAATGTCCACCAACCTGACCAGATAGGTGTTGATTGATCCTGTCATTGTAAGTAGCTACCCCAAAAACTCAAGAATCCATTTCCCGTTTCCTATGTTCACTCGTAGATGAAATGTTGACCTGTGTTTTAAATAGTTTCTGAATTACTAGCGAAAACTTGAATGTATTTCTTCATCTGAGGTTATTCATGACTTGTAATTGTGTATTGCTGATAAAACGTTTGGTCTACATTCGCCTAACGAAGTAGGCTCTAGCACTCGATGTCTAAGTGTGAAATTGTAGTTTTCCGATCTAACACAAAATACACTACTCTTAGAAATTATCGGACTACTTATAATTTGTCTATTTTTGTGTTTTTATAACTATTTTTAGAATTAAATCAGTAGGAGTAGGTGGAAAAAAAGACCTATTGAAGAATGAAAAAAAATAAGAAAATGAATTATTGGGCCTTACAGTCTAGCGCCACATTTTCGATTTATACTTCTTTTAGTCGATCTTATTGAAGTTGGTTGTTGAAGTCTAAAATTCAACCAGATAACCTTGAAGAACTCCAAGATCTGATCGAGTTGGATTCAGGGTTTGTTTTCTTCCTTTCATGGAATCTTTTATCTGCCAAATCGGGTTATATTGCGATTGTCAAGATAATACTTGCGTTACTGTCACTATAAATGCTGGTAGGTTATCATATAACAAGAGGTGCTGCAATAGATATTAATAGTTGAGATGAAAAGTCCTTAGGGTTACACATAGATGACAGAAAAATTCATCAACTGATCTGCCACTCAACAATTTATTCGGAACGATCACTCAGACTGCAAGGAAACCTCAGTTGTAGCCTTCATGGACATATAGAGAGCATTTAGTGTGGAGTGCGAGAGCCAGAGGAGTACCAAATATTAATGCGGAAAGTATCAGCAACATGCTGAATTCTACAGTGACCAACACTTCTCTAAAAAGGAGAGTAATCAGTTTTGTGGCTGACGGGGGCTGTCTTCAGCGAGGAAAATTATCCCCCTTGTTGTGATTCTTGCAGGTCGATGACCTTTAGGCTATAACCGACGCATATGACATGACGATATAGTCATTTTGGCTGGCCGAGGAGAAGACGGTATTTCCGTAAGACTACAGGACGCTATTTCAGCTATCGAGGGGTGGTGTGAGGGTGAAGAACTACAAAACCATTATGATGCAATTCAATACGAAAATAAGGATATTCGTATACCCCTCGTCCTTAAGTGGAGTGTTTATTCCGGTTGCCGGTTACCTTGGATAGTAAGCTCCTGTGGAATTCGCACCTGGAAAACACATTTCTTAAGACTAGAAATTCCTAGTGGCAAGTCAAATGACTTGTGGAAAGAAATGGAGTCTTGCCCCAAACCAATTTCAGCTTTTTGCTCTATACTTTCTGCAGCCTCTTCACTTGTTGAATAGAGGAGAAGATAGAATGTCTATTGATACATTCCATCACCTCTCCCAGAATGGAACAAATTTGTTCAGCGTCGTGCCCGGTACTTTACAGGCTAAAATTGAGGACAACGAGATGCTGAGTACGAAGTTTGACATAGCAATACCCGAAACCAAGATTGAGCTGCCATTCTAGATCATCATTCCTAGCAGACAGAAATGGGCAAGTTCCATGGTCCATTTACTTGTAGACAGCTCCAAATCTGCCGAATGCATTGAAGCTGGTGTAAATGGTCTAGTTGCTACCAAGGAACAAGGTCTTGGCGGTCTTGTAACTGTTTTCCAAGCAGAAATATTGCTGATTAATTGCTAATGTTCTGCTTGCAGGAGGATGTATAAATATTTCAATAAAAATCACATCACGAATAGCCAAGCGGCACTACCGTCAACTACACTTATATACTTATCACTTATTGTGCAACCCTCGCCGAACTGGGATAAAGAAAAAGGCTCTGTCTGATGTGGGCCCTGGGTCTCTCGTGCATTGAGGGCGGACTAATTGGTCGGTCCAGGCTCAGCCTTGGGATTCATTGGAACGTAGACCGCAAGGACCCGAGGTACGGGATCACTAGCTGAGCCTCTAGTTTGGATTTAGAATGACCCTTCAAGCCGAGTATGTGGGGAGAAGACAAAATCAATAGAGTATGTCATGTGAGAATGCCCTGCTAGGGACAGATTCAGGGTTAGGGATCTTGGATCTGATAAACTGGAGGTGTCTGAGCTTATTAAGCTTTCACCTACAAAGCTTATAACCTCTACAAGAAGGTTGGATCTTGTAGTAGTTGAAATTCAGGACAGAGTGTGCCACCATAGACCACTAGATCCTAGTGACAGGGCTGTCAATCAGCTATCACTAAATTTTATATCTAACACATTAGACATTACTAGGATTCAATTGAAATTGATCATCACCAGAAAAATGTGTTTCATTATCTGACTTTTCAGCCAAACTGGTTACATAAATAATCGACTAGGTTTCATATGAGACAATTTTTTGCAGTGTAATGATAGCGTTGCGTGAGTATCATTGTAGAGAAATCGAGTTGTTAGCCAGCAAACATGACACTTTCAACTTACCTCGAAAAATAAAGGAAGCGGCGCTGGAGTGATAATGGACAGAGACGGAAACATGATTACGGAAATGAGCAAACAACTTGAGAGGTTGGGAGAATACGCTGAAGAATTGTTTCATGACGAGGAACTAGAGGATATCGGAGTGGACGGAACTGAAGTACCAAGCATAACAAGGGCAGAAGTGAAAAAGGGAATCGAAAGTCTAAAAAACAACAAGGCTACAGGACCAGTTGAAGTTCACGGAGACCTTCTCAAGTTACTCAACGAGACTCAGTTGGTCAACTTATTCATTGCTGTATATGACACAGGAATCCTGCCTAGTGACTGGTTGGAATCGACTTTCATACCGATTCCCAAAAAAGCCCATACCAGAAAATGTGAAGAGCACCGAACAATAAGTCCAATGAGCCATATCTTGAAAATTTTTCTCACCATCATCCACAAGAGAATCTATAGAAATCTTGAAGAAGGAGTAAGCGATATTCAATTCGGTTTTCGAAACGGCTTAGGAACCCGCGAAGCTTTATTCAGTTCACAAGTTTTGATACAGAGAGCACGGGATGTGAACAGCACGGTCTTTTTATGTTTTCTTGACTTTGAGAAAGCTTTCGATAAAGTACAGCATGATAAACTGTTCAAAACCCTACAAGAGGCAGGCATAGACAGCAAGGATTCCAGAATAATAACCAACTTATACCTTAAACAAAAAGCCAGATTTGGAACGAGTGGAGCATTTTCGGACCTCTTTCGAATAAAAAGAGGTGTAAGACAAGGGTGTGTTCTATCTCCGATACTTTTCAATGCCTACTCAGGAACACTATTCAGAGAAGCTTTAGATGGAATGGATGACGAAGTAGTGATCAATGGTGAAATTGTTAACAACTTTAGGTATGCAGACAGTGCAGAAGGACTTCAACGTCTGATTGATCGCATCACCTCTATCAGTGAAAAGTATGGTCTAGGATCATGATTGTTAGTGAGAAAACACAGACGCACAGTTCAATATTGATAACGTGCCATTGCAGCGAACGGAGACATTTGCGTACCTAGGATGTAGAATAAAAGATGACCATACACATGAAATAAGAAACCGCATCGAAATGGCGAGGAATGCGTTCAACCGACCAAAAGAATATTATGTGACATGTCTTTGAATATTGACATCCGAATTCGGACACTTAGATGTTATGTCTTTTCCACCCTCTTATATGGGGCTGAGGCTTGGACACTCGCGGAAGCAGCATGTCGGCGACTGAAGGCCTTCGAATTTTGGTGTTAAAGAAGAACACAAATATCGGCTATTACAACTAATTATGCAGGAAAAGATAAACAGTAGGAGGGGACCTGGACGTCGGCGAATTTCATGGCTTCATAACCCGAGAAACTGGACAGGAACAGTATTCCGAACAGCTGTGAATATTGTCATGTGGGCCAACGTGATCGCCAACATCCACAGAGGATAGGCACAAGGAAAAGAAGAAGAGCATCATCTCGTTTTATGTTTTCGATGGAATTTTCATATCCCCCTGTGATGATGCTTTTGTGCGTTGCTAAGTCATTATATTTATAATAGAAACCAATATCAATTCGTTTACGATTACTGTAACTAAAATAACTGACAATAACAGTTTTTCTGAATTCAAACTTGTGGATTATTAACAATTTTCTACATCGACAATACAGTACATTCACGTTAACAATTGAATGGCGAAATAAGTGTTCGAAACGTTGCTCAATCTTACTTTCTCGTTAGATTCTCAAAATAGAGTTAAATGAAGACTATGGAATAAAACATCGTTCTTAGAAATAATAAATTCGAAGGTTGGATCAATAATTTTTCCAAACCTGTTTTTATAATCAATTTCCTTTCATTCATTAATAACGAAATCTAAATATTTTCTCAGAACAATGTCGATAACTTATTTACACAAAATTGGATGGTGGATTCATTAATTAAGCTCGCTTCTCAGAAATATTCAATTCAAACTTGAATCGATGAATTATTCGTCAGTTCATCCTCCCCCTGATTTATAATTAAAGGTGAAAGCCTTCCTGATTATACCAACGTCGTGGAATATAAACTCATATTTTCTTCTTTCCTTATTTAACAGATTTTTATAATTGGTTAATTTCATTTTCTACTTGATCCTTGTACAGTTCTGGGTTTTTATCATATTAAATTCAATGAATAGACTTCGGGACTGAGGAAAATTCAATTAGGCTGAATTCTTACGAAGACCATCATTAAATGCTTGTGAATAATTGAACGAGGCTGAAGAGGGGTGAGCGATGAACGAGTAGGGATATTTATGGGGGTCGAGAGCGATCTTTTGGGTAAAAATGAAATGAAATGAGAGCTCATTCTTCCGTACTGGGTATCATTTATTTTTCTACATACTGTTGAGAATCTTTCATTCGCGTTTTTGGTGAACAACAAAAGCGGACAACTAACTTGCCGTTAGCTGTCTCATGTGCAAGATGTTGAACCAGTTGAGGTGCTTTCCACAGAGAAAAATTGATATTTTTCATCAGAACTGAGACAACTTCAAACACAAATGATCAAAGGAACTATTTCATTTCAAATACGGATTAAAATGGATGATATTGACTTTTTACGTCAAAATGAAAACGGTTTACAATCGTAAATACGTTCCAGAAGAGGGCGTGAGTAACCGAGGGTTAAAAAGGAGCCAGCCTCGAAAAGGTATTGCAGTTTCGTCAATTACCATACATTTCAAATTTCAAAATCATGTCAAACATATTTCAGCTCACTACATTTCCTGCAACATCATTTTTGTATAAAACTTTTTTGCTTCAGTAATCTTAAATAAGGGGCAATTTTTGCAAACCAAGGAACTTTTTCCTTTCTGCAATCGTTATAGGAACCCATTTTGTAATTCTGCAGCAGCATTTCATTCTTATTCTCCTCATATATTGGGCAGTATTTCTTTTAGTTTCTTCAACCATAATAATTAACAAATTATGGTATACAAATGTCATAAACACATTTGAAGGAGTAATATCATCAACCCAAAGCGGAATGTTAATGCTCGTATTATCATATAAAGTAAAATTACATTGATTGTTTCCAGTTACATAGTCCCAATGGATAGATGAAGTCACATTATTGACATTATTGATGCTGTTTGTGGAGCGATCCCTTTGTTGTCCTTAAAGTCGATTGAGCAATCATTCGAAATATGTGGAACACAGCTAGGCTTTCCGAATGGGCTAAAGTTAATTTTAATCTCGGTCTATAGATCTCCTAATACAGACAACCTAAGAGAATCTTTTACCAGCTAGAGGGTGTGTTAAATAGAGTTTGCTCGATTAATTCTAGGGTAGTTTTGTGTGGAGACCTTAACATTGACTACCTACAGAATAGTGTTATCAAACAAGAGTTAGACGATATCCTAACTTCTTGTTACATGAAGGTACTCATAAAGAACTTTACTCGATATTCTAGTACTGCAGATTAAATTAAATTAAAATGCCTGAACGCGAAATTGTCAGTTCAAAGGTATATGAGTTTTCTATATCTGATCACACTTCCCAGATGCTATTATGCAATATAAGTAAAGAATTGCCTACATATACAAGATACGGAAGATACTTCAATGACTCTGGCTATATCATCTCCTTTATTTCCTGTCTCGAGAGTCATGGTCCTAATCGGCGAAATCTGTTGATGATCCCTTCAACAGCTTTGTCAACACTTACGCGTATTATGTTGCTGTATCCTTTCCGTTACGAATTGATAAGCCTAAGAAACGTACTAATAAACCTTGGGTAACTCTAGGTAAAATCGTGTCCTCAAAAATGTTGAAATTTTTGTTCAACCTCAAAAACTCGACCTAGCGCCCTAATAATATTGCATTCTATAAAAAATACAAGAAAATATATGATGGGATATTACAGGGGGCAAAAAACTACATAATAACGAGTGCTAGCATTCATGCAGGATTATGGAGTCATACCTGCCAGCCAACATGGTTCCTTACGGGTAAGTCAATTTTCACTTGTCTTCTGAGGTGCGTGGACGACTGGACAAGAGCAATCGACCGTGGTGAGCCTTTCGACGTGTTCCATTCCGGCGTGTGCTGCATAAACTAGATCATTTGGGGATCAGGGATGGTCTGCTGGAATGGATAAGGGCTTTTGTTAGCGATCGTCAATTCTCCGTTAGAGTAGGCTCCTCTGTTTCATCCACCAAACCTGTTACTAGCGGGGTCCCTCAGCGCTCAGTTCTGGGTCCTATTCTCTTTCTGGCATATGTGGCAGACTTACCATCAGCCCTTTTCTCTGCTCACGCATCGTACGATGACGATCTCAAGTTTTACGCCAATGCTTGACGTCGTCGTTGCAACTTTAGAAAAACCTTGATAATATATGTGAGTGGTCTCGAGAATGGCTTCTTCCCCTAAATATAAGCAAATGCAGGGCGTTACATCTGGGTAAGAATAACCCCCGGTACCGGTACTATATGGATAGTTCGAGCATTCAGTCCACGCAATCACAAAATGACATCGGTGTGAGAACCTCTGGTGGTTGGCTCACGTCAGCCATGTTGTATCGAAGGCGAACCGGATATGCTATCTCCTACGCAAATCTTTCACCGGATGCTCCATCAGCACGTATAACTTACTGTACACGTCTTACGTTCGACCTATCCTTGACTTCCCTTTGGTTTTGCTCGACCTTCATACGAGGAGAGGCTTGAACTTTTTGGTTTGAGGCCATTCTCTGAGCGTCGCGAGCGTGGATATCTGATTACCACGTATCGTGCAATGAACGGCCTCTTTGGGACGGACCTTAGCGATCTCTTTCGCCTCAACAGAAGCCATCTTCGCGGTCATTCACTGAAACTGTATCGGGAGGACTTCAAAACTACCCCTCGTGAGTTCTTTATATGCAACCGCGTCTTCCATAAATGGAACTGCTTATCAGAAGCTGTGGTTTGCGCTTCATCAATGAACTCATTTAAAAATCTTTTGGACAAAGTGCGTGCGTAACACTGGTGCCTCATTTTCATTTTCACTTTTCACGTATTCTATCCATGTCATCATTTATTTTTCCTGTTTCATTCTCTTTTTTCAATTCATCTCGATTTTTTCTTTGGTTAATTTAGGCATTATTGTTTATATTATTTTAACCCTGTTTCCTTTTCTTTTCGGTGAAATCACATACCATATTAATGATGTTTTTGAGATTCATGGACCCTCATGGTCCCATCTCTTACCTTTGTTAAATAAATAAATAAATAAATAAATAAATAAATGTAAAGTTGTATGAGACAGCTTCGAATAAGTCTAAGGCAGTATGGTCTATAATAAACAACAACTTAAACAACTCGGCTCTCAGAAGCAGTAAGTATGAAATCGAGATTTGTTACTCATTCGTAAGCGATCCTAATACTCTTTCTAATCACTTCAATGATAATTTACTAAGTATCTCATCTGAAATGCTACAACATAGGAAATCAAGGGGTGAGTTGCTTTCTACTGCTAACTGGGTTGGACAGTCTATGTTTTTAACTCATGTTACTGAAACGGAAGTCTTCAACGTTATTCAAAGTGCTAAAAGTTCAAATTCCAGTGGCGTTGACAATGTCACTATGAATCTACTTAAAAAAGTGGCTACCCTAGTATTGCCAGTTATGCTGGTTATTAGACAAATTGTACCGTCTTGGTTTCCGAGGACCCATTCATAAACTGTTAAAATCCTACATCTCTGATAGAGTTCAATTCGTAGATTTGGATGGTTCGAAATCAACTGTTGCAAATGTTAATGTGGTGTGCCTGAGGGATCAGTACTGGGCCCGCTTCTTTTTTACCATGTTTGCTGATGACAATACATTAATATGTGCTGATACATACTGGGATAACAAACAAAGCTCAAATTCTTCTGAACAAATTTTCCAATGGGTTCGATGACAATCAATTGTTCTTAAACGTGTCAAAAACAGTTTTTCTTGAATTTTCCCTCAAGAATCCAATTGCTACTAATTCATGTAGTTATTTACTGAGAGTTAAGAATCAATCAATCCAACAGGTTCAGTCAACGAAGTTCCTAGGCATCACAATTGATCATAATCTTAGCTGGTGTCACCACATCAATCAGTTGTGTCGTGTGCTGTCTCCTGCATATTATGCTTTGCACAGATTGCGTTTATCAACCAATAGATAGGTGGGTCTGTCATATTATCAGGCACATTTTTTATCCAGGATTATGTATGGGATTTTGTTTTGGGGTGGTTCTCATGTCTGTGACAGAATATTCAAGTTGCAGAAGAGAGCTATTAGAAATATAATAGGAGTTCCTCGTAGAACTTCATGTAGAAGTCTCTTCCGAGATTTGGGCTTGTATATATATTTCAGTATTATCTAAGTATGTAAAACGTAATTTCAACTTGTTTGAGCCAAATGGATTTTTTCACTCATATGAAACACGAACATCGGAATTCCTCGCCATACCTCAACATACTTTATCTAGCTATAAGAAGGGACCCAAATATATGGAAATTGGAGTATTTAATGCTCTACCCTAACAGCTTAAGGTAATCAATGATATAGGACAGTTTGGGAAAGCAGAAGAGAGATTTTTGCTCTCAAAATGTTTCTATACATTATGTGAATTTTTGCAATTATAATTATGGAATGTAAGTTGTTCATTTATTATTGGAACTTTCTTTTCTTTACTTGTTGACATGTCCCATACTATGTTACCTGCATTAATTGTAATTGTATTGCAACATTTGTAGTCAGAGGGCTATAGATTAATTATTATTATCATTACCAGTATCCGCGTAATAATCATCATTTTTCGACAAACTATCATTATCGCCGGTGTATTCGTCTTCAGACCACACTTCATAATTTGTTTTGTCATCACCTTTATTTACTTCACTATCAATGTCAAATATATTTTCAATGAAATAAAACTATAGTATTTAGATTTTCACTATATTAACAAAACTATGACCGGTTTCACCACACTGTGGCTTCATCAGATAGATACAAGCTAATGAACAGAGTTATTCCTTATATATTAGTCTTATTTCCTACTTAATATTGCAATAGGTACAAGAGGTATGTTGGAAAACCCATTGGAGTTGCTTACTTTATGAATTGAAAAGGTTGAGTAAAGGAGAAGGATTTAGATCTAATTGTCTATTAAGTAACCTACCCGAATTATTTTTTTGTTGATCTCCAAAATTTCCAATAGAAATTTTGAAAAGCAATCCAGGAAGTATTTCCAAGTATGAAAAGTTCTAACACAAAATACAACAGCTTAACTTATATTGGTAATCCTAGTCTAAAATTAAAATCATTCCTTTCGCATTATAACTTCAATATAGCATTCCGAACTGATAATTCTTTAGGCCGACATATCAAAAACTGCAAATCTAAAATTGATAGAAGTAATAAATCCGGTGTTTATAAACTGTCTTGCGGGGATTGTAATAAAATTTATATTGGTAGAACTTTCAGAAAATTCAAAGTTAGATTATCCGAGCACAAACGTAGTTTTAATTATCATAAATCAGATTCCCATTATTCTAATCACTTACTCGAAGAAAACCATAACTTTAATGATAATTTCAAAATTTTACACAATGAAAATAACAGATAAAAACTTAATCTATTGGCAATTTTAGAGATCAACAAAGAACAGAATTCAGGTAGGTTACTTAATAGTCAATTAGATCTAAATCCTTCTCCTTTACTCAATCTTTTCAATTCATAAAGTAAGCAACTCCGATGGATTTTCCAACATACCTCTTGTACCTATTGCAATATAAAGTAGGAAATAAGACTAATATATAAGGAATAACTCTATTAATTAGTTTGTATCTATCTGATAAAGCCACAGTGTGGTGAAATCTGTCATAGTTTTGTTAATATAGTGAAAATCTAAATACCATAGTTTTATTTCATTGAAAATATGTATATCGATTTTCTTCAAGTAACGACCTCCTCAATCAAATTAGTGTCAAATCTATCTTCAGCAATTGCTCATACCTCTTACTGATTAAGTTTTTTATACTTTAGATAATCCATACTTTCTCATCTTGGCGTAAAACATTACTGGCAAGCCACACGAACCGCCAGCACCCATAAAATATTTAGTAGGGTGGCTGGACAAGAATTAACATATTTTAATCTGGCCGGCTAAGTAGTACAATGCGCGCGACGTCGACCGCTCGTGTGGCGTTTAAACTGCTAAGCATTGTCAAATTTTCGTTGCCCAATAGAATAGTTAAAAGACCTTTCCAAACATATATCACTCGATCTATTCTTCCAATAATCAATTTGAAGGTGCTGCTGGAGGTGAAGGGGTGATTTTACATGCTCCGAACCGATTCAGAAATTGGTTCCCGTCCAATCAAAAGTTGGCGTATCTCAGCTTTTCCCGCCAGAATCAGTCCATGTCGAGAAAGGGTGTGTCCCTAGAGTTTTTGAGGTCAAATAATTGAAAATACCTAACCACGGTTGTTGATATCTGATAAATACTATCAAGCGAAAATGTTGACAGTTTCTCTGAAAACAAGTTGTCCATTTTTGATTAAAACATGCACGTGTAACAGAAACTTGTTTTTGATTGTATAGTTCTAATGAGGAGTTGAGAGTTTCCTGCTCAGATTAAGCTATTGCTGTTTCGCCAAACTAGGCGGTCGTAAATAAGAAAGAGTGAATTTGAAACTCGAATATTATTCAAACAACGAAATCCCATATTTGAATGTTTGATTTGTCCATATCTATTTAGTAGTTTCTCATTCTCTAGAATAGTCGTAGGTTTGATATATTACTCTTTTACCTCATTCTTATTGAGATCTATAACCTCTCCAGCATGATTACTATACCCGTCTACCTTGTGATACGTTCCCAGGCGAAATCATCAACAAAACCAATCTTCTGTAACGAACACACCAAAACCAGGCCAACTTAAATGATCCAAGCGAGCGTGGAGATGATCGCGTAATTTTGCTTCCGCGTGAGCAGACAAATGAAAGTGAAAAGAGAACGGCCGCCTATGAGATAAAATTCCGTGTTCAGTAATAGCCGGATTGCTGTAGTCCCGCTCGGTTAGCAACAGTCAGTCAACTCGTACTGTAATTCTAGCCGCCTATCGACGAAAATAGTCGCCTGATGACGTACCTTAACGGACACAAGTTACGGCATAACCATGTGATCTTCTCGCGACCTATACCTCCGATAGTGGCTCAATCTTTTTCATGGACTCGATTATTTCGATTATTTACGATGCTGTCGAAGTTTTATGGATCATTAAACGTACAAAATATAGTTATAACTTTTTGCCTTAAGGTACCTTGAATTTAGTCCATTTGTTGGTGGGAGATCTACAGGATATTTCTGAATTTGTTAATATTGTTTTAGGTATTGTAAGGTGAGATCTAAATAAAATAAGAACAACATATAGGATTTGGTAGCATATTCGCCACTTTGTATTTTCGTTTAATTTATGGTCATTCAAATTAACTTCGAAACGAAAACCGTAATAGATGAAGAAGAATAATTTCCTAAGATTGGTAGAGCATGAAATTTGCTTGCAGATTACTATTTTATTCAACCCTGCAGTGGGCTCGTGATCTAGAGTTCCACAGATCATAAATAAATAATTTCTTTTTTCTGAAATAAATCTATTTTCATAAAGAATTGATAAATATTTAAAGAAAGAAACATAAAAATAAGTAAAAATTCGATGGAATAACGGAGGAAGAAATCACAACAGTAATTAGAGCGACCAACAATTGGAAGGCCACAGGTATAGATAATATCCACAACTACTGGTACAAGAAGTTTGATAAGCTCCATGGAGCCCTAGCGAAACATCTCACGTATGTTCTTCAACATCCCAAGAAAACACCCACTTTCCTAACGCAAGGCTTAACATATATGCTACCTAAGAGCGATAGAACACAGGATCCGTCTCAATATAGGCCAATCACTTGCCTGCCAACACTCTACAAAATACTCACCTCATGCATATCCAATCGAATATACCAACACCTTGACGACAACAATATATTAGCAGAGGAGCAGAAAGGATGCAGAAAGAAACACCACGGGTGCAAGGAACAACTCATCATCGATTCTGTGATAATGAAACAGGCACACGTAGGGCATCGCAATGTTCATTCAGCTTTTCTCGATTATCTGAAGGCATTCGATAGTATCGCCCATTCTTGGCTTGTTGAAGTATTGCAGATATACAAAATTCACCCAGCCCTGGTAGAGTTCTTAAAGATAACAATGACACACTGGCGCACGTCTCTGCAGGTCAACATGAACAATAAATCAATTAAAACCGACGAGATACCCATACGTCGTGGAATTTTTCAAGGAGACTCTTTGAGTCCACTATGGTTCTGTTTAGCAATGAACCCATTGTCATCAATGCTCAATAGAACTGGATACGGATTTAGGATAAAAGCAGAAAGGAATTATCATACAATCTCCCACCTGCTGTATATGGATGACATCAAATTATATGCTTCGAACAAGAAGCAATTGGATGATTTGCTGAAAACTGTCAGTGAGTTCTCGGCAGATGTTCATATGAAATTCGGGATTGAAAAATGTAAGACCCTGAATATTCAAAGAGGGAAAGTCATAGATGGTGAAACACAACTTCCAAACGGTGATATAATACAGTGCATGAGAGATGGCGAAACATACAAATATCTGGGATACCAACAAGCCAGATTGCTAGACCAAAAACAATCAAAGGAGAAGATTCGTTCAGAATACAGTGAGCGTCTGAAGTCTGTGCTGAAATCGATGTTGAACTCGGGGAATCTAGTCAAGGCAATTAACACCTACGCCATTCCAGTGTTGCTTTACTCATTTGGAATAATCAGATGGACTAAGACGGAGCTGGATGATATTCAAAGGCAGACCCGAACGATGCTGACAAAGTACAACAATCATCATCCAAAATCGTCTGTGATACTAACAACTTTGAAGCGAAAATAAGGAGGACGCGGATTAATAGATATTGTCAATTTACACACCGAACAGATAAAAAATCTCAGAGAATTCTTCTCAGCAAAAGCTCTCACTTCTGACCTCCATAGAGTGGTATCGTTGGCTGATAAGGGATATACACCTCTAAATCTTGCTACCAGAGATGACCTTCTGAATCTACCATTCCTATCAGATACTGAAAAACAAGAGCAATGGTCAAGAAAGGAATTGCATGGACGACATCACCATGAGATTAATCAACCACACATCGACAAAGAAGCCTCCAACAAATGGTTGATGAAAGGAGAATTATTCGCAGAAACAGAAGGATTCCTTATGGCCATCCGAGACCAAGTGATCGCTACAAACAATTACAAAAAATTTATTATGAAGGACGGAACATTACAAACAGATAAGTGCAGAAAATGCCATATAAGATCGGAGACTATCCAGCATATTACGTCCGGATGCGAACAACTGGCCAATACGGAGTATCTTCACAGGCATAATCAAGTGTGCAACATTATCCACCAGAAACTTGCACACAAGTACGGACTTCTGAACACCTTCCAGCCATATTACAGGTATCAAGCGGCACCCGTATTGGAAAATGACTCTATCAAATTATACTACGATAGACCTGTTATCACTGACAGAATGGTGACGAATAATAGGCCGGACATAGTGGTGTATGATAAGAGAGCCAGAACAGCAATGCTGGTGGATGTCGCCATACCGAATAATAACAACGTGCTGAATAAGTTCCAGGAGAAAAAGTCCAAATACACTGACCTTGCTATTGAGATCAAGCAGATGTGGCACCTCGAGAAAATAGATATTGTTCCTGTCATCGTATCCTCGACTGGGTTAATACCCAAAACTTTGCATGATAGTCTTAAGAAATTAGAATTGCATAAGAATACCTATATAAAAATACAAAAAGCTGTAATTCTTAATACATGTAGGATAGTTAGGAAATTTATGTCAAGTATATTGTAATCGAGCCTATTCCCTTTGATTGCTGAATCTGGGAAAGGTAAATTATATCCAGCTGACAGCTGAGATAGTGCATAAGTCCACGATAATAAATAAATATTTTCAAACGATAAAGAAAAAACAAAGTGCCTGGGAGATACATCAATTTGTATCGAACTTTCATATTTCGAAACAATTGGTAAATCTTCGATGTAGTCTTGAAAGTTATTCGTAAAAAACTCAAGAAATAAGAGGAAAATCTTGAGGGTAGAAAACGTGGACCTCAAACATTGTTATCAAATTTCCTAACCAAACATTTACAAAATTCATTAAGAAATGATCTTGGTCGAATTTCCCAAGGATTTTAGTGTGCTAAAACATGGATATTATGGCAATTTGTCACCCCACGCCTTTTGAAAGAGGATTCATCAGTCCAAAAAGTTTTACTAAAAAGTTAGGATTTTCTTCTGTCGAATTCAAAAGCCACTGGCAAAATCTCTTTTTGTCAGCACCTCCAGCCTGTAAATCCTAAACGGGGTGTAGGTGATATGCGTGCATGTGATCGTCTAGTAACGTTTGTAATACTTGGGACTTAGGTGTTTGTTATTGCTGCCTTGCGAGAGCTGAGCCTTGTAATATTATCAAAGATACGAAGTATGCTATTTCGATTGTAATTTCGACGGTTTTTGTTTCGTTCATCATTAACACGCAAACCAAAATTAAGAAATTTCTGAAGTGTGTGGACACGAGCATCTCGAATTCTTCTATCTGGTTTTCGCGAATTTCTGACCAAAAACTCTACAAATACCATCGAACAGCCAGCGTAATCACGAGATATGGCTCCGACCGGCTCTCTCCTTTTCCAAAATTCAAAGCGTTCGAAAAATGTTGTAATGGGTCGGGTTTCATCAGTAAAATTCTTTTCGTTGAATCATCATCATCATCATCTGTCAACCATCCTAGTCCACTGCTGAACATAGGTCTTCCTCAACGATCTCCATTCCTCGCGATTTTGGGCCGGATTTATCCAGTTCGTACACACTCGCTTGATATCGTCTTTCCAACGAGCTGGTGGACGTCCTCTACTTCTGTGGGCTTCATCTCTGGGACGCCACTCCAAAAGACGCTTTGTCCATCTACCGTCCGTGGTTCTTGCTAGATGACCGGCCCAGTTCCACTTTAAATTAGCAACTCTCTCGAGAGCATCCTGGACTCTAGTTCGTTGGCGTATGATATGGTTGGGAATTCTGTCCCGTAGTGTTATGCCTAACATAGCTCTCTCCATCTTACGCTGAGCAACACATATTTCATTAGCTGATTTCTTTGTTAGGGTCAGGGTTTCTGCACCGTACGTCAAAACTGGTAAAACGCATTGATTGTATACTTTACGTTTCAAACAAATCGGTATCTCTGATTTGAACAGATCTCTCAGTTTTCCAAATGCAGCCCATGTCAGCCTTATTCGCCTTCCTATTTCTGTTGTTTGGTTGTCCCTGCCTATAGTTATCTCATGCCCCAGATATTTGTATGACGTTACTTGTTCAACAATTTCACCATCGATGGAAACTGGTTGGCTTGGTACTAAGTTGGTCATCATCTTAGTTTTCGACATATTTATCTTCAATCCGATTTTACTGGATTCCTTAGACAACTGCAAGAGCATCTCATTTGCATCATCTAATCTGTTTGCTATAATGACGATGTCGTCGGCGAAACGAAGATGACTTAATCGCTCACCATCCACATTTACTCCCCTCTGATCCCATTCCAATTGCTTGAACATATATTGCAATAGGTTTGTGAACAACTTCGGGGAAATAGTATCACCCTGTCTTACTCCACGTCCGATCCTGAATTTTTCTGTAGAATTGTGAAGGTACACTTGTGAAGTGGCATGCTCATATATATATTTAATGATGGCAGTGTATCTATGATCTATTCTACAGTCAGCCAACGCTTTAAGCATAATCGCCTGTATCACGGTATCGAAGGCTTTCTCGTAATCCACGAATATGAGAACCAGAGGCAAGTTGTATTCTATGCTCTTTTCAATCAAAGTCTTGGGAGTTTGGAGATGATCATTAACAGCAAATGTTGCCCGAAATCCAGCCTGCTCTCGAGGTTGGTAGGTGTCCAGTTTGTTTGTAAGGCGCTTTGTTATTATTTTGGTGAAGAGTTTGTATAAGTGCGATAGAAGGCTTATAGGTCTATAGTTCGAGAGATTTGTGGGGTCTCCTTTCTTGTACATAATTATTATTATAGCATTATGCCAAGACTCTGGTACTTTTGCTTCAGCTAAACATTTATTGAAAAGTTTCGTTATTTCACGAATCAGATTTTCACCGCCTATCTTCAAAGCCTCCGCAACTACTCCATCTTCCCCTGGAGCTTTGTTGTTTTCATATCTGATAGTGCCTTTCGGACCTCATCAGCTGTTATTTCTGGGAGGTCCTCCGAACCCTGATTCATAACATGAGGTATGCGATTGTCTTCCTCGTTCTCGCGATTCAGGCTTCGATACAAATTGGAGTAAAAGTCCTCGACAACCTTCACTATTTCGGCTCTATTTGTTATAATTGAACCATATGGATCCATTAGTTTGTGAATGTTACGTTTTCCCAATGAAGTCGTCCGTCGTAGTACCTTCATGCTTTTATTTTGTTCTATAGTTTGAACTGCCAAGCTTTTATTGTGCTGTCGAGAGTCCTTCCTAAGTTGGCGAGATATCTCGCGGTTAAGTATTTTCAGTTCTTTCTTGTCTGCTGTGTCCTTGCTTAATAGTTCTCTTCTGGTCTTCATCATGCGTTTCGTTGAATACAAAATTTTAATCTGGCGTTGGTGTGGTGATCTTATGTTACATGTTTGGTATTGTGGGTTGAAATTCACCCCATTTTGTTTTTCCTGTGAAAAAATTATTTTCACAATTTGTTTCAGGAATTTGATAATTGACTGCGTTAACAGACACCATATTCTTTCAGGAAAAAAAGTGCATTTGATTCACCCACCTACAGAATATAATAGAAAAAAGAAATTTTCACGACATAATTTTAATGAAGAAAAACATACATTTCTTCGGTTCAGAATATGAAAAAATCGTATTCGTTCAGTAGAATCTGAATATCAAATAAATAAACAGAAATATATGATTCAATCAAGGAGAAAAACGCGAACTAGAAATTTTGAAAGATAAAAATTTTACAGTGTGCTCTATTGATAACAATTTTCACATAGAATAAGACTATGCTCCAGACACAAAAAACTTCACATTTGGCACACTTCTTTTGGCACTTTCTATCTTTACCCCTGGGGCGCATTCCACAACTTCCAATAGTTTTCTGGCGTTTTGGCTCTCTTTCATTCGGTTCTAATTCGTTCCCATTCAATGAAGATTTGATTGAATTTTTCAATTGCTTAGGCAACATCTCATTATCTTTACTAGACAGAAGGAACTAAAAGGATTTCTCTTATCTTTTCTATATTTTTAGTGTTGCTTTGATTTATTATTCATTGATAGCCCCGACGTTCATCATTGAAAAAAAATGGTTAGTGGCCATCTTCTACTGTTACGTGATACGTCAGAATTTCCGCATAGTTCCTCGACCACATCTACTTCGCATTTGGTGAAATTATAAAAATCTATTATCTCAGGTTTTCGCTTCTCCAGTTCTTTCAGCTATTCTATCGTCGTGGTGAAACGTGGCGGTAACCAGTACTACTTTTGTCTTCTTCGGTATATATAATATGGTAGTTTCCTTTTGAAAATCAAATTTGGTAGAAAAGACTTTGATTTCTAGTATCGACAAGCGCAGGTGGAAACTCAGCTTTAATTTTTCTTATGGTGTCAACGGAAGTAAGTTTGTGATTTTTCAACATATGGATCATCAGCGGAAAACTGGTTAACCAGCTGTCGGAAGTCACATTTCGGTTAGTTTGACTGATGGGTGCCACTAATCTGTCAACAACATCAAAGTATCCTATACTTTGAATGGACCATCTTGTTGTTGACCCGCATATGGTTCCATATTCACCACGTAATATGATTTTGCATCAACTATAGCGAATATTTTCAATCAGTACTTTGAAGATTTATCTGGCATATATACTCGAAAAGGACATCGACCACGAAATGCAGTCAGCTGTTCATCTATGGTGACGTACTCCCTAGGAGAATAAGCGTCTTGACAGTTTTCAACAAACCTAGTGAACAATGCTCTAATGTGGGTGAATTTATCAATTTGTAGCCTAATTTGTCTGTTTTCAGAGTTATCAAAACGCAAGCATCTGAGTAGTAATTGAAATCTTTGCAAAGACTTAACTCTTCTGAATATATCAATACCCAAACCATTAGTTTCCTCTTGATTCAAAGGATTCGTTTTGTACACCCCAGATGAGAAAAGGAGACCCAAAAAAGCACGAAGTTTGGCAGCATCCAGTTCTTTGACCACATATTTGTGCTGATTATCATAAAGATCCCGAATAGTAGCCAGACGCTGATTGGTATATCTTATAATACTAGTAATAATTACCTCATCCAAAAAAAAAGTCGAAGCATTCTTCAGCTGTTTTGCGGATCATGCCATAAGACGAGGAGCTTCCTTTGTTGTCCTTCCTAACTCATTTCTCTAAATCACCAACAAAAAAATCAATATTACCTAAAAACTAACCCCACATCACAAAACATATCTGTATAACTTGAAGGAAAAAAAAAAGTATGGTGGGGTGGTTATCACCAAAATTGTCTATAATCGATAACGTCAGTGGTGTTGTGGTGTGAAAATCACCAAGTCGAACTTCGCAATCAAATAACAAATATGTTAACTCACTTAGAGCTGAGAGGCAATTGAGACATCAATATTTCGTCCAATATTTGAAGATACTGAAGTGGTCGGGGCGCTGACAGTTTCAGTGTTTTTGTGATGCGCAATTGAATTACACTCTGGGTGATTTTAACACCACCACACCAACACAGGGTTAATACATGCAAACACTTACATTAATTTTCACACTACACTACTATTGATCACAGGAGAATATGTATATTTGTAAGTAGTGGTTATGACAGCTACACTGAACTTGAACTGAACTTGACGGTAGAATGAATGTTGAAAGAATAAGAACTGAATGAATGAGTCTGAGCGAATCTCTGCATCAATGTAACTGTGGCCTACATATGCCACTGACTGGATCGACCTGGGCAAAATACCTTCTGAAATGCATATGGTTCTCGTAAAGTGTGGGGTCAACAGGCGCCACATAATTCATAGTTGACAAGAATTCTCTAGTTTTGAAAGTTCTGAATTTTATGTTTCCCTTGTTCTAAGAAGTGCTCCATTAAAATATTCTGAGTGGCTCGATTTCACATGTTATGCCACGTAATATCATAACCCTGACAAATTCAATGAAAAAAATTTTTTAACATAAACTGTGGCTCTGCAGAATTTCGTTTGCGAAAGAATAATTAAAAACCACATTTCAAATCTCAACCATATGTCTAAAAGGAGAGCCCTTAAAAAATAGTTATTGATAAATCTTCCTCATTTTCGTTGAGAAATTAATAACTGCAGTAAGTTCGTCTACTTAGGAAACACCCTGTAGAACTATAATTTTCCTTTTCATATTCGGATTTTCATTTGTTTAGCTTTTCAATAAAATTGAACACAAGTGAAAAAAGAATCTGTAAGACTCGTAGGATCTTTATTTGATTCTATTCACATATTTATATCACAGAAAGAACACTACATAACCTATCTTTTGAACCTGTAGAAAACCTATTAAAATCAAGTTAAACAAATTTGAGAACATATTTCTCTGGTACTTACGCAACGATTTTCGAAACGAAAAGTTCTAGGAAAGTTAAATATTATGCTAATCCCAAACGCCAAGTCAGTACGATTCAATAATTTGAAATTCAAAATGATCCGGCATAATCGGACACGGTATTAGCATAAAAATATGAGAGGATAACGATAACGCTTTTTTTCGACACGGTGATAAATAAAATGGCGTATTTTTCGGTATTTTAGGATAATTTGATGGCATATTACTCTATTTATGGGGTATCCATGTCGAATGAGCTAACTCGTAAAATTTACATTACCAGGTACTTTATACATTTTTTCGGTCGAAAAAACAGGAGTACATAAACTGAGATGGGTTTTTTAGGATTTGACCTGAACATGCGTTTAAGTGTGGTATAATGGCGAACAACACTGATGAGACTATAATAAATATATTTTGCGTAATGTATTTGACTGAGTTCATTAAAGTTGAGGCTCTATCGAAAGCTGTTTCGAGTTTATCAATACGAGGTAAAGTATCATATTTAATACCTATACTCATCGAACTATTAAATGGATCGATAACACTTGGCAATAAAATTCCACTTTTCGTCTGATCAATGATGTTCACTAATTTGCCGTCGCTGATTCTAAATATACCCTCATTTGTTTTCTAACAGCTCTTATACAGGGTGTTACATAATAGTATGTCACAACTTGAACGGGTAAATCTTCGTGCAATTTCAAGAAAAAAATTACATATGAAAATTGGTTTTTCCTTCAAAACTTCTGCAGTTTTTGAGATTTTCAGCCCAAATTTGAAATAAAAGCTATTTTTTACAGCCTACATCAATACACGTTCTTAGTTCTAACTAGAATCTACAAGGTGTTTTTTCTGGAGCCATGTCTTCTTTTGCCCTCTCGAACTTTTTTGCAGTACGCCACTGATTAGCATACAATCAATTTTCGTCATCTTCGTTCAATTTTGAAACTTTTTCGTATCTCAGACCGGACGTGATTTCCATGATCTGTGAAATATCCATCTTGTTCCCTTTATTTTCTGGATGTATAAATTCAATTCTCTCAAAATCTATGAAATGGTTTTCTTCTATACAATGGTCAGAAATTCTTTGTTCGACATTTTTATTCATTGCAAAAATCGCAAAACACACGTGTGAGAACTGACAAAATCGAGCACTGTAAACAAACTAAATGGGAGATCGCTTTCAAACTCCACGTCAGTAGTGAAAACAGTTCTGCCAACGTAGCAACAACAAAAATTTTGGCAATCGTTTTAAGCAGATTTTTTGAATAATCTATTCCCGGTACTTTTTTAACTTGAGTGGGTATATCTACGTGCAATTTTAAGAAAAAAAGTTCATATAAACATAGCCCCGCAAAAGCTTCGTTACGGAGCTACAGGTCGTTGAAATTTCCGGAAAAAATTGGTTTGTTCTCCAAAACTCCTGCAGTTTTTGAGATATTCAGCCCAAGGTTGAAACGCAAGCTTTTTCTTACAGCATCCATTATTACACGTCCTAAATTTTCATTAGAATCTACAAGGTGTTTTCTTTTCCAGAGCCATGTCTTCTTTTGCCCTTTCAAACTTTTTTGTAGTACGCCACTGATCAGCGTACAATCAATTTTCGTCATCTTCGTTCACTTCTAATTAAAAAAATGCCTGGTTTGCTTTGATTCTTTTCATTTATTCATTTATTTTGACAGTTAACAGTTTGATTTTTTTCATTTATTTATTTATTTTACAGTTGCTAAAGTTGAACCAGTGTCGGCTCGAATTGTTTATTAAATTAATGATTACTTTCAAGACTTTTGAAATTATTGCTGTAAGAAATAAATGGCTAATTTTACTAACTTTTGGCTGATATCCATTACATGTATGGTCTGGCTGACGGAAACACCACAGAAGCTAGGCAATTAAATCAGGTGCGCGTTCCAAATCGAGTAACACCAGAGAGGCGAACATTTTCAAATACCCATTGAGGAAACTGGTTTTTTACTGCAAATATTCATCAAAAAGATGCAACCAAACTATGAGAACTCCAGATATTGAGGAAGCAGTTTTGAATTGTATTGATTTGAATCCTGATATGAGTACAAGAAAAATTGGAAATCAGTTGAATATTTCCCATGTTCTAGTTTGGAGGATTCTCCACGACTCTTCATTGTACCCGTTTCATATTCAACGCGTCCAAACTCTACTTCCTCGAGATTTTTCTTCAAGACCTATGGTTCTTAGAGAAAATTAGAGAGAAAATGCTCATTTTGATAGTGAAATAACGTTCACAAACGAAACTAACTTTTCAAGAACTACTGTCACAAATTTTCACAATAATCATCATTGGGCTGAGGAAAACCCCCATTTGATTAAAGAATTTCATCATCAAGAAAAATTCTCACTAAATGCCTAAACTAACAGACTGAACGGTCGCGCTTATCGGAAATTTCTTGAGGAGGAGTTACCTTTATTGCTTGAGGATGTACCATTTTGGTGAGAAACATAATGTGGTTCATGCATGACGGGGCACCAGCACATTTCAGTGTAGAAGCTAGGGAATTATTGAATAATACATTCAACAACCGATGGATAGGTCGGGGTGTGCCAGAACCATGGCCTCCTAGGTCCCCAGACTTAAATAGTTTAGACTTTTCCATATGGGGATATCTCAAAAGTTTAGTTTATACCACTCCAGTGAACACTGTAGAAGAATTGAGAAAACGAATAATAACCTCTTGTGACACGATAAGAAATACCCCAGGATTATTTCAAAGAGTGCGTGATAATATGTGAAGAATGACAGAGGCCTGTATTCTTGCAGGTGAAGGACACCAGCAATTTATTTAGTTTTATATTTTTTTTTAGTTTGATATTGAATAAGTATAAGTTAAGTCTCAGAAGACGAGCTATCAAAATAAAAGCAAATTTTGGGTATATCTATCGGGTATTTCTATTATTTTTGTCTTATTTAGCGAATAAAATACAATTCAAATAATTCAAATTCAATAATTTTCACTAGAAAACAGTTGGACATACGGAAAAATTTCAGGTGTCAAAAAGTTTCTAAATTGAATGAAGATGATGAAAATTGATTGAACGCTGATCAGTGGCGTACTGCAAAAAGTTTGAGAGGGCAAAAGGAGACATGGCCTCGGCAAAGAAAATACTTTGTGGATTTCACTTAAAATCTAGGACAAATTTGGGCTGAATATCTCAAAAACTGCAGGAGTTTTGAAGAAAAAACCAATTATTTCCGGAAATTTCAATACTCTGTAGCTCTGTAACGAAGCTTTTGCGGACCTGTGTTTATATAAACTTTTATTGTTAAAATTGCACGTAGATTTACCCCCTCAAGTTGTGACATACTTTTATGTAAAACCCTGTATATGTGTTTTTGTCACGTTTGATACTATTGTTTTATGTAAATATCACGTGTGTAGTATATGCATTATTGCCATTCTTCATATATTTATGAATTGAGATATTATTGGCTCATTGTATAAAGTTGAAACGAGAATAAACCTGATTTTCTTACTTACTCACTATTATCCATTTAATTCTGGATATTTTGAATTTCTTTCTCAAGATCTTGTGAATCGTCTTTCTATTTTACTGGGTAACAACTCTTCTTGTAGTTGTTAAAAAATGATGTCAACGTGCGACATTATCAAATGAAAAAGAGCCAGTTAAAGTATGTAATTCTTGTCCTGTAGTATAGGTTCTTAGACGCCAGCTTGTTGAAGTGTAGGATCTAACTTAATATTTTTGCCGTTCTCCAAACTCCTCATAACCTATGTAACTATAGCCAATAACAGTATTCACATCCCGCGAAAGAAAATTTCATCGAGTTTGTGAAGATCACTCTCGTTCTTTGTAGGGAATGTAGAAAAAAATGGATAAATTTCGAGAAAATGGGAACCGATCTAATGACTGATGCCGTATTGATTCAAATTCCAAAGCGTAATATGTTGAACTCCGTTTCATATCATAGAACAGTATTCACCGATACGTTAAATTTCATTAATTGAAAATAGAAGCACCTTTGTTCAACGATATTGAACGGGTTCATCTTACCTCCAAACTCTGATTGCTATCGATTGCTTTCTTTTGTGCGCATTTGAAGTTATGAGAGAGTTCAGGGGAGGCTACACGACACACCCTTCCGTTACCGGTATTTTCTTCATGATACAGACGAATCAAATTGAAGATCATTCGGATATTAAGTGGCTATTCATATTTAGCGATCGAATCTGGAGATTTATTTAAATCCTTGAATATGCGAACAATATCTCTAACTGTTTTGGCATTTTTCGCTCCCGGATAGGGTTCAAATTTGACGTAATGTCAGCCTATGGAAGAAAAACTTTCTTCGTTTAGAGAGTCGCCTGCCATTGATTCCTCACACAATGCATTCTGATATGAGGCTTTCTTACTTGGATGATCAACTCGCTTGAAGTTGAACTCTTCAAATTTCCGGAGGAACGGTAGGAGAATAACTGAATTCTACTTCGTATACCGACTCTATAGAACTTCATCCACCCGAAAAGTCCAAATTCCGATGGCCAGGTCCTGTGATCTGCAACACTGAATCTCTTCTTTACTTAACAACATAAACATGTGAATATATTCATACCATTTTAATTTCAATAATTGGTAGTTTGCGCAGGAATTTTTCAGTGGATTTGTCAAGTAGGACTGTGTCCCTTTGGCCCTTTAAAGCAAGCTGACGCTCATGAATCCGAGACATTGTTTCCAGCAAAAATAAACTACATTGCTCAGAAACAACATGTTTCTTCGATCCCGCAGGAAAAATTTAATCTAAAAATGGATTCTGAGTGCGCCAGGTTAAAACAAAGAAACTCGAACTCGTGAACAGAGTAACCAGAGTTGTATTGAGGCGACATTGAAGATGGCACAATGTGTTTTATTCATCGTCATCTTGAATTATTCATATAAACGTCGTACAATGAACATGAATATAAAAGAAAAAATGTGTTTACATTATGATAATCACAGAAAGTAATAAATCGTACATGGGAAATTAATCTGCTATACGGAATATCGAGATCTATTATCAACGAGATTCACATTGGATGTTAGGGCGTTTGTTCAGTCGATTTTCGTCACTTTTTACACTTCGTGGGGTTTGTAGGCCAAAATGACGTCTATCATAGATAGTTCCTTAGTTACCGTGAGTGTTTTTTTTATGCGCGCTTCCCAGGGATAGGTGAACCTGTTACACCACATGAGTGGGCGCCTGGGAAGGATTGAGGTGTCTGTTTACTCGCTTCTTGACTGGGTCAAATTGTAGGATGTTGGGAAGATTTTGGACGGCTCTGTGAACGAAGAAATTCTTATAGAGAGAGGTTCGAGGGGACTGTTAAATGTACCGTCATATGATGAGAACTCCTTGCCAGCCTAGTGTTGCGGCAAAACATGAGTTTTCCGCAACAAGGTCTTTCAGCTCCTTGAAGCATCTTCCGTGGAAGTATCTGTAAAACAGAGAAAGGTCAACAACTTGCATTCTGAGAGCCAGCGGTTGGAGATCGCAGGTGATCTCCGAGTGGTCGTGAAGTATGTTCAGATGTTCGAATTGGTTGTACCAACCCGTCAGACAAATCTTCTGTTGGAGACCTTGGGCTCTTTTCTGATGTTTCCTTTTTCTGTGTCTGGTGCGCCTTCTGTCTGTCTTTTGAGTGATACTCAAAACGTGTTTTGTAACTATATCCTCCATGCCTCATTTCCATAAGAAATGCCGGAGGTATTGGTTATTCATTTTTTCATTACCTTTGTTTTTTGAGTAGCCTGAACCTACGCAATAATTACTCTTCTACACATAACTATGACTATTTAAGCAGTCATTCGGTATGATTCAAGTGCTTTCATTTCAGCTCGCCTGTCAGTATGTTCAAAAATTGCCTCATCATGGAATTCTAGTCCATACTCTATTGCTATAAACACCTCAAAAAAGTCTAGGGAACACTTCTGAATATCGATATCGTATCCAGAACGATCAATATGGATGATTTTTTAAAGAAATGAACACCTGCATCAATTTCTCACCAAATTATGTAGAGTGCCACAACAGATTTCAGTTTTTTTTTTATAAAAAACTAAAAATGCAGCAGATGCGACGCTGCTTTATAATCATTTCATGTATTCAGTGTTTGAAATCAGTTAGTTGGCACTCTGTTCCTTTTTTTTTCCTCAATTTGAAGGAAGATCGAGGCAGGCACGGAAGTTATCTGCGCATATCCATCCCAATCCTTCGGGTTTGGACTGTCGTTAGACATAAGTCCAGAAGGATAATTGTTTATACGATACATTTAATGGTGAAACTTTGACTCTTAAGTTTTTAAATACACACACAGCCTCTCGTCTTGGGCATCTGAGAGCTCAGACCGAACAGCCATCCGACCCGTGCTTGTTCATAAGTTAAAAATGAGATTTCTTTAAAAATGTGTATATTTCCCAGTAGACTTTGGGGTTGTTGAGTGCGAGAATCTGTTCAGCCTGATATGGTTGATGGAGTTTGGTGATTTAACTCAAGGTTAAGCATAGCAATTGAATATTTCGAACATTGTTATTACATTGAAACAGAAGGTGGTTTAAAGTTCCTATTTCCCCACATGAGCAAAGAGGGTTATCTTTCAATTTCATTCTGTGAAGATATTTCGGAAAGAGAGCGTGACCACTTCTCATTCTAGAGATAGTACGAATAAAATCTCGTTTAGAATTCCTAAAGGGATCAGACTTGTCTACTTCATCAAATATGTTATCGAACCAGTAGAAATGTGGCGGGGAGGGTTAAATTGATTTATAGAACTGTCCGCTTGGGTTGGATTTGAAGGTTTCTTTCCATCTTGAAGTTGTGAGGTGTTTAAAGAGGAGGAAAAAATCATTGTACATGGCGGAAGTAAGGTGGGTGAGATCGAGAAATGCCGCTTCTTTGGCCAAGAAATCAACATTTTCATTGCCCACTATTCCTGAATGGGCCTTAGCCCAAAGAAACTCGATTGTACAGCCTGATGCAGATAGCCGGGACAAAGCTTCTAAAATATCTTCATGAGTCAGACTGAAGTTTGTGTTATATTTCAATTTCTTCAAGCTCATCAGGCTGCTCACGCTATCTGATATTATCAGGAAATTTTTTGAGGAAAATGTATCGATGTACGATAGAATGTAATCTAATGCTCTACAAAGAGCTAGAAGCTCTGCCGAGAAAATTGAGGAGTTATTGCTGAGTCGAAACAGTGAATGAGAGGTGTGTAAGGGATCGAAAACAGCACAGCACTCTGTTTCTGTTGTAAGCACAAGTTTTGTGATTCGACCATGGAAATACGACATTTGACTAGAGAAGAGATGTTACGAGCCGTTAGCATGCACCAAGCTGGGAGCTCACAACGGGAAGTATCCAGGGTTCTGGGAAGTAGCCCAAGTGTCATAAACCGTTTATGGTCGCGTTTCAATGAAACAGGTAGCGTAGAAGAACGCCATACAGGTCGTTTCAGGATTACTACAGTCGCCCAAGACCGATTTTTGGTTTTACAAGCCAGAAGAGATCGTACTACCACAGCATCTCAATTAGCTCAAGAGCTATCACGAGTTCATAATGTACAAATTTCCGACCAAACTGAGAAATCGACCGCACGAAGGTCAACTCTACTCCAGACCCATGGAAATCGTGCTGCTCGTTTAGCTTGGTGCCAAGAACACGTAAACTGGGATCAAGAGAGGTGGGCCACAGTTCTCTTCAGTGATGAATCTAGATTTAGTTATTATCCCGATTCGGGAAGAATTCGAATATGGAGGGAACCTGGAAAGCAAAACCGTCTCCAGCATGCACGAGAAGTTGTTAGACAGGGGGGCGGATCCGTGATGTTTTGGGGAGGTATACGCCTTGGTGGAAGAACTGACCTCGTTTTCATACAGAACAACCTCACAAGAAATTCTTACGCAAATGGGATAGTTTTACTTGTAGTGGTACCGTATCTCCAAACAATGGGTCAAAATCCACTCTTCCAACAAGATAATGCCCTTCCTCATCGTGCAAGAGTTGTCTTGAACGTTCTTGAAGAAAATGATATCGATCTTCTACCGTGGCCATCCTGCTCCCCAGATCTGAATCCCATCGAGCATGTGTGGGACACCCTAAAAAGAAATCTCCTGCGTCAAAACGTCTTCCATCATGAACAGGAGCTTCGATTAGCAGTTCAGGGGGCTTGGAATGACTTAGGCCAAAATGTAGTAGACAATTCAATATTGAGCATGCCGCGACGATGCCAGAGGGTCAATAATAACAGAAGTGGACCTTCTGGGTACTGCAAAATATAAGTGCTTCCATATCGTTTCGGAAATATTAGTTCAAGATTATTTTTTGTGTTTTACCAAATTTTTTTTTTATAAAAGGTGCTTTGGAGAAGTCAAATATTAGTTATCTGTATGCGATGGCTTAAAGAAAATAGAAGAATCATGTTTGCCGTTGATTTTAGTAATAGTTAAATCCAGAAAGTTAATGGAGTTTTCTGTTGCTATCTCTAAAGTGAATTTGATATTATCGTGAATTTTGTTAATGAATGTTTTGAATGACTCTAATTGTCTGTTTGTGCCAGTGAAACAACAAATGATATCGTCGACATATTTAAACCAATAAATAAAGTGTTTGAATAACGGATGTTCTTGGATAGTTTTTTTAATATTGTCCATGAAAATTTCAGCGATCAGAGGCCTCAGAGGATTACCCATGATTAAACCTTTTTTACTTTTATATAAGACTCCATTGAAGTTAAAATAATTTTGTTCCAACCAAATTTCTAAAAGGTGTAAGATTTCTGATTGAATTATCGGATTGACTTTATTAATTTGAAGGGCGTTCTTGATGAGTTTCACTGTATCACTAGGTGGAACACTAGAGAAGAGATTTACTACATCCCATGACATAAGTTTAGCGTTCGGTGGTAGTATCGCGTGCTGAATTTTATTTATTAGGACTGAAGAGTTTTTTATTGAGAATTTAGGTTCAAAATTAGCGTACTGTCGAATGATGTCTATGAGAAAGCGTGAAAGTTTTGCAGCTGGAGCTTGAAAATATGAAACTACTGGTCTAATGGGATACCCTGTTTTATGGAGACGAGAGAGTAGAGTTTTGGTGATTGCGGGTTGTCAATGAAAAGTTTATATTTTTGGTTAGTAGGTATTATAGACTTGGCATACTCTAAAAAGCGTTTTTACTATGGATGGAAATGTATTAGTTGGATCTTTATCAATTTCTTGCAACCTGATTCGATGAAATTTTGGGTTTTCAATAAATAATCTGCTTTATTTAAGGCTATGACTGTATGACCTTTGTCTGCTTTGGTGAATATGATATCTTCAGATGCGGACTTAGATTTAATGGACTTTAAAGTTGTATTTTCGAATTTCTTAAGTTGAAAACTATTGAACTCTTTATGAAGTTGTAACGCTGAAGAGTGTTTTAGGTGTTTGGCTTGTGGTGAATAATTTAGGGCTATTTCGGTTTCAATTCCTAGCAGATCGAAATGGAGACGAGCGTTATTTGACTCTAAATTTTGTTTGAAATCCTTTTCTCTAGAAGTGAGACTTCACTTTTGGAAAAATTAGCATCTGAAAGATTACTGAACCTATCATAAAATTGGTGATCGGAAAATTTGGACTTGATTTTTGAAGTTTCAGGTCTATTACTCAATAATTTATTCAATTTTCGCAACTGAATTACTTTCTGTGAATTAATGGATGAACTTTGGATCTTGTTCCGGAATCTAAAATGTCAAATTCTACTGAATGCAACCTATGAAGCAATTCCGAATGGATTACCTTTAAAAAGATGTTGTAATTGTCTCCTTGGCTGTATTGAAACTTGATGTCTAACTTCAACCATTTCTTTTTGCCTTGTAGTACTCCATTTTGGGCTGCGGGGCTGATATTATGGGTCTTCAGTTTTATATATTTCGGAAATACTTCGTTCTTCAAACAGCTGGATAGTAACCAGATATTCTGTGTGTTGGTCGCACATTTTAGAATTAACTTGAAATAACAAATGACCAAAAGCTTGTCTCAGCTTCTTTCAATAATTTGATTGAGGAGGTCGTTACTTGAGGAAATCGATATACATATTTTCAATGAAATAGAACTAAAGTATTTAGATTTTCACTATATTAACAAAACTATGACCACACTGTGGCTTCATCAGATAGATACAAATTAATGAACAGAGTTATTCCTTATATATTAGTCTTATTTCCTACTTAATATTACAATAGGTACAAGAGGTATGTTGGAAAACCCATCGGAGTTGCTTACTTTATGAATTGAAAAGATTGAGTAAAGGAGAAGGATTTAGATCTAATTGACTATTAAGTAACCTACCTGAATGATGAATGATCTCTAAAATTTCCTATAGATTGAGTTTTTGTCTGTTATTTTCATTGTGTAAAATTTTGAAATTATCATTAAAGTTATGGTTTTCTTCAAGTAAGTGATTAGAATAGTGGGAATCTGATTTATGATAATTAAAACTACGTTTGTGCTCGGATAATCTAACTTTGAAATTTCTGAAAGTTCTACCAATATAAATGGTCAATTAGATCTAAATCCTCCTCCTTTACTCAGTATTTTCAATTCATAAAGTAAGCAACTCCGATGGATTTTCCAACATACCTCTTGTAACTATTGTAATATTAAGAGGAAATAAGACTAATATATAAGAATAACTCTGTTCATTAGTTTGTATCTATCCGATGAAGCTGTGGTGAAACCGGTCATAGTTTTGTTAATTAGTGAAAATCTAAATACATTAGTTTTATTTCATTGAAAATATGTATATTGATTTTCATCAAGTAACGACCTCCTCAATCAAATTATTCGATAATATCTCAGAACAGTGTAGATGCGTTCATGATATTAAGGAACCAATTATATCTTTAAGTGATATAGAACAGCGGGTAATTTTGAATATAATTTTGTCCTGATTTTGACCGCGCACTCTATATATTGGTGCTTTTCGGGCTTTTCAAAGATGCTGAGGTTAATTTTGTCTTGTCAGTGGGATAGTGAGATATCTGAAAGTTGTTTTCCTGATTCTAAAATTTAACTTTCATTTTCGAATGGATACCGTTTAGGAATTCGAGAAAATGATTAAAAGCGAAGAAGTTTTATCTACCACCTCAATCGTCAGATCAACATGAGGTTTATTGGGTCTAAACAAATATCCGTTGATAGGACAATCAACTTCGGTGGAAAGTTTTCGATGCACCAGTCTGTATTACGTCGATTTATATCACAAAGTTTAAGTGGTAAGACGTACTCCGAAAAATACAAAAGTGCTCTAGTCGGAAGACGAAAGGTTCTATTTTGTTTGTTAATCCAGTATTTCAGTAGCCGCTTGTTCGCTGCGAGCCTTTGTGCTCACATTTCTCTGTCGACTGGAAACCACAGCAGGAGTTGTTACAAAGACGGGAATTTAGGGTCGCATTCGAGAAGCGAATTTTTCTTTCTCAGTCAAGTTTATTTAGAGATTAAGAATCTCGATAGAAAAAGTAATTAAGAATTTAATAAAAGCGTTTCTTTTAGAACTTGTAAACTTGAACGAGATATTCTAGAATATTTCGCTTATTCATAAATGTGATTTGCATCAGATTGAAGTTACGTTATGTGGCTCACAGGTTTCGGTGTTGAGTACGGCAACTACACACAACCAAATTTATATGGAATCACCGGATACTTTGAATATTACCTCAGGAATTTTAGAAATTTCGAAGAATTGTTAAAATTGATCCTTCTTGAGATATTTTTATTGAAAAAGGAAATAAATTAAAGTTTATTTCAAGAAAGAAACAAATAAAAAGAAATAAGAGACTCTTTACGAATGTAGTACAAAAATTGTTTTTTTTCTCGACCTCAATAGCTTGCATTACCTCCCCTTGCCCTGATTCAAGTTTGAATCCGTTTAGGCATGCTTCGGATTAGGTTTTCGACTTCCTCTGGGGTGATATTGTGCCACTCTTCTGTGGCAGATTGGATGAGCTGTTGTGGGGTTCTTGGATTATCCTGGCGCGATCTAAGTTTCCTTTTGAGATTATCTCATAAATTTTCAATAGGATTTAGGTCTGGAGAGCAAGCTGGCCAGTCCAAAATAGTGATTCCCTCTGTTTCAAGATAATGTCTCGCGAGGTTGCTAGTATGTGGAGGAGCATCATCCGTGGGTACTTCGCCAGAGTCTCACTATGGGCTCCAGCACTAGTTCCACATAATTTCTAGCCGTTACACTGGTAGGAAACGAAATCAGATCTGTTTTGCCTCTCTGCATAATGCCACGTGTGGTGATGATTCAACATTTCTTATCATACTATCCAGTTTTTTTACAACAAAAAACTTCACTCTTCACAAGTAATCAAAAATCCATGGTTAGCCGGCTCGGTGGCGTATGGGATATGATGCTCGTCTCCTACGCAGAGTTACCTGGGTTCAATCCTCACAAAGTCGGTGCGATTTTTCAGATTCTGGGAATCGCTTGAGTGTCCATCTTTTGGAGGAGATGTAAATCCGTCGGTCCTGTCTAACAGAGATGTGTTGGACATTAAAGATCCCTTCCCTCGACGAGAGGGGTTCGGCAAAATTCCCGGGTTAGTGAGGTGACAGAATTCCCCGGCGTGTCATTAGCCGAAAGGCAGAAATAGAGCACGTTAAAGGAAAAACAAACAAACAAACAAAAATCCATGGTTAAAAACAATCAATAATGTGAAATACCGAGTGATTTATTTAATGATAATTTTACAAAGGAAAGGTTAAAAAGTTAAAATTGTTTGAAAAATTAATACTCCATTTTATTCTGCAAGTTCGTCTGAAAAATGTTTCACTGTCACTGTCATTTTCGTCGATACAGAAAGAGATTGTTCAGCGGAACTCCCTTTCTACCCTACATGGTCCCAATAATCGTTTTTGGTAATACCCCAAATATTTTCAATTGGGTTGTGTTCATCTTCCTCAGCTATATTATCAATCTCATAAAGTGTGCTTCAACGAAAACTAAACAGAGGCTATATCTACCAAGATATTCATTTCTGATCAAAACGAAAAAACATATCAATTTTTGTTTCAAGGGTGACATCTTTTTGGGTACAATACTTCCTGAAATATCAACCCCTATGCCGGGGTTGCAATCCTGAACATTTTGAATAGGAAGATGGGTCAGTGATGACTCAAAAGAAAGGTGGTATCTTTGTCTACATCGCCTTGAACGAATTTCCATTTTAATTGAAAACTGAAAGATACAACAGGGTGAGCAACTGAAAGATAAGGAAGACTATTTCCTGAGACTATTCGAATTTCAGTTCGATGCGATGTAGACAAAGATACCACCTTTCTTTTGAGTCATCACTTGACCCATCTTTCTTTTCAAAATGTTCAAGGATAGCAACCCCCGCTTAGGGGGTTGATATTTCAGGCAAGTTTTGTACCCCAAAAGATGTCTCCCTTGAAACAAAAATTGATCTGTTTTGGGTTTTGATCAGAAATGAATATCTTGGTAGATATAGCCTCTGTTTAGTTTTCGTGGAAACACCCTGTATATTGGTTTTGGCTTATTCCTGTGAAACATATTCAAATTGAAAACATTCCTACTCCTTGAAATACAATCCTATTTGAATTCACTACTAACATTTTGACTAGACTCAATAATTGTGGTTTCATATCACTTTCTTTACAAGCAATATATTTGCTTCATATCTCGTTTGCGTAAGAATTTCCCGTGAGGTTGTTCTGTATGAAAACGAGGTCAGTTCTTCCACCAAGGCGTATACCTCCCCAAAACATCACTGATCCGCCTCCCTGTCTAACAACTTCTCGAGCATGTTGGAGACGGTTTTGCTTTCCAGGTCCCCTTCATATTCGAATTCTTCCCGAATCGGGATAAAAACTAAATCTAGATTCATCACTGAAGAGAACTGTGGCCCACCTCTCTTGATCCCAGTTTACGTGTTCTTGGCACCAAGCTAAACGAGGGGCGCGATTTCCATGGGTCAGTTGAGGAACTCTTAAAGGACGTCTGGAGTGGAGTTGACCTTCGTGCAGTCGATTTCTCTCAGTTTGGTCGGAAATTTGTACATTATGAACTCGTGATAGCTCTTGAGCTAATTGAGATGCTGTGGTAGTACGATCTCTTTTGGCTTGTAAAACCAAAAATCGGTCTTGGGCGACTGTAGTAATCCTGAAACGACCTGTATGGCGTCCTTCGACGCTACCTGTTTTATTGAAACGCGACCATAAACGGTTTATGACACTTGGGCTACTTCCCAGAACCCTGGATACTTCCCGTTGTGAGCTCCCAGCTTGGTGCATGCCAACGGCTCGTAACATCTCTTCTCTAGTCAAATGTCGTCTTTCCATGGTCGAATCACAAAACTTGAATCTTTTATTTGTGCTTACAACAGAAACAAAGTGCCAACTAACTGATTTCAAACACTGAATACATGAAATGATTATAAAGCAGCGTCGCATCTGCTGCATTTTCAGTTTTTTATAAAAAAACTTGAATCTGTTGCGGCACTTTACATAATTTGGTGAGAAATTGATGCAGGTGTTCATTTCTTAAAAAAATCATCCATATTGATCGTTCTGGATACGATATATCGATATTCAGAAGTGTTCCCTAGACTTTTTTGAGGTGTTTATAGTTGATGGATGAAATACTTACTTGTAAAGTACTCGCTACCCTCTGTAAGCAAAAAGTTCATAGTATGTAGATGTGTAGACAACTTGGAATCCAACGGATGAACAAGTTAGGTTGTATCATAATATTTCTTTTTTAAGGGTGGAAGGCCCCTTCTGTTATTAATTTTAGTGGTACTTACATCTCTTACAGCTGTAAGGGGTAGAAGAGGCCCCCCATTATCTCGTTCATGTTGAAAATGATTGCATGATGCCAATCATGTTTTGGGATTTGCTAAAAAAAGCTCTTGGCATTTTCACTATTTATGTAGAATAAATATTCGAAACACTGAGTTCTGAAAAGACCTGATTTTAAATAATGATTCAAATATTATCAACACTTCGAGGAAAACACTTCAATCCAATCTCAATCAGCAGAAGAAAGAGAACTAAAATAAGTAATAAAAATACGTCAACTCCGCATTTCAATGCCAACTGTCATAACCAAATGTCACCATATGTCACTAGTAGTTCCTTTGCGCCAGACTTATTATTTCGTTCTTGTCCATTGCAATCTTTTCCAACCTGACATCCCTAGCTATGACGTCACTTTAAACTTAACGTGAACAGACTATAGGCATTTTTTTCGTTTCTTTGAAATCTGTTGTACTCCCAGCAACTTTCCAACACTACGGAAACGTCTGGCTCTTACACTAATTCTGAAACATTATTTGCTAACTGGAGCGCAGTTCTTCAAAACTTTTGTTGAGTTATGTAATTCGCTTCAATAAATTCTGACAGAATTTTCTTTTTATTTCAGGTAAGCCAATACCCAGCACTTGGAAGACCAAAAAAAGCTCATTCATTTTTCTTATCGGGGTAAGTTATAAAATTAACGCATTTTAATGATCGTCTTTTCGTGTAGCCACTTTTCGCATGAAATGAAAGATCGAAAGATCCGTAAGTCCTTGCTAAATTAACAAACGGTTTATAGACGCGTAAAAATTCTAATTGTGGCGATGAACATCAAAATTGAGGTATTCAGTTGCGTGTTTGATGGTTTACGTTGGCTTCGGGTACAGATCTATAAAAATGGGTTCTCACGAAAGCGAGAGAGCTTTGTTTGCGCCGAAACGAAACGGGATAACTGCCGTATTTCGAGATTAACGCCTAGTCCGAAAGCATAGATGGCTGACTTCGATAGAACGCGGTAAAAATAGACGCGGATTTTTATCTCTAATTTGGATCTCAGAGGGTTGTGTGAAATTTCGGGAGCAACGCCGAACCTTGTACCTCTGTGGCGGTTTTTCTATTTTTCTTGCGGTCCTTGTGCTATTCTGTTCGGATTATGTCAGTGTATTCATTTGTACAATTTTCGGTAATTAGTCTTTTTATGTCTATAACGAAAAACAAGGTATTGGAGACTACCACAATTGTGCGAAATTACTATCACTACAGTGTCCGCCTAAAAGGGCCCTTTAAAAGTATCTCGGGAACGGGTTTATCGATCAATTTCAAATTTTGGCGTCAGATAAAATGGATACTGATCTACAATTCGTAATTGTTTTCAGAGCAGTACCACTTCCGGTTATACCCGACATCGACTACAACTTTGCTATTTCAAATGGCATGGTGCACTTTTTGAATTTTTTTTTGAAAGTCATCCTTTTTAAAGCATTTTCTGTAAAGATTTGTTCTATCTAAAATTAACCACACTTGAGCTATGATTTTTTTAATCAAAATTTTCGGAACTGTAGTGTTGCCTTCTTTGCCAAAAAAAAACTGACCCAGATTTGAGTAAAATTATAAGCTTTGTTCTAGTTTAACAAGAAATCTGAGGGATATGTACTTTCCGATGCTATTTTATATACAGCTTGCTCGAAAAACAATTGTCAATTCAATGAAACTAAATTATCAGGAAAACTTTTTTTTAAATACGAATACCTGAATCGTATTATGTCTCCACGACACCGCGAGTACCTAAAAAGGAGAGACGGTTAATATTCCGCTTGAAGGCTAGCAGATTGTAGTCATGGGGAAATACGTTACGTGGAAGAGAGTTCCAAAGTTGCGCTGTTCTGTGGAAAAGGCCTTCTGGTAAAAAGACGTTCTAGGTGTCTTAATTTCAACCACTTGAGGATGGTTGGCATTAGTTTGAAGAAATGGCCTTGAAACAGAAACGAGCGGAGGAACAAGCGTTGAAATCTCCTCAGAGCATCTTCCATGAAAATACCCGTAAGAAAGAGAGAGCTCACCCACTTTCCTGAAAAGTTCCAGTGGAGGGATAAAATCTGTAAGAGCATAGTCACTGATCAACCGAATCGCCCTTTTCTGTATGGAATCCAGGAGTTTCAAGGTGTGTTTGGGGGCAGAACCCCACACGTGGAAACCATACTCTAAAACGGGACGAATGTGAGATTTATAGAGAGCTAGGAGTTGAGTCGGAGTGAAGTATCTTCTGGCACGATACATAAAACCCAGTTTTCGAGATGCTGACTCAGCAGTGTTCATAACATGGTCGTGCCATGACAAACTGTCTCCGATGGTTACCTCAAGCACTGTTATGGAGGAAGTGAGTGAGATAGTCGGTTTGTCCACTACAATATCTGCTACAGTACTGTTAACCTTCCTGAAAAGCAAACAACCTTGAGTTTTCCTAGCACTAATCTCCACCAGGTTCGCATAGCCCCAATCGAGAATTGCCTTCAAGTCACTAATGATTTAAGCACACTTTTGCAGACGTATTTCGTCTGAAACTTGGTATGATAGAGGTTTTCTCGACCAGAAGGATGCTTGAAGTGTACTGTCGTTCGCAAAACTGTGGATCTTATAACCTGTAACAGTAAGCAAGTCGTTTATATGAAGTAGAAACAGGGTTGGTGCTAGAATCGAGCCCCCAGGCACACCAGCATTAATAGCACCACACTGAGAGATCTATCTGAAAGAAAGCTTGAAATCCATAGGCATAGGTGTTGGGATAAGCCATATGAGGTCAGCTTGCCTAGCAGACTCCTATGCCAAACCCGTTCGAAAGCTTTCGAAAGATCGAGAGCCATAGCCAAGGACTCCCCAAATTTCTTTATAGATTTATTCCTTATGTGTGTGACATGGGCAAGTAGATCTCCTGGTGCCTGAAACCATATTTAAGATCATCAATGATACCAACAGATTCTAAATATATTTGATAAGCTCGATATTGATTGCTTTTTCCATCACTTTGGAAATCACAGGTAAAGGGATATTGGCCTATAATTGGTAGGGATGGTTTTACTCCTTTTTTTTAGGAATTGGTTGGATTCTGAAAGTTTTCCAGTTTGAAGGGCAAATACCTTTATTATAAGACATATTGAAAAGTCCATAGAGAATAGGTGTCAATTCTCAACACATAATTTCAACACGATAGAAGATATTCCGTCGGGCCTATCTACCTTATTAGTGTCAAACTTAAGCAGTATTTTCCGCCTGAAAACAATATCAGGTATACGAGATTGGATATGAGGAATAACAGGAGGATCTTTATCTCCTGCATCCAGAGTGGAATTGGATGCAAAAAGGTTAGCAAGAAGGTTGGCTTTGTCTTTAGGTGTAATGGCTAACGAGCCGTCTTCCCTAGTTAGGGGTGGAAGAGAGCTAGAAGTGAAGTTTCTACCAACAGATTTGGCCATTGACCAAAATGACCATTAACGAGCTTTCGCATCATTCACTACAAGATTGCAGGAATTGCGAGCTGAAATAAATCCCCTCCTGTTTTCAGGGTACGGGTTCCAACACAACAGGCGAAAGGCTAACTTCTTAGCCTTTACCGCTTTTGCACAGTTACTGTTGAACCGAGGCTCATCGGGGGTTGACTTTGTAGTGGTATGTGGAATGAATAATTCCATCCTCAACTTGATAACTTCTGTTATCTTCTCAGAGCATTTCGACGGATCGATACCCACAAAACAATATTCCCTCCAAGCAAAACCCGAAAAGAAAGTTCGCAACCCGTCCCAGTCAGCAGAATCGTAGGTGATAGGTGGAGTTGCTGAAAATTGCCATGAGCCGTTACAAGCTTATGGTCAGATTTGTCTAGAGGAGCGTGAACCTTTACTGTGTAAGCATCAGGATTGCTAGTAAGGAAGAGATCGAGAGTGTTAGTTTCCACGTCCGGAATATAGGTGGGTCCCATAACCATTTGCTCAAGACCATACGTAAAAGCAAAAGATTCCGCTTCGCGACCAGCGTCATCAATTTTGTTTGAGTGTTTGAGCCATGTGGTGTTGTGGACATTAAAGTCTCCTAGTACTACAATCTCTGCTGAAGGGTAGTTCTGCTGTAAATAATCGATTTTAGCAGAAAGAAAATCGAATAGGCGGGAATAGGAAGAATCGTTTCCCGAAAGATATAAACAACAGATAAACTTTGTTTGTGTTTCATTGGTGATTTTGAACTACATAACATTCAGATCATCAGTTTCAAGAGATTCCTCCCTGTGACAGTAAATATTGTTCTTCACAAAAAGACACTCCATGTTTGAATTTAAACTTTATGTGTAATTCATAGCCTGGGTATAAGAGATGGATGTTATTACTCGACGGCTTGACCTGTCTTTCTGTTAGAGCTAAAATGTCAAGTTAGGTTAGATTTCTCTCTAGGTGGTAATGTTCGGCATTGATGTTACTCTTGATTCTTCGTATGATACAGAACTCTATTTTCAGTATTTTGTTCCTAGAATTTTCAGAAAGATGTACCTGGTTATTACTATTCGATATAGACCCCCTCGAGTACCCTCCACCCAGAGATCCGAATAGGAGGGTATTTTACCTCTGGAATATTTTACTCTTGGGGAATCCATACCAACATGCAAGAAGAGTATTAGCCGAGAGCGAAGAGAAAGGAAAAGGAGATTTGAATAGAGCTTGGGAGAGGAACCGTCTCACACTACACATGCGGAAACACGTCAGTGACAGGAAATAGAAGGAGGATTCATGTCAAAGACACTTCACTACATGTTTTGGAGTGCGTGGTGGTACTGCCTCGGGCGAAGGAGTTAGAACCTCCTTCTACCACCCGCTTATTTTTTATCTTATTAGAACCGTATTTTGAATTAATATTGATTAGTATTCGATTTCCCTATATTTAAAATGGCCCGTTTTCATTATAAGAGATTTTATCAAAACTTCCAGTCTCTCCGGAAAATCAAATCATCAAAACGCAGAAACAGAGAGGATAGATTCAATTTCGATGCCACTTTCTATATTCCGCAATGCCCTATGTAAGGTTCTATGAATTTTGCCTCAGCTGAACATTCGGAAACTATTTGAAACTAGCAATGACATTAATTTCGTTCGTGGTATAGTTTTTTTATTGAAACAAATGGCAAATAAATACTCAAATGAGGATATTGTGAGTTTATTCATCATTCATGGTCAATGTCAACAAATAATGAGTCGAACTTGTTTATTATTTAACGAAAAGTACCCGAAATTACGACCAATTTGCAGAAAACAATTCAGATACTCAGAATAAATTTTGCCTCCACGAAAAACATGATTACTTCCATAACAATCCGTCAAAAAATCTGGAAAAATTCATAGTTATGTTTTTTATGTCTCCTAGTCCAAATCCGTTAAAAGTGTTAAAGAAACTTCTGGAAAAATCGTCATAAATTTTGCATATGCATACATAACAGTGTATCAATAATTCTCCGCTAGGTGGATCGAGACATTTTCACGTCTAGAACTGAAAAATTACTCGTAGGGATGCTTACAGCTGAGTAAACTCTTTTCTACTCTACTCTCCAGGGTAGCTGTTATCTAATTTTTATGCTTCATATGTGAGCTCAAATGTATCTAGTGAATGCAAGGTTTTTTCATTCGAGACAACATTGGAGAGACGGGCAAGGAATAAAGTTGTTGATACAAAATAAAATAAGAACGTTATTCGCTAAGACGGTTTTTTTACCTCGAACAATTTTACTCGGGTTTACGAACATGCCAGCTTGACTGTACGTTTGTTAGTTTAAATTTCGTCCATGGGTTCTTGAACTAACCTTGAAATTACCTCTGAAATAGGTCGAGGGTTCAAAAAAACAAGGGAGACATAAAAAACATAACCATGAATTTTTCTGGATCTTTTCAACGGTTTTTTCATGCTTGACCTCAAAATAACCTTGAACTTGACGTGATGGGGCTAAACCAACCCGCTCATCGTTATCAGCGACCCCAAAAACCCCAAGTATTTGTTGACATTGACCATGAATGATCCTAGTTTCAGTATTTATTTGCCATTTTATTCAACAAAAATATTGTAAACAAACAAAATTAATGTAATTGCCACTTTTAAATATATTCCAAACGTCAAACTGAGGCAAAATTCATAGAACCTCACATAAAACATTGTGGAGTATATAAACTGGCATCGAAATTGAATCCGTCTGGTCTGTTTTTATGTTTAATGATTTAATTTTCCGGAGAAACTATACAGGGCTATCCACCGGGACCGTCGGTTAAAAACTTTTTGAGTTCCAATTACAATATCAAGCTGAAATTTTATACGCGGCCATAACTAGCGATTTCCAATTGAAGTGAAATATTTTCGAAGTGATACCTTTTCCGGTTATACCGGAAGTGGGTCATCACTTTGTTATTTCAAATGGCAATCTACCTTTTTTATTATACATCTAGAACCGACATTTGAGCAAGGCATAAAATACCCAAGTTGTTGGCACTTATCTGTCAAAACTTTTGACAAATTTAATTATATTTGTTAGAAACTCGATTTTTGAGGAACATTTAAAAAAATTGTAGCTCGTAGATCTTTTGCACTACAGACACAATTTTTGCTTGGGTGGATCGAAGAAGGACCAAGGAATTTTTTAAGCAGTCTACACATGTCAAATGTTTATTGCGTTGTTTTGTATGATTTTTTCAATTTGGCCTTTTTCAAACAGCAATAACTTAATTTTTTCAAATGGCACGTGCCAATTTTTATATTGTCATCAGATGAAGCGTCAAATTTCAGATGGAATTGTATCAGCATGTACTATACCCATCTCATATAGTTCCGGAATAATTTGGGAATATATTGAATTTTGATGATTTTGCAAAAACTAACAGAGAATGCTTTGAAATATTTGAATCAAGTAGCTGAACTGGCTACGCTCACCTGACAGGTGCCTAAAATTAATATACTTGTCACTTCGTTCATTCGAATTTGATATTTCAACAAGAATTGTTGGTAATTTGAAGTGAAAATTTTTGAAAAACACCAGATTGATAATAAAATGGCTTATTATTCAAACGAGGATATGTTTAACCTCTTTTTAATTCATGGCGAATGTCAGAAAGTGGTGGATAGAACTTGCAGGTAATTCAATAACCAATTTCCAAATTTGTCGCCTATGAGTGAAACAAAATTTCGAAGGATTAGAAGCAATTTTCTGCAATTTGGAGGAACAAAATACATAGAAACTAGAAGAAAACCAATTCTCGAGGACGACGACAATCAAATTTATACGCTAGCGTATTTTCGTGCCAATCCACATGCGTCCATTAAGTCAGCATCAATGGATATTGGATTGAGTTATACTTCCATTCAAAGGATCTTTAAGAAACATAACATGCACCCGTATTTTTTTATCAGACTACTAAAATTGAAACCAACTGACCTTCCCAAGCGGCTAAATTTCTGTGAAAATTTATTAATTCGGCTTCAAGAAGATGTGACAATTCTGCAAAAAATTATATGGTCTGATGAAGCCAAGTTCAATGAAAGTGAAATAACCAACAGGAGAAATCGACATTTTTGGGCCACAGAAAATCCACATTTCATTGAGGTTATTGATTTCCAAAATGAATTCAGCGTGAACGTTTTTGCAATTTTAATGAATGATTTGTTGCCTTATCACATTTATGAGGAAAATTTTGATGGACAAAGATACCTGAAAATTTTGAGAGGAACATTAGCAAATTTTTTAGATGGATTACCCCTTAACATTCTGAGGGATCGCTATTACCGAATGGATGGTGCACCAGCACAGAAACCACGAGCTGTAGATCGGCAGCTAACAGAAATGTTCGAGCATAGATGGTGGGGTAATCAAGGACCAAATTTATGGCCTCCGCGTTCTCCGGACCTGACGCCCCTTGATTTTTATTCATGGGGCAAAATCAAGAGGGAAGTGTATCTTATTCCTGTAAGAAGTAAGGAAGAGTTACTAGAGCGCATTTATAATGCTTTTCGTAATATTGATCTTGAGAAAACTAGGAGGGCAACTCATCATGTTCGTATACGGGCTGTCAAGTGTATCAAGCAAAATGGGGCCCATATTGAACATTAATTCAGATCGTAAATTAGTTTTCTCCTATGATGTTGGCTATCATTTATTCGTATTAATGTAATTATCTTCGATGATTGGTTTCGCTTAGTTCCTACAATTTTATTCATCCGAATTGAAGAAAATTGCTTCTAATGCTTCGAAATTTTATTTTACTCATCGACGGTAAATTTGGAAACTGGTAATTGAATTGCCTGCAATTTCTACCAACTACTTTTGACATTCTAAAATGAATTAAAAAACATCAAATATATTTTCGTTTGAATAACCAGTGGTTTTATTCCAAATGTATTGTATTTTATGGATATTTTCAATCTGAAATAACGACAATTGTTGAAATATCAAATTCGAATGAACAAAGTGACAAGTACAATAATTTTAGGCACCTGTCAGGTGGGCGTAGCTAGTTCAGCTACTTGTTTCAAATATTTCAAAGCATTCTCTGTTAGTTCTTGCATAATCATCAAAATTCAATATTTTCCCAAATTATTTCGGAACTATAAGAGATGGGTATAGTACATGCTTATACAATTCCATCTGAAATTGGACGCTTCATCTGATGGCGATATAAAAATTGGCACGTGCCATTTGAAAAAATTGAGTTATTGCTGTTTAAAAAAGGCAAAATTCAAACAATCATACAAAACAACGCAATGAACATTTGACATGTGTAGATTGCTTATAAAATTTCTTGATCCTTCTTTATCCGCCCAAGCAAAAATTGTGTCTGTAGTGCAAAAGATCTACGAGCTACAATTTTTTTAAATGTTCCTCAAAAATCGAGTTTATAACAAAAATAATTAAATCTGTCAAAAGTTTTGACAGATAAGTGCCAACAAATTCGGTATTTCATGACTTGCTCAAATGTCGGTTCTAGATGTATAATAAAAAAGGTAGATTGCCATTTGAAATAACAAAGTGATGACCCACTTCCGGTATAACCGGAAAAGGTATCACTTCGAAAATATTTCACTTCAATTGGAAATCGCTAGTTATGGCCGCGTATAAAATTTCAGCTTGATATTGTAATTGGAACTCAAAAAGTTTTTAACCGACGGTCCCGGTGGATATTCCTGTAGATTAATGATAGAGTAGAATGAAAACGGGCCATTTTAGGTATAGAGAAACTAATATCAATCAATATTAATTCGAAATATGGTTGTAATAAAGTAATAAAATAGGACAATTCAGTCGATAGCCATCTTTGTGCATCCTGTATATGGCATAGCATCGTGAAGTTGCTCAAAGAAATTATACTCCTCGTTAAACTCAGAAAAGTTATAATCTTCAATTTGGTTAATTTTTTTGGGCTGAGCAAATGACACTATAATTCTGAAAATATTGATAGAAAAATCAAATCTCATAGAAAAGTGCTTGAAATAGGATGCCCTTTATTAAAAAAAAAGTATACCCTGAAATAGCTGTAGTCGATGTTTGGTAAAACCGGAAGTGGTACCGTTCTGAAAACAATTACAAATAGAAGATTAATATCCATTTACCCTAATGTTCAAATTTGAAATTGAGCGATAAATCTGTTCCCCAGATATTTGTGTTAAGCCCTTTATCGCGGACACCCTGTAGTTTCGGCAATAAAACACTAATTCAAATTATTCCTACCATCTAATAATGAAACGGCATTTATTCAATCACAACGAGATCGAAGACTGAAAATTTTCGATTATCATTTCAGAGATGTTGACATATTTATTCTAATAGTTATCAGCTTATTTTACTAAATCAATCTATTAGTGTTTTTCTGATGCACGTCTTCTAGTTGTGCAAACTTGTATGAATTACATAAGCATGAATCATAATATATGGTAATAAAAATTACTGGAGTCCCATTGGTAGTCTGTAAACACGATTAAAGTTCACTAAGTGAATTTCCAGCGCTCTTGAATTTCAAACATCTAGTTTCTAGGTATGCAAACGAAAAATTAGCATTTTTAATGTCTCTCTTCGTTCATCTTTGTTGATTTAGGAGTTGTTGAGATTGATTTTTGTGTTACGTGTTATCTCTTATCTCCGAGAATCAATTAAATTACTCACGAAGTATTACATTTGCATATAAAATACGGATAGAGGAATATAATTACTTTCACCAAGAAATTAATGCACTTGAGGGTTTAGGTGTAGTCAGAGACAAGATAAAATGACAATTTAAAAAAATATTTTTTGACAGTAATGGCTGTTTATGTTGATCCAGTTCCGCTCGAAACTCCTTGTGGTGGCCATCACTTATCCTTGGAGGTTGATCTAAAATCAATCAGACGAAAAAAAATTTGTTTTGTTAATAGATATTCTAGTGCTTGATCGAAGCTTTTTTGTTGAAAGTTTTAAAATTTCGGCCTTAAGGAAATTTTTTCCAGATTTTGGGAAAAAACCAACAATTAATTGCTTGTGAAAAATCGAAATTAAAAAAAAATCCTTCGATCAGGCACTAGTGTTTCATATTTTAAAAAAGCTGTATGAATTTCATGGAAATCTATCGAGCGGTTTTCGAGCTAGTGGTCACCAGTTTAGAAAACATATAATAGTTCTGCAGCTGTTGTTGCTGTTTCCAAAATCTATTTGAAATTGTCTACGTAGCATTCTACCTTCTCGAGTGTTATCGTTAGCGCGCTTATCTGCCACTTTCACATGTGCACATACTGATGAGAATTACGCCCACAATCAAATCACAGTGTATTCATTATGATCAATAATGATTTCGTTCTTTCATTGAATATATATCAGAAGCTATGTGTATGCAGCAATTTCTACAGCAGTAAAACTAGTATTTATCGCTTTTGGGCATATTTTCCACTATAGTTGGTTGAAGCTCTCATTATTATTCTGATTGAATCCACCTACACATCTTGAAAGTAAATTGTCATTACTGAGATCTTCATAAGTTGGTTCGATAGCTTCTAAAACATCAGGAGGTAAAGAAGAATAGTCGTGAATATAAATCATTCAGAAAAGGTTTTTATATATTGGAAAAATGCGGCATTCGACAATACACCACCTAGCTAGAATCACGGAGGACATCAAGGACAAACAGAACATATCAACACTGACAGGAGCAGCATTTTTGGATATTGAGAAAGCATTCGACAAAGTTTGGCACAAAGGACTAATCTATAAGATGAATATCACGGGATACCCAGCGAAGCCTACCAACATCACGATGTCGTATCTACAAAACAAAAGATTCATAATCAGGATACAGGACTAGAAGTCAATAGCGAAGAGGATAGAAGCCGGCGTACCCCAAGGATCAGTACTAGAACCACTACTATTCAACATATACATCGCCGACATACCGAAGGTGAAGCACTCGAAGATGGCGCAGTTCGCAGACGACACGACAATATACACATCCCACAGCAACAAAGCAGCAGTGAGGAAATGGCCACAAGAAGATATCGACCAACTTACCAATTATTTTAGAAGATGGAGGATCAAGGTCCACCCGAAGAAGCCAGGAGCAATGTACATCGACCACAAGAAGAGGAGACTTCCGGAAACACCAAAGGAAATCACCATAGGACAACAAATCGAATGAAAGAAGGAAGGAAAATATCTCGGCGTAATTCTGGACTACCAACTGAACAACAAGAGGCACATCGAGGAAAGTACAAGGAAAACAAGAGCAATTCATGGAAAACTATACCCCCTACTCAACGGAAGAAGCAAACTCACATTGGAGAACAAAATCAAGATAATCAAGGCAATAATCATCCCAGGAATAACCTACGCAGAACAAATTCGGCATTTAGAGGACAGATTCGAGAAGAAGAAACTACAAGCAGCACTCAACAAGATCGTCAGGACAGCAACAAATGCCCCATGGTACATAAGCAACGACCAACTCAGGAAGTAAATCGAAATCGACACACTAGAAGAAACCATCACACATTTAACGACGAAGACTACCGACCATATAGAAGACCACGAAAAAAAGGAGATCAATCAAATAATGGAACTACAACCGAGGACAACACGAAAGAGGACATTCCAGTACAATAGAAGAGGAAGGAACAGGCCAGCATAGATGCACCACAACATAGAAGAAGTAGGATAACCAACCAGTAGGACCGCAGGACAAACCAAGGAAATATAACATAAGCGAGATGAAGAGGAAAAACGATAAACATTCGACCCTCACAAAAATTCAAGGATCAAAGAGATCGAAATATTCATCAGTGTTTGGGATACGCTTCGTTTTGTGAGCTTCTAGAAGTGTCTCTCTCGATTTTTTCGACATCTTCCGTTGTGTAAGGAATTTGTATTGAATTTTGTTTGCGAATGAATTTTCTGCTGTTGATTCATTGAGAATGGTGCAAAAAGCCTTCGACGATGAGGTTTTGTACGTGCAGAAAACGAAGAGAGTCCCGGTCGACCATCAACCTCGACCGACAAAGCTCTCGTCCAAGAAATCAAAAATTTTGTGCTTGTCGAACGATTAACATTTCGAGCTCTTTGTGATCATGTTTGCCGGATTTGTGGCGAGACAATTCTCGGTTTTTGCTCCTCAATAATGCACCGTCTCTCACTGCATTGATTCTACGTGATCATTTCGCGAAAAACTCGACCCATTTTGTTCCACAACCGCCGTATTCGCACGATTTGACATCGTGTGACTTTTGGTCATTCAGTGAACTCAAAAGGCCGCTCTGGGGACTCCGTTTTGAGCTAATAGAAGAGATCCAAGCCGTATCGAATAGAAAGCTAAATATATATATGGACTAAATCAGATAAAATAATGGACGAGATTTTTATGGAGATAAAATTCAACATCTTGAGTGTTGAGTTGTTTGATAAACGAATCAATGAAAATAATATCCAGATATAAAACCCCAAAAAATGAAAACCTCAAAATGAGAAATGAAATAAACTCGCTCCAGCAGCGAATGAAAATGAATGAGGTGATTTGATAGGAATAGTTACTTGAAAAACGAAACGAGAATGTTATCGAGATAGTGAAAGAAATATCCAGGAAATTGAATATTCCCGCATTGGTTGAAAATGCCGTTGACAACTGTTCACTTTCCTTCAAGAAATGGTAAATCGCGACCTTTTGTGGTTGGCTTCAAAAATGAATTCATGAAAAATGAATTTTTCAGCGCCTACAAGAGGAAGAAGGAATTGAAGGCAGAGGAAATAGGTTTTCCTAACGACAATCGAAAAATTTATGTTAATGAGAGTCTTACATCATACAATAGGCGGCTTTTTTATACAGCAGAAGAATATTGCAAAACCAAAAATTTTAAGTTTTGTTGGACGCTAGAAGTGAATATTGTGATAAGAAAGGAAAGTGATATTAAATCTGAAATAATTCATGTTACCTCAGAGGATATCCTGGCTAAATTGTCATCTTAGACTAGTTTTCCGGATGAAGGATTTGTTTTATGTGTATAATGGCTCTCATGGACTCGAACTTATCTGTTTACTATCAAAATTGTCGAGGGCTCCGTACTAAAACAGCGGAGTTCTATAAATCAACTTTGAATTGTAACTTTGACATTATTCGTGTAACTGAATCGTGGTAGAAACCTACTATAAGAGATTGTGAGCCGTTGTGCGACAAGGAGTACTCAATTTTTCGGAAAGAGATGTGACGCAAACAGTGCTTAATAGCTAACCAAGAAGCTTGATGCTGAGGTCCTCTCGGGAGGCCGAATTCTTCATGTGTGGAGGATTTGTGGTTGAGGGTTCGAATATCGGGTAACAGGAATCTTCTTTTCGGTGTTTGCTATTTTCCACCGGACAAAGGTAAAGATAATTACTCATATTATTTTGACCACATAACTGCTTTGATTGAATCATATAGTAATGAAACTATAATTATATGTGGTGACTTCAATCTGACCTCCTTCACGTGGACTTTCAATAAAAACCTAAATAGTTTTGTGAATAACTCCATTCAATCCGAAATATATACGGCTTTTATAACTCGTTGGCCCAGTTCAACGGAATTGTGAACAACAACGGAAAAACCCTTGATCTTTTAGTTGCAAATTCTTGTGACATTAATGTATTGAGAAGTCTTTTACCATTTGTCAAAGAAGACTTGCATCATCCCGCGTTAGAGATGTACTGTTGTATTGGGGTGGAAAAGTCTATAGGAGATAAAACTCGTTCCATGTGTAAATAAATTTTTTAATGCAGACTATCCATTCATACGTAAATATTTGTAAGAAGTTGACTGGAATTCAGTTTTGATGAGTAATTATGTGAATGAATGCGTGGAAGGGTTTTATTCAGTTTTGAACAAGATTATTGAAAAGGATAAAACTACCAACTTAGCTGAATACATAAAATCTGAGACCAGCCCGGAGCTTCTGAGGACACTATTCCAAGAAGAACTACATAAACATCCAGAGGCCATATTCACCGATGCATCGCTAAATACATCCACAGGTGTGGTGAGCCTTGCTGTTGTTACACCCGAAGGAACCCAAACATGCGATTGAAAATGCTACTGTCTTTACTGGAGAAATGCTAGCCATTCACCAGGCCTTGGTATATATTCGGAATAACTCGAAATATTCATACTGCATCTGTACTGATTCACTCAACTCAATTCAGAAGCTATCAGAGTTATATTCATGCTGTGCTTTGGTGCAACAAATAAACCAACGAAGACATCAGATTTACCTGCTCAATATGTCATTACTTTTCGTATTCACGCCCTCTCATGTTGGAATTACTGGAAAAATATTGCCGCAAAGAATGCCTCCAAAGGACCACCTAATCTCCAATTATTAACTCCAGGTGATTTCAAGTGTATGGCCAAGAAGAAAGTTCGAGAAATTTGGCAAACCCAATGGTCCCAATCAGGGACATTTTTGAAACAGATTAAACCAAGGAGCTACAAAATTATCGATTCACCAAAGAAAAAGAAAGATCAAGTAAAAATATCGAGACTTCGATTAGACCATACTCGTCCAACCCACCAACACCTAATGGCTAAGGAGCCTCCTCAAAACTGTGAGCTATGCAACGTAAGGTTAGACAGGCATATCATTGTAAAATGTCCGAAATATGACCAGGAGAGACTTGCCTCAAACTTAAAGCCGACACTACAAGATGCTCTTGGGAACAATGTCACCAATATATATGATACTCTCAATTATTTCAAACTCATCAATTTATAAGATATGTTATAGTTTCCATAACAAACTTATAAAAAAAAATATTCAAAAGCATGTTCCTATTAGAGTTACTAACTAGAGAATCTATCTGCCCTGGTATTCTAGAGACACTATCCGCTTGATTGAAGATAAGACACGATATCATTATAAGTTCAAAAGATTCAGAAATAATTTCGATTTAGAGAGGTACTATGGAAAACATCTCTCATCAGATGTAGAGAACATAGTGAAAAATCCAAAAATGTTTTGGTCTTACGTATCTGAATTTCGGAAGAATGAGCTAATTCCACCTATAATGAATCTTAATGGCAATGTTTATGATGACAGTGTTGCTATTTCAAATGCTTCTGGTGATTCTTTTGCTGGTGTCTTCGAAGATCCACAGAAGCCTGTTATTTATAAAAAGAAATACAGGGTGCTTCAACGAAAACAAAACAGAGGCTATATCTCCCAAGATCATTTCTGATCAAAACGCAAAAACATGTCAATTTTTGTTTCAAGGGGGATCTTTAGGGTACAATACTTGCCTGAAATATCACCCCCTAAGTTGCAATCCTTGAACATTTTGAATAGGGAAGATGGGTCGAGTGATGACTCAAAAGAAAGGTGGTATCTTTGTCTACATTGCCTTGAACGAATTTCCATTTTTAATTGAAAACTGTGAAAGATACAGGGTGAGCAACTAAAAGATAGGGAAGACTATTTCCCTGAGACTATTCAAGTTTCAGTGAGGTGAAATGGAACAGATCCATGCTGATCAATGGCAGTCATCATCAAGTACCATCCTCATCTCGAATTTCAACCCTTGGAGCAGGGGTGACAACCCTTGAAAGTTTGGAAGAGGGCAGATGGGTCGAGTGATAACTCGAAAGAAAGGTAATATCTTTGTCTGCATACCCGTGAAAGAATTTTCATTTTTGATTGAAAACTGTAGAGGATACAGAGTGAGCCACTGAAAAATAGAGAAGACTATCTATCTCCCTGAGCTATTCAAGTACCCTGGTCTAGGGGTTGAAATTTGAGATGTGAATGTTGTTTCGGAAGATGACAGCCTTTGATCTGAAATGGATCTGTTCCATTTTTTGAACTAATACTTGAATAGCTTAGGGCGATAGACAGTCTCCTCAATTTTTCAGTAGCTCACTCTGTATCTTCTACAGTTTTCAATCAAAAATGAAAATTCAGGGGGATGCAGACAAAAATAATACAATTCTTTCGAGGTATCACTCTCTTCCAAACTTTTAAGGGTGGTCACCCCTGCTCTAGAGGTTGAAATTCGAAATGAGGATGGTACTTGATGATAACTGCCATTGATCAGTATGGATGTGTTCCATTTTACTTCACTGAAACTAGAATAGTTTCAGGGAAATAGTCTTCCCTATCTTTCAGTTTCTCACCCTGTATCTTTTACAGTTTCCTTTCACCTTTCTTCTGAGTCATCACTCGACCCATTCTACCTATTCAAAATGTTCAAGGATTGCAACCCCCGCTTAGGGGGTTGATATTTGAGGCAAGTATTGTACCCCAAAAGATTTCCCCTTGAAACAAAAATTGACCTGTTTTTCATTTTGATCACAAATGAATATCTTGGTAGTTATAGCCTCTGTTTAGTTTTCGTTGAAGCACCCTCTATAATGCATCATCATCTATCTCAATCAATCATTTAACAAAAATTGATATCTAAAATGAAATAGCTGAACTGAATGTTCATTTTTGATTGAAAACTGTAAAAGATACAGAGTGAGCCACTGAAAAGTAGAGAAGACTATCGCCCCAAGACTATTGGAGTATTAGTGCCAAAAACTGGAATAGATTCATTTAGATCAAAGATGACAGCCTTTGATCTGGAATGAATCTGTTCCATTTTTTTGCACCAATGCTTGAATAGCTCAGGTCGCTAGATAGTCTCCTCTTTTTTTTTCAGTAGCTCACTCTGTATCTTCTACAGATTTCAATCAAAAATGAAAATTCGTTCAAGGGATTGCAGACAAAGATAATACCTTTCTTTCGAGTTATCATTCGACCCATCTACCCTCTTCCAAATTTTCAAGGGTTGTCACCCCTGCTCCAGGAGTTGAAATTCGAGATGAGGATGGTACTTGATGATGGCTGCCATTGATTAGCATGGATCTGTTCAATTTTACTTCACTGAAACTTGAATAGTCTCAGGGAAATATTCTTCCCTATCTTTCAGTTGCTCACCCTGTATCTTTTACAGTTTTCAATTAAAAATGGGAATTCGTTCAAGGCAGTGTAGACAAAGATACCACCTTTCTTTTGAGTCATCAGTCGACCCATCTTCCCTATTCAAAATATTCAAGGATAGCAACGCCCGCTTAGGGGGTTAATATTTCAGGCAAGTTTTGTACCTCAAAAGATGTCCCCCTTGAAACAAAAATTGACCTGTTTTAGCGTTTTGATGAGAAATGAATATCTTGGTAGATATAGCCTCTGTTTAGTTTTCGTTGAAGCACCCTGTATACTGCATCATCATCTATCTCAATCAATCATTTAACAAAAATTGATATCGAAAATTAAATAGCTGAACTGAATGTTACTAAAGGACCTGGTCCTGATATGATTCCCCAATGTTCATCAAATCATGTTGCACATTTTTATCGACGCCTCTTCAAATAATATTCAGTCTCTTCGGCTGGGAGTGTTTCCGGGCAGATGGAAGCTGGCCAAATTGTACCTATTTTCAAGAATGGTAAGAAAAATCTAATTAACATTTATAGGCCGGTGTCCATTCTAAGTCACTTTGATAAAATATTTGAATCGATTATAACTGATCGACTTTTCCATCTATGGAGTTCCAGAATCACAAAGTATCAACATGCCTTCAAAGCGAAATCAGTTCTCACGAATTTAACCCCATCAATTTCTTGGCCCAAAGTCTTCATAATGCTGTTCAGGTGGACGCGGTTTATATGGGGACATGGCTGAGGCATTCGACAAGGTGCACTATGCTACTTCATTAAGTATTCTTTCAGACTTTGGTATGTCTGAATCAATGACGAGATGGTTGCAATCATATTCGATGAATAGGTCACAGTTTGCAGTGCTGAATGGGGTCTCTTCAGAAATGCACCATGTAACATCCGGGGTACCTCATGGTTCTCACCTTGGACCCCTTATTTTCGTCATCTATATCAATGATATTTCTGAGTGCTTTCCTAATATTTCACATGAACTCTTTGCTGATGATTTGGAAATTTACAAACTAATTGAATCTCATGCTGATACACAGTTGTTCTAAAGTGATTCAGATCTCTTTTCTTTGTTCTGTAAGTCCCGATATTAGGAAGTAAATGTCGATAAATGTCAACACATAATCTCCACTAAAAACATCAACATCATACAAACCTTCTTTTCTCTCAATAATCAGGATATGACTAGTGTTGAACAGGTTAGGTTAGGTTAGACTTGGGTATTGTCTTAGATGTCAAATTTTCATATGCACTTCATATGGATTGCATAGTATTGGAAGCTTTTAAAATGCTTGGTTTTATACTTAGAATTACTTAGAACTTTAAGAATATTCAGTCATTGAGAACACAATACTTTGCCCTAGTCAGGTCAATTTTGGAGTATGCTACACCTATCTGGTCACCCTTTTACCACGTTCATATTGGGAGAATTGAGAGAGTATAGAGAAAGTTTTTTAAGAGATTTATTCGCAATTTGCTGCAAAGTGATTATAAAGTCAGCTTGTGCCGATATCGTGTCTTAAGCTTGGAGGGTAGATGTGCTCTATTGGATGGTTTTTTGTACCGAATTGTTATAACTACCCTTTGATTATTTTCCTCACTCAATGGTTCCTCAATGTCATAATCGTCATAACACCTTATTTACGTACCTTAAGCCCGAACTACTCTATACTACTACTCTGTCATTTTAAGATTAATGCGTTTCTGTAATTACCACTTGAAGAATTTCGGTTTAATATGAGCTTGGTTTATTTCATGAAAAATTGATTTTATATTTAGCAATTCATTATAATTCATGAAATGAAGCTACAATTGACAATTTTTTCTATATGAATTGCATTTTTTTGTATCATTTGAATTGAAAATGTTTTCTTCTGTTTTTATTAGTAAGTTAATATTGATAGAATATCTGTCGAACTCTATTTATAATTATTTTAAATTGTTTTTGTTGAGAACCCTGTAATTGGAATTTTTCTATTGGGGTTCATGATTCAGTTAATAAATAAATATATAAATAAATAAAATCGACATTAACAAGTGTTTGAAGATTGGTAAATCCGTTGGCATAAGTGCATTCATTGTATCTAGAGGATTACTTTGAAGGCGATGAAATTGATTTGTAGTGACAAAGATTTTTCAAGATAAATGCTAAGTCACCTCACTTTTTGGACACAGTGGTATATCGTTCAGTTTGATCGTGAAGAAGTTATGTTGCGAACAATCAGAATACCTTCGCGAGCTATTGACGGATTGGCGATCACTGTCCTCACTTATCGTTCAATTTCATTTATTTCACGTGATATTTTCAAAATGATTAATTCATCCATTGTACCGAAATGCAATTTTCACTACCCATTTACGAGAAAAGAATAACGATATTGAATCAAAATGTGAAATGAAAACTATAATGAATTCGCATCGATGACGTACATTTGTTTTTATAGATATCAATCAATCAGCTTCGATTTTATTGTTGAAATCAGAACAAATTGTCAATAGTGTGGTTTCGAAACAAATTATTCGTTCACGGAAAATCAATGTTATTAATGGAAGGAATGAAGTGTTTTTTTATGACTTTCATCGATATGTGTGACTTGTTTTTGTTACTGTTGAATGAGTCGATATTGTAAAATAAAAAATTCTGTATTTAATAATTTAAATATAATGGAATAGATGGATAGATAGATAGATAGATAGATAGTTTATTAGTTCAACATTTTGCTATAATAAAAAGGACATCACAATACAAACAGTTTAAGGCTAGGATAGAGATCTTAAAGAACGAAAAAAAAACACATACAAAACTGCAAAAAATATACCCGTACTTATGGTTTTTAGGTATATGAAAATAGATTTCTTTCTAGTCTTGTGTCGACAAATTCCTGGAGGCTATAGAAAGCTTTTCTAAAATTCAATTGACGAGGCTTTTACGTGATAGAAATCCATTTTCACAAATACAAGTAAACGATGATTTCTACTGAAATATATTATACATAGACTCTTGAACACACCGATGTCTAATGATAATTATTTCAAAGAATTGAATTTGATAAAACAGATCGCAAGAAATGATGGTTATGATGAAAATGTAGTTAGCAGCATACTACATAAGAAAAACAATAATTAGCTTTACAATATATATATATATATATATATATATATATATATATATATATATAACATATAAAGGCAACATTAGCAATAATGTGAAATCCTTCTTGAAGCTTCAAATTTAAATATAGCGTTCAAAACATCAACAAATTTAGGTTCAGGTTCATTTAATTGGAATTATAAATCTCAATTAATAAAGAAAACGAATCAGGTGTTTATAGATTCGATTGTGCAGATTGCAATTGCTTTTATATAGGTAGAACAGGAAGAGATTTTAATGTTAGAATCTCTGAACATAAACGCAGTTTCATCAATGTAAAAACCGATTGAAACTATTCAAATCATCTTAGGGGAAATGGGCACTCTTTCAATTCAGAATTTGAAATACTAATTCTGAGAACAGAGGTATAAAACTCAACCTTCTGGAAGTACTTGAAATTAACAGATTTAGGAATTCACCAGAAATTCTTAATGATCAGGTAGACATGAATTATTCACCCTTATTAAATTTATTTCCTAAATATTAGTTCAAGTACGTATAGCTCTGAGTAGATTGCCTCTTTAGTATATATAAAAATTTGTTAGTAAGATATATTTCTAGTATTCATTCGCTCTTGATAAAGATACTGTGTATCGAAACGCGTCGAGCATTTAATAATATATTTTAGTAGAAAACATCGTTTTCTTGTATTTGTGAAAGCTTTTCTAATCAAAAGTGCCTGAATACATCTTTTAAATGCTTTTGTGTGTTCGTTCCTAATATGTAAAGGTAATTTATTGAAAACATTTATGATGGTATAGTTTACATTCTTCTGGAGATATGCTCTTTTGTATCTGATAATTCTTAAATTCATTCTATACCTTGTCACATATCCATGTTCTCCTCTTTCAAGAAGTTCTATATTGTTCTTAACAAACATTAAAACTTCATATATGAATATACATGGCACAGTTAGAGTTTGTTATTGATGAAGTGATCTTTACAGCTGTCTTTAAATCCCAGGTTAAGGATAGATCTTAGACACTTCCTTTATAATTTGAATATTCCAATCGCCTCCCTGGAAATCCCTCAAAAAATAATCCCATATCTCAGGTGGGATTCCACATTAGCATGATACGATATCACAGCCGTTCACCAATGAGCTGATCAAGCGGAGTGCATAAGAATATCCTGCAATTGATCCTGCGAGGCGCTCTATGTGGCTGGTCCAGTAAAATCTGGAGTCAATGGTTACACGTATGTCACTCAATGATGTTGTCATTATGGTTAATCCAGATTGCCTCATTGTTTCTGTCGTAGGAAAATTTCAACAACTGAGTTTTTTTAGCATTTAGCTTCAGAAGTATTGTTCCAGAACTTTCAGATCATTTGAAGTTTTCATTTTGAGTTCCTTGGTATCATCTACCCTAATTATCACTTTCGAATCATCAGCAAATTGAACTAGTAAATCTGCCACAAGTCCCGACAAATCATTCGTATATATGATGTAGAGAAGGGGTCCAATAATGGAGCCTTGGGGAACTCCTCTTTTTGTGGATAGCGTACTGGAAGTTAGCATACATCCGTTCTCATCTCTCATCGGCACATATTGTTTTCTATCTGAAAAGATAGGTGTCTATGAGTTCTAGTGCCACTCCCCGAATCCCATAACTCCCGAGTTCTTGAGAAGGTTAGATTTGTCTACGCTGTCGAAAGCTTTGCTAAGGTCTAATGCCATTGCAACCACCGGCTTGTTCTGGTTTAGGGAATCAAGGACGGCACATATGGCCATATATATCGTTCTTGTAGTATTTCTTCCCTTTCTGAACCCCTTTCGAGAATCAGACAGTATCATTTTCTGTTCCAAAAAATGAAGTAATCTTGAATAAATCATCTCTTCCAAAATTTTGCTAAAGTCGTTTAAAATTGCTATAGGCCTCTAGTTATTTATAACAGATTTATCTCCATTTTTGTGAATAGGGAGTATTTTGGCACACTTTAGTTTATCTGGAAAGATTCCTTCTCGTAAAGTAATATTAACGATATGACATAAGGGATATGAAATGACACGTGCTATAGTTTTATCAATTCAACTGGCATTTCATCGATGCCTACGGCAGTTGTGTTCTTCAGGAACTTTATTGTATTAAAAATTTCCAGACGTATTGTAGGATTACTCTCAGTTTATAGTTTTTTCCTTGTGTTAGTTGAGTATATATTTCTATGAAATGATTGTTAATTTCATTCGAAGTTCCAAGATTGCTGACATTATCTTTTTTGAGATTTTTAAGCACGCATCTTTTTTTCGGACATTTATGTCATGAGAATATCAAGATGACACGAACGTTTTTCTAATTTCACGATTGTTTCTTCTCGACTGTTCAGAAATCGACGTGATTGTTTGTTCTCCAAATCCAATCTCAGCCTTCCAATAATTTATTCCAATTCATCGAGTTAGCCAGATTATACTTATCGCGTTCATTCGAATTCAATCGTCTGTACTTTATTGCTCCCACAATCAGTTAAAGCAAGCTTATTAAAAAATAATTGATAAATATCCGACAAGACTACGTATTTGAAAACTTAATGTGTAGAAGGAATTTTTGAAATTATTTTTTCACGATGTGAGATAAAAAAGTTAATAACATGGTTTGCTTCGATAACGGTTGTTATTTTTCTCGGTTTTGTGGCATCTCTGTCGATATTCTTATTAAATATTGTTGACCTTGACCACTTGTTGCCTGTTGAGGTTGATAAAATCTTATTTTCGTTTGTTATCGCTGATTAGATTAGCGGATACCGCACATTGTCTCCCAAGAGTTATCTCTTTTCCTGTTGATACCTTCTTTTACCTTCAGTCATTATTGTGGAAATGAAAGGATTCAAGAAGAGCAGCCCAACTGTGGAAACATCTTTTTCTGTTGCTGTTTGCGTGCTGCATATAAACATTAGAATTCCTCTAGTATTATCGCCTAAATGAGTGGTAGACAAAAGAGCAGCGACGTGAGTTACATTGGTATGAAATGATGGATGAGAGATAACTTTCCATGCTGAATGATGTGTTATGTGAAACCTCAGAGAAGGCCTTTTGTATTGTTAGAAAGAGTTTGTGATATTTTGGAAAGTAAGGTCTTTTTCGGGAATATCCGGATGGGATAACAGTAGTTTAAACTAGACAGAGAAGAAGGGGTGCGGATAGCGAGCAGGGTCTAAAGTCCTCGCCAGTATTTCTTTCCGGTAGAGAAGAGTCCGAGGAAGGTCCGTGAGATATTGGGAACCCCTAGCTCGAACGACGGAGGCGTGAGGATCTTAACTATCCATAGAGCGAAAATTCAGAGGAATAGTCCCGAAAGAGTGAAAATAAAAAAGGTTTCCGAATTTTTCTCTGATAGACGGGATAATTTCACTGGACCTTTACGTCTATACAAAATTTTCTATTGCGTTCGATCGTTTCGAAAACGAGACGAGGAGGAAGTCTCCAATTTCGCATGTTGCGCCGCGATATTTTCATATCCTCAAAATCCCGCCAAAACGGAAGAATCTTCGATCGAACGAAGGGCTATCCGCCGATGATTTCGCTCTTCTTACCTCATTCCGAGTTTCTCCGACAGACAGAAATTAACGAAATAAGCACACCTCGAACTCTCAAAATACGGGGTTTCCTTTCATCTGTCTTCGGATTCGGGTGTCGAACGATTCTTACATATTTCGAGATCGGGTCCGCGAAGAGTTATCGTAACTATACTACTTAATTTTTCGAATTGTGGACAATTTTTGAGTCTTGAGTTTCGAGAAAATGACTGGGAACAAGGGGGCGTGAATGAAAGGCCCCTCCTTTTTCCCCCTTATTAATATCCGTTTGACGAAACCGATAGGAAATTGTAAAGGAGACAGTACTCGATCGAGTACCTCATCGTTCGTTCATTATCGTTCTGTTTTCTTGCTAAACGAAGAGGTATGTCTATTGTGTACGACGGACTTTTCATGAGGTGATAATCTCCAAGTTTGAAATTCGAGATTACTAACATTAAGAATAAAGTGCTCTCTCTTCTGAATGAGAACAATCTACGAGGTATGTCAATTAAGTCCGCGGAAAAGAACCCGGACGCTCCGGAAAGAACATAAACACTTGAAAATACCTCATATTCCTTCGAAATAGTCTCCCTCGATTTCGATGCACTGGCGCCACCGTTGAACCCACTGTTGAAAGGACACCCTAACTCCCACGAAGATATGTTCCTCAGAACCGCCGTCGTGATGCTTTGGACTTCCGAAACACCGTAATATCTGTTTCCTTTGAGGTACGACTTCAACTTTGGGAACAGATGGAAGTCACAGGGGGTCAAAGCTGGACTGTAGGGAAGTGTTCGAATGCCGTTTTTGGTTGAAAAATCACGAACAGCGTGATTTGACGAGAGGGCCACGACGCGCCGTGGGTGTTTGACGATTGATATCAGCAATATCTTGGCACCACTAAACTAGTCCCTGCAAATAAGATCGAGAGAAGGGGGGTTAATTTTTCTCTATATTCAATATTCTACATAGCTGCCGTACAAATACATAGAAATTTGCTCACCCTGTACATCTGTATTGCAACATGTTAGATCACTAATATAATCCGTCATCTTATCATGAAAGAGTCTGTATGTTGATTACTTACTGAACACACCCTGTATTTCGGGAGCCACAAAATTGATTTTGTCTTCAAGGAAAACATAAATTTGCGTTAATTTCCACCACCGTTCGCATAAAGCTCACCTTGTAATTTCAGCAAAACGCTTTATTTGTCCCAATCTAATTTTCCGTTTGCAAGATCGGAGAGCTTATACCCTCCGGCCTAACAGAAAAAATTCTCATTTTATGAATCATGAAGTGGAAAATGAGGAGAAGTTCCACTTGATATCGCACTTGCGAATAAAATTGCAAGCTTTGGTTTTCCTCGCAGTGAATTGTCGAGGGCTTTTTATGAGGCATAAAAGGAAAATCGGTCTATAAATAATAAAGTGTCGCTTTTACTTCATGCTCGATATATAACCATCATTTCAACACGCGAGTTAGGAAGTTTGATGAAGACGTGGGCGAGAATTCAAATTCGTTTTTTTGGTTCGGTGGGTGAAACATGCGCCAGCTATAATAATTTGAAATGTGATGTTCGAAGGCATGAACTTTTGAAATTACCATATATTTGAGTTTTCCTAGATCATGGTTTCCGGATATTGTAAGGGAAATATAACTTTCCAAAATAGGCTTCAGTTCCGGAAATAATCATAATAATAACTTTATTTCCGTAGAGTGTTCAAACAGAGGGACAATATGGAAATATATATATATATATATATATATATATATATATATATATATATATATATATATTCTTTTGAAAAGAGAGGATTTACAGAAAAAAAAAGAAAAAAAACAAGTGTGAGCTCAGGAAATGTAAAAGGGAACCATACTATCTTGTATATGATTCTATAAACGAGTGAAAAAACCTGAGGAAAAAAACTCGTTTCCCTATCGCTATGGCACTAGCAATAGCTTGTCTGTTTATGTTGTGTTAGTGTCGTGTGTACATAAAGAGTACCAAAGATTTTTCTGCTTAGCCGCTTCATTCTCTCTTGCATTCCATGATTTCCAAACGGAGACAACGGTGAAAGGAAGGGGGTATGGGACAGGAATCTGTAACAATGGAAAAAGAAAATCAGCAGAAAAATATTTCAACAATCATACTCCGTATATGTCTAAACAAAACTAAGAAAAGATTTTACATAGCAAGCAAGGTCATGAAACGGACTGAGGAGATAATAAAAAATACATAACCTGCGATATTTCCTCAAATTCCATCTCTGTTTGACCGAGAGGGCCCCGATGGCCAGGTTCAGTCTTCCAAGTGATGCCGATTATGATCTTTACATGTCTTAGAATCATTATGGACCCAATAATTTGGGTTAACATCGCCCATATATTATATCTTCGTGGAACTCGTTTAATTTGAAGAAAAATTTGCGAAAAAATTTTGACAGTCGTTTGAAGTTGATCTATGGGAGGGAAATAATGGCTATTTTCGATACAATGTGAAGCGAAAATGGATTCGTCGGTTTTTTGGTTTTTGTAATCTGATTAATGCTCGTGGTATCTAGTTTTGAATGAACGACCAGTCTGACCTATATAAACGCCCTCACAATCCATACAGGATAACTTGTAAACTCCAGTTTTGTCAAATCTATCAGTTTTTATCTTAACTATAACTCAGACTGGTCGTTCATTCAAAACGATACAAAGAGCATCAATCAGAAAACAGTAACCAGAGAACCGACGAATCTACTTTTTCTTCACATTGTATCGAAAATTGTCATCATTTTCCATCCAAAGATCAACTTCAAAGTATTCACAGAATACCTAAAGGACGAAAGTTAGATTTCTTAGAATCTATCGAAATTTTCAAACTTCAACAGAGTTTCCGTTGAGATAATCTTCTGAACGAACAGTATGGCCCGGCCTATTCGTCCATATTATATATTTGATAACTTGGAATATTTGATAACCTATCATAACAAGTTGGTAAACCTAACTTCTGGAATACAAACTCCGAGGAAATAAGTAGCTGTGCCGGTGACATCGACTTTGGAACTTATATTAGCTTGACTACCGACCGAGTTTGAACGGGGGCGACAGGAGAGGTAACTGGCCCCACACCAGTGTTTTCGGTCTTTTTCTCGAAAATGTAGGTCCCAAAAATCGTCGAAAATTTGAAAATTCAGTCGTAGAGTAACAATTTCTCTTCGCGGACCTGATCTCGAGATATGTAGGAATGCTTCGACACCCGAATCCTTCGTCCCGGTAACCCTGTACAAGTAGGATGAATGAAAGAAAACCCCTTATTTTGACAGCTCGACAATTATTAATTTCTTCAATTTCTGGCCGTCAGAGATTTTCGGAATGAGGAGAATAGAGCGAAATTTTGAAAAGTTCGCTGATAACCATTCGTTGAATCGAAGATTTTCCAGGAATTAAACTATAGCGACGCAATATGCGAAACTTTAGTCTCGCTCTTTGTCCAGGTTTTGAAACGATGGAACGCGATGGAAAAATTTGTATAGATATAAAAGTCCGACGAAATTATCCCCTCTACTCACGAAGAATCGAAGACCTTTTTTATTTTCGCTTTTTCGGGACTTTCTTCCGGAATTTTTGCTCGATTGATCGTTCCGATCGCCTTCAACCATTCGTTGAATCGAAGATTTTCCAGGAATTAAACTATAGCGACGCAATATGCAAAACTTTAGTCTCGCTCTTTGTCCAGGTTTTGAAACGATCGAAGGCGATGGAAAAATTTGTATAGATATAAAAGTCCGACGAAATTATCCCCTTTACTCTCGAAAAATCGAAGACATTTTTTATTTTCGCGTTTTCGGGACTTTTTCCCGGAATTTTTGCTCGATTGATCGTTCTGATTGCCTTACGAAAGACCGAAGTTTCCGATTCCGAAGAAATCTCACCTTTTCGACTTTCTGTTCGCTCTCGGCGAAATTTTTCGAAGAATTGTTAGGGCTCCATCGTTCGAGCTAGGGGCTCCAAATATGGCACGGATCTTCCTCCGAACCTTATCCGTCCCTTCTTCTCCGCTTGGTTCAAACTACCGCATCCCTCCGGATTATTTCCGACTTTAATAATTGTTTGCACCCTTAACAATTTTGTATATACCTGTTTATGTATGTATGTATTTTCAACTTTAGTTTAGTACTTATTGTCAGCTGAAGGTGGTCGGGAAACTGAAATTGCAATCCCAATTTTCAATACATCCTTGTGATAGTATAAAACATAGTTTAATTTCTTATTATCGTCATGATTAACTATCACGTAGTAACGACGGAATCACTTAACTATTCGACTCTTGATGCGTGCTAAGAAAGTTTTGATCCAAGCTGTATTTAATTTATTCCTAATTTTTTGTACCCTACAACAAGAAAGCGTCATCAGGATATTTCTGATTTAATAAGTGACAATTCTTCGCCTTGGTCATTTCCACTGAGACATGAGAGCGTAATAAAATAACAAAGGCAAAACATGAAAATGCTCTAACATTAACGGCGCTTTTCCTTCAGGAAATCCGCGAAAAATCAATGTTTCAGGAAATTTCCAATGTGGTATTAAAATAAAATGAGGCGACCACTTTCCTAGCGAGCTTGTACTTTTCCCCCAAGGCTGTCACAAGTAAGAGAGATTATATACGGTTTCCACTCGGGTTTGGGTCGTGATTTCGATATCCTTCGGAAAACAGACGTCGGTTCTTCAACTTATCTTGGATAAAATATGGAATACTCCCGTTATGAAACAGAGAATAGTCTCATAAAACGGGAGAAATGAAGGAAGGCAGGAGATGTAGCTTTCCATTCTCGGAATCATCGGATGAAAATCGCATCTGCTACAAAATTTCATCCAATCTCGCTACTGCAGTGGAGTGAAAAGTTTAATTGCATTCAAAATGTCGAATGTCGTAAACGTGCTACTAGTGATGAATGAATTTCTTCTGTGACGGGAAAAATTCACATTTTATCTCTATCGACAGGTAATAAAATCCAACTTTTCTATTTCTCACGAAAGAACTGAATACTTTTTCCCCCAGATATAGTGGTTTAACATTCCTTGTGGATTTGCACCGCAAGCTCTCTAGATTCATTAATTATAGAGGTTAATCGCTCCCCTCTTCCTCTAGTTACATCAGTTTATTTGTCCCCATAATTTTCTGTCCGCTGCGTTTTCCTTCCATCTTGTGACTTCTGCCCTGGTTAGGTCCTCATCAATTTCCTGCAGCCATTTCGATCTTGGTCGGCCTCGTCTTCTGCTTAGTCTCGGGTCCCACTACAGATTGCAAATATTGTTGCTTCTTCACATGATCTCCATACATGCCCTAATAATTTTACTCTCCGCTCTTCAATTTTTTCTACAGCATCTTCGATCTTGATTTGGTTGATTTCTTCGATCGTATATATTCTGTATTCGTTGCTGCCTAATTTTACTGACCCTAGAATTAAACGCAATATTTTTCTTTCTGCAGTTCTTATTTCTTCTTCATCCTTTTTTGTTATTGTTTCCACAACATACATCATACTTGGTATGATCAGTGTTTTAACAATATTTAGCTTGATGTTTCTTGTAAGTCTTTTTTATTGGCATGGTACGTTCTGTTGACTCCAATTATCTTGTCTTTGATCTCAGTTGGTCTTCTACCATCGGTAGTTATCATGACGCCCAAGTATTTAAAACATTCAACTTCCACAAATGCATTTTCCCATATTTTAATTTTAGTTTCTTCCATTCTTTACAAGTCTTTTTGTCTTGTTTTCGTTTATTTTCAGTCCCAATTCTCTACCTTTGTCCAGTATCTCCTTTATCATATCTCGCATTAGCTCTCTTTTCCTTGTTATTGAAACAACGTCGTCTGCGTATGCTATTATTTGTTTTTTTTTTTGAATTTGGGAGGCTTTTACTTGGTAAAATTCCATTATCAATAATAAAAAACAAGTACTGTGTTTTAAGGAATTTAATAATTGCGATTCGTAACGCGTTTCACTACACCGTAGCTTCTTCAGACGAATGAATATACAGAAAAATATAAATGAGATTATAACTATAAATGTTCTTGAGCAATTAAAAGTATATTGGGTTGCTTCTACTTAAGTGGTTATTTATGACAGGTATATCCAATAAAATTAAGGAATAGATTGCTCCCCGAAAAGGTTCAATAGAGGTGAAGGGCTTAAATCGACTTGTTCATTGATGAGTCTACCTGAGTGTTTGTATTTATTGATTTCTAAAGTTTCCCAAAGATTTACCTTCCAATATTTATTATCTGTATGCAAAATTTCAAACTGTGGGTCGAAAGAATGATTATTTTCTAAGAGATGATTCGCGTAATTTGAATCTGATTTTTTATTTGAAAAACTGCGTTTATGTTCCGATATTCTAATATTAAAATTTCTATGTGTTCTACCAATGTATAAATTATCACAGTCATTGAAATTCAATCTATAAACACCTGATTTATTGTTTTTACCTGGTTTAGTTTTATTATTAAAATATCTTATGAAAGAACATACTGCTATAGTAATTGAAACTACAGCGACTAGAGTTAAGCCTTAAGAAGGTTAAACGAATATCATTATTCTGTCGAGTATTATAATAATAAATTTAATTATTCAATACCTTGCCGTTACGGCTTTTACCTGCAAAGAGGCTATTTAGTATGTTCATGTCAATAAAAGAATTCCTCACATCAGCTCTATATGCTTTCCTAGCCATTATTCTCAATACTTTTCTCTGGAGATCAAATATTCGAGGAGCATGAAGAGAGTGACCCCAGCTTGTTAGAGCATAGGACATATGGGACTCAATCAAGGAGAAGAAGGCCACGCGTACAGCGTCAATAGGTAACATGTTTACTAGATTTCAAATCAAGAAAATACTTGTTGATATTTTGCCCGCAATGTAGTCGACGTGTCCCTCCCAGCTCAGAGTTGAGTCAAGCATAACTCCCAAGAACTTAACGTTTTCGGGGTTCTTGAAAGTAAGAGCTCGGTGAGTAAACAATATCCTAGAAGTTTTATCAAGGTTAACACTCAAGTTATTCGCACAAAACCAATCAAAAAGGTACTGCTGCGTGTTATTAAGTGAATTGGGTAGATTTTGTTCGTTGGGGCTACAGCCGACTACGCAGGTATCATCAGCGAAAAGTAGCAGTTCTGCCGCACCGACAGCCTGGACCAGGTTATTAATAAAAATCAAGAAGAGGGTCGGTCCAAGAACCGACCCTTGTGGCACATATAATTATAATTCATACTTGCTTTTCTATATTGAAAACAAATTATACAACTGTTCCTTAGATTTAACTCACAATCTGTGAACGTCTTATGATGATGCAAATATTGAAATAGTTGTTTCGTTTGGTATTTAAATATTTTCGACCTGATTTTGTGATACTCTTTACAAAGTAAACCAAAATCACGGCTGACACAATAGTATTTCTATAGAATAATGTTAGAAATAAATAGGCCATTACAAGTGTCATTCTAATGCTGAAGACTTATCATGCCATTCAAAGAAAATTGGTAGTTGTTAACACCCCCATTATTTTCCAAGAAGAACGAAATTACTTGTCAAACATAATTGATTAAACACGTGAATTGACCTATTTTGTAAAATTTCATAAACAATATTGCTTGATGATAAAATACTATTCAAGTCAGCCCTATCTATGATACTGATCTTTGGGAAAACTGTTTGAGTAATTCACAAAAATTGCAATGCAAAGCTGAGCGGAACATACTTCATTCTGTAGGTAATTATAGGCTATAATTTTCTCAAGAATTTTTTCTGTATACCAATTTTCTACTAATATATCCTGGAAGAAGTCACGGAATTTTGCAATAACACTCTTCCACTCGAGAAACTCCATCAATCACGCAGTAAACTTAAGACTGGATTCATTAAACCCCTTCCAGAACCGCAAGAAATAAATACAAATACCTCACGAAATTTTCGTTCAACTTCAGAGAAATAGGTTCTATTCAGATGAGGTCTTTCCGGATAGCGCTCTCTTCATAATTCTTCAGCTTGAACATCATTTTGCCTGCATTCTCTACAGGGTGTTACTTAATAGTATGTCACAACGTGAGTGGGTAAATCTACGTGCCAAAAACAAAGGTCCACAAAAGCTTCGTTACGAAGCTACATTGTGTTGGAATTTCTTTAAAAAATTGGCTTTTTCATCAAAACTCCTGCAGTTTTTAAGATATTAGGCCCAAATTGGAATGCAAGCTATTTTTACAGCCTCCATCATTACACGTTCTAGATTCTAACTGAAATTCACAAGGTGTTTTCTTTTCCGAAGCCATGTCTCCTTTTGCCCTTTCAAACTTTTTTGCAGTACGCCACTGATCAGCGTACAAGTAATTTTCGTCATCTTCGTTCAATTTAGACACTTGTGATTTTGTCCAGCTGTTTTCGAGTGAAAAATTATTGAATTTGAGTTCTTTGAATTGTATTATAGTTATTTGCTAAATAAAAAAGAATAATAGAAATACTCGATAGGTATGCCCAAAATTTGCTTTTATTTTGATAGCTCGTCTTCTGAGGCTCAACTTATATTTATTCAATATCAAACTTAAAAAAAGAACAATTGAATACTGAATAAATTGCTTGAAGTGTCCTCCACCTGCAAGAACACAGGCCTCTGTCCTTCTTAGCATATCATGACGCACTGTTTGAAATATTCCTGGGTTATTTCTTATCGCGTCACAAGATGTTATTATTCGATGTCTCAATTCTTCTACAGTATTCACTGGAGTGGTATAAACTAAACTTTAGAGATATCCCTATAAGAAAAAGTCTAAACTATTTAAGTCTGGGGACTTAGGAGGCCATGGTTCTGGCCCACCCCGACCTATCCATCGGTTGTTGAATGTATTATTCAAGAATTTCCTAATTCCTCCATTAAAATGTGCTAGCGCCCCGTCATGCATGAACCGTATTATGTTTCTCACCAAAAGTTGCACATCCTCTAGCAATAAAGGTACCTCCTCCTCATGAAGTTGCCGATAAGCGACACCGTTTAGTCTGTTAGGCAAAAAAAATAATTTCCAATTATTCCGACCCAGACATTTAGTGAGAATTGTTCTTGATGATAAGATTCTTCAATCAAATGGGGGTTTTCCTCAGCCCAATAATGATTATTGTGAAAATTTGTGATAGCAGTTCTCGAAAAGTTGGGTTCGTCTGTGAACCTTATTTCACTATCAAAATGAGCATTTTCTCTAATTTTATCTAAGAACCATCGGCAGAAATTCAGTCTTGAAGAAAAATCACGAGAAAGTACTTTTTGGACGCGTTGAATATGAAACGGATACAATAAAAAGTCGTGGAGAATCCTCCAAACTAGAACATATAAAGTATTCAACTGATTTCCAATTTTTCTTGTACTCACATGAGGATTTAAATCAATACAATTCAAAACGGCTTCCTCAATATCTGGAGTTCTCATAGTTTGAGTTGCACCTTTTGAATTATTATTTGCAGTAAGAGTACCAGTTTCCCTCAACCTTCTGTGTATATTTGAAAATGTACGCTTGTCTGGTGTTACTCGATTTGGAAAGCGTATCTGATTTAATCGCCTAGCCTCTGTTGTGTTTTCGTCAGCCAGACCATACATGTAATGGATATCAGCCAATTTGGCGTTAGTAAAATTAGACAATTTTTCTTACAGCAATAACTTCAGAAGTCTTAAAACTTATCGATTCGAATTCGAGCAGACACTGGTTCAACTTAAGCAACTGTCAAAATAAATAATAAATGAAAAAATTAAAGCCTACCAGTCATTTTTTTTATTAGAAGTGCTTTCAATTCAGCGAATGCATACAATCGTTTAATAATTTTTTCTCGAGAACGGTCGGAGATACGAAAAAATTTCAGGTGTTCAAAAAGTTTTCTAAATTGAACGAAATGACGAAAGTTGATTGTATGCTGATCAGTAGCGTACTGCAAAAAAGTTTGATGGGGCAAAAGAAGACATGGCTCCGGAAAAGAAAACACGTTGTTGATTCTAGTTAGAATTTAGGGCGTGTAATGATGGAAGCTGTAAAAAATAGCTTGCATTACAAGTTTTGAAGAAAAAGCCATTTTTTTCCGGAAATTTCAACACCCTGTAGCTCCGTAACGAAGATTTTGCGGACCTATGTTTATAGTTACGATTTTTCTTAAAATTGCACGTAAATTTGCCCCCTCAAGTTGTAACACCCTGTATGACATCCCCAGATTAACGATATCATAAAAATAGCATTAAGTTTCATAATTACAATGAAATGAACTACTTGACGAAATGACTGTACAATAGTTTTTTTTTCTGGAAACATACTCGAATTTAGTCATTTAATTATAACCATCACAGCTACCGGAAACTAAAGTTATCATCCATTTCCTGTCATCTAAAAACACCTACGAACATTATCATGACCTGATCGTCCGCCCAATCTACGGAACGGCCAGGTGTAATAGAAACGAACTGAATCGGGTTTTTTGCGTCGTCAGTGCCGATTTTCCTACATTACACTTTCCTCGACCATTTCCGCTCGTTAATGAACGCTATGATAGATTTTTCAATGTTAATGGAATTAATTCCGTCCGATGAAGATAACTCGCAATCTAATCCATTAGCTTTCGTTCGATTCGGATTTTCTAAATGAATAACGTCCTGGATGAGTATACAGTGTGTATAATGCTAATGAATGAATTCGGTAGAAACATGTTGATTGAAAGATTTCATCCTTTTTCTGAAATAAAATCATTAGACACAAAGAACGAAATCGAACATCACAATTGTTATATTGTATTCAAGAAAAACCTGAAGAAATAAATGCCAGTTTTAATTATGTCAGCCCACATTCTCATAAAATCATTATTTCTCAAAATTCAGAACAACTACTTCATTCTCAAGCAGTCCATATCTCAAAAATTATTTTTAATCCAAAACAGATAATCTTAAACAATCTGGCATTTATAAAAATCGAATGTAACCAATGCCACTCAGTTCATCTAGATCAAACAGGTAGAAATTTTGAATGCAGGTTCAAAGAACATATATCTTCAGACAAGAAATCTCCCATATTCGAGCAAATTCTGTCAACAAACCACACAATAGCTTCAGACAATCGGAAAGTTTGAAAATTACTAAATTCAGGAGAACTCCATATTATATTACTCTCAATAGCCAACTTGAGATCAATAACTCTTGTAATTTTCTCCGTATCTTAGTTAGTATTTCGCACCCTGCATTATACTACTGTCATAGCCAACTTGAAATCAATAATTCGCCTTACTTGAAATTTAAGGAAAAATATATCTAGTAATCTCCTTTGTACCTTAATTTGTATTCTGCGCTTGGAAATGACCAAAGGGTCGAAACCGGTCGTGTATTATCAAATAAATGTGGAAAACTGGTAAAAGTTTTTTCTCTTCCACCTTTGAATTGTGTGTTGTTGAGATTAATCAACTTTCTCATTTCAACTGTAATACTCGATGTATTAAGCAATTCTTGGCTACTTCAGAAAATTATGAACATGCAGAGTTCGTAATGGTTTAGTTTCTATACTATCTGAAATTTGGAGAAATGTTTCGATTCTACTGGAACTAAGAAATTCAAATAATGAGGATTCAATTATAGAAAGGCTAATTGAAAGAAGATTACAATTGACACTACCTATTAATACCTATGCTTAGCTATATCACAGTCCCTTTATCTTAGTGTGTGAGATCTTCGTCTAGAATCTAGGTCCTACATATAGTCTAAGGAATAATACTCATCATTTCATTCAACTTGCTTTATTACAAGATAAATATAGAAATCACAGTAACTGATTAATAAATTCTAACTATAATCAAGGTAACTAATACGAAAAAAACTTAACTACAGAGTTTAACTAAAACAATTTGAGCTTTTCAACAAATCGAAACTCAATGATAGAGCTCAGTCAACAATTAACGAAGATAGAAGAGAAGACTTTGATCATAAAAGAAATACTTAGCTTTTTAGGAATGAATTAATTCCCACGATGATTGGATTTGGTGTTTTACATCAGTTTTCTGGTATTCCTGTATCTTATAGGTTACTCGATTGGCTGAATATCGTTCGCAAGGTGACTGCCCTAGGTGGCAATGAAATTACAAATGATTCCGAAGATTTCTAAATGGAAAGAGAGAATCTAATGAATTCCGAACTTATATAAACTCGGTTCTATAAAAAACTATTGATTTTCAAAAAAAAACTAATAAAAAGCGAAATTATTCTCTTCACAACAATAAAGTGGAAACGAAACATAAAATGAGTACTACTTTCCGTTCTTCCACAGAAACGAGAAAACGATCTTCTTTCAAGTACTGACTTTACAATTAACCGGTGAACAACCTAGATCAATAACAGCGACACCTTACGAATATAACTATAATTTTCATTGGATATCATAACCTGTAGATTCTTGATTCGGATTTCAAACTGTTTGAATATTTAACTTGATAAAATGAGATTGAATTATTAATAAAATTATGAAAACTGAGTTTAAAAGATATAAATGATTAATTCGAGAAATCGGACTGTTACAAGTTTCATGCTGAAGGTTTCTAGGAAAATACACTACCCAAGAAATAAACGGACAATCTCAATATCTGAAACTTCTTATTTGGCTAGATTTCACGAATCACGAAATTTGGCCCCGGTAGAACGTGCTGAATCTGGTGTTATGTGACTTATAGTCTATTTGGTAAAAACGTAGAGTATAGAAGCTCATTGAGCATGCAAATCCCTTAGAGATGTGGTAATGTGGGCAAATTCAGAAATGAATGTAGTTTCCATGATTTTGTATTGATTGGAACAGGCCAATTTATTGCTGAATCTTTGATAGAAACCCTCGTACAAATCTCCAGGAAGAACCCACTTACCTGGCTACGATCTTCTATGTCTTTTTCGTTACTTGCGAATATAGCTGTCCTCGTTTTGAATGAAATGTTTACTTTAGACGTCTAAAATTTGTAGTCAGTAACGTAGACGAATATGTGTTTTAGGTTCTCTTCGAAAATAGAATTGAATCAGTTGAACACTAATGTATCGAAAAACGATAATGTGAATATCTAGTTACTTATGTTTACCAGAAATAATTATTTCATGAATTTCATTCATACTCAACTTACGCTTAATTCTATACGTTAATATAATAATTAATGTGTATGATATTTCAGATAACTCCATAATTTTAGTGAATTATGGAAATGAACATTTATTTTATATCAAAGTAGACTCAAGCTTGATTTTCCACATGAGTATTAACATTACCTAACAGAGTGTTTTACAATGTTGATAAATAATTTCATGACTATATAAAACGTTTAGTTCTAAATTCAATTTTTTCTACAATTTAAAACTATAAAAATCAAAAATGCTTGTCAAAATGCTCATGTATATTTTAAGCTGCATTATTTTTATAAAATATCCGATTATTTATAAAAATTTTGGATTAAAATTCTACATGCATCATTATTCACACAGAAGTTTTTTTTTCTGTAATGATTCAAGTAGTAACAAATGAAACCTAAACAACATAATTTCTTTAACGAATGATAAAATCAAGATGATTAAAACGTAAATCGAGGTATGTGTTGACATTTTATTTTATTTGTGCCTTCTGTCAGGTGTCCGGACATATCATATTCTGCATTTTACATGGTGAACTTATCAGTGTTTCGTTATTAAACATTGTTAAAGTGAGCTTTGAACCCAATTTTCTCAATTGACTGCCATGAAGTTCTCCAAAGAAGAAATGGTTGATATGATTTTTATTCTGGGTGAGTGTGATAGAAATTCTTTGTTGGCAAGTAGAGTTTATGCACAAAGGTTTCCTGATAAGAAGCATCCTGATGCAAGATGCTTTGAAAAACTTCTAATTAGATTTATCGAAATGGGTAATATCGCTCACAAAAAACATGCAAAACCAACAACTGCTACAGCTGAAGACAACCAATTATCAGTTTTGTTGACAGTGACAGAGGACCCATATAAAAGCCAAAGAGATTTCTCAGTTATATATATATATATATATATATATATATATATATATATATATATATATATATATATATATATATATATATATATATATATATATATATATATATATATATATATGTATATGGTTTTTATGTAAAAAATTTAAAAATATTTATCCATCAGCTATCTGATGATGTCTGCTTAAAGATATGAATATGTTGGCGTTAATTCGATCTGACGCGAATGGTTGCTACGTTATCCACTACTACAACTGTTCAAAATAACATAATGATCATCCATAAAAGCAATAACACTACGTATATACGTTATTATTATATGTCGTCCTTTTCGTGACGGAGTCTGAAATCCTGTGGACAATCCTTGGAGGAATGCTTGTCGACAACCTTTTATGTTTTAATCATTTCAAGTTGTTAGTCAATGGAAATGAACGATATTATTATCGTCATTATTATGCTGCTTGGAGGGGACATAACATAGTATCGTTACTTGACGATCTTTACAAATACATTCGATAGTGTTAGTCGTGACCTGCTGCTGGAGAAATTATATCGGCTGGGAGTGCAAGGTACTCCTTCAGATCTAATAAAATCTTAGTGGACGTACTCAGTGTGTTGTAGAACACCATCCCAAAACTGGTGATACTATAACCTCAAAAACACTTCCTATCCATAAGGGAGTGCCACAGGGATCGATCCTGGGACCCCTGCTATATGTTGTCTTTGCTAATGACTTACCTGAAGTCGTCTCAGAGGCGGTGATTCAGTTTGCCGTTGACACCTCAGTGATACTGTCAGAATGGCCTCAAAGTTAACATGGAGAAAACACAAATAGTTTGTAAGTATTGCTCCATTTGAGCACAGGCTCTCATTAGATGCTTCCAAAGTTGTTCATTATATGGAGCAATATTTTCCAAATAAGCCGCACAAGTGAGGCTTTGAGTTAGTTGTTCTATGCCCTTGTCTGGGTATATGCATACAACTTTAAATTTATTCTGGCAAGCAAGATTTCGCTCAAGCTCCAGGTGAAACAGATCGGGGAGTGGTACGAAATACCGTCATGAGATTGTTTCGTTTAGTCCTTTGGCGTATAAACCACACAATTTACTTTGATAACTCTTTAACCTCAATTCCTTTGCTGCACTACCTTGATAGTTATGGTATTCATGCTCTGGGTACTATCTAAAGGAATCGGCACGGTAAGAATTGTTAATTGCCAGCCCAGAAGGCTTCATGAAAGATTCCTTGCCTCGGGGATCATTGGCATCTACATACGTAGATGCCGAGAGAGTCAATAGCTACGACAAGAAACAGAAAAAAGTAATTACTATACCTTGCCCAAAGATTACACAGCTCTACAAAATAAATTTTTTTTATTGTTGCCCTGGATATCATCGCAAATTTTTATGTTTTCAAGTGCCCAGATTACGAATATATTCATGAAAGTTCTCAATGTGCTCATATTTTCATGATTTTTGCATTTCTTATATTTTGAACAATTATAAGCTTGTTAGAAATAAAATTTAATTTTCCAGTCATGATTAGGCTTCTGCGCAACTTTTTCGCGCATATAAACATCACCTGATCCCCACTCTCAGACCTCTTGCTCCACAGAACAGCTGAGATCTCAGTTATTTGACAATATTGAAGTACATATACACGTAAATCTGGATAAAGTGTCATGGATTAATACTTTGTTTCAATTACTGAATGTCCATTCTTATATATTTGTCTTCTAGTCTAAAATATGAGTTCGTCACGAAGAAAGTGTAAATATTGTAGTGATTTATTTTGTTATATTTGCGGTGTTTATATACCAAAAAACAAAAAGAAATATCACAGACTTTGTTAAGGAGACTTATGTTGAATATTTTGGTTTCAAAATGGACAAATTAGGTAAACCATGGGTTCCTAATAAAGTTTGTAAGTCCTGTGTTGAGTCTTTACGGTTGTGGAAAAAAGGTGAACGTTCTGGATTAGACTTTGGTATTTCTATGATCTGGACGGAGCCTACGAATCATTTAGATGATTGTTACTTTTGCGTAGTAGATGTTAAAGGTTTAAATCGAAATCAAACGTGGAGATACCCAGACTTACAGTCTACGAAATGTCCGGTTCTACACAGTGAAAATCTCCCTCGGCCCATATACATTTCAAAAGTAATAATTCGCATGCCCTCAGAAACAATGATGTTACCAAATTCACAGAAATCGGGACCATCTACTAGTGGAAGTGAATGGGAAGGTGAAACATCTACGCCAAAGTTATTTTCTCAAAATCAACTCATTGATTTAATACGTGATCTCAATTTATCAAAACAAGGATCAGAACTGTTAGCCTCAAGATTGAAAGAAAAAAATTTATTGGCACCAACAGTAACAATTACAATATATAGAACGCGAGAAAAAGAGTTATTACAATTGTTTAGTGAAAATGAAGGATTAGTGTATTGTAATGATATCGCGAAGCTGCTTATAGACATGGGTTTAAAAGAGTACAAATCTACTGAATGGCGCCTTTTATTGATAGTTACAAAAGAAGTTTAAAATGCGTCTTATTGCACAATGGAAATAAATTTGCATCAATTCCAATTGCCCATTCAACGAAACTCAAAGAAGAATATGAAAATGTAAAATTAGTTTAAGAGAAAATTAAATACTCTGAGCATCAATGGGCGATCTGTGTGGATTTAAAATGGTTAATTTTTACTTGGCCAACAAAGTGGATATAAAAATACCCTTGCTTTATTTGTATGTGGAATAGTAGAGCAAAGCAACTTCATTGGGAACAAGATGTTTGGCCTGTAAGAAATTCTTTAACTGTCGGTAAAGCCAACGTAATAAGGGAGCCGCTGGTGAGCAGAGACAAAATCATACTTCCACCATTACATATTAAGTTAGGTATGATTAAGCAATTTGTAAAACCGTTGAACAAAGACGGAAATTGTTTTAATTACATTTGCAGAAAATTTCCGAAGCTTAGTATGGAAAAATTGAAAGGTGGAATATTTGATGGTCCTCAAATACGGCAATTGATGAAAGACTCAGATTTTATCAAAGTTATGACTGTTCCGGAAAGTAAAGCTTGGAAAAGTTTTGTGTTGGTTGTCGAAAATTTCTTAGGTAACCATAAAGCAGCAAATTATGAAGAAATTGTGCAGAATATGCTGACAAACTTTCAGTCTTTAGGAGCAAATATGAGTATTAAGTTTCACTATCTCCGCAATCATCTAGATAAATTTCCGGATAATTTAGGAAATTATAGTGAGGAACAGGGAGAGCGGTTTCATCAAGATCTAAAAGTGATGGAAGAAAGGTATAAAGGTCGTTGGGATTGTCACATGATGGCAGATTACTGCTGGTCTTTGAAAAGAGATTGTCCCCTGAAAAATTATAGAAGAAAAGCTCATAAAAGGCGTTTTATGGAAATATGAAATATATTTTCGACATTTTCCTCTTTATTTATTTCGATGTATCCGAATTTCTCAAAACATAACTGACATTATAAATATATCTGTTATTTTGTTTCTTGTTTTACGATTTTTGTTATGTAAAATGAAAATAAAGATTTAAAAAGAAATCAGAGCAAATCCTACAAAATCATTGATAGTTTCACGAATTGTGTGCATAAATAGACCCAAAATCATTTTCATATCTAGGGCAACAAAACCATTGTAGACCAGTGTTATCAAGGACTATAACGCCCATATGGGGGCGTCGATCTAATAGATAGCTTTTTGGGAGGATATAGGATTAGAATAAGAGCAGAAAATGGTACATTACAATTTTCTGTCATTTGATTGACATGGAGGTCATAAACTCATGGGTTTTATATAAAAAAAACAATAATAGCAATCAAACCAGAAAAATGAGTTCAGGTGACACTAGAGCTGAGTTAGCAGAAGCTTTGTACAACTATTAAAAAAGTAATGAAAAGATAAGGAAGACCGTCTAGCAGCAATATTGAAAAAGAATTATAGGCGCAATAACCTCGTCGTAGACCAGTGAACCCTATACCTGTAAGAGATGTAGGAAGGGATGGTATTGACCATAACCAGGGAAGATGTGAAAGGAAAAATAGATGCAGACTCCCTGTTTGTAAGGCATTTTCCCGCACCGAGTGCAGGAAGTGTCTGATTGCATTTCACTCTCGAATTTCATCATATTTCATAATTTAACCAAATATATTTATATTATTGCATATATCGGCAAATATCGACACAAAAATATTTTTCTATTCACAAATTTGAAAATCATGCATTAAAGGGTTAAATATTAAAATCAAAATCGCCATACATATTCTGAACGATCTGATTCTAGTTCAATGAAATAAATAATTATGATTCATTGAAACGATGACCATATATTATCCGCACGGCTCGTTGGCCTATATTGCATCAAATTATTGTATGATTTCAAAAACCGGGCTGAATTGGGGCAACCTTGATACGTGAATGCAAAGAGAATGTGATATTTTTGCCAATTTCGCTTCTATTTATAATTTCGCTTCATTTGTTAAGTAGGTGTCCGCAGCAAGGTCAGATAGTTCATATCGCCACAATTGAACGAATTAAAAAATAATTTTTTCGAGTTGTATCAACAGCAAAATTTCTGGAAAATTGTTATCGAAGAAAATCTTGAAATAAAAGCATTTTGATTGCTGTGTTAAAAGTGTACGTGCAACAAACATCATGTTGATATAATTATTGTAACTCATGATTCATCCGAAAGAAAAGTTCGTTCAATTGATTCCAAGCATCTCTTCTAATTGAATTACATTGTTTTATTTCCTCAATTTGTATACACTACTCAAAATAATTATGGGAGCATTTGTTGGCACCAGTTATTAATATGCGAATGAATCATTGACTTCCTGAAGGGTAATCATTTAATTCATTCAAGTTTTATAAATCAAAGCATTCCATAATTTTTTTTTGAATTTGGGAGGCTTTTACTTGGTAAATTTCCATTATCAATAATAAACAACAAGTACTGTGTTTTAAAGAATTTTACTTAATAAGGGCGATTTGTAACGCGTTTCACTACACCGTAGCTTCTTCAGACGAATAAATGTACAGAAAATAAGAATGAGAATATAAATACAAATGTTCCTAAGTAATTAAAAGCTTATTGGGTTGCTCCTTCTTAAGTGATTATTGATGACAGGTATATCCAATAAAATTAAGGAATAGATTGCTCCCTGAAGAGATTCAATAGAGGTGAAGGGCTTAAATCGACTTGTTCATTGATGAGTCTACCTGAGTGTTTGTGTTTGTTGATTTCTAAAGTTTCCCAAAGATCTGCCTTCCAATATTTATTATCTGTATGCAAAATTTCAAACTGTGGGTCGAAAGAGTGACTATTTCTAGGAGATGATTCGCGTAATTTGAATCTGATTTTTTATTTGAAAAACTGCGTTTATGTTCGGATATTCTAATATTAAAATTTCTATGTGTTCTACCAATGTAGAAATTATCACAGTCATTGCAATTCAATCTATGAACACTTGATTTATTGTTTTTATCTGATTTGGTTTCATTATTTTTATATATTTGCCTGAATTATTATTAGTTTGGAAAGCTATGTTGAAATTATTGTTACTCAAGAACGATTTCAGTTTCTCACTTGTAATGCAAACGTAGGTTATGGTATTGAATTTTTGCTTCAATTTATCTACAGGATAAACTTCATTCAATGCGTTTTTATTTAAAATATTATTTATTAGTTTAGGATTGTAACCATTATTTTGGGCAATTTGTTTCATCAAATTTAATTCCTTGTTGAAATTTTCTGGTGATAACGGAATGTTAATCAATCTATGAATAAAACTGTTGAATGCTGACATTTTATGTTGATACGGATGACACGACAAGTTATGAATTATAATATCTGTATGTGACGGCTTATGGTAAATCGCGAAAACATGTTTTCCATTTTCATTGGAAATTGTTACGTCTAAGAAATTTATTGAATTATTGCTTTCTATTTCGGTTGTGAGTCCAATTTTTGGATGTAATGAATTTATTTGGTTTTTCGAAAATTTTTAACTATCTGTTCCTGTAAAGCAAATAATGATATCGTCTACATAGCGATACCAGTATAAACAATATTTACTAAGTGGATGATTATGAATTAACTTCTCTAAACTATTCATGAATATTTCTGTTAACAAAGGACTTAACGGATTGCCCATAATCAAGCCGTCTTCACTAGTATAATGTTTGTTATTGAAATGGAAATAATTTTGATCCAAACAAATTTGTAATAATGAAAAATATCTGATTTAATGATCGTATTGACATGATTCTTTTCTAATAATTCTTCAACTAAGTAGTACGTATCTTTCGGAGGAATGTTGGGAAATAGACTCTCAACATCGAAAGAAATGAGTTTAGAATTCACAATTTATACAGGGTGTCCGCGCTACAGAGCTCATTAGAGGTATCTAGAGAAGGGATTTATCAATCAATTTCAAATTTTGGGATAAGAGAAGTGAAGAGAGGAAACCTAGGCATAGCGAACATCTCATGCAGAGGGATTACTCTTCACTATTCGTTAACTATTTGTTTTACATCAACCACGTTGTCGTGGCAACGTTAACCTATCTTATCACAGTGAGCGGCAAACACGGAAGCGAGAGCCCGCGTCGCACGGTATCCGCGCAACGAAAAATTGTGTTTATGTGAAATATTTTTGAATATTTTGGATAAGAGTTTTTATGATATTTTCTACATCACTTGTTTATCAGGCATAAGCGTACAAAAGTTCTATAGCGTCTTGAAGTGCTTTTTGTAATATATTTAACAGTAAACACAAACCCATCGTTTTCCAGTGAATAGGTAAAAGTGGATATGGTATCTACTTTACCCAGTTTCATGATTACTTTGTTTCATTATTATATTGCAAATATTTCGTTGCAGAAAGTGCATAAATACAGAAAAACTTACCAAAGGGTCTTGGGATATTGATGTAATGCAGACGGCCATAAATTTATGCAAGACTGGAGAATCGAACTAAAACATATGGGTTAGTTTATGCGATATTTTATATGTCAAAAGTGGTAAAATTCATCAAGAATCAAGAGTTCAGCCTAAGAAAGCCTGAAAATACAAGCACCGCAAGAAGTTTTGAATTTAATAAAACTGCAGTGGCTGGAGTTTTTGATAATTTTGAGCCTACAATGTTACGCCTTAAGTTTATACCAAATTTAGATGAAACAGGCCTTATACAGTCTTACCAACACCTGAAGTTTTGCTGAAAAAAATTGGAACAAGTAGGACAAATTGTGGTTGCTGAAAGTGGAGAACTGATAACGTTTTGTGGAATAGTCGCACCAACAGGTGTCGCTTTTCCTCCTGTTTATATTGATCCTCGAATCCATTTCGAAGACCCGTTTTTGAATGGGGTTAAATTTAATTCTTCAGTTACAGTCTTAACTTAATTTTTTTCAATTTTTTGATCTTCTTTTGTACAAGTTGAAATTTCTTACTTCTGATATTTCCGTTTACGAGTTGGCACTGGTTTATAAGGGTTGGTATTGTGTTCAACAAATGTGAACTATTCGGATCTAAATTCAGATCATTATTTCTGGCAGTAGTTTCCTAGCTTTCTTTCAACAAGTATCTGTTTTTGGTGGTGGTGGAAACTTTGCCATCAGGTTCCAAAGCTGATGAAACTTTGAGAGAGTGATTACAGTGTAATGATGGAGGAAGTTTCAGACTGCATACTGACACCTTCTGATGTTTTGGTGGAACCTCAAGAAAGTACACTTGATACAACAGAGACTGGTAGTTTAGACTTAGATGTTTCGCCAATTGTGGCAGTAGCCAGTGAATCTGGCAAGAGGAGGATCAACTGATACAAATGTGATGAAACTTTCAACAGCTGTCAACAACGAAAAAAAAGATAGTGTTGTGAGTTTTGTCTTTGGCTTGAAAAATAATTGTAATGAATTGCATATAGCTTTGAAGGCAATATTTATGTTGTGACTGGAAATTTGATTTGCAACCTGCTGTGAAACTGGACCAAAATAAGTTAAGGGAGAGAATTTTTGAATATCGGTATTTGATTTAACATGATGATATATTCTATCGTACGTTAACTGTGTTTGTTTTTTAAGAACTATTTGGTCTACTATGGACTATTTTAGCATTAGAGTAAATGGATACTGGTCCATTCATTCTAATCCTAAAATTTGAAATTGATCTTTGAACCCGCAGATACTTTTGAGGCTTCTAGCACGGGCACCGTGTATACATGTAATTGGCACGCTATTACCTGGTGAACTGAAGGGACACCTGGGGATTCTGGGTTACATAGCGCCAAAAATCTTATCACAACCATCGGATATAATGCCGCTTAAGTTTGATTTTCACACACCATTCGAAGTGGCCATAGAAGAGCGCACCATCGTAAAGAGAAAAATAAATCAATTAGACCAAAAATCCTTCATTTGGTACACGGACGGATCAAAAACGATTGGTGGAACAGGAGAAGGCATATATGGACCCAAGTACTCTTCATCAGTGCCTCTGAGCTCTACTCCCACAATTATGCAAGCAGAAACACTTGCTGTAAACCTTTGCAGCCAGGAGGGACTACGAAGGAAACTCAAAGGTGCAAAGATTTACATTTGAACGGACAGTCAGGCAGTGATAAGAGCTCTCAACTCTTACAGTTATCGTAGCATCTCTGTCTGGGAATGCCGTCAATCCTTAAAGCAATTTGCTGAGGCGATCAAATTTTTCCTGTAGTGGGTGCCTGGCCACGAAGTCATACAAGGCCAAATCAGCTGCTGGAATCCCACCCATCGGACCTGAACCGTTCTGCGGTTTAAGTAAGCCGCACAGACGACAGAAACTGTCGTTCATTGACTATTCGATAAAGAAGACAAAACAGCTTCTCGATCTCTCTAGGGACGAGCTGAGGATCATAACAGGCCTCTCTACTGGACACTGCCCACTGTGATACCATCTCAATAAAATGGGCAAATCGAAAACAGCAACATGCTGAATGATGAAACTGCCGAGCATATTCTTTGCAGATGTATCGCAACTGTCCGTTAAATATATATACACTTGGGTAGCGACAAACTAGCTCCCAGGGAGATTTTTAATTTTGTAAGGGATTTAGACCTACAGGGAAATGAATGAGAAGGGTTACGAACAAAAGACCAATTTGGTCGCAGTTCGGAAAGGCTTGCGAAGCCAATCGACCCCCACGAATGTAATGTAATGTAATTGGCACGCTCGTATTGAGAGGAGTAGGTGTGAGTCTGGCTTGGTGCTGTGAATCGATGTGCAACATTGACGTGATCAAACAAAAAACAAAATACAGTCTTTCTATTTAATACACCCGACATTCTGCCTACATCGACAATCAGGACCCTGGTTGTCGATGATTATGAAGAATGGATCGGAAAACCTGCTTCTTCAGAGAAAGATATTTATCTTTCTACAAAAGGTTGAATATTATTCCTTGAATAAATGTCTTCAATGTGTTTACACATAAAGCTATAAATTCCGCGTGTTATCAGATATTGAGATATTATCTTGAAAGGTCAACGCACCTGTCAATATTGTTTCATTGAAGACATTGCAAACATAAACCGAAATAATAAATATTTTATGTTGTTTTGTGAAAACTATTGCGATTGTGAATCTGACAATGACATTTGATTTTGTCGAGTTTGAATAAGTAAAGTGAATGGTTGAAATCTACCTCTCACTTCCTCATGGCCAAGCATCTTAAGTTAGTTGATGATCTTTCGGCAATGAAAAGACATAGGTATTTAAATTATTTGAATTCTTTGCTGAAGAAGGCAATGAAACCCTCATCAATGAAAGATGCAAGATATTTCCATATCATTAATTCAATAGCGAACTGCGATATCGTAAAGAAATTGTAGTGAAGAGGATTTTTTATCTTTATTGTCTACTTTAATACGACCAAGAATTATCAATGAAAGTTTGAGAATAAACTTCTAGGCCTGTATGAATCATTCAAATTTTCGAATGATGATATTTAGATTTTCAAATCATTGAGTTACAACTTCATGACAAAAAAATATATAGATAAAGAGTAAAAAAGTGTTGTTACAGGAGCGAACCAATATCAAGTAAGGCCTCAACCACGCTTAGCGGTAGCAACCGATGATTTTGTGGTGTCGCGAAAGCAATAATTTTTTTAATTTACTTTTTATTCCAACGTATCAGATGATGTGTAGTCGATCCCGTTATCATTGGTTGCGGTATTTCTTTCATTTCATTTCCCATGCGAGGAACATGTACGCCAAGAAAAAGCATCGAAATTTGTTGGCATGTGTATAGACATATTCGAAAAACATAATAAGTAATTATTCGTATACCTTTCAGTCCCTTATTATCAGATATTTTCGAGAACAATCTTGAGAACTCCATATTGAATTATTAATTAACACAACGATATGTCGATATGATATTTGAGAAAGTACTATGGTAGTTTCTCAAATACTATAAAAAACCCAGAAAATAATTACTCATATCTAACTAATATTGGTTCCCCCTCTAATTAGTCATCGGTTAAATTCATTGAAATTGAACAAGGCATTCCTCAAATAACTATATCTCATTGTGACCGAAGTGTTGGGCCTCACGAAGGTTAATTCGAGGTTTGTACCACACAAATCCACCTACGACTTAAAATTTATTAGAATTGAGTATAACAGACATCATTAATGAGGCACGAAATGATCCAAACTTCTTGAAAACGTTTGTGACTGGTGACGAGAGGTGGTGTTTTCAGTATAAGCCCGAATTAGAGCGGCAAAGTGCTGAATGGGGAGCGTTGGTTGAAGGAAAACCCAAAAAGAGTCGCTTAGAGAAGTCTTGAGTGAAAGTTATGCTGATTTGTTTTCAAATAACTTCAAGTAGCGCTCATGGATTTTAAGCAAGCAACTGGCACCCATTCTTCACCATCTGTTTCTGATTTCTTATGAAAGTCAGTTTTTCCGGCAGCTGGAAAATAGCGAGAATTCAACCGATCCCAAAGAAAAGAAAGAAGTCCTTACCCCAAAAATACCGCCCTGTTGCCCATTATGTCCAAAGTGATGGAGAGAGTCATAAATTAGGAAATCATCAAATATCTGAGTTGCAGGGAATTATTAACGACCGCAGGCAAAGATCGACAGGAGATCTGCTCGCATACGTCACTCATGGTTGTACATCAACAATGAAAAAGCATGAGGAATCTAGAGCAATAGCCCTCGACATCTGTAAAGCCTTCGATAGGGTTTGGCGGCCTCTTCGAATAAACTTGCTGCATTTGGGCTTCCCGAAAAATTGCGGGGTTGGATAAGATTCATACCGGTTGTGGTCGACGGTATAAAATCTGTTTGTTTTCAGTTGCAAGCAGGAGTACCTCAGGGATCCATTTTTTTTGCCAACCTTGTTTCAGTTGCAGATAAACGATCTTCTGTCCTCTACAGAGAACAAGATCTTCGGTTTTACAGACGATTGTACCCTGGTTTTGTCTTTCAGTAGTATGCGGCCTATTACAGCTGCGGAATCTCAGCGTCACAGATGTCAGCAAATTAACAACTTAAACTCTGACGTACAGAGGATATCTGAGTGGGGTCAGTTGAACCTGGTGAGCTAAAACGCGAACAAGACGCAAGCAACTACGTTTCCTAGAAAGGTCCCCGCTGGAGAACCTCCTCTAGTGTTGCAAGGCCAGAAAATTGCATCCAAAGGTTCGATGCACCTTCTCGAAATGACGGTCAACGCCGGGTTTTACTGGAATGATCATGTATCAGCAATAACTAAGTCGCTATCAGCAAAATTCAGTTTTCCTTTCAAAGCCAAACGATTCTTAGCGTTATCTCAGCTGTTGCTTCTATATGAGGCGCAGATCCGACCTGGTTTGGAATAGTGTTCTCATGTATGGGGATCTGCGCCCAAACATTCGTTGCGGATGTTGAATAGTGTGCAAGAACGGGCTGTGCGCCCCATCGACCACCAGGAGATCACCGCGTTCTCTAACCGCTGGCTCTCAGAAGACAACTTGCTGACCTTTCTCTGTTTTACAGATGCTTCCACAGAATATGCTCCAAGGAGCTGAAAGACGTTGTTCTGGGAAAACTCATGTTTTGCCACAACACTAGGCTGGCAAGGAGTTCTCATTATATGGCTGTACATTTAACGACCCCTCGAACCTCTCTCTATAAGAATTCCTTCGTTTGCAGGGCCAGTGAGTTGTGAAACTCGCTTCAGTCCAACATCTTCTCAACATGCTACAATTTGGACCTCTTCAAGGAGTGAGTAAACGGACAACTCAATTTTTCTCAGGCGCCCATTCATGTGGTGTAACAGGTTCGCCTATTCCTAAGAAGCGCGCATAAAGAAAAATACGGTACAATAGAACGTCTTTGAGGCAATGAAAGAGCTGAATATGAGAAAGAAATTGACAAGACTGGTTCAAAGGACGCTAATGGATACGGACTATATAGTAAGAATAAATGGAAAAGTATCAAAGCAATTCAGAGTGACGAAGGGGTTAGGTTAGATTTTCTTGTTTAACGTAGCTTTAGAGCCAGGTGTTAAGAAAAGTAAGAAAAATACTAAATGAACCATATACAGTTAACTAACTCAAATAATCGCTTATGCTGACGACATTTCTTTTATGACTAGAATCACTTCGAACGTGTTGAAAACACTAAAATTTTGGATCAGCAGCAAAAAGCAAAGAATTAAATTTGAACAAAGCGAAATCGAAATATTTGGTAGTGGTGAAGACACAAGAAGACAGCAATAGATATCTGGAAATCAGAATTAATAGCAAACAAAATTGCTTCAATGAAGTTCGAAAATATGAATACTTAGGGGTGACAATAAATAGTAATGGTGAAGAAGACGAAATACAGGAAGGGTTTGCAAAAGGAATCAAAAGTATGGGTGAATTATATAGAAATTGGAGGGAAAAGAATATATCTCGAAACACTCAAAAGAATATCTATAAGTCGATCATAAAACCAGTGGTACTATACGGTAACGAGACGTGAAATATGAATAAAAAAGAAAGGACGCCTTAGAGATTTTCGAGAGCAAAGTAATGAGGAAGATACATAGAGGTAAGAGAGTGAAGATTGGGTGGGAAAAATAACGAACATCGATTTAGAAGAACTTTGTGTGGAACCGTCAATAACGAAGATAGAAGAAGTCAAAGAGTGAGTGGTTGGACCAGTTTACGAGATAACCAGAAGATATAACAGCAAAACATGTATTGGTGAGCGGAAAAACATGGGGGAAATAGAGTAGACCAAGGTCTGATTGACGTGAATCGAAACTTGGAAAATTGAGGATCAAGAACTGGAGAGTTCAGGGTGTCAACTCTTTTATTAGGTTATTTCGCAATTCTATTTTCTTGTCACTCAGAATTGCTTTGTGGTAGAGGCATTAAACCACAAAAATAGGCCTCACTATCTAATTTTTGCGTAGAAAGATGGACTTTTGAATGCAGTTCGGTGCGTTTGATTCGTTAGGATTCCTAGAAACTTTGTGAACTAATCTAATCATAAAGAAATCCAAAATTGAATATTTGCATAAGAAAAAGCATTTCAGAGTTGCATTTCGAAGTAGGCTTATAAAAAATATGGAAATCGGTAAATAATCGTGAAAATAAATCTGTAAGTGAGTGTTATTGGGGTCACTGAACAGGATTATGAAGTCGGCGAGAGCCTGCGGACTACCTTGGTGCCTGCAGCCGGTTTTTAATGTCTTCCTCTGGAGTATTATGACGATTTATCATACTATTGGCAAACACTAGTTACTCAGTTGGTTTTTAAGGTTGCTGACCAAGATAAGGAGGTCGGCGAGAGCCTGCGGAGTAATAGGTGGTCTTCCTCTGGAGCATTATGAGAATTTGTCATAAAATTGGTCCAAACTTGTTACTCGGGTGTGTTCGAGGTCACTGAATACAAATATCGTCCCGTTGGATACCGCATCTGTTGAACAGAAAGCTGCAAAGGTCAATTGCTTTAAAAAACTCTGGACCGTTTTAACTTTGGACAGTGTAAAAGCGTTACTGATATTGTCAGTGGTGATGAATCTTGAATTCATTCATACGAGCCAAAAAATAAGGGAAAATCTTCTGTTTGGGTGTTTCAAGGTAAGGGAAAACCGACAAAAGTCATCTGAGGTCGAACTGTCTCCAAAAAGATGGTCGCAACGCTTGTTTCAAAAACAGGTTCTGCAGCAAAAACTCCATTACGAGATCAAAGAACAATTACGGCCGATTGGTGGACAACCATTTGTTAACTGCGAGTCGTTAGTGAGCTTCCAGAAACCAACCTCGAATGGTGAATCATCCTTCACCAAGACAATTGAATGAAAACAGCCGTTTTTTCCTTCTCCCAAAACCAAGAAAGAAGTGCGTGGTCAAAGATTTCAGTCTTCAGAGACAGCTGTTGCTTTCCAAAGGGTCATTTTGAATGTAGCATCAAACCGCGTCCAGAATTAGTTCGAACGAATGTAGAAGTGTAATAATCTTCGCGGAGAATAGTTCTTGAAACGAAGTTTTCGAAAGCTCTCAATTGTTTCATTCTAGCTGTATATGCAAAACTTCAAAGATATCCCTCGTATACACACATTCGTTCTGATTCCATTTCTGCTCACGACACGTCTGATGTATCAGTGACGGGCGAGACAGGGTTTTTCCCCAGATTTTTTTCTTGTTCTCTAATTTCGTATTCGCTTCAAGTAGATACAAGATTATCCAATATCTCTCTCAACTATAAGAATAACCTTTAAGGTCAGTGTCGTCAATGAAATTGTTCCAAATGCGATATCATTCATATCCATTCAAAAAATCATAACACTTTTCACGCATTCGTTCTGGATTTCATTAATGGAAAAGTAGGGCAATGAAATCGAGATTACGATCGGAATGCGTGAATTAATTATGAAGCACTTTTTAATTATCGTAAAATTACTATTTTTGCAACTGCGGATCACTGGCTCGTAGGCCAATGTGATTGCATATAATGATCCCAATCATAACGCATTTGTATAATTGGTGATAACGAGTTTATAGTGTGGAAAAGTTTAAATGAATGGAAACTAAGGGAAACTCTACATTTTGTATTGTCATATGCATTTCAACGGAAATGAACTACCCTGAATAACTCGGTTGGTTTGATTTTACGTTGACTTTTCAGGAACAGGTCTATTTTCGAATAGAGGAGGACATTTTCTGTTACATGTTTCATTCTCCCATGGCAGAGAGGTCCTGTGATACCTTTTTGAAAGTGTGATTTAATTTTTTATACGACCACGTAATTATTTACTTTTTAAAATAACATGTGGCGAATTGATATCGAGAGTTGTTTGGAAAAATTCCAAGATTTTATCAATCTCTTCTATCTCCGTTCGAGAAAAACACTTGATCAAAATCTGTTGGTTATGAAGAAATTTTCTCCCATTTAGAGGTTGGCACATTATCGCCCTATTTTTGTCCGCCATCACCCCGAAAATTTCTATATTTGAAAGGAGTTGCGTGATAATTCCTTGAAGGATTGTTCAATTTACTTCTTTTTTCAAATTCTTGGACTATCAAGCAACCCTTCACATTTTATGGTAAGATCTTTCAAGACGATTTTGTTTTGGAAAGTTAATAATTCTGAAATGAAATAGATTCGACCGTTACTCTGTGATATGTAATTGTCATTAGATAGATAGACAATCCACGAGCTCCTTCATTTTCGTGAAGGATACGAGTTTCGTGGGTGAGAGCTTAATAAGCTCAGTGTGCCTCAGTTTGCAAGATCCAAGTTCTTCCATCCTGACCCTGTCCCCAGCAGGGCACTCTCTTATAACATGTTCCATTGATTCTATATCTTCTTTACATAGCCCACATGAAGGCTCCTCAATCAATCCTAATTTATTTAGGTGTTTCCTGAGGCGACTGTGCCCCGTTAGTATGGCAGTTAAAACTCTCAGTTCTAACCTAGAGAGTTTAAGCTAGGCCTCGGCTTTCGCAGTGAAGGGTCCACTGATGGCACGTCGAGCACCTTGACTTCAAGATAAAGGGTAAATCGGCTGTGTATATGAGAAACAACACAGGACCCAGAACACAACCCTGCGGTACGCCGCTAGTAACTAGTCTCGATGCAGAATTCTTATTTGAGAATCAAACGAAGTACTCCCTATCACCACGAAAGGCTCTGGATCCAAGCAAGCAATTCCCCCCTAATCCCCAAGTCAAGAGTTTCATGAGTGGCAAATGCTTTCGAAAAATCGAGGTAGACAACATCGACAGGAGAACTAGAATCTACCGATTCCGTCCAAGAATTTACACATTCAAGAAGATTGGTAATCACGGATCGACCAGGTAAAAAGCCATGTTGATTTCTCGGAATTATATCGTTTTTTAGGAGGAAGTCAAGCATCTGATCGAGAACCACTTTCACGAAAACCTTGCAGGCTACTGACGTTAAACTTATGGGATGATTGCTGTCCTCAAATACGAGTATTTTTCCTCAGGTTGCTAACGACAAAGTGATAGTCTCGTATGGAAATACGACGTCTTGATCTGGTCTTCAAGATTATTAGTTTCCCGAAATCTTCTGATGATATCCCGTACTGTGGTTCGAAGTACACCGAATGTATAAGCGATTTATCGTTGGCTTTATCCTGCCTCAGCGAAAACGCCAGCTTTAGCAGCACCATTCATTCTTACCTGATTTACCTAGTCGACCTCGTAACTTAGGCACAAAGTTACTATGACCTCCTTCAATCTCTATGAATTTCGTTGATTACTCTAAGAAAAATGCTGTCTGGATGTTTTCAACTGCATTCTGTCTTTAGGTGTTCTGAAAATTGTTAAAAATACTCAAGATATTCCAATACGTCAGATTATTTTGCAAAACGTTAAGCCTTAATAAAAAAGTGTTTTTTAGGCTAGCTTGAAGTCGTATAAATTATAGGAGAAATTTAATTTAGTTAGTCTTTTTAAATGTATACAAACGGTAACTATCATTATATTCTAACTAAAGAACGCTCTGTGTGATCTAAATTAATGAATATAAACATGTTTTAACCGAAACGGGCTCTGATAGTGTAGAAAGCACCGCGGCATAATTACTTGTTCAACTCGTGATTGTTTATCTTGATTCAATATAGTGCAATGTCGTCTGCGTGAAAGTGTATGAATTCGTGTGACAGTTTGGATACCCCATAAAGTCTGCAAACATTATGTTGAAGACCTTCGAATATTTCCATGATATGGCGCTTGCAAAAGTAGCATAGTTATGATTGTTACTTCTGTTCGTGTTAGGTGAAAAGGTATGATTCAAAATGGAAGCAGACAATTTCATATCCCAATCGGCAATGAGTTAGTCGTCCTATCATTCGTGGGACAGAAGTATCAGTGTCAAAGTCCCTTGTTACCTTGGAAGAGGTTCCAAGTTCTAACGAAGATGGTGCTGTACCTCAATTCGGTGACAAGTCAAGTTTTGAATTTGAAGATAACAGCAGTTTGAAATTGTTTTCTCAGTTCGAGCTAAATGATCTGGTGAAACAATTGTGTCTTCCCAAAAACGCTGTAGCCGTAGTATGTTTTTTCTGGTTTAGATATTGTGAGAAACAGTGCCCAAGAGGACGAGTTGGTTCAATGAACCAATACTGAAGGTTTGATGGATACATTTAAAATCCTAACGACGTAGCATAGTGACGTATTTTCAAAGGTTCTTAAAAAAATCCTCGAAGTAGTTCTGCTCACAATGGCTAGGCTTTCATTGCTGTCGGTCATCCCATACACTTCGAGGAAACTTACAAGAGCTTGGAATAGGTTCTTAGCAAATCATATCATGAAGATCTCAGTTGGCAAGTGCGTGATGATTCAAAAATCTTGAGCATGTTGCTCGAACAACAATTTGCGTGTAACCAATTCCCTTGCTTTTTTGTGGCTATGAGATAGTAGAGTTCGAGCAAATCACTGGACCAAAATGTGTTGGGTTCCGAGGGAGCTTAAAGATTGTGAAATTAACGTCCTCCATAGTGCTTTCTGAAATAATTCTTCTACCACCGCTTCACACGAAGCGGGGATTGTTCGAGCAATTTGTAAAGTGACTTCAAAGACATGGAAACTGCTTCAAATATTCATTATCAAAGTGTCCAGGCCTCTCGGAGGTAGAGTTGAAGAAAGGTGTTTTCGTTGGACGTCACAACCATGACGGATCCTCTAAGAGAAGGGTGGATTGCACCTAAAAGAGATCATAGAAAAATTTTTAGGCAATAACAGATACCTAAACTTCGAACAAATCGTCAAAAGAATGTTAAATACATTCAAAATTTCAGTTGGCCAAATGAGTGTTTGAAAGTCCATTTACTTCATTCCTACCTCGACTACTTTTCAGAGATTTTAGGAGACCTGAGTGATAGCAAGGTGAACGATTGCACGAAGATATTGAGCAGATGGAGAAAAGATATCAGGGAAGATTGGCTGTCTCGATGATAGCAGACTATTGTTGGACGCTTCATAGAGAGCTTCCACTAGGAGTGGGAGAGAGAAATATATTTAGTGCTTACTAATGACTGGTCTGCCCAGTCACTGACCACCCAATTATTGGGGTGAATCTATTTCTTTCCATTCGGTATAAACAGTGGTTCACTAAGAAATGTATTATGGCTAGCTCCTGCCTTTCAGACAAGCTCGAGCTTCGTGTTCTTGTAATGTTAAAATTTTTACATTATTTTATCGAAATTTATGTGCAGCAAGAACAAAACGTAATAGGATCGTGTTTTAGTCTTTGACGGCACAGTAACTGTTTACGGAAGTAATCACGTTCAAGAGGATGAAATATAGCCGGCCATTTTCAACAGGATAAGGCTACAGCTCATAAAAGCTGAGTATCTCCTAATTACTTACCCGAGTTTAACGGCAATATAATAGCTTGCATTTAAACTACACCATAACTCTCGAAGGAATAACCCAATTTGACAGAACCTGATTTATTGGTTTTCCCCGTTCAGAAAATTGAACGAACCTGTTGGGAATTTCGGTAAATGCCAAATATACAGGAGTCCCATTGATAGTTTTCAGTAGAAATATCTTCGGGATGGATGAATATTATATATATATATATATATATATATATATATATATATATATATATATATATATATATATATATATATATATCAACATTTTACTTTCGGTCACACCGGAAAAACTTTCATTTCAATGGTAAATCCTAATTTTTCCTTCCAAATTAAGATTCAATTTCAAGTAATTTTCGGGTGTCTTACCTAGTCTTCATTTTCCAGTGATAAATCATTTCGGGCAAGGAATTCTTGAACAGGTGATTAGGTAGGGTGGCTGCTGATTGATTTACGTATAATTATGAACCAAGCTTAGCAGTGTCTGACACATAAGTAAGATAACCGAAGCATAAAGGTGTAGTGCCAGAAAATCTAACGAGGCTGATTCCACCCCTGCCTCTACATCTATTTCCAAACATGTTCGAACGCAAATCATTACAACCCCCGCAATTCTATTCGTGATCATTCTAATGGACTTCGGACGATAGAATGTTACTTTGATAATAATAATTCATTCTCGATACTAAACGCTCTGCACCAGGGATTTTCGTCAGAACATGGTAATATTACATCCCAACAGGGTGCCAGGACTAGGAAACGCGTAGGCGTCTATCTCCCTTCTGATTTTATTCTTTCGGCGATCGGTTGAACCGTTAGAGCGCGTCAATCTTGTTGGCCAATGTCAGGGAAGGACGAGATGTTGCACGTTTTTCGGAAGAATGTGAGACAAAGCAAAATTTTCAGGGTGGCTTAGTTAGAAGTTTGCGTTAATATGAAATTTGAACGAAGTGAACCGAATGATCGAGAATGGGTTGATCTCTACAGTCTGAAAGTAAGTTGTTACCACCATCTGTTCGCTTAGATATTAGATATTTTGAACTTCTCGAGAGGTTTCAATGCCGTTTCATCAATTTTCTCTTCACGTGACATTTCTGAAATCAGAGATTAGCGATCATTTTCTGAAACTCTTCTTGATATTGCGCACAATGACGAATATACGGCTTGTCCATGTCTTGATATTACCGGGACATGTTTCTTCTTCTTATATCCCGCTTGCCTTCAATGTTCCTCGGCTCAATTATTTGAATAAGTTGGCGGTTTATCTTCATCAGCTGCAGAACCTCTTCATGAGTTCTTCTGCCTGTCCAAAATATTCGAAGCATACGTCTGAAGCATCACATTTCAAAAGTATCCTGTCTATTCATGGTGTTCGTCTTCGAATCCATGCTCATACGCCATATAAGAAGGTGGACCACACATAGCACTTTAGAAATCTGACTCTTGTTTCAATATTTGAATTTTTATCGCAGATGAGTATTTTGTATTTGACCAAAACTGTCCTTACATTACATTACATTACATTCGTGGGGGTAGATTGGCTTTGAAAGCCTTTCCGAACTGCGACCAAATTGGTCTTTTCTTATACATTTCCTTGTAGGTCTAAATCCCTTACAAAATTAAAAATCTCCCTGGGAGCTTTCGCTTTTACTTCGTGCGGCTCTAGTTTGTCGCTATCGAAGTGTATATGTCTTTGACGGACAGTTGCCATGCAACTGCAAAGAATATGTTCGGCATACACCTCTTTACACATTCTGCATGTTGCCGTTTCCGATCTGCCCATTTAATTGAGATGGTATCTCAGTGGGCAGTGTCCAGTGAGGAGGCCTGTTATGATCCTCAGCTCGTCCCTAGAGAGATCGAGAAGCTGTTTTGTCTTCTTTGGCGAATAGTCAATGAACTCTTTCGCTCGCATTTGGCCTGGAGTTCTCCTCCAGTATTCTTTTATGTTAGATTCTTCCCATCGTTCCAGTTCCTGTCGTCTGTGCGGCTTACTTAGACCGCAGAACGGTTCAGGTCCGATGGGTGGGATTCCAGCAGCTGATTTGACCATTTCGTCAGCGGCTTCATTTCTTTGTATGCCTTCGTGGCCAGGCACCCACCGCAGGAAAAGTTTGTTCGCCTCAGCAAATTGCTTCAAGGATTGATGGCATTCCCAGACAGAGATGCTACGATAACTGTAAGAGTTGAGAGCTCTTATCACTGCCTGACTGTCAGTTAAAATGTAAATCTTTGCACCTTTGAGTTTCCTTCGTAGTCCCTCCTGGCAGCAAAGGTTTACAGCAAGTATTTCTGCTTGCATGATTGTGGGAGTAGAGCCTTGAGGCACTGATAACGAGTACTTGGGTCCATATATGCCTGTTCCTGTTCCATCAATCATTTTTGAAATGGAGGAGGGAGGAGGGAGATTTACGATTACCTCCAGGGCAGTAGTGGGGTTGCTTTTCATAGCATCTGTTATGCCCACGCACTCTAGCCGCTGCAGTTTTTGCAGCTTGTTTTGCGTAGTTATTTCTGATTTTTTCGTCCACCATACTAACGATGCATATGTGAAAATGGGTCTTATAACCGCTGTGTATAACCAGTAGGTTATTTTTGGATTTAGCTCCCAGGTCTTTCCGAAGAGTCTACGGCATGGCCATAGGTACAATGTAACCTTGGAAAGACTTTTGTCAATGTGTAAATTCCAGTTGAGTCTCTGATCTATGTTAACCCTAGATACTTAGCCTGTTCCGAAAATTTCGGAGTAGGCCCATTCAGAAAGAGGGGCTTTAAGTTCAAGCTGTTCTTGCAGTGGCGATACTTATTTTAACCTAGACATTTGGGTTTGTATTCGCCCTGGTGACGCTACGGAGATATTTGAAGCTGTCGACTTTCTGAATATTTTTCACTTCACAAGATTCAATGCTGCCTCAGGTTGATCATTTCAGCTGACTATCATTGCTTAGTTTTTTCGCTGTTCATCCTTGATCCAAATCGGTTGCATACATTTTATAGTTGATTTAGTAATATTTGAAGATCTTCTAACGTATCTGCGTGTCATCCGCATACCTAATGTAATTAACTAAATAACCATTGATCTTTATTCCTTCTGTGCTGTTCCTCAGAGCCTTTTCAAAAATGTGATCAGAATATAAACTGAAGAGCATCGGAGACAGGCTAAATCCTTACCTTATTGGAATGGATTCCGATTCTTGATTGGCGATCGTTTTCAGCATTTTTAGAACCTGTTTATGGTTAGAGTAGTCAAAAGCTCGTTTGAAGTCAATAAAGCCTATCAACTCCTCCTGTCTCATGCCCAGTATCGTTGAATCCAAACGTGCACCGAAAATAGGGCAACTCTGGTTCTTAAATTCAAATTATCCTTTACGTCTCCTTGATTATATACGTTTATTGTATATTCGGTTCTGAATTACCACCAATAAGGTTTTAAGTGTATGAGTAATGATGCTGATTAGTGATCAAAACTACAGGTCTTCGGATGTATTGTATATTTTATTGAACAAGCTTGTCAGTTTTTCTGAATTCTCATCACTGATAAGTTTGAGTACTTCTGATCACATCTCATCTTTGTTAGCTTCTTTGCTGCATTTCGTCTGGTTAAGGGTATGTCTTACCTTGCTTCGTAATATTATAGGATCATATTCACTCATTTCGTTTTCTGGTCTATGTTCATCATCGATTTGAAGAATGATAAATATCATCTGCGATTTTATTACTGGTACAATGTCGGTGATAATCTCATTATTTTCGTCTACCATGAAGGTGCATTTCTTGTTTTTGAATATCCCAGCTGCCTCTTTCAACTTCTGTGCATGTGAAAGTCGTTATGCTTACTTTGCAGTAGTTCTAACTCTTTTTTTTCTATGTATTTTTCTGCTCAATATGCCATTTATTTTCTGATACTGAGTAGCGTTATTTTTGAGTTTTCTTCTTTCGTTATAGTCAATATTTCTTTCGTTATCCACTTCTTAGAAGTGCGCTGTTGTTTACCCAGTAAATCTTCAACTGTTTCTGCAACCATTCTATCAAGAAGTTTCCATTGGTCTTCTTTACCCATCCAAATCCTTGATTTTGAAACATTATTGCTTGCTCCCGAACTGTTAGATTTTCCAGTCTTTCAAAGTAATATATGTTGATACTTTGGTGTGAACTGCCTTGCAGAAAAAAACCGAGTAAGTCAATATACTTGGTTTTCGAGATTTTCACACCACTGGATTCCTCGTAAAAAGGTCTGCAAGCTGCTTCTTTCAGATTTGAAATTTATCAATCCGTTGAGAATTTATGAGCAGTTATATTTTAGGAGGCAACGCTTTTTCGATTATAAATCAGGAAATATCAATCGAAAAACCAAGTAATTTTTTCATTTCATAGTTAAAATATATCAATATTACATACTTCTCAGAAGGTCTTGATATTTTTAAATATAGAACCCAGTTTGTCTACTTACTCTATTTGAACAGGATGACTCTGGTATAGGTAGATACCCGAGTAAGATATTCAATAACTACATAACAAAAACTTAGTGAATCAACTTACTGGCAATGAATAGACAAATCCTCCAAGAAAGTATAACGTTTTACCCTCTGAATTGAATAACCAACACCAATCAGAATGTAAAGTAATGATACCTATTGTCATCCATTGTTTACGTTTATTAATATTTGAATTGTATTTCTTTGACGTTGTTACAGAAGCTATACCACCCTCAATAATTTCGACGAAATTATTAACAATATAGTTTAGATTTCTGTAATTTACGAATCCGAAATCCGTACGAGATATGGTCTTAACGAAAGAATCATAGTCGATAATAAACACCTCAAAAAACTCTAGGGAACACATCTGAATATCGATATATCGTATCCAGAACGATCAATATGGATGATTTTTGTTCAGAAATGAACACCTCCATCAATTTCTCACCAAATTATGTAGAATACCGCAACAGATTTCAGTTTTTTTTTATAAAAAACTAAAAATGCAGCAGATGCGACGCTACTTTATAATCATTTCATGTATTCAGTTTTCGAAATCAGTTAGTTGGCACTTTGTTTCTGTTGTCAGAACAAATAAAAGATTCAAGTTTTGTGATTCTACCATGGAAATACGACATTTGACTAGAGAAGAGATGTTACGAGCCGTTGGCATGCTCCAAGCTGGGAGCTCACAACGGGAAGTATCCAGGGTTCTGGGAAGTAACCCAAGTATCATAAACCGTTTATGGTCGCGTTTCAATGAAACAGGTAGCGTAGAAGAACGCCATACAGGTCGTTTCAGGATTACTACAGTCGCCCAAGACTGATTCTTGGTTTTACAAGCCAGAAGAGATCATACTACCACAGCATCTCAATTAGCTCAAAAGCTATCTCGAGTTCATAAAGAACAAATTTCCGACCAAACCGTGAGAAATCGACTGCACGAAGGTCAACTGCACCCCAGACGTCCTTTAAGAGTTCCACAACTGAGAGGTGGGCCGCAGTTCTCTTCAGTGATGAATCTAGATTTAGTTATTATCCCGATTCGGGAAGAATTCGAATATGGAGGGAACCTGGAAAGCGAAACCGTCTCCAGCATGAAGAGAAGTTGTTAGACAGGGAGGCAGATCAGTGATGTTTTGGGGAGGTATACGCCTTGGTGGAAGAACTGACCTCGTTTTCATACGGAACAACCTCACGGGAAATTCTTACGCAAATGAGATAGTTTTACCTGTAGTGATACCGTATCTCCAAACAATGGGTCAAAATCCACTCTTCCAACAAGATAATGCCCCTCCTCATCGTGCAAGAGTTGTCTTGAACGTTCTTGAAGAGAATTATATCGATCTTCTACCGTGGCCATCCTGTTACCCAGATGTGAATCCCATCGAGCATGTGTGGGACATCCTAAAAAGAAATCTCCTGCGTCAAAACGTCTTCCATCATGAACAGGAGCTTCAATTAGCAGGCTTGGAATGACTCAGGCCAAAATGTAATAGAGAATTTAATATTGAGCATGCCGCGACGATGCCAAAGTGTCATTAACAACAGAGGTGAACCTTCTGGGTACTGAAAAATATAGGTGCTTCCATATCGTTTCGAAAATACCAGTTCAGGATTTTTTTTTGGGTTTTACCAAATTTCGTCATTTTCAAATTTCAATTTTTTTTTTATAATAGGTGCTTTGGAGAAGTCAAATATTATTTTGTTTTCTTGAGAATACATTATGTACAATACATCCTAACAAAAACCGAAAGATTTCTATAAATTCGAATCATCAAATTCATATTTTAAAGATATTGGTAAGTGTTCCCTAGACTTTTTTGAGGTGTTATTACATTCTGACCCTACTTCAGTACTTGTTTTCTTATTTGTTGCGAAGATAACTTCAGAATAACAGGTTAGTTATCTGAGAGTAGGATACTATGGGCAAAATATGCTGTGGTTCTATTTCAGCTCTGATGAAAATATGATCCAAGCAAGACTTTCTATTCTTACTTATTCTTGTTGGTTTGTTAATCAGTGATATTAAACCAGTTTCATAAAGAAGATTGAGATATTCATCACTAGAATTTTCTACAGGATCTAAAATATCTATATTGATAGCTCCTAATAATATTTCTGTGCTTGGTCAAAGATTCCAGCTGTTGATGCCTTCCAAAAGACCATTTTGGAAGTAACATTAAACGATTAAACACCCTGTATAAATTATCATCGCATGATTTTGAAGTTACTTTCTTGAAGAAACTTCATGAAATATTAATCCATTATTCCGATTTGGGAGTTGAAATTTCTTAAGCTAGTTAAATGTCTTTCTGAGGTCGTTCACTCAAAACGTTCATTCCATATGTTAATAAGGAAAGTTCAAACAACCATCAAAAATTGAGGATCTTCCAAGATGTTAGTCACTTCACTATTATCTTGCGAAGTTGGCTGAGTTCATAATTTCATCTGAACAGGTTCATTGTTCTACTCAAAATTACGGCGTTATAAAATTTCCTTCGGATATTCTCCAGATTCAACAGAGTTCATAATATATTTTACTCCACTTCGAGTAGTTTTATCTTCTTCATCAACTCCGACCAAGGAATTAGTAATCCGTGTAGAGTTTCATCCGAGGGGTAACTTAAACTTTCCATATACGGTCCTGAGGGTTTTTCCAAACGGGCGTGGTTCCGCCCTCGATCCCTTAAATGGGCGCCAGTCTGCCGTCGTCCGACGTCCCGAATCAACCTCAACAACGCAAACAAACAAAGGACGTTGCCCACATATACACGTGGTGACAGGCAAATGCGCTTACAGTCCATGGCGAATTAATTAGCCTCAATTTGTGTTCCATATAACTACATTAACGCGCAAACGGTGAATAAGGACCGTATAGGTTTCACGGTAAACGAAATCGAACAATGTGTTGTTGTTAATGAGAACGGGGGATATTTTGTTTTCTACTCTGCTTCAAGAAATTATCGCACCACTTACGTTTCTTCGAAATATTTTTGTTCGCGTTTGTTTTTTTGCGAAATATATTTGGAGGATGAAAGAAGTGAGAGTAAGGGGAACCAGTGTTGGAAAAATCAGACAATGCAAGCTATAAATAATGGGTATTTCCACTTAGAATGCTCTTCACCGCCTCATATTTTCGCTTCACACTTTTTAAGGTCCATCCTATCGAGACGCTCAAGTAAACGGTCTTTGGAGCAGATAGGAATGATGATCTGGAATGGCAGCTTCATGTTGTTTTCGAGTATGGCTATATCAGACGTCATACTCAGCATCTGGTTGTCCTCAGTTTTATATTTAGAAGCGTCTGACACGAAGCTGATCATATTTGTCCCATTTCGAGAAAGGTGATGGAATCTGTAGGTCGCCATTAGAGCTGCTTCTTTAGCTACCACATGAAGAGGTGCAAGGACCAGTAGCAAATCCGAGGCCGTTCTATACGATTCAGAGAACTTGAGTTACGAATGTTTTTTAAGATTACACTCCCACCAAGCAATGTAATCATATGTGAAACATGGTTTCATCATCATTACATATAGCAACTGAAATTGCTTTGGGGCAAGTCTCCATTTCTTTTCACAGATCATTTGACATACCTAGCGTTATGTTTTGTGTTTTCTAGGTGCGAATTTTACTTAAGTTTACTATACAGGGATATCCACCGGGACCGTCCGTTAAAAACTTTTTGAGTTCCAATTACAATATCATGCTGAAATTTTATACGCGGCCATAACTAGCGATTTCCAATTGAAGTGAAATATTTTCGAAGTGATACCATTTCACATCACTTTGTTATTTCAAATGGCAATCTACCTTTTTTATCATACATCTAGAACCGACATTTGAGCAAGGCATAAAATAACCAAGTTATTGGCACTTTAATGTCAAATATTCATTGCGTTATTTTGTATGATTTTTTCAATTTGGCCTTTCTCAAACAGCAATAACTCAATTTTTTCAAATGGCACGTGCCAATTTTTATATCGCCATCAATTGAAGCGTCAAATTTCAGATGGAATTGTATCAGCATGTACTATACCCATCTCTTATAGTTCCGAAATAATTTGGGAATATATTGAATTTTGATGATTTTGCAAAAACACCAGATTGATAATAAAACGGCTGATTATTCAAACGAGGATATGTTTAATCTCTTTCTAATTCATGGCGAATGTCAGAAAGTGGTGGATAGAACTTGCAGGCAATTCAATAACAAATTTCCAAATTTGGCGCCTATGAGTAGACCAAAATTTCGAAGGATTAGGAGCAATCTTCTGCAATTTGGAGGAAGAAAATACATAGAAACTAGAAGAAAACCAATTCTCGAGGACGACGACAATCAAATTAATACGCTAGCGTATTTTCGTGCCAATTCACATGCGTCCATTAAGTCAGCATCAATGTATATTGGATTGCGTTATACTTCCATTCAAAGGATCCTTAAGAAACATAACATGCACCCGTATTCTTTTATCAAACTACAAAAATTGAAGCCAACTGAAGTTCCCAAGACGGCTAAATTTCTGTGAAAATGTATTAATTCTGCTTCAAGAAGATGAGACAATTCTGCAAAAAATTATATGATCTGATGAAGCTAAGTTCAATGAAAGAGGAATAACCAACAGGGGAAATCGACATTTTTGGACCACAGAAAATCCAAATTTCATTGAGGTTATTGATTTCCAAAATAAATTCAGCGTGGACGTTTTTGCAATTTCAATGAATGATTTGTTCGCTCATCACATTTATGAGGAAAATCTTAATGGACAATGATACCTGGAAATTTTGAGAGGAACATTAGCAAATTTTTTAGATGGATTACCCCTTAACATTCTGAGGGATTGCTATTACCGAATGGATGGTGCACCAGCACATAAAACACGAGCTGTCGATCGGCAGCTAACAGAAATGTTCGAGGATAGATGGTGGGGTAATCAAGGACCAAATTTATGGCCTCCGCGTTCTCTGGACCTGACGCCCCTTGATTTTTATTTATGGGGCAAAATCAAGAGTGAAGTGTATCTTATTCCTGTAAGAAGTAAAGAAGAGCTACTAGAGCGCATTCATAATGCTTTTCGTAATATTGATCCTGAGAAAACTAGGAGGGCAACACATCATGTTCGTATACGAGCTGTCAAGTGTATCGAGCAAAATGGGTTCCATATTGAACATTTATTCAGATCGTAAATTAGTTTTCTCCTATGATGTTTGCTATCATTTATTCGTATTAATGTAATTATCTTCGATGATTGGTTTTCGCATAGTTTCTACAATTTTTATTCATCCGAATTGTAGAAAATTGCTTCTAATGCTTCGAAATTTTATTTCACCCATAGACGGTAAATTTTGAAATTCGTTATTGAATTGCCTGCAATTTCTACCCACTACTTTTTGACATTCTAAAATGAATTGAAAAAAGATTAAATATATGTTCGTTTGAATAACCAGTGGTTTTATTCCAAATGTGTTGTATTTTTTTGATGTTTTCAATCTGAAATAACGACAAGTATAATAAAAAAGGTAGATTGCCATTTGAAATAACAAAGTGATTACACACTCCCGGTATAACCGGAAATTGTATCACGTCGAAAATATTTCACTCCGATTGGAAATCGCTAGTTATAGCCGCGTATAAAATTTCAGCTTGGTATCGTAATTGGAACTTAAAATGTTTTTAACGGACGGTCCGGGTGGATATCTCTGTATAAGGTAACCTTCAGATATTTTGATTCCTCCTCAACCGAAATAAGCACTCCGCACTGCTCCTTTTCCTAGTGAGTGGCACCATAATGGTTTCGTGTGGCTTTATACTAATTTTTCACCCTTACACTACCTCTAGATAGCTGAAATCACCTCCTGGATTCTTACGGAGACATTGTCGTTATCTTTGCCAGTCAGAATCACTATGTCGTCAGTCTACGCATAAACATCCAGCTTGCCCATTATTGCCAGAAGGTTAGGTTAGAGGGACCACAACAAAATGATCTAGTGGGGGCTGCATTACATGTTCCCTCTATAACCATGAGGTCTGCAGCTTCAGTTTCCTTGGAAATCTTTCCACTAGATTGCTTGAGTGCCAGATCAGATGATATGCCGCCTTGAAAGGCGTATCGATACTCACTCAGAGGCTTCAGCGATAAGAGTTCTGATGAATTTATCTAATACCTTCTCCAAGGTTTTCATAACGAAATATATGATACGTCGATCTGAACGATTCAAACTGTGAGTTTTATTTACCCACCTTAGGGACGTATACTATCCGCACCATCTACAAGCTGCTTGGGACAACATTCTAGACTATACTTGACCGGAAGAGCCTAATAAGATATGGACAGAGAATTTCCATCCTAGCTGTGAAAAAGCAGGTATGGTGCCATCATTATCATGAACCTTGAATAGCTTGAGCGTGTATCCACCTCCTAAATGTTTCCGACTTGATAATCGTTCTTGCGTTCTCACTGATATCAAGAAACCGTTAATCTGGTGAGTTTGTCTTCGCAAGAATTTCTAATGGATCTCTTCCAGAGTTCGTATATTGTTCATTCTGGCCTTTTATAGATACAATGGACAGTACCAGTCCTCTGGCAGGGCTACTATTGCGATTATCGTTCAACGATTATCGTGCAAAGGAAATCGTTGAGCATAGAGGTGTTTTGATTTGTACGATTACCGCTGGAGTCGTTAACGACGAGTCGTCGAGGCTTATGGTTGATATAACTGTTAGCTCGCTAACGTTGAAGACCATGCGCTGAATGCTCATTAATTCTGATGCTGGATGAAAAAGACACGAAACATCCCAGGTTATTCATATTGTATTCTCTTTTGATATTCAGGTATTTCCAATTAACAGAAATTTTACATTTAGCATAAAAGCCTTATCTGGGTCCTCTCGCATGATCATCCGTTTCTAGAAAGCCCTAGAAACATCTGCTACCATTTTGAAGGTCTGGGATCTATAATTTATAAAGTGGAGCGATAACATCTTTGAGTTGTCTTTATCAAGCATTCTGGGAACAAACCACCTGCAGCTTTACGTATTTAAAATAGAAAGGGTTAACATATATTTTCATCAGGTGACGAAGTTCTTCGTTGTTTATTAGGTTTAGTTCGTTTTTGAAATGGAATATGAGTTAACCAATTATCCGAAAAATTCCAAAGATTTGAATGATAATATTGTTCAAAGGCAATTTCTCGATGTGAAAATATATATGTCAACGACTAAGAGATGGTTAAATAATTCATAATTTGCGATACTCTGCTTTTCACTGAGCTGAACTTCGGTCGCAGTATGTGTTTCTTGTAAGTTGTTTGCTTCCACCTGATGGGTTTTGGCTAATTTGAAAAAGTAAGAACTTTTCTTCTCTGAAATACTTTCTTTTGGACGAGGAAGGTCCTAAGGACCAGGAGCGGATAGTGATTGTTAGTAGGTTTAACTGAAGAATTAGAAACATTATGTTCGTCAAACGCTTAGTATCTCCCATAATCATGAGCCAACATTCAGTTAGATTTTCATGAATAAGTCACGATAACATTCTTGGCATTTAAATTAATTGTACTCAACAATGTACTTAAGTTTTGAGGATATTCAGTACGACTCTTGTTCAGACAGTGAAGGTTCATATTATACCTATTGTGACAGTTATGCCGATTAGAGGTAAACGTCAATGGATCCGCATCGTACGCATCGAACGATTCGTTTTGTTGGTGGTATAGTAATAGGGATGACGACATACATGCTAGCTCAGTTCTCGTACGAGTAGATGAGTGAACCATCGGTACGCATTGAAAAAGTTGCCCCTTCGTGCAACTAGATCACTTCCGATAAGCCGATTCGTCCGATCCGTATGATGCGGATGAGATGACGTTGTTATGTTAATCTCTATAGAGAGCATACAGAGATGCGATGCGAATCTATGGACCCTAACCTCAACACCCATTGTCGTTCATATCAGGAAGAGAAGCAACACCCCACATTCTCAAATGAGAATTTTGGAACAATATCGGACGAATAAGAGCTAAGACTTGTAGCCACAAATAGATTTCATTTGATAAATATCTCAAATCAATTTTCATTCCAAGCTAATAATGGCATCATGATTGCAAAGTATATGTTTTCTTTTATTGTTTCAGGTGAGAAATCAAATTATCAGCATGGTTTCGATCGAGGACAATTAAGGTTGAACTTATGCGGTGAGCTCTAGATTTAGAATTTTGTGTTTTGTCTTGATGAAAATCGCGATAACAAATCTGATTGTGAGGATAATTTAATCACTTTTTTACACTCTGTGGTATTTATTTCATCAAGAATTTAATGAATTTTTCACCCGGAATGTAATCTATTGTTAATTAATGATTTTGTTGATGGATTTATTTCAATTAAGCACTTTAGTCGGATTTCCACAGTTTTTATTTTTATTGCACATGACCGGTTCTCGACAGTTACGTTATTTTTCAATGTCTAGAGCTAACAGGGAAAATTGTTCTAACTATACCCATTTCACAGGTAAGAGGTAACTATGTGATTTATAAATTTTAAAACGTTCAGATAATTCGAAATATCGACCTGTTTGTCCACGCGGATTCTGAACGCGAACTGCCATTTAGTTTGTTTACAGTGTTCGATTTTGTCAGTTCTCACAAGTGTGTTTTGCAATGTTTACAGTGGTTAAAAATATCGAACAAAGAATTTGTTTTCAATTTTGTATTGCAAATGGAATTTCGTGTGTCGAATCGTTGAAAATGTTACAGAAGACTGACTTTATCAAGAACACGTGCATATGAATGGTACAGTGCATTCAATAGCGGCCGTGATGCGGTAGAACAGGAGTCTCCAAACTATGGCCCGCAGGCCAAATCCGGCCCGCGACAGCTTAAGAAAAGTATCATCAATCTGGCCCACGACAGCCAATGTTTTACTGTTATTACTATTGGTGTGATAAGTTGAATGGCAAAAAATGAAAACACAGAATGATAATTAATCGATTTTATTTACTTGCTAGGTAAAACTTTACGACAGAAACCTAAGCTTAAGTATCTCAGCTTAAGCATATTCTTACAAATAATTAATATGAAATCAATCACATTAATGAAAAAAACACTAATAAGATTTATGTAATTGTGATTCTCCAGCGACAATTGTTTGTAGTTGTGGATTGATTTTACTTGTACCAATTATTAGAAGAGATTTAAGATGCGCATCAGTTAATTTAGATCTGTAAACGTTTTCTGTGTACTACATTTTGGAAAACGTTTTCTCACATAAGTGCGTAGTACCAAATACAGAAAACAACCCACGAGTAAAATTATGCAAATTATTAAATTGTACCAGTGGAAGACTCTTGTAAAATTCCAATAAAGATGAATTTTGATATTTGTTCTTAAACATGTCATAGCACTGTAAATCAATAACTTCAATTTGAACTTCCGGCATAGAAAGCAATAATTCAATAAATTTCTTAGACGTAACAATTTCGAATGAAAATTGAAAACCTGTTTTCGTAATCTATCATAAGCCGTCACATACAGATATTATAATGCATAACTCGTGATGGCATCCGTATCAACATAAAAATACATAACAGTTTTATTCATAGATTGATTATCATTCCGTTAACAACAGAAAATTTTAACAAAGAATTAAATTTGAATAAACAAATTGCTAAATGTAATGGTTATAATCCCAAACTAATAAATAATATTTTAAATGAGGAACAAAGTAGAATCGCATTGAATGTAGCTTGTCCTGTCGATAAATTGAAAAAAAAAACACCTTGAGTAGAAATAATTTCAACAAGCTTAGGCAAATATATGAAGAACAATAGAACCAAGTTAGATATAAATAATAAATCAGATGTTTATAGATTGAATTGTAATGACTAATAATTTCTACATTGGTACAACACAGAAATTTCAATATTAGAAAATCGGAACATAAACACAGATTTTCAAATCAAAATCAGATTGAAATTACGCGAATCATTTCCTAGAAAACAATCACTCTTTCGACCCACAGTTTGAAATTTTGCACACAGATAATAAATATTGGAAAGTAGATCTTTGGGAAACTTTGGAAATCAACAAACACAAACACTCAGGTAGATTCATTAATGAATAAATCGATTCAAGCCCTGCACCTCTATAGGATCTCTTCAGGGAGCAATCTATTCCTTAATTTTATTGGATATACCTGTCATCAATAATCACTTAAGAAGAAGCAACTCCATAAGCGTTTAATTACTTCAGAACATTTGTATTTATATTCTCAGTTGTATCTATATGTAGTTGTCATAATTTCTGTACATTCATTCGTCTGAAGAAGCTACGGTGTAGTGAAACGCGTTACTAATCAAAATTATTCAGTAGAATTCCTGAAAAAAACATTACTTGTTTTTATTACCGTTTCAATTCCTCAACAGAAATTCCTAAATCGTGAATTCTAGTTCAGCGGGATAATTCAGGGATCGACGGCAGGAATGAAAATGAAGGAAGGTCGTTAGAAGAACAAACTTCGGAAAGTTCGAAGAAAAACAAAAACCTATTATGAGTGGGCGTCTTTGAAGAATTGAGGTGTCTGTTTACTTGCTTCTTGAAGAGGGCCAAATTGTAGAATGTTGGGAAAATGTTGAGCGTAAACGAGTTTTCCAGCTCACCGGCCCTATAAACGAAGAAATTTTTATAGAGAGAGGTTTGAGGGGTCGCTAAATGTACCGCCATATGAAGAGAACTCCTTGCCAGCCTAGTGTTACGGCAAAACATGAGTTTTCTCGGAAGGTATCCCAGCTCCTTGGGGCATCTTCCGTGGAAGTATCTGTTAAACTGAGAGAGGTCAGCAACTTGTCTTCTGAGAGCCAGCGGTTGGAGATCGCGGGTGATTATTATTATTATTATTATTATGAATACAATAAAATTTAAAAAATCAATCATTACAATCAAGTAATTTAAACATGAAAATCAAAATTTCATAAGGATAAACTAAACTAAATAAACCAGCCTAGCATGATACATCTAACTCAACAAGTATCTGAGTCTATTCTTGAAACAGTTTATCGAAGGGGCATTCACTACATCCTCAGGAAGGGTGTTCGAAGCGTTAAACATTCTATTTGGAAGGAATGCTTTTCTACAGGTGGTGTGATACCGTTCATGTGTCAGCTTCAAACTGTGACCTCTCAGGTTGGAATTCTGAACCAGTTGGAAAATATCTGCGAGATCAACAGAGAATGATGCATGTAAAATTCGGTAAGTGTTCACCTGTCTCCAGTCGGTCAATCTGGGAAATCATTTTTGTCATCAGCATTCCATCTTCATAAGATGGTCGATGAATTCCATATGGGAGACAGGTGGCCGCGCGTTGAACTGATACAATAAGATTCATATCTCGAACAACAGGCGACCAAACCGAGGAGCAAAACTCTATTTGTGGTCTCATGTAAGTTTTATACAAACACGCCGATGTATCTAGGGAAGGTTAAGAAATCACTTTATTGAACAGAAACAATTTTTTTCTGGTTTTAGTACAGATTTTTTCTATGTGGACTGTCCATGTCAGATTCTTAGTCACTATTACTCCCAGATCATTATGCTTTTCGACAGTTGATATAGTATGTGTGCTGGGGATTATTTTTACCGATATGCATCACCACACATTTTGATGCATTTAATGGAATAAGCCATTTTCTGCTCCACTCCATAACTCTGTCAAGGTCCATCTGAAGCTTCGCCGAGTAATAAGGGGGTTAGAGTATAACTGCATACATCGAACACGTGGAAGAAAGCAAGCCTGGGAGGTCAAAAGTATATATAAAGAAGTAATAGAAGAAAACTTCTATTACTCAGAAACTGCTGAATATATCTGAGTAAAGCTCCCCTAACCACAATGTGTTTCAACTTTTTAAGTAGACGCTTATGTGGGACTTTGTCGAATGCCTTCTGGGAATCGAGATAGATGACATCAATAGGAAAGCCGAGATCGATAGATTTGGTCCACTCATCCAGGCACTGCAACAAGTTAGAGGAAACATATCTGCCAGGGAGAAATCCATGCTGCCGAGGTGAAATTATGTTATTTTGCATCAAATATGGTATCAATTTATCAGAAATAATTCTTTCCATTATTTTCACCTCGGAGCCAGTTAGGCTGATTTGTCTATAATTTTCTTTGAGACTTTTATCGCCCCTGTTATACACCGCAATGACATCAGCCAACCTCCATGCAGCCGGTAATGTTCCTTCGTCGGAAGATTTCTGCATGATCAGGTACAAGGGAAGGGAGAGAGGAGGCGCAATTCTTGAGAATGTATGGCGAAAGACCATCCGGACCCACAGTAGAGGCAGTATTTAATTCTTTCAATTTCTGGAAAACGACTTCCTCAGAAAGAACGACCGATCTTGAACTTGTAGAAGACAAATGAGCTACTGGATCTGGTATTGAGCCCACCGGCTCGCCATTCCTTGTCAAATTTTCATGCCTTTACACGGGGGACTCTGACTGTCTTACATAACCAAATAATTCTTTTCTGTTTTTTGAACTAATTAGCTTGCCTTAATATCTGACTTAACCTGAAATATTAGTTGGCTCAAACTGTTTGAGAAACGTCTATGGGTAGCAAAATCCTCACTTCTAATGTATATTCTCCCCTCTGATTCAACCACAGTTCGCAACCGTATGTTACCACAGGCCTGATGATCTGATAAATTTTCTTCTTCGCGTTTTTCGACATATTTTTGGACCTGAGCACTCTGTTTATAATCGATGAAAAGCATATGGAGTATCATGTTTTGATCAATAGTATTATCTATAATTTGCTTCAACACAAAAATCTGATCCATGACTGATCTATTTTTTCGGAACCCACACTGATACTGTTCTAGCTTTGGTTGTATTATTTCGTTCAGTCTATTTTTGATAGATATCGCCATAATCTTGTAGATAGTGTCCATTAAGGCAATCCCTCTATAGTTCTCACAATTGGTCGTATCCCCCTTCTTGTGCAACGGACATATTAGAGCTTCCTTCCACCTACTTGGCATTTTCTCCTCTTTTTTAAAATATTATAAAATATATATTGTCCTCCATTTCTTGTCCCCCTATCTTCAACAAATCCGCCGTGATGCCATTTCCACCTGGCGCTTTGTTGTTTTTAAACAATTTCATGATTGATCTTATTTCTTCCTTATTTGGTGGTTCCTCATACGCTTCATTTAGGAACGTTCGCATTTTCACTAGTCTCTTCACTTTTCCCGTCTAACAACTCTCTGAAATACTCAGTCCATCTCTTCAAACTTTCTTCTATTCCTCCTACCAACTGCCCGTTTTTGTCTTTGCAGAATAATATTTTATTTTGCTGATAGAGCCTCCTCTGATATTGTATATTTTTATAGAATTGTCTCGTCTGTTTTCGCATATAGTTGTTTTCTAGATTTTCCATTTCAGTCTCTCTATATTCTCTTTTCTCTCTCCTGCATGTGCTTTTTGCTTTTCTTCTCTTTTCTCTATACAGCTTCTGGTTCTCTTTTGTGTTGTTTTTCATCATATTCATTCTGGATTCTTCTCTTTCAAGTACTGCTCTCCTGCACTCTTCATCATACCAACCTCCTTGATCTGCTTTGCTATCATCTTTTAGCAGCATATCTGCTCCTTCTTTCATCATCTGTTCCAACTTTCTCCACTGATCTTCAACGCTTTCCTCTTTATTACTGGAAATTCTTTTGTTAATTTTAGTCTGAAACTCCTTCCTAATATTCTCATCATTGATAGGATTTTGTTTAAAATTAATTTCATGACTACAAGAATTTACAATTTCATTATCCTGCTCCAAGAATAAAGACCAACATTCCTCAACAGAAATGTTGGCGAACAATGATTGCCAGCTTTTAGCGCCTAAAAGCTCATTTGCTCTCTGAGAGTCCGTTTTCAACCGACTCTTCTTTCTCGATCGGGGAAAGGTGAGCAGTAGGTGTGAGCATATTCACATCAGAAGTCAATCTGATCTCATTCAAACAATAACTTTTTCGAAGATGATTATTATAATGTAGATATTTACATCTGACACTGACGCTGTTTTGAAATTCAATTGATTTTTGGTTCAATTCTTCTTCTTCTGAGCGTGCCTATCCGTTCCGGATGTTGGCGATAAGCAAAGCAATTTGCTCTTGTAGACATAGAAAACCAAGTTCTGAGGTTTTTCATTCGGGAGATTCTGCGCCTTCCAGGCCCTCTCTTGCCTAAAACCTTTCCCTGCAGTATTAACTGGAGCAAACCATATCTTTTTTGATTCCTCATTATGTGTCCGAAATATTCTAATTTGCGTTTTTCAAGGATGTTCATTATTTCGGTCTCTTTTTGTAGTGTTTCTAAGGCTCTTTTGTTGGAAACACGATCCACCCAGGAAATTCTAAGAATTCGTCTGTATAGCCACATCTCAAAGGCTTCAAGTTTTTTTGTAGATGCTTCCGTCAGGGTCCAGGACTCGGCACCGTATAGAAGCACAGACCAGACATAACATTTGAGTAGTCTTAGTTTGGTATGTATATTAAGATCTCTACTCTTAAATAGGTTTCCCATTTTAACGAAAGTGGCTCTTGCTTTTTCTATGCGGCATTTTATTTCCACAGAGTGATCCCATTGCTCATTAATCGTAGTGCCCAAATATGTGTAATTAGTTACTCTTTCAATTTGTTGATTATTAATTACTAGTTGGTCAGGAGGTGTATTTTGTTTACTAATTACCATGAATTTGGTCTTCTTGATGTTAAGAGACAATCCGTACTCAGAGCTAGCTTTAAAGACACGATTCATCAATTCTCGAAGACCTTCGAGAGAATCAGCGAACACAACAGTATCGTCCGCGTAACGTATATTGTTCAATCTCTGTCCATTGACCAACACTCCAGCATCCACATTTTCCAGTGCTGTGTTAAATATGTGTTCTGAGTACAGGTTGAACAAAGTGGGGGATAAGACACAGCCCTGTCTAACACCGCGTCTTATATTTACATCTTCTGAGTAATCACCATCGACTCTAATATTTGCTGTTTGATGCCAATACAGATTTATTATAAGACGTAAATCTTTCTCGTCGATGCCGATTGTTCTTAAAACCTCTATCATTTTATTGTGCTGGACCCTATCGAAGGCTTTTTGGTAGTCTATAAGACAGACGTATACATCACAACCAACATCCCTGCATCGCTGGAATAGGACATGAATAGCAAATAAGGCCTCTCTAGTTCCTAGTGCATTTCTAAATCCGAATTGTGTGTCTGATATATGTTCCTCGCATTTATTATATATACGTTTGTGAATTATCTTCAGAAATAATTTGAGTAGGTGGCTCATGAGGCTGATTAGTCTATAGTCTTCGCATTGTTTTGCACTGGCTTTTTCAGGTTTTGGAATAAATGTGGACTTTAGCCAGTCTCGAGGAATATCTCCGGTGTCGTAAATATGGTTAAATATATTTGTCAGCCATTTTATTCCGTCTCCGTCCAGCAACTTCAGGAACTCGGCATGAAGGTCATCTGGTCCTGGAGCCTTTCCATCCTTCATCTGTTCAATGGACTTGTGCACTTCGTCAGAGGTGATGGGTGGACCCGCGTCAGCGTTGATTACTGGTTCGTTATTTCTCTCATCTTGGAACAGAGTGCTGATATATTTCTTCCAGGTATTAATTCTCTCGTCTCTATCTATGATGGTGTTGTTGTCTTCATCCAGCAGACGGCCAACCATAGGTGTTTTGTATAGGCCACTTAATTCTTTGACTTTACGATGCATGTTGAAACTATCATGTCTTTTTCCAGATCTTCTATTTCTAAACATTTTCTCGAGCCCATGTTTCCTTAGCTTCTCTTATCTCTTTCCGGATCCTTTTTGAATATCTTTGTATTTATCCTGATCTTTGTCTTTTACTTTCCGGCGTTCTTCCATCAGACTTAGGATTCCATCAGTCATCCATCGTTTCTTTTCTTGTTTTTATCAGGCTTAAGAATAGTGTCACTTGCAGACTTCACAACTAATTTCAGTGTATCAACTTCAGCATCGACGTCCACAGTAGTGTCTTTGACTTTTAATTTTCCAGACATGTGTTGTTTCACTTGTTCCTTTATGGCTGGGTTCTTTAGTTTTATTTTGTCGATTTGGGGATGTTGTTTTTCTTTATGATCTTTTTCAGCTTTAATTTAGCTGTGCCGACCAGCGGAACGTGATCTGACTGAATATCAGCGCCGGGGTAAGTCTTCACTGCAGTAAAAATGTTTCTGTACCGCTTATTGACCAGCATAAAATCTATCTGATTTCTTATTATGTGGTCCGGTCTATCCGCAGGTGATTTCCAGGTGTATAAACGGCGGGCCGGTAGTTTAAAAATGTATTGAGTATCACCGTTTGTTCTTCCATTGCAAACGTATTCAACATTTCACCTCTCTCGTTTCGTATGCCAAGCCCGTGTGATCCAACAAATTCGTTACCGCTCCTTTTCCCAGTTTGGCGTTGAAGTCGCCCATGATTATTGTGATGTCTTTCTTGTTTAGTTTCCTGATTGTCTGTCGGAGGTCATGGTAAAAACTTTCTGCTTCATCATCGCATTTATCTGCCGTAGGTGCATATACCTGCATGATATTAATTTGTACCGGCTTGGTGTTTAGTTGAAGCAGAAGTATTCTCTCCGAAATGGGAACAAAATTATCCACTGATTGATGAAACCTACTATTAATTATGAGACCTACTCCATTTTGATGTTGTCCGCTGCTATTTCCAGAGAAATATACTTGGTGTTCACTAATTGTGTAATGTCCGGAACCAGGCCATCTCATCTCGCTTATTCCCATTATGTCGATGTTTAACCTATTCATCTCCTGTATCGCGTTGTCTATTTTACCCGCTCGATACATTGTTCTGGTATTCCACGTACAGATTCGCATAGCTAACCCGGGGATTCTTAGCAGCCTTTGACCATCTAAGGCCTGCCGGGGACTAAGGCCCATTTGTTGATTTGTAACTGCCATGCTTATTGTACTAGGGAGTTATAATGGAGTGGTTTCCCGTTGCCTTCTCCATCGCAGAATGAAGACCATCTGGTACTGCTACAGTCGAGCCCTTCATTATCCTTGCTTGAACCAGTCCAAGATAATGTCTTTTGTGCTTCAGCTCGGTACTGAAAATGCTGCTGCTGGTTCAATTACGGAATATCAATTCCGCATCTAGTTATAGAATTAAGAAAACATGAAAACACATAAAAGTCAAAGATTTTAGAATAAATGTTCAAACTCAAAAGGTGGAATGTTCAAATTCTATTATCAAAACTGGTTCCAAAACTATTACATTCAGTGATGGTCGTGGTGAAAAGTTATCCTTTCGATAGATCATATCTGGTTCCAAGAATATGTTTCACATAAGCCTACGTCCATCTTGCTGGAATTAATACCCAGTTCAACAAAGTATTTTTTATCACTTTTTGTTTGTCACGTTGTTAGCACATCTTCCCATTATCATTCGAAGGTCTACCAGTCCGGGGTCAAGTTCAACTTTGATTCAATCGCCAACTTAAAAATACACTCGGGCAGAAACGCGAATTCGTGGTCGAATTTATTCGCGGCGATTTATTTTTAGATCGTATGAACGGAAAGATAATCCGATATTAAACGAGTCGAAAGTAATCGGTCTGCATTTGACAAAAGTGCGCACGAAATGAAAATTGTGGATTTGGCCCGTCAAGTCGAATGGCGCAATATTAACGATGAGTACATTCACATCCGACGTTTTTGACGTACATTTTTATTCGACTGGCTTAAGTTAATTGAGGACGAGTACGACAGTTATTCTATATGATCGCGAAATTATAAAACTGATATTGGAATTCAAGTTTGCAAATAAAGGTGTTATAAAATGATGGGTAGTCGTTATAAGTACAGTTTTTGCGATATTTAGTTCAAATTTTGAAAATGCGTGTCTCTCTAAGGTCCATATCATCAACCTCTGAATCGGTTAATAAAATTCAAAGAAGGATATTTTTCTGTCCCTTAAAGTATTTTCAGTACGCCACTGGTAATTGAAAAATTTCACAATGAATCTTTCATCAATTTCAAAATTTCTTGTTTTTATTTTTCAATTGGGGGGGCCCTATTCCCATTTAAAACACACTGCAAATTTTATTTTTTTCATTTTAAAAATAACTACACAAATGAAATTTCCTAAAAAAATTTTTTTACCACTATCTTGTACGAAATTGAATTCTTCACAAAATTGTTTCAGTCTATTTTTCTCTAAACCCAACACGGACAAAAAACAGAGGGCCAAATAGGAGGAAAATATGAAAATCAAATATTACAGTCAATAAAGTTGAGTTTATTTATTATTTCCCAATCAATGATATTTAACAGGTGAAAATAGATAGGATAGCGATCTTTTTTTCATTGTGCTGACTTCACATACGTAAACTAACTGTAAATTTTTCTGTTTACCGTTTCTTTCTGATTGATACAATATATATTACACATGGGATTAATTAAAAGTCTTCAAGAATTTAAGTTAATATTTAAGTTTTTTCGATAAAATAAGTTAACAATAAAGAATAGAAACAAAATTGTTCATTCAGTGGGTATATGAAGTAGTCAAATAAATGGTCGTTGATTACCATCAAAACGACAGGTGATGAGCAAATTTTATCATAACTATTTTTCGAAAAAAAGTTTTCGTGAAAGTTCAATTGAGGTTAGCAATGATGTGATAAATATTTGGAGTCCCACTGGCATAATATCAATTCAAACTCAATTTATAAATGCGAAAATGGAAAAGTAATATTATAAGAAGATATTCAAAAGAGATGATTTTATGATGGAAAATATCAACAATTTTCGAGTTATTGAAAAATTTAAAAATTCTACCATCTTCTAACGTTCGCGAAAAGACCAATCAACCAGCATCGAATGGTTACTAATCATTTTCGAAACCGAGTGTTTCCCGGGCCCTAATTACTGCCAGTATATGTCTCGGAAGCCCCTCAAACTAAATTTGGATGTTCTTTTGAGTCACTGAGTTCCAAATTTCAGGAAGCAGATTTTCTAGTTGTTGAAGTGTTCTACAAGGCATCCTACGTTGCTGAATGTGCCACCCCAAGTTGTCCCAAACATGTTCTATGGGTTTCAAGTCGGGACTTTTGGCTGGCCATCTTAAAATATCAATTTCGGCATTTTGCAGAAATTCTGTAACTAGTCTAGCTGCATAAGGCCTAGCATTATCATGCATATAAATGAAGTTTTCGCCAATCAATGGTCCAAAGGGTACAACATAAGGTTCAACGATATCTGCGATGTATCTGGCCGCTGTCATTCTTCCATTATTTACTAGGACTAACTCAGTTCGACCATGGAAAGAAATGCCTCCCCACGCCATTACTGAGCTCCCTCCGGAGTTTTCGGTTTGCCGGATATTGCATTGCTGCTACCGTTCCTTAGGTCGTCTGTATACAGGCATGCGTCTATCATTTGATACTAGACAGAACCAGGACTCGTCGGAAAAGAGAACATTCGACCATTCTGGAATACCCCAATTTGCATGTTCCCTTGCAAACTAAAGTCTTGCAACTCGATGCTCTATGGTGAGACGCGGGCCGGTAGAAGCCACCTTTGGTCTGATATCGTCTTCTCTCAGCCTGTTCCTAACAGCTTGCAATGAAATATGCACATTTCTGGAAAGTGCAAGTTCATTTCGTAGCATTCTAGCCTTACAGTGCCGAACTCTTAATACAGTTAAACGAAGTGTTCATCAACTGGTGTTGTTATCCGATTTCTTCCCTGTCCGGCCCTTCTTCCATATTTCCCTGTTTCGTGGTACCGATTAATTGCTCTTGAAATAGTGCTTTGGTTAACATTCAACAAGTTAGCAACGTAACGTTGGTTTCGCCCCTCCTCTAGAAGTGTTACAATTCTTACTACTTCATGGTCACTCAAATAGCGTCCAGGACGTTCAGCAGCCATTACAATAAATTCAAAGATTCGAAAATCAACAAGAAACACAACAAAATTGCATTAATTTAGTGTGGAAACTGAAGAGAAATAGAATGAATACTGATAGTCAAATAAACGCATTCTAGTTTCAGACGTGAGATCATATGGAAACAAATGTTACTACATAGATAAGATTTTTTTCTTTCCCCTTATATGCCCAAAAACATATGCAGATAAAGAAACTGTGATCGATCTGCTTAATCAATTGTGGAATTCAGAATACCAGGTGATGCGACAATTTTTGTGGTGTGTGTATATGTGACACATAAGCACAATGAACAGAACCGCTGTAAAAAATTAGATGAAGAATTGCTATTGAGGCTATTACAGAATTTCTTCCACGTGGCTCTTTTGCTTTTCTCGATAGTTAAGAAAGTTTTCGAGATTTGTAGTCTCTATAAATCCTGAAGGCTATCAGTTTTGCTCTCACAGCATTCTCACAGTCATCATTCCATCATGATGTTTTCTATAAAGTCAAGCAACCTGAGTTATGGCCAGAAGGTGCTTGTGTAAATTTTTTATATCGACTTATGGAAATCAATGAGATGCAGAAGTAGCTGTTCAGTGTTGTGAAAGTGTGGTGAGTAAACAATCAAACCGAATAAGTTCAAAACCTCATCAATCAAACTATCGGAAAAGATTTTATCAAAATGTTCAGTGTCTGCGAAATAAGGTGGAGTAGCTGGAACTGATACTAAATACTCATGATATAAACATTGCGTGCTTTTCTGAACATTGGCCACGAGAAGACCAATCCAGGCTCTTTTCTATTGATGGATACTATGTTTGTGACATAATGTAGAAAAAATATTAAAGGTGTGGGAGTTGTCATCTTTCTTAGAAGTGGACGATGTTGTCCGTGGAGCGGTTCCTTTGGTGTCTTTCTAAGTCGATTGAGCAATCATTCGAAATATGTGGAACACAGCTAAGCTTCCTGAATAGGCACAAGTCAAGTGTTATTGCGGTCTATAGATCTCCTTATACAGGCACCAGCTAGAGGGTGTGTTAAATAAAGTTTGCTCGATTAATTCTAGGGTAGTTCTGTGTGAAGACCTCAACATTGATAACCTGCAGAATAGTGCTTTTCAAACAAGAATATATCTTAACTTCTTGTAACATGAAGGTACTTATAAAAAACTTCACTCGATATTCTAGTACTAAAAATAGCTGCATTGACTACTTCTGCAGCAATATGCCTGAACGCGAAATTGTCAGTTCGAATTTACATGAGTATGCCATATCTGATCACACTTCCCAGATGTTATTATACAATATAAGCAAAGAATTGTCTACATATTCGAGATACAGAAGATATCAGTCTCCTTCTTTTCTTCTCTCGAGATTCATGGTCCAAATCGATTCATGGCCAAATCTGTTGATGATGCCTTCAACAGCTTTATTAACACTTTCGCGTATTATGTCGATGTATGCTTTCCGTTTGATAAGCCTAAGAAACGTACTAATAAACCTAGGGTAACTCTAGGTAAAACCGTGTCCTCAAAAATGTTGGAATTTTGTTCAACCTCAAAAACTCGACCCAACACCATGATAATATTGCATTCTATAAAAAATACAGAAAAATATATGATGACATATTACAGGCGGCAAAAAACTACATAATGTAAAGTTGTATGAGACAGCTTCGAATAAGTCTAGGGTAGTATAGTCTATAATTAGCAACAATATAAACAACTCAACTGCCAGAAACAGTAAGTATGAAATCGAGATTGGTGACTCATTAGTAAGCGATCCTAATACTCTTTCTAATCACTTCAATGATCATTTACTAAGCAACTTATCTGAAATGGTTCAGAGAATACAACATAGGAAATCAAGGGGTGGGTTGCTTCCTCCTACTAACTGGGTTCGACAATCTATGTTTTTAACTCCTGTTACTGAAACAGAACTTTTTAACGTTATTCTAAGTTTTAAGGAATTTTACTTAATAATTGCGATTCGTAACGCGTTTCACTACACCGTAGCTTCTTCAGACGAATGAATATACAGAAAAATATAAATGAGAATATAGCTATAAATGTTCTTGAGTATTTAAAAGCTTAATGGGTTGCTTCTTTTTAAGGGGTTATTTATGACAGGTATATCCAATAAAATTAAGGAATAGATTGCTCCCCGAAAATATTCAATAGAGGTGAAGGGCTTAAATCGACTTGTTCATTGATGAGTCTACCTGAGTGTTTGTATTTATTGATTTCTAAAGTTTCCCAAAGATAACTCGTCGTGTCATCCATATCAACATAAAATGTCAGCATTCAATAGTTTTATTCATGGATTGATTAACATCCCGTTATCACCAAAAATTTCAACAAAGAACTAAATTTTATTAAACAAATAGCCAAAAATAATGGTTACAATCCCAAACTAATAAATAATATTCTAAATAAAAAACAAAGTAGAATCGCATTGAATGAAGTTTACCCTGTCGATAAATTGAAACAAAAATTCAACACCTTAACCTACGTTGGCATTACAAGTGAGAAACTGAAATCATTCTTAAGTAGCAATAAGTTCAACATAGCTTTCCAAACTAATAATAATTTAGGCAAATATATAAAAATAATAAAACCGAACCAGGTAAAAACAATAAATCAGGTGTTTATAGATTGAATTGCAATGACTGTGATAATTTCTACATTGGTAGAACGCATAGAAATTTTAATATTTGAATATCGGAACATAAACGCAGTTTTCAAATAAAAATCAGATTCAAATTACGCGAATCATCTCTTAGAAAATAATCATTCTTTCGACCCACAGTTTGAAATTTTGCATACAGATAATAAATATTGGAAGGTAGATCTTTGGGAAACTTTAGAAATCAATAAATACAAACACTCAGGTAGACTCATCAATGAACAAGTCGATTTAAGCCCTTCACCTCTATTGAATCTTTTCGGGGAGCAATCTATTCCTTAATTTTATTGGATATACCTGTCATAAATAACCACTTAAAAAGATGCAACCCAATAAGCTTTTAATTACTCAAGAACATTTATAGTTATATTCTCATTTATATTTTTCTGTATATTCATTCGTCTGAAGAAGCTACGGTGTAGTGAAACGCGTTACGAATCGCAATTATTAAGTAAAATTCCTTAAAACACAGTACTTGTTTTTTATTATTGACAATGGAATTTTAAGCCTCCCAAATTCAAATGTTATTCTGAGTGCAAAAAATTAAAATTCCAGTGGCGTTTACAATGTCACTATGAATTTACTTAAAACAGTCACTACCCTAGTGTTGCCAGTTTCAACCCTGTTGATTAATAAATCGAATTCTGAAGGTATATTCCCAGCCATAGTAAAAGTAGCCAGGAACCGAATGATTTTCAAGAAAGGAAATAAAAACTAACAGATAATTACAGGCCCATCTCATCATCTCATCTTATTCAATAAAATGGTTTTATTACTTGAAAAATATAATATTCTTACTAATTCTCAACATGGATTTCGTAAAGGTAAATCCACTCAAACAGCCATTATGAATTTCATGATACACTTCATACATACGACCTTCTATTCATATTTGTCGTACAAAACAAGTTTTATTATATTTTATTGAACTAATGACTTAGAGATATTGAATCGATGAAGGTTACTTTTCACCCTCCTGAGAAGGAAGGGCAATGCGTTTCTGTGGAAGGCTGTACCAGTTACCTTCATTTTTTCTCATATATCATATATCAAAAGAATACTATTCAGTTTTCATTTCTATTATATATCAGAAAGGGAATATGGGAAATGAATCAATACTGAAAGAGTAACATTTTATTGTGTTAATCATTTAAAATAGAGATTTTTTTACCTGAGCTACTATATTCACAGCAGTAATAAGAAACTAAAGATATTAATCTCAAACCAAAGACAATGAGGAAAAAACTCAGCAGATCACTCTGGAAAGTTAGCGGAAATGAAGAACGAAGTCCAGATCAGAAAATGAACTAATAGTACAGAGATCAAGCTAAGATAAATGGAATGGAAGAAAACCTTATTCCCATGAGTATGACGTTGAAGTTATTGATTGATTTTGAGTATTGAGGTGAAGATTGGTCTCCGATATATATGTAAAGACGAAAGGTCCATTCATCCTGGTGTTGACGACGTTAATCTGGGTCTCCAGCCATTATCTCGGGGTGGGCTTCGTTCTTATGTTGTGCTCTACTCAGTGATGAAGATACTTGTCCATCGAGCAAAAAACCGTTAGTCACCTAACAACACTAAAGAAGAACTCAACAAGTTAAACGACATCCTTCAAAGAAATAAACAACAGAAGAACGATACTCAATATCAACCTCAACAAAAGCCTCAAAGAGTATACAGCTGATGATACCAAGACAAATGCCTAGCTTCTCCACCATACATCAAAGACATAACTCACAAAATCGAAAGAGTTTCACATAAATACAACACAAAACCATGTCTAAGCCGAAATAGTTCATTTTTTCAATCATTTGGTATGTAAAATCGGAAAACCAACCTTCACCCCTATAATCGAAATCAATGTCTAACATCAACGTCTTTCTGATGGAAAGGTTTTCTTTGTCTCAGCGGTGGCCGCCCTAGGTGATTTAGATGGATAGATATGAAATTGAGTGTGGACTTATTGACAACCCACCACTGTCACCCAGTGGTCCATTGTGGCACACTCGGCCTGAATTTTACCTACAAACTCCATCCTTCCTATAAAGGCTATAAGAATTTTCGGTGAGGGCTTGATAAGGTCAGTCAGCTCCAGTTTGTTAGATACAAGGTCCTCAATAGTGCCGCGTGAATATAGCATTTAGAACTCTCGGATCTAGCCTGGACAGTTCAAGCCAAGCCTTGACTCTCGAAGTGTAAGGTCCAGTGGATGCAAGCCGTGAGTGTCTGAGACCTGTGAGGTTCAGCCACTCTCACACTTTGAGATCCAACATCCAGTTAGTTTCATTGTTCGGTGAATCCGGATGCTGTTCTTCGAGCGGCTAATGAGTTCGCAGTCTAATTCTTTCTCGCAAATCAACGATACTCCTGCATTATAAGTGACGTCCAGTTTTCGGATGTCAATGCCTTCAGTGGAGCTTTGCTATCGGTGATGATTTTATTGACCTACTTGTTAATTTCCCTGCGGGCAAGAGCTTAGCACAGTGGTCAATGGCGAATATCTCTGCTTGAAAAACAACTGCAACTCCGCCAAGATGCGTAGACTGTCTCTTAGTAGCACCATGACCATATACACCAGCTCCAACACTTTGGGCCGTTTTGGAGCCGTCTGTAAACCAACAGGGACCCACAAGAAGACTGTTCTTGGAACTCGCCCATTTCTGTCTGCTAGTAATGATGATCTGGAGTTGCAGCTCAATGTTGGTTCTAGGTATTGCTATGTCTAACTCAATACTCAGCATCTAGTTCTCAATTTTATACTATAAAACAGAGCTGAACATTTTGGAAAAGGTGATGGAATCTGTAGGTAACCATTTTAGGTGCTTCCCTGATTACCAAGTGAAGAAGTGCAAGGCCCAATAGCAGTAAGTTAGATTTCAGTCTAGAGCGAAATGATTCAGTAATCACATCGAAGAAAATTATTTTTCAAGGGACTATATTCAACCTTCCGTAGAATGTTAAATATCCTCCCTTGAAGCAGCCTTCATGTCCATGAAGGCTGCAACTGTAGTCCAGAGATTAAGTGGTCCATCTGCCTACATTAGTTGAGTGCCAGATTAGTTGATCCCAAGATTATTCAATGTGTGTGTTCTACAAATTTTTCGTAGGAGACAAGGGCGGCAACCCCACAAACTTGAGGTTATGCTTATATTGACACTCACATGTTCCAAAAATAAAATTCCTTCCTCTAAAAAACGCAAAGCTCATGTGACATTTCAATGGACTAATAGTCTAATTTGAAAAAACGGACTTTTTTTTGCACCTTTGAATGAAGTAGGATCTGCCACATACTTTGGAAACACCCTGTATACCGTGAAGCCACTAAATGCATTGAATTCAGCTGAATGAACCTCTTTACTAACAACGAGCCAGATATAATCCATATTGAATGATCTTTAGCATTTTTATGATGCCTTCTTAGAGACAATCAAAAATCTCGAAATTCCGATTGAAAAATTCATCTTTCTTTCGGTTGATTTCAGATGGCAATGATATGGGAAAAAATTGTTCAGAACTTAATTTTCTACAATAAAAAAAATATAAACATGTCCATTTGAAATATCAGAGATGTGGTCACAACATTGAAAATATTTCCGGAACTTAGTTCGACTAACAACAAAAAATTTCTCCAATCGGTCATTCCTTTCTCCATATACTTTCAATGTCCCATCCCGCGTGGACACCCGGTATGTCCAGTGAGAGTAAACATAACAGGACATTAATGATCACAGTTACAATGAAATCACCAACGCCAATAATTTCAATAAACTTGTTGCAATCATGAAATTTCATATAAATCTCAATGTATCCGACAAATGAGAATCTAATAAGATATTATTGAATACTTAATATCATCCGCCGTTGGCGATGTCCAACTTTCTTGGAAATTCCTCGTTTCCAAGCTCAATAATAACGTCGAGGAAGTTTCGAAGCACCGTAATTTGCGATATTAAAGATCGTTTCCGCCTAACAGAATATTCGCTGTAATTCCATTTCCTTTGAATCCCTCAAATTGGCAGCGAAAAGCTGCTGCGGAATATAAATCATTTGGCGGGTAGTAATGATTTCGCAAAAGTTACTTAAGACGGAGTTCTTTAACGAATCAAGTTTCGATTACAGTGAAAGGCTTTATTTCGTTCAAACCGCCATTATTGGGAAGGGGAATGAATCGCTATGTTTGTATCGGGAGTGGAAGCAACTAAATTTGAGTGTTTGAGTTCTCATGAGCTTTTGTTGTGAAACAATCTTCTGTTATAAAGTTAATCTCATCAAAGATATAAAATGTCGATAATTTAATCTTGAGAATGCAAGGGGTTGTCAAAATGTTATCAATAAGAGAGATGTTCCTTCAGGTTACGGACGTCGGAAGCAGAATATCTTAGGCAAATCAGGCTTTCGCGATTCTTAAAACTGTGTAGAGATCGAAACGCCATTACGAATGCAACGAAGATATGCATCTTCAATTCGAACGTCAAATCAGTGGTCTTATATGGGTGCGAGACCTGAAAGCAAACAAGAACAATCGAGCAGAGCCTCCAGGTCTGTGTAAACAAATGCCTCCTTAAAATCCTTCGAATCTACTGGCCAGAACGGATAACAAACGAAGAACTTTACAACATTACCCATCAGAGAAAGATCAACAACGAAATAAAGCTGCGAAAATGGAAATGGATCGGCCACATCTTGCGAAGGAAAACAACGAACACCACCCGACAAGTACTGAAATGGAACCCACAGGGGACAAGACAACGCGGAAGACCCCGAAGCACTTGGAGAAGAACAATTCTCGCAGATATGGGACCAAGTGGTAAGTCCCGGAACCAAATAAACGGTCTGGCCAAAAATATACCGAAATGGATAACTTTTCTGGAGGCCCTATGCTCCTAATAGAAATAGGAGTTGAAACTGACCGAATTCAACCGGCCTCACTCTGGTATCTTCTCAAAGTTTGAATTCAGCGACATGCTTTATTAGTATCTATGTCGGTGTGTCTCCTCAGCAATTCTGAACGTTGACTAGAAAATGAGGAGACCGCAAACTCAACTATTTTACTTTCGGTTCAGTGGAGCAGACCATTAATCCCCAACAGAAAAAGAATCGGCGAGATTATGGAGCCCTGGGATACTCCTGCATTAACCTGAAAAGATTGGCCAGTTATACCATCAACTACCACCCGAATCAAATCTTAAGAAAAAGCTACCAATCCAACCACACAATTTTTCGGAAAGTCCAGATGCGATTGGTTAATTTATCAAAGCTGCAGGCCAAACCCTGTCGAAGGCAAGCAAGAGCAATGGCTCTTGCTCACATGAACATGTGGGACAATTGGTGGCACTACGTTTGATGTATCTAAAGAGAAATTTCCACCTTTGCTTTAGGTAATGATGCGATAGAACCGTCATCTCTAATTGAAGGTGGAAAAATTGTTGCCTTCGCCATAGACCAGAACTGACTGACGTCCAGTAGTTTACTCCAAGAGTTTATTTCGAATTCTTTCATTGAAGTAGATTTTCTCTTCAACAACGCGTGTTACCGTAGTAATTTTAAATTGTACTTCAGCCATATTGGATTCATCATTTGGGATGCTAACAAGGCGTTTGATGTATCTAAAAGAGAATTTTGCCAAAGCAATTCCAATACTTGGAACAGGTATTGCTGTCTGCCTTCGCCATAGACCAGATTTCACGCGTTCCACTGGGCTCCTCCAAGACTCTATTCCTAATTTATCATTGATGTAGGTTTTCGTTTTATCAATTGTTGAGTTACAAATGTTCCTAAAAGCACATATCCTGCTTAAGTTTCAAGTGTTAGATTTTTCTTCCAGTTCTTATTAACTCTGTTTTCTACTGTGACAGCTTTTTGACAGTTTTCAGTGAACCAAGACTTATGTGGAGTTTGCAATGTAGAGGTCTATGCTTACAAGAATAACTTCAGTTACAAACTCAGTGCACACATTAATGGCAGGATCTACAAAACAGACGTCATCAAGGGGGTAAGACGAGAAAAACTCGCGCAGCTGCTTCCAGCTTGGTCGGTTGTGATGCCATTTCTTCCTGGGAAGCGCTGGATCTTTCTTGCGAAGCTAACAGTAGTAGAAACGAGATTGCGGTCAGAGTTGCCTCAGTTGAGTTCTGTGAACGGAAATCATCTGGATCTAAAACGAGAAAGAGATAGACGTTTTCGGGAAAATCGGTTATATTGTTGAAAAGCGAAAAGATCTCTGCTTGCCTTTCTGCTTCGTCGGTCCTATTTCAGTGTTGGAGTCTGTTGATGTGGTGGACGTTGAAGTCTCCCATTAAGATAACCTTAGTTGACAGATACTGTGCTTGGATCGTGTCTACTTTGTCGCCTAGGTAAGGAAACAAACTATGAGATCGATAGAAATAACAAAGAAACATGGTTTTGTTATGTTAACAGATTTTGAATCATGCCAGATTGAAAACGACATCTAACCCAACAGAAACCACAAAGCCCTTTCATAGTCGAAGCCTTTCAAACAGAGTTTCATTATTTGGCATCATTTGAGTTTCCGTCAGATTTAGGACATGGGGTTACATGTCTTGTAAGTGCTAGTGTACTGCACTCACATTCATGTTGATGTATCCTAGAGTTGCAAAACTCAATAACGAACTGGCTTCTCTCATCAGATTTTAGGGGACATGCGTGCGCCAGAAGATAGTTGTAAGTCGAATTACCATCATGAGCCCCTGGGCGAGTTCCCTCCGGAGATTCGACTGGGGAACGAGTTTGCCTCCCGATGACTTTGTCCCAAGAGAGCTCATTATATTTTATCTGAAAAATCCTTTCCATTCTAGGTTACAACTGCTGGGAAGGTTTCTAGTGTTTCCAAATTTTTGCCAAGGATTTTTAGTTCTCAGGAAGAAGAAGAATTCACAAGGATCCAAGTCGGAATAATGGGGAGGTTACGGAGACGGAATGTTTGTATTGATTCATAACTCCATTATTGAGATTGCAGTGTGACATGGACATTGTCGTAATGCAACAACCAGTTGTTTTGATGTTTGATCGTACACCAAAGACTCTTTTTCGAAGTATTTCAAGGACCTATCCGTGAAAGTGTCTTAGGGCACAAATTCTGTGGATAATTCCGCGGCTTTCAAAAACAAATTTGCATGCATTAGATCTTTTACTTGCTCATTTGTGTTTTTTCGTTTGGAGAGGTTGCAGTGTGCCACTCAGGCGATTGGTTTCTGGGTCGTACTCAAATACCTCGTCATCAGTAATGACAGGTTCCAGAAAAAGGTGATCATTTTCAGTCGATCACGAGAAGTCAACACTCTTCCTTTCGGAGGTCCCCTTCATCTTGAGAATGGTTTTTCGGAACCATTTCTGCACAAATTGTACATTAAAATTCAACGGTTTCGTGATCATTCTGACTGTCAACCGTTGATTTGAACGCACAAGATCCCGGACTTTGTTGACATTATCAACGGTGTTTGCACTTGAAGGCTTTCGGCTTCGTGGTTCATATTCAATCGAATCCCTACCTGCTGAAAATGCATCCAACCACCGAAAAACATGGCCCTCGACAAAACTCTCTTCATAGTCCTGCCGTAGTTTTTCTAATGGTACTAATGCATTATGTTCAAGTTTGAAGCAGCTTGATAGGACACAGTTTGCTCAAAATTGATGCAACTCATTTTTAGAACGCACAAGGAAAAAAACTGTTTAAATGGAACTAATGGTACAAGCAAACAAATGAGTGTAGCGAGTCAAACTCTTACTGGAGGCGTATCACATGTGCACCTGACTGTGCTCAAAGCCTCCAGTCTCACGCGTTGTCGAACCGGAAACGACGTTGCCAGCTTCATTATAGTATTCACAAACCTCGTATTCCTTAGTACTTACAAATCCTCCTCTTTACATCATTCTTTGTTTGCTTAAGTTCCCGAATCTTCAATATCATTTAATGACAGGCGACAGGCTACCAGCAGCCTATCGCTTTGTTTTTCGACACGGTGCATGATTGCACTACTACTATTGTGACATTTGATGATAGGTTCTTGGTGGAAAGATTTGAGAACTGGCTCTTTTCAAGCAGTTTGGGTCCTTCCGAGAACTTTCATTGTTGTCTTTGCTATACTCAATTGGATTAAATTTTTGGTCGTAGGTAAGTTTGTATGGTATAAACCTCGAATTTACCTTCATAAGGCCCAACACTTCGGTCAAAATGCTGTATTTTCTCACGATAATCCAGTTTTGGGACGGTCGTTCATCATAAGGGTATTTCTCACTCGTATGCTTGCGTACGGGATAGACAATCATTACCGTATGCAGTTTATAGCATTTGGTGCATTTCAGTAAAATATTTACCAAGTTAAATTTAAAAATTCTTTTTCAGAGCGATGTACTGAAAGCACAAAAAACATGACTCAATAACTCAAGTCGTATACATACAAACGTCATGAAATTTTCAACATCTGTCAAGAAAGTACCAAGTTATCGACCTGTACAATATCACCACAGATAGCACTAGTAGTTTCTTTTTTTAACAGTTCGCTTACTTTCAGAAGAGGCAGCTTATCGATCGTTGTCGATCGATCAAGAGATTTGTAAACCCGAAAAAAAATCATCTCTATCTCATCACATATCGATTCAAATATTCCACGTTCTTGCAAACAGATCAAAATGCGTATAATTTTGTCTGTAAATTTATAATAATGAAAGTCAAACCTCATAACTCGTAATAATTTTTAAATAACCATAATTTCACAAGCAAGTCAAGGTCAGATCAATTCCATAACAATCTACGTTTTGAGTAATAAAATATTCCACTGGCTTTCAACGCATCGCAGATCGTGTACCGGAAACGGGAAAGAGTTATTCGTCGAAGTATACTTCAAAACAAATTATATAAGAACAGGGATTTTCGATGCGGGTTTTTCGAAGTCTCATTGTTCGTAGATACATTTTTTCGTGTTGCCACAATATGAAGGATAAACATGAATATTCGTGTATACAGTAAATTTGGTATATACAATGTGGAAGTACTTCATAGGAAGCTCCGTTTTTGAACTGTACGCTGTAGATTTTTCTGAGAAACTGTTGGAATTTCAATTGTGTAACTATTCCCAAGTTGTAACGATTTTTCTTCGTCTGGAATGGCTCCAGATGCCAGTTTTTCTTTGCAGAGGTTGTTTCCTTGGTGAAAGGGATCTGTTACACCTTTGCTTCTAGATCTGGCCCTGGTAAGCTGCTGCTGGAGAATAGTTTCATTTTATCCAAAGCGTTAGCGATAACCAAGAATGTCAGTTTCCAAGTGTGCTTCCAACATTTGGTAACTAACTGGAAAGTAAACATCTATTTTGCTATGGTTTGAAGAGATCTTAATCAGACTTGACTTACCGAGACAGGAATTGAAAGGGTTCCTGATTATGATTATATTCAATGCTCAAGACGATATTACTTCATACAATATATACAGTCTGTGTGTATTCCGACAATAATGTAGATACATACGTATGAATCACTAAGCAATACTTATATGCGTCAGGTCAAGCTTAAACTATGTACAAGTGCATAAGTGAGCAAGATGATAGTAGTAGGAGGAAAGCGAAGCGATGCTAGACTAAACTAGCATACAGTTCTATCAACGGATATGAAACTGGCGGTTTGTGTCCAAAAAAACGGCTTGTGTGGAGAAATCTGGAAAGATCATCTGAATAAAAATGTTGTCATAGATTGATTAACATCCCGTTATCACCAGAAAATTTCAACAAAGAATTAAATTTGATTAAACAAATTGCCAAATATAATGCTTACAATTCCAAACTAATAAATATATAATTGAATGAAGTTTACCCTGTCGATAAATTGAAACAAAAATCCAACACCTTAACCTACGTTGGCATTACAAGTGAGAAAATGAAATCATTGTTGAGTAGCAATAATTTCAACATAGCTTTCCAAACTAATAATAGTTTAGGAAAATATATAAAAATAATGAAACCAAATCAGATAAAAACAATAAATCAGATGTTCATAGATTTAATTGCAATGACTGTGATAATTTCTACATTGGTAGATCACATAGAAATTTCAATATTAGAATATCGGAACATAAACGCAGTTTTCAAATAAAAATCAGATTCGAATCACGCGAATCCTCTCCTAGAAAATAGTCACCCTTTCGACCGACAGTTTGAAATTTTGCATACAGATAATAAATATTGGAAGGCAGATCTTTGGGAAATTAACAAACACAAACACGCAGGTAGACTCATCAATGAACAAGTCGATTTAAGCCCTTCAACCTCTATTGAATCTCTTCAGGGAGCAATCTATTCCTTAATTTTATTGGATATACCTGTCATCAATAACCACTTAAGAAGGAGCAACCCAATAAGCTTTTAGTTACTTGAGAACATTTGTATTTATATTCTCATTCTTATTTTCTGTACATTCATTCGTCTGAAGAAGCTACGGTGTAGTGAAACGCGTTACGAATCGCAATCATTAAGTGAAATTCCTAAAACACATCACTTGTTGCTTATTATTGATAATGGAATTTTACCAAGTAAAAGCCTCCCGAATTCGAATGAAATTGTCTAACTCAGAGTTGCAGTCTAAGGCATAAAACCCATTAATATTCGAAATAAGACTAAAGTTTTTACATAAATTTCACTATGAAGGAGGAAACAAAGAAAGAAGTAAAAAAAGAATAATGTTTTGTAACTTTTAAAGGGATGTGCCCAAATTGGCATAGCGACCACTTAGGAGTGATAATTCTCAAAACACTGTTTTTCAATGCACAAAGTTTTCTTGCATTTCTTGCAGCTCTATCGACTTCTGTTATGACAAACAACACAGTGTACTCGCTTCGGAAGCTTTTCAGGTACGTGATCGGCGCCATGAAGTTGTAGTCCCTCTATGTTAGAAGTCATGCAGATGCTGACTGTCTTTTGGTCGATTGTTTTAGGTAGAACTTGGGTATGCTCCGTCGAAGCAGTAGTTGATCCATTGGCTCTTCTCTAGACTGGACATGTAAACGCCAAGCGTTTGATATAGCCATGTCAATCAAGTAGGTATACAATACCCGCCGCCTTTTTTCCATGAATGCCGATTCTGTACAGTGCAATGAACTGATCCAATTCATCTACAACTTCCATACCTTTATCATAATTTTGGAATAAATGCGGTTCGTCATGTCAGCTCTTTGTTTCTTTCTGGCAGACCATCTCTTCACAGTTTCCAAAGGCTCATGAGAATCAAAATTTCTTGCCACTGTGCAAATACTGTTGTCTTTCCATGGATCTAGAAACACCTCATTTTGTTCATCGAATCTGTAATCGAACTCACCTCTTGCTTTTTTCTTCATATCCTTAGCATTCGTCAATGGGCATTTCTTAGTGCGGTTCTTTCGAATGGTTCCTGTAGCACGATAACCTAATCGACGTAAATCGTTCAGGAGATCACAACTCGTAAAAAGGTTGTCAAAAACACTTTGCGGTTTGCGGGATCTATTGTAAGTTTATTCAGCAACATTTTTGCAACTCTAGTTCCCAAAGGCTCTGTACTTGAAGCAGTAGATTTACCACAGTAAATATCGAAGCTGTAACAATATCCTGAGGAGCTTACTGCAACTCAATTTTCATACCCGAAGCGTACAGGTTTGTCTCTCATAAATTGTTTTGTCGAATGATGCTCGTAATACTTCACCATGGATTCCTCTATGGAAATATTTTCATGAGAAACATTCCCCTGGTTGAATTTTTTCATAAGAATATCCGCAAGTTTTCTCACCTTGAACATTTTATCGGTAGTGTTTGGAGCGTCGTTATTGTCGACAAGATGTAGATTCCTTTTTATTTCTCGAAATATGTTACAAGTCATTGCGTTTGACACTACATTTATTCTAATATCCTCACATATTGACCAATACATGCGTTCTCTAGGAAGTTTGTGATAACCGGATAGTATAAGTATTCCGAAGAAAACCTTCAGTTATCCAGTTGTCACAGAAGAACTGTGTCGATTATTTTGACTCGCGTACAAGTTGCTGAATCCACCAATCATCTTAAATACTTCATCATCAAAGAACTTTTGAAATATTTGAACAGGTGTAAGATCTTCCACTGCCTTTTTCATGCAACTTTCATTCAGTAATCGGGTATCAGATTCCATGTGCGTTTTGGTGTAAATTGAATTACACTTACGCAACACAGGATTGGTTGATATTGACGCCGTTGAGTTTGTCGAATGGTCACCTGCAACTTGAGGTAGAGAGGATCTGATTCGAGCTCTCTTGGAGGCTAATGGTTCGTCATCACTGATATCAGAAAGAGCACCGTCGTCGCGAATTAATACCTCTATATTTCCTGAAACATCATTTGGCAATTTAGTTGGTAGATTTTCATCATCAACCGCCTCTTCTTCATCAGTAACAACACTGAGTTCTGGAGGAATTATGGCCAAGTCATACTCAAAACCATCATCACTATCTTCTATAGAATTTATGGCTTCTTCTAAACCCAAGTAGTTGTTACTAGCACTAAATCTTCGCTTAAGACTCATTTTTGAAATCTGTTAAGAACAAGAAAAAATTAGTACACAAGTGGCAGCTGTACCCGAATTGGCACAGTAATGTTTTGGTTATCACAGAAGCATTCACTATCATTATTCGCCACTACAAAATGTTGTGGGCAACTGAATATACATTGAACTACAAATAATCAATAGTAATGTGCCACTGCTAACCCAGTGGTCTATTGTGGCACACTCTGTTCTAAATTTCATTCACGAGCTCCATCCATCTCGTGAAGGATACGAGTTTCGTGGGTGAGAGCTTAATAAGCTCAGTCAGCTTCAGTTTGCAAGATACAAGTTCTTCCATCCTGACCCTGTCCCCTGCTGGGCACTCGCACATAACATGTTCCATTGATTCTGTATCTTCTTCACATAGCCTACATGAAGGATCCTCAACCAATCCTTATTCATTTAGGTGTTTCCTGAGGCGACAGTGCCCTGTTAATATGGCTGTTAAAACTCTCAGTTCCAACCCAGAGAGTTTAAGCCAGGCCTTGGCTTTTGTAGTGGAAGGTCCACTGATGGCACGTCGAGCGTGTCTGAGTCCTGGGAGTCTCATCCAATACTCACGTACCCTCAAGTCCAGCCATCGGTTGTTTTCCATCCTTGCAGTTTCCAGGGGAATTCCGAGCTTAGGCTCCGGTCCTATGAACTCCAGGTTAGTTCCTCGAGTGGCCAATGAGTCCGCCTTCTCATTACCCTCGATGCCCGAGTGGCCAGGAACCCATATTAGACGGAGCCTGCTCCGCTCTCCTTCCTGCACCATAAGTGAAGTACAGGTATCGGATGCCAATGCTTTCAGTGCATCTTGGCTATCGGTGAGAATTTTAATCGACCTATTTGTTAATGTGACATTATATTTACAATAAAAATAATTGAAATAAATAGTACATACCTCAACGTGCCTGCCTAAGAATGAAGTTCAACACGAAATTATGAACATAGCATTTGTTTAACTACTTAAACAGTTTTCACTTCTACCCTCAATTATTAAGTGTTCCCAAATTGGCGCAACAACCACAAATGGATTAAAGGATCCCACTATAATAAAGATATAATAGTTCAACAGGCGCACAAGAACTTCGCCGATAAATGGCGATCCACTTCCCGGAAGTAATCAAAAAGCGTAAATTATTTTATATTCGTCAGAACATTTCATTCCTGACATATCCCTGATTCAGACCTTTAATAAACGGGCGAAATTCGAAACGTGATTTGGCTAACTGGCACGTTTCGAACCCCATCAGGATAGTAATTCCCGACCCGAAAGAGCGATTCTCATGACCGGGATTCGACGCTTACAGTAGAACGGAAAGGTTTCCGCATAGTGCGTGGGTTGTGATGGCTCGTGAATAAATAATGACATTGTTTGTACGTATATAAGGTAGGTATTGAGGCAGACAGATGTTGACAGTGAAAAAATTGGTGTTCTTTCAGAAATTCTCTGATTTCTTCATTGATTTATTTGACTGAAAGCTAACGTTCCGCAGATTTATAGAATAGCAGCAAAGTTCATATTATATATACATTTTCACCTACCTTAGGTTAAATGGGAATTCACTATTCCCATCGAAGGTTTCCATTGGAAATGCCGAAAATTCGAAAAGCATCAAAATTGACTCTCACATGATCGCAGCTTGTCTGCCGTTTTGAAATCGTAAAATATGTAATTTGTTTCATAGAAAAATTTAATGCCAGACACTTATTCCGGTTCCTACTCTATTTTATAGAATTTAAAAGTATCAGATGTTTTATACAAATTTGCGTTATTTCAGGAAAACTGAAAATTGTATATGTTATTCATTATATTATTATATAAATATATTTACAAAAACAGACACATAGGTCGGTTCTGATATGTAGGCAGACGACATAATAGTTTTTCATTCATGCCCAGAAAGCGTACGATTTTTGAGAACTGGTGTTTCAGGAAAGCTGCAACTTATATATCTTATTCATATCATTATTATACATATAAGTATAAAAAGTCTGACATGAAACTTCGTTCTCAAATTCAGACAGATGAAATAATAGTTTCTCAGTCGTGGTAATGGAGGTGCACGAATTAGACTTTATTACTCTTACTGGCCGTGAGAGCGAATCAGTATTGATACATGTGAATAAATCTTTGAATTTTATATTTCATTACTCTTATTTCAAGTCTTGAAGATATAATTTTTCATAAAGAAATCAACAATTTTTTTCCATTTACATTAATAACGATTTTGCTATTTATTACGTTCTAACAAAATGCACTACTTGAAATAAAAATACAGAGTAAATGAATTAAACATTTCCTGAAAACAATCTCATCTTTGTTTGCAGAGTTTTGTTGATTTACTGCAACATTGTATGTATATCTTCCAAGTTCTAGAGATTTTCATCGCCCTCGTTATCAGATATACTACATTCCTTAAAAAAATTTCATTATAAATTATGTCAAGCGTGATATCATTAATTGCTACAGGTAGGGAATGCAATTTCGTGAGATTGGGTCACAGGCGAGTTTTCGCGAGTTTATGAATAATGATGCGACATCTCGCCATTTCGAGATCTCGCGAGATCAGCAGACTTGTCAGTTCATTCTCACAAATAATCGCAATATCTGAAACCTTTTTGTATTCATCATTTGATGTATCAAACATTTTCTTTAACAGATGCTACTTTTCCAAACAATCATCTGCTAAACGGCTTTTCATTTTGATGGCCAAATAATCAACCGCTGAGGAGGCCTTTTCAGATTCTACCACAGATCTCAGACAATCAACTGTAGAAATTCGCCTTTCGACCCCCGGATTCGAACAAATTCATTTCCATTCTGATTAGTGACTCCTGCGAATTCGTTGTTAGTTTTCTGTCTCAATGTTATTTGATTGAGGTCCATATTTCATGAAGTTCTTCTTGCAATAAAACTCTTTCGTGTCTAAAAAGAGATGAAAGGGGTTTGTTACCTTTACAGTCATCATCGAATTCAGCAAGATCATTAGTGATGGCAGCTGATGTTGATGCAATCGACCCAGATGGATACGAATTTGTCTGTGTTCGTGAATTAGTCAGATTGTGTTGCCAATGCAAACGTTAAAGTGATTTAATGTTGAAGGTTTCGTCCTTAACAAGTTCTTCTTCATCTGCTGGGTATTTAGCTGGATCTCTGATATATAACAAGCATACTGATCAATAATGCATTTGCTCAAGGAGCCATCTGATTTTGCTACCAATGAGCTCTAAGTACTGTTTCTGCGATAGACAAGTTGGTTGTTTCGAGGACATATCACCTCCGCAGCTAGCTTCATAGGTTAAAGTTTGCTGAAATACAGCTTTATTGTATTAAGCGCAGAAACTATGTCTGCTAGACTCGACGATCGAGTTTTAGAATCAAGTTGTCACTGTTTAATGATAATAAATTAAACTATGTATTATACTGTCACAAGAAAATCGGGATTGTAATTTCGGTCTCTCGACCATCTTTAGTTGGCCACAAGTACTGAACAGAAGTAGATTTATTGGTGGAGAATGATGGTCATTTTCGATACATGTGAAGCGCAATTAGTTTCGTCGGTTCTCTGGTTAATGTAATCTGATTGATGCTCTTTGTATTTAGTTTTGAATGAACGACCAATCTGATCTATATAGACATCTTCTCAATTCATACAAGACAACTTATAAACTACAGATTCGACAAATCTATCAGTTTTATCTTCACTATCGAATAATTCTTGGGAGAGTTTCATGTGGGTTTTGAAGTTACTTTCTTATGCTGTGTTGAAATGACATTTGCAATCTTTTCGCAGATATAGCCAAAAATATTAGTGAAGTGTATTTATCTGTATAAGTTGATTCTAAACGTGGGTGAATATTATGATATGCAGTATCAGTATCAGATATCAGTTTGCCTTATGACTCAACACACACAAAATCTCATAGAAACGATTCTTCTTATTCAACGATTTGTAGTGCTTTCTTTTTGCCATTATACGAAGAAAATATGTCTAGTAAGTGACATCTATTAAAAAGAGAGTTAAGAACAGTGTTTATCTCTCAATTATGATGAACAGAATAATCAGAAAGCAACAGACACAAATAGCATATCATAATATTCACACACGTATAGAATCAACTAATACAGATGAATACATTCGCAATCATTTTGGCCCTACCAGCGAAAAGATTGCAAATAACATTTTAAAACAGCATAAAAAAGTACCTATCAAAACCCACATGAAACTCACCCAAGAATTTTTTAATAGTAGGGATAAAACTGATATATTTGACAATACAATACTTTAGTTAACCAGTTGTCCTGTATGGATTGAATTCAATACTAAATTGTTTGTTGATATCAGCATGTATTAACATGAACAGCTGAAATCTGGCATCACTATGTATCCCTTCAAATCATTACATAATTTACATTCCATAGGTAAATTTCTGGATAGTATCAAAGATTTAATTCATTCTATTCGCTGTTGAATTATGATCGCCAAGAGCTCCAAAAGCTTCGTGATAACTAGTGTTTTCTTTCAGTAAAGAAATAGGCCTCTTCATCCTTTCATTATAAACTGATGTAATCCCAGCCAGTGAAATCATGGGAGCCAAGTAAACTTCTACAAGTTATTTAATTAGTTAGTGGATACATATGTATAATAATGAATGAATGAATAAATGAAATAATATACATGAATTGTACCTTTGCTGCAAATTCCCTGAGATATGTAGAATGAGAGACTCGAAATCGTACGCCTTTATTAGCACGACTGAGAAACTATTAGGTTGTCTGCCCGTATGTCAGAACCAACTTATGTTTCTGTTTCTGTGAATTTATGTATAGAACAATAGTATAAATAACATATATAGTTTTCAGCTTTGTGAAACAACGCAAATTTGTATAAAAGTTACGAAGCTTTGAAATTCTATAAAATATAGTGAGAACCGGAAAGAGTGTCTGCCATTAAATTTTACTACAAAACAAATAGTATATTCCACGATATCACAACGGCAGACAAGCTGCGATCACGTTTTGAGAGTCAATGTTGATGCTCTTCGACTTTTCGTCAGGCACACAGGAACCCTAGCTGATATCCAATGTTTCCCATAGGTTCAGTTTCAAACTAATATTTTTATTATTTTCCAGTAGATGATTTGCATAGAATCTGCTGTCCTCAAAACTGCTTCCACACCCTTATATTGAAATTTCTAAAAATTCTATCGATATAAATTTTGTCATAACTTCCACAAGGGAGTTTCCATTTCTAAAGTGTACTTAATATTAGGGTGAATTGAATTTATGAAGGTGCTAGAGGAATCTCATCGTCTATTTATACGTGACAGATATTGTGATCCATATATCTGAACCAATAAATGCAGTGTTTTGTCAGGGGATGACTATGAATTATGACTTAGAGGATAGATGAAAATGAATGAAAAGAAATATTTCTTTGGGAATATATCGTATCTGTTCTATATGCTCAAGGTAATACGGGGTGATTGATCCTCCTAAAAGGGGTACAGCTCGACTTACCAAATCGAATCGCAACTCACGGCAGATATATCCCTCTATCTTGTGTAAACAAACGAAGTTGGTTTCTAGGAGGAACACAAACTGGATATTCGGATGAATATCATTATTATGATCGTGGACTTGAGCGCTATCCCAGCTTTTAGCTGGATATAATTTGCCTTTCCCAGATTCAGCGATCAAAGGGAATAGGCTCGATCACAACATACTTGATATAAATTTCCTAACTATCCTACATGTATTGAGAATTACAGCTTCTTGCATTTCTATATAAGTATTCTTATGCAATTCTAATTTCTTAAGGCTATCATGCAAACTTTCTGGGTATTAACCCAGTCGAACAAATGATGACAGCAACGATATCTATTTTATCGAGGTCCACATCTGCTTGATCTCAACAGCAAGGTCTTTGTATTTGGACTTGGAACTTGTTCAGCACGTTGTTATTACTCGGTATGGCGACATCCACCAACATTCCTGTTTTGTCAGTCAGTGATAACAGGCCTACCGTAGTATAATCTGATAGAGCCATTTTCCAATACGGGCGCCGGTTGATACTTGTAATATGGCTGAAAGGCATTCAGAAGTCCATACTTATGTGCTAGTTTTTTATAGATAATGTTGCACACTTGATTGTGTCTGTGAAGATAGTCCGTATTTGCCAGTTGTTCGCAGCTGGACGTAATATGCTGTATAGTCTCCGATCTTATATGGTATTTCCTGCACATATCTGTTCGTAATGTTCCGTCCTTAATTATAAATTTTTTGATGTTGTACGTAGCGATGACTTCGTATTGAATGGCCATGAGGAATCCTTCTGTTTCTGCAAATAGTTCTCCTTTCATCAACCATTTGTTGGAAGCTTCTTTGTCGATGTGTGGTTGATTAATCTCATGGTGATGTCGTCAAAGCAATTCCTTTCTTGACTATTGCTCTTGTTTTTCAGTATCTGATAGGAACGGTAGATTCAGCAGGTCATCCCTGGTAGTAAGATTTAGAGGTGTATATCCCTTATCAGCCAACGATACCACTATATGGAATTCAGAAGTGAGAGCGTTTACAAGGAAGAATTCTCTGAGATTTTCTGTTCGGTCCATCCATTAATTCGCGTCCTCCTTCTTTCCGCTTCAAAGTTGTTCTTATCACAGACGATTTTGGATGGTGATTGTTGTACTTTGTCAGCATCGTTCGGTTCTGCCTTTGAATATCATCCAGTTCTGTCTTAGTCCATCTGATTATTTCAAATGAGTAAAGCAACTCTGGAATGGCGTAGGTGTAAATTGCGTTGACTAGATTCCCTTACTTCAGCATTGACTTCAGCACAGTCCTCAGACGCTGACAATACTCTGAACGAATCTTCCCCTTTTATTGTTTTGGTCTAGCAATCTGGCTTGTTTGTATCCCAGATTAGTCTTACATTTTTCAATCCCGAAGTTCATATGAACATCTGCCGAGAACTGACAGTTTTAGGCAGATCTTCCAATTGCTTCTTGTTCGAAGCATATAATTTGACGTCATCCATATACAGCAGGTGTTCCTATCTGCTTTTATCTTGAATCAGTATCCTGTTCTATTGAGCATTGAAGACAATAGGTTCATAGCCAGACAGAACCATAGTGGACTCAAAGAGTCTCCTTGAAAAATTCCACGCCGTATGGGTATCTCGTCGGTTTTAATTGACTTATTATTCAGGTTGACCTGCAGAGACGTGCGCCAGTGTGTCATTGTTGTCTTCAAAAACTCTACCAGGAATGGATGAATTTTGTATATTTGTAATACTCGTCGGTACTATTAATAATCGAGAAAAGCTGAATGAACGTTTCGATGCCCTCCGTGTGCCTGTTCGTTTATATATTATCACAGAATCGATGATGAGTTGTTCCTTGCATCCGTGTTGTTTCTTTCTGCATCCTTTCTGCTCTTCTGCTAATATATTGTTGTCGCCGAGTTGTTGGTATATTTTATTGGATATGCATGAGGTGAGTATTTTGTAGGGAGTTGCCAGACAAGTGTGTGTGTTCTATCCCTCTTATGTAGCATATATGTAAAGCCTTGTGTTAGGAAAGTGGGTGGTTTCCTGGGACGATAAAGAACATACGTGAGCTGTTTCGTTAGGACTACATGGAGCTTATTAAACTTTTTGTACCAGAAGTTGTGGATATTATCTATACCTGTGGCCTTTCAATTGTTTGGTCGATGTAACTGCTACTGCGATTTCTTCCTTCATTATTGCTTCGAAGTCCATATGTTTGATATCAAGGCTTTGTTTTTAATTTGTGATCCATTCAGCATCTTTATTGTGTACTTTGGGGTTCGACTATAACGATGACCAATAATCGGTCAAGCACTGTGCTTCCGGTACTTCTTTGTTATTGTTGGTCGCAGTTTTGTTATTTCCCTTATGAAAATTGGCCGAGCTTTGGAGGAACCTTTGATTTCGGTGTTTCCTCCCAGTGCAGTTGATGTATCTTGAGAGCATCTTTGCTTTTGCTTGGAGTTTCTGCTTCAGAGTGTCCATATAAACGTCGATGTGTTGTGAATGTATATTATAATTATTATTATACGAAAATAAGGGCAGAGGACAAGGTCCTATAGAAGCCCAAAACAAATCAATATATACTTGAATTAAATACGATACAAAATAGTGTGTTTCGCTCCGCCAACACAAACTCAAAGATGGGATGAGTGCGTAGTGGTAAAATGCGAACAGTTATGCGAAAAGAATTTGGTCAAACCAAATCGAATTCTGGAATAGGTTAAACGATGAAGCGTCTACAACCTCTGCGCCTAAGCTGTTCCAAGAGTCAAATATCCACTTTGAGAAAAAGTGTTGGCGAAGCGTTGTTATGAACATCTCCTTTCGTTACTTCAGCCCATGACCCCGCAATCGTGCATCAGTGTTAGGCTTGAATATGCTTGCCAGATTGGCATAGTCGAACTTTAAGATTCGATAGGCGAATATGAGGTCTCCAGAAAGCCTACGCTGACAGAAAGGAAAATGTTGGAGTCATAATAACTTGGTCCAACGCAGCCGAAAGACATTCGTGTAGCCCTGCGTTGTACTTTTTATGATAGGTCCTTGTCACGGTCAAAACCGGACACCAGGCTGGACCGGTATACTCCAGCAACGGACGCACATAAGTTTTATAAAGTTTGATGGAGGAACTGAAGGAGACTTTGGCGTACGACTTTCTGATTAGGTAGATCAGAGAATTTGCACGTTTGTACACAGAACTGATGTGAGCAGACCAAGATAGGTCACTGCTGACAGTTACTCCTAAGTCGACGCAGGAGAAGACTGGTCTCACGATACAGATCGTAAGTTGTACACGAAAATATAATCTATTAACGATCGCAATAATGTTTTCTTAACCGAATCGTTCAGGAACAATATCAGGTCTATACTTGGTCTTTTTGAAACTTTAGAAAACAAATATTGATATGTTCTCTTTTTTTTTCAATAATCTTAGAAACAGTCAAAATATTCAAAGTTTGAGATGAAAATGATTTTCTGCAGGAAAGCTTCCTCAAAATTGTTCTCCCCATAAACCGTTTTGAGGATGTTTCCCTGAGCTCTAAAATGAGACCCGATCATTTTGCCCAATTCAGTTTTAATGAGTTAGGGGGTTGCTTATTGAAGCCTCACATATACGTCAAAAGATCTCCCCCAAACAAAATCACTACGCGATATTGAATATTCAAGGTAGCTCGTTTGAAATGGTACACCCTGACACACTGTATACTATACTATACTGTTTTTCTCGAATTCCTCAATATCAAGAAGAACGTATGAAATATAGTCCATTTAAAATCGTAAATTGAACATTAATTTCCTGAGTGTAAATACTGACCATATTTTATAGCAGATATATTACTAGAAATAATCTTCAAACCCCGCAATTAACCTAACATGCTTCACGTTCATATCGTTGCGGTCTTGGACTCAACAAGAAATTAACCCGAACAGATCATTTACCTAGACGGAGATGACTCTCAGAAATCCGTTCGAACGCAGCTCATCAATTCTAAACTTCCTAATTTATTACCGTCAGACATGAATAATTGCTCGACTGGGTCGAATATCTCCGACTCACTTCGGAACAGATTAATTTTTACCTGAACGAGGAATATTGCAAGATAAAATCCCAACCGGAGGGATTTTCGGAGTGGAAAATGATGTAGCTTTCTCATTCATCCTCAATGTTTACAACGATGGAGGTTGAGTGTTGGCTGATCTTCGTTTATTTTCTACGCGAATTGAAGCATCTGGTGTCTTGTGAATAGCAATTGCACAGCGCCTTGATCGAAAAAGACTTCATTATTATCCTGCGCTCGGAAACGTTGACATGTTGTATGAAATGTGAAGGATCTAATTGCTGGTTTTTTTGGTTTTCGAAAAGTAGCAGCGCATTATAAGTCAAGAAAATAAACTTCTCAGTGAGAATACATGCCATTGGACGGAAAGATCCTGAATTATGCCAACGTTAGATCGCTTTAATACAATGTGTACCATAAACACCTTCTGACGCTTTCAAGAGACGCATCTACCTTGAAAACTGTTTCAATGTGAGCAATGTTCTAAAACATAGCTTCTGTATTCTTCCTGAAGCTCGTGCCTGAGACTTGAACATGAGAGAACGAGACATGATCTTGCATAACCTGTTTCACGTAGCCTCTGAGACTTTATACTTCCCCCATCGATAGCAACGAATTCGGTACCAGCCTCGTAACTGATTTTTCCCCAAACCATAATCCTCTGATAATATCTGTTCTCTATGCCATTTGAAGCAAACCTCTTGTTCGTTCATCTGCATTCACGCTTATGACGATCTGGTCACCTTACAGCTATTCTGCTCTTGCCCTGAAACAGTACGTCCTTCCATTGGTTCACAGTCCATTAAGCATATTTCCATGTATATCGATGTCGAGCTTTATGTTCCTGTGTGGCAAGTTCAAAGGCCTGAGATGGATAAAACGCCACCAGATTATCTCGCATTTAAAAGCGAAAAAATCAAATTCAGAAATGAGAGTAAGTAATCAAATGAAAAATATGAGAATCACAAAATCAAGATACTTTGCTGCAATGGGAGCTTATGTATTAATATGATGAAGAAATTAGCCGCAATGCTGAAAAAATACGAAATTATGACTGAATAAATCTGGACCTGGTATTTGAGTCTGAAACAGATTTGTTAAGTATAAAAAATATGGACAAAACGTCCTAGGATTCTCCGAGTCTGAAATGCCGGAAACAAATCGAAAGTCATCGAAACTAAATCAGATGAGAATCACACTTATCTCTCATATATTGAGCGAATACGAGCCTTAGTTTCACAATCCCAAAGGTGTAAAACTGAAAATCTTCGCAGAAAAGCAAGTTGTAGTTGAAAAGCAGCTAACAGAAACGAATCGCTGTCGAATCGTTCCGAAATCCAAGAATGTATAGCATGCGCAGGAGGAGCACGGACGATAATACCATAAGAATTACTGTTAGTACACGGAATAATAACGACTCTCACCCCATGTGATACTAGTTTTACACGGTCCGAATGGCATTGCTCCAAAACGAAATGGTAAAGGCGTGTTACTTCTAAAGGTTTTTTTACACGCTACAAGAAACTCATGGTTTGCATCACGATAATCCACCATCTCACAAGGTTATCCTTGTGAATGAATTTTTGACCAAAAACTCAACAAATACCATCGAAAAACCACCGTATTCACCTTATATGGTTCCGGCTGCCTTTTTTCTCTTTCCGAAACTCAAATAACCACTTCGAGGTACTCGATTTGAATTGATAGAATACATAAAAGAGAATTCGCGGCGACATGGCCCCAGTGAGGGCTACTGGAGCTTGTGTGCAAAAAGATTTTGGCGCCCCTTAAGGCATTTGGATCATTATTTTTTTTTAAGTAGGAGGTAGGTAGGTGCTTGAAGTAAAGCAAAAATCTGAACTTTAGAAGTCATATCTATTTGTAGACTAAAATATCAAAATAAAACAAACAGAACAAAATCATAACAAAATAAATTTTTGTTCACACCCATTTTAAAACATTAACTTAAGTACTGGGAAACTAAAAATCACATTTTTTGGAACAAATAACAGAAATATTGCCTAATGTATATATATATATATATATATATATATATATATATATATATATATATATATATATATATATATATATATATATATATATATATATATATATATATATATATATATATATATATATAGATAGTTTCAAACCTTCCTGCCATGCACGCAAATCCCAAGAGCCACAATAGTGCATTTAAGTAAGATGCCAAGAAACGCAGCGGCAGACTGCAGTTTCGCCCTTATTAGGAGCTCATCAGTGTCGCATATCGCTTCTCAGCATCCTATCAAGCTACATCGGGGTACCCTATCGATTCCAGAGAGGACGCATCTCGTACATACGTATGAGAGTCGCCCTCTATGGACCGACACTGCGAACCCGCTACCGGAATTCGAGAAAGATACGAACACTAACAAACAAATGTGGAAACGTTGAAAATTTGAAACATTTGGGGGACATCTTTCGCCGATCCGTGAACCACATCAACGGTAGAAAACGAGCGAAATAATCCCGCTGGAATAGTGCTCTGAGCCTCTGTTTCCGAGATAAAACCTCCCGTCGGTAAATATTTGATGGGACAAATATCTTCCGCTAGAAACTTCGCGAGGAGTCAACATATTTAAACTTGAGACAAGTGTCACTTGCAGAAGGTATTTCGGTAGCTGACATTACCGAAACTTTTACACAAGCTGAATTACCTGAAGTGGATTGTTCAAGTGCTGTAGACGAGAATGCTAACATCGCTTCATCGGGCTCTGCATCAGTAGGAGCTGTTTGGTGCTACAACTGCTGCCACTTGTTGCAGGACCTGATGTTACTGTTGAAATTTCAGATGATCCGCTCACGGTTATTGATATTACGGATTTAGAATCTTGAGATTCGGACGATTCGGTCGCACCAACATCGATAGTCTCCGTGGAATCTCGATTGTTTTACAAGGAATGCTTTAAAGATCCAAACATTTTTAAAAGTTAACTAAGTAGCCAATAGTTTTTAACCCTTTATAAAACAGATTATTATTGAGTAAGATATGGCCCATATTTGAGTAAAAAGCAATTTGTTCGAGCCCTTTCTTGTAGTCTCAGTTTCTTTTGATTATAAAAACGCCTGTAGCGATGCATCGCTAATATAGCGCTCAGGCGTTATTCATGTCTGAACAGGAAAAACGCCTGTGGCGATGCATCGCTCAGGCGTTATTCATGAAACTGCCGCCTGACATGTTCTGGCAACATAGGAATCGGCAGTAACTGGATGTGTATTTATACCCAATCCTATTTAATTTCTCAACTTTTATTTTGATATTTTTTTTGGACCCAGGGTTTTGGCGCCCCTAAAGGATGGCGCCCGTGGGCATAGCACACTTCGCACATATGGTTGCGGGGGCCCTGCGCGACGACAACTGAAGTCCATTCCGGGAAAAGCGTTTGAAAATTGTTTTCATGATTGGATTATTCGTTCGCTCAAATGTATTATTTCGAAGGGGTCTTGTTTGAAGGGGATACAAAAATTTGTATGAAAAATATAAATATATTTCATAGTCCAATTCCAGGTATTTTGTTGACTGAATGTATATGTTAAAATTTTGCGAATTGTAGAAAGTAGTTGAAGTTAATTCTCAAATTTAGTAAAAAGTAGTTAACCGATAAGTCAGATATGTAAAACTAGTGATTATCCTCGAAAGCTGATAAACCTAAGTATGTTTTATAGTCAGGAGGAATTTCAGTTATTATTTCAAATACCATAAATCTTCAGAATTCTGTCCATATTCGGCTTATTTTAATGAGGTTTTGTTGGAAAATATTGCAATTATTTTAGTACGATATGTTGCATGTTATATTATTCTAATGACTACATTTCAAAATTTTGAATTGAACTTTAAATTACCTCAGTAAACTTTTCATGAATTTACAAGGTACTTTGTTTTTCGAATGAATGGAGGAGAAAGTAACAAAATATTGGGGGACTGCATGGAATGAAATCTTCTGTTAACTTTCTCAATGCGAGAATAATTGCAGACAGTATTGGAAATTATGCAGAAAGATAGATTTTTTCCCATCCTATTATGTAATATTGTTGTCAATCAATTTTACTGCAAAAATGAATGAAACAAATTGCTCTGTAAATTCGAATTTAGATCTTGAGAAAACTAGAAATAATTGTTGAATCTCCTCCTTCAATGCGTGCGTGGTTGTGGGTTTATTGACATAGGCCTGTTATTTTCAATAACTCCATAAAAAGAAATCGAATGGTGTTGAATCACACGATCTATGGAACCAATTCTAATCACCGAAACTAGAGAGTTGTCTCATGCAGTGTTTCACGGACTGCATGGCATGTGGCACGTCTTGTTGAAACAACATATCGGCCACATCAATATCATCCAATTTTGGCTGAAAGAACTGTGTTATTATGTCGCGACATCGAGCACTAGTTGCTGCAACAGCCTGATCAGAGACATTTTGAAAAGAGTAGGTAGCCAATCAATGATAACATTTCAGTTGGAACACGGTGAAGGTCATCTGTTACCCTTTGCAAGACTCTAGCAGGTTCAGATTGTGGCGCAGATCATCAACTTCTGATTTACGAACTCTAACTAGAACCTAAAATATGTCACCACTCTAAGCAGATAGCTACAAGGGAAATCGCTGACCCTGCTTCCTTTCGGTCATTCTAGTTCTGATAATATGTGGTTGTCATTTAAAAGTGCACTTTTACAAGCTGCTCAAATATCTCAACCAAAGCGCAGCATACAACCAAAACAATCATGGATTTCCACCCAAACATTGTCTGTTATTGAGGCACGCAGAAGCCTTAAGCTTTCGTGTCTGGATTCTGATACAAAATATAATACGTATAGGCAGCACTCGTGCGAAACTCAAAAACTTTTCCGGCGAGATAAAAACTTCTATTTGCAAGACCTATGTAGGCAGACACAGACCCATGCCAATACTAATCTGCCGGGAGAGATGTTTCTAAAGATTAAACATATTACTCGGGACTTTAAACCCAGAACTTGGATGGTCAAGAATTTCGATGGACAGTTAATCACCAGCTTGGATAGGGTGCTTGGGGTGTGGCGTAACTATTGTCAGAACCTTTACTTTGATGATCGCATCCTGGCTCCTTTGTTGAGTTATGAACATGAGCCTGATATTATTTTTTTAGAAGTGGAACATGCCCTGGAAAAACTAAAAACGGGCAGAGCTACAGGCATAGATGCCATTTCTGCCGAAACTTTCAAATGCTTGGTCAATGACGGCATCTCTTTTTTACATAGTATTTGTAATAAAGTCTGGTCCTCCGGTGCTAGGCCAGATGAATGGTGCTCGTCTATTTTTTTTCCACTCCATGAAAAAGATTCTCCCACAAACCCAGACAACTATCGTTTACTCTCGTTGATCTCTCATTCCAGTAAGGTGCTACTTTATATTTCACATTCTCGTTTGGAGAGTTTCATTGGCTGGCAAATTTCTCCGGCGCAGGCAGGCTTCGTAAAAGGACGTGGTACGCGCGAACAGATCTTGAACTTGAGGCAGATCATTGAGAAAACCAGGGAACATTACTTTCCCGTTTATATCTGCTTTGTAGACTACTCCAAGGCTTTTGATAATGTCAAGTGGCCTAAACTGTGGGAAATCTTGCGTTCTATGGGAGTTCCCTACCATCTAATTTTTCTCATTAAGGAACTGTATATGTCGAACTTAGCTCAAGAAAGAATTGGCGGTAATCTGTCTCATCAAATGGCAACCAGAAAACGAGTACGACAAGGATGCGGATTGTCTCCGATATTATTTAACATCTACTCCGAGTTTGTAATGAGACATGTACTTGACAACTGGTATGGAGGCATAACTATTGGTGGTAGCAAGATTTCTAATTTAAGGTTTGCTGACGATACTACCCTTATTGCTGCTTCTCAGGAAGAATTGTTAGCTTTGCTGAGTTACCTAGAAGAGCATAGTGCAGCGTATGGTCTTAGTATTAACTATAATAAAACCAAGGTTATGATCGTAGACATGGAACATAACAACTATCCTGAAATGAGGTCTGTTGGCCGTTGCCAAGTAGTTCAAAGTATTGTGTATCTGGGTTCTTTGATCGAAAATTCTGGTGGCTGTGGAAATGAGATTAGACGACGTATACAGCAATCACGGGCGGCCATGACGATGCTCACTAAAATATGGCGTGACAATAACAACACTAAAAGCACCAAAATGTCGTTAGTTCAGACTCTTATTTTCTCTATATTCGTATATGCTTCTGAAACTTGGCCTATTAAAAAGGTAGATCGCGCTCACATTGATGCATTTGAAATGTGCGCTTGGAGCGTGTGTGTTTCGATTTTAAATGAACTTGGTAATCCAAAACGGCTCTCCTCCATTGTATTCACGCGAATTCTGACGTTCTTCGGTTACATTCATAGAAGTTCACAACATGGTTGTTAAGACATTGCGATTATGATGAAGGTCCAATTATGCGTCCAGATCCAAATTCACACCAAGCAGTGGCATGATATGGATGCATTTATTCTTTGACAATCACATGTAGTTTCTCAGAACTCCAAAAGCGACAATTTTGACGATTAACAAACCGATCAAGGTGATAATATTTTTATAACTTTGCTCTAAAATCAGCATCCATTAGTTCTTGAAATTTTCTTTTGGACTTTAACTTTGTTAGAATTTTGAATTGTTACCAAATTTAAGTCCAGAAAAATTAGCCGAACATTGAGATTATATGATATACGAAAAAATAAGAAGAGGTTATATTATAATAAGAATAAGTTCTGAGGTTATATTCTAAAAAAGGAGAAAAATGATTCTTTTGATTTTTTACCAGTTCAGGACCAAGAAAGTAAACTAAATATTAACATATTATAACTCAAGAAGAAATGCATGTTAGAGAATTTTTCTAAGTTTCTGGGTTTTGAGGTTATATGTTAAGAAAGGAAAAATATTTTGAAAAATGGTTTTTCGAATTAAAACAAAATTCAGGTCGAGAAATCTTGTCGAACATTAAGATTCGAAGATTCACGAAAATATGAACATAAAAGAACTCACGGATGTACTGGGTTTGAGGGTTATACGCTTAAAAAGGAGAAATATGATTATCATGAATTCTCACCAAGTTTAGGTTCAAGAAAATGGAACTAATTAACATATTATGATGCAAGAAAAATTAAATGTTAGAGAATTTTTAAAGTTTTTGAGTTTTCAGGTTATATGTTAAAAAGGAAAAAAGTTTCGAAAAAATGGTTTTTCGAATTCAAACGAAATTTATGTCGAGAAACATTCGATGATTTACTAGAATATGAATATTTGAGTACTCACGAATGTACTGGGTTTTGAGCTTATATGCTAAAAAAGGAGAAAATGATTCTTTTGAATTCTCACTAAGTTAAGGTCCAAGAAAGTGCACTAATTGACATATTATGAAAAGATAAATGTTAGAGAATTTTTCTAATTTTCTGGGTTTTGAGGTTATATGTTAAAAGAGGAAAAATATTTCGAAAAATGTTTTTTTGAATTCAAACAAAATTTAAGTCGAGAAAACTCAGCCGACCATTAAGATTCGATGATATACGAAAATATGAACATTAGAGCACTTACGAATGTGAGTACTGGGTTTTGAGGTTATATTCTAAGAAATGAGAAAAATGCTTCAAAAATTGATTTTCTCGAATTCTTACCATGTTTATGTCCAAGGAAGTGAAATCAGTATTAACATACGATGATGCAAAGAAATAAATTTTAGAGTATTTTCAAAGTTTCTAGGTTTTGAGGTTATACCTGAAAAAGGAAAGGAATGCTTTAAAAAAATGGGTTTTTCCAATTCTAAGTTTGAGTCCAAAAAGCTTAGCCAAGAATTGAGATTTAATGATATACGAAAAAATAAATGCTAGAGCACTCACGAGTATACTGATTTTTGAGGTTATATGTTAAAAAGAAGAAAAATGCTTCGAAAAATTATGTTTTTGAAGTCTTACCAAGTTAAGGTCCAATAAAGTGAGTTGAGTTGTAACATATCATTGGGAAAAAAATGTTAGTGTTCCCTAAGTTACTAGGTTTTGAGGTTATATTTTGAAAATGGAAAAAAATGCTTTCTCCGCGTTCAAACTGAATTTAGGTCCTAAAAACTTAACTGAATATTGAGATTCAGTGATGAACGAAAGAATAAATGTCAGAGCAATCACGAATGTACTGGTTTTTGAGGATATATGCTAAAAAAAGGAGGAAAATTATTTTTTTAATCTTTTCAAGTTCAGTTTCAAGAAAGTGAGTCAAGTATTAACATATGATGATGCAAGGAAAAATTAATGTTAAAGCATCTACTGAATTACTGGGTTTTGAAATTATATGCTATAAAGTGGGAAAATACTTTCAAAAATGATTTTTTCGAATGCTCACTCTATTAAGGTTCAAAAGATGAGTTCAACATTGATATTTGATGGTATACAAAGCATAAATGTTTAAGTATTCACTAAGATATTGAATTTTGAGGTTATATGTTGAAAAATATTTTGAGAAAATGATTTTGACGAATTTGCATCATGTTCAAATGCGAAATAGCGAATTCAACAGTGGAATTCAATTATGTACCTAATAAAATAGATGTGTTTGTTTTAATTTGGGTTCCTTTCCCTAAGACCATGAACTTAAAGAGGGAAAAAAATTTCTCAAAGATTGATTTTTTCAAGTTTCGATTACATTCCAGTTTGAAAATATCTGCCGATCACAATTGAAAGAGCGAAAAATAATACAGTAGAAATATTCTGTTGAAGAAGTGGCCAAACGTGCTCACATAACCTGAAAAATCTCTTGAATTTGAGCACTAGGGAATTGAAAATTTTGATGAATGAGTTTTCTGTTATGTACATTCGAACGCCCAATTCCAAAGTGTGCAATTTGAATATAACCGTTCCAGATTTCTCTTTCATTTCAATCATTTTCATCATAGAAGCTGAACGAACAAAACAAAAATGATTCAGTGGAAAATATCGTGATCATCAAGGGTGCGCATACAATTTTGAATGAAGCTTACATTTTAACCTGCCTTTCTTCTTTTCATTCGATGAAAAATATCATTCATACTAAAACGAACATTATGAAATGCTAAAACGCATATCCGACCCAACCGTTTTCAATCGATATCCTTTCTAACAGCATTTCATTGTTATTTATATAGATGATGTGTCGGCGTCGTTTTTAGCCTAAGTACGTTCATATCAGAAACGTTTCTCAATTTTCCCATTCTTCCATACGAACAAAATTTCCATGGAGAATATGCCCTGGACTGATATCAAACTAGATTAGTTTCCGCTTTTTTTTTATCATCCGTACATGACATAGGCATGGCCTGGGGCGAAGCGAACTGGAAAAAGTTGAATAAATTCCGCGAAAAGGATAATGACATGCGGGATATGCCAGCAAATAAATTGCATTAGCACGTCTCATGAATAATGAATATGCGAGTCAACAGAACACGCGAAAAAAATTATAGCAGTTCAATGGGACGAAATCGACATTTAACCAAGCTTAATTTTCGACACAAGTCAAGTGGATGGCGTTATATATAGTCGTTTGAAGATTTGGTCACAATTGGATGTGAATAACTATAGTTCATAGATTGGTGTCTAACCTGAGGTTATAAGCATAGACAAGTTTTAATTCATTGAAAGACACACTGTATTGTGTCATCTACTGATTTGTTTAATACATATGAAGGACACAGGGGAAAAGGTTACAATGTCAAGGCACGGGCAGAAATGATATAGTGCCATTTGGTAGAGAATTGAAAAATCTACAATCCTACCTTCTCATTCTGGGGAAGAGATCATTAGGTGCAAAGAAAATAAAGAATGAAATTTTGGTGTTCTGGAAAGGACATACGATGTCAGTCCCGGTAATGGAAAGCAGGCTCAATGTTAAATTCCTTTCTTATCGTGTTTTCTTGCGCTATTGAAGTTAATCGCATTGTCTGAAGTATCAAATTGCTTTTGATTACCTATGTTATACGACTGAAGATTTAAATATGAATAGTGAGGAAGCGCGCAGGGATGAGGGAGGGATGTAGAACGTTTATCGAAAAAGAGGAAAGACCGAAGTGCTTAAAAAGATCCGTTCGCAAGGGCATACCACTAGTGCAGACTGTATGTGTAAACGATGCAGTTCTGGAAGTTGGACTGTCGATAATCCGCCAGTTCAATCTTCTCGAATCAGTTGACCAAGAAAATTTATACCTTTGTGGTTCAATATCCATACTGTCTATCAAACAACCCTAATAAACTTCATGACTCTGACAACGCAATGGCAGAGGTTTTACTATGTTTCAAAGCTTTTTTGTCAGTTCATGAGATAGGGAGGAAGAAGTTGGAGATTCTCCAACGTGCAATGAAGTGGACTGGAGCAGCGCCGAAATCTTGAAGGGAAGCACACAAATCGTCCAAAAAACTGTCTCAGGAGACGAAGGGTGCATTGAGCATGTTTCTTCATTCAAAGGGAGAACGTAGCATTACAGTTTCAAGGATTTCTTTAATTTATACTTATCTGAAGACCTAAATATGAAAAGGATGCATGAAATGTACAAAAAGAAATAAAACAATATATATATATATATATATATATATATATATATATATATATATATATATATATATATATATATATATATATATATATATATTATGAAAGAGAGGATTTACAAAAATTCGAATAATTGTATTTACAATAAATGCTTATATCTATAATTTTGTTGTGTCAGAAAAAGACAAGTGTGAGCTCAGGAAATGTAATCCAGGATCCATACTATTTTCATAGGATTCAATAAACGAGTGAAAAAACCTGAGGAAAAACTCGTTTCCCTGTCGCTATTGCACTAGCAATAGTTCTTGTCAGTGTTTCATATATTATCATCTTGCTCAGTCCTTCTTTCAACTCCATGATTTCCAGACGAAGACAAATGGTGAAAGGAAGGGGTTTTAATCTAGGAATCTGTAATATGAAAAAAAAACCAGCAGAAAAATATTTCAACAATCATACCTCTTATATTTGTCTATAAACTTTATTTTGATAAAACAATTCTTTGCAACAGAGCTGTAAAAAATAGACCAGATATCATTCTTAATGATAAACAGAATCAAATAACATGTATAATTGATAATCATATACCCGACACACATAACCAAAATAAATACAATAAAAATTTCTATTATATGATATTGGCGACGAGATTAAAAAATGTGGAAAATGAAGAAAATATTTATTCTACCGATTATTATTTCTACAACAGGCGTTATTCCTAGAAATCTTCACAAAAGTATTGAGATTTTGGGTCTGAAGAAAATTTTGTTTGAACAGTTACAAAAGATAACAGTCATCAAATCTTGTAATATTCTTCGTAGGTTTCTTTCCGAAAAAATAATGAGGTAGAGTCATAGGTATTCTCTTTAGTTTATACTGCTCAGAATCTCATTTCATATTTTATTTATTTGTTTATATAAATTAATATAATTAACTGACAATTTTGTCATATTTATATTCAGAGCAGTATTCTATTCGATCGTTCACCACTTCACACAAAGGAAACTATTAATGAGTAACATTCAGTGTTACTTGACTAAGGTCCGTACACTGGATTTTTCGGGGAGAAAGCCTCTGACACTACTCGTTGATACATTGATATCATTGTCTGATGATGCTATAGTATGTATATTTTCTGGTAGATTGATATATTCTCATAACATTTAACGTTATCCTAATATATAATTATTCCAGGATATATTTTGATTATAATCATTGCCTGGCAATGGTATTAATTACCGGGTGGTGGATTTATATTTTTCATGAAATCAGTTTGATTGCATGAACAGATATATGGGCAGCTCGTTGGGGTAAAACCCCTATATATATATATATATATATATATATATATATATATATATATATATATATATATATATATATATATATATATATATATATATATATATATCCATGATTTCAGACGAAGACAAGGATGAAAGGAAGGGGTTTGGGACAGGAATCTGTTACAATGAAAAAGAAACCAGTTATTCCAACAATCATACCTCTTATATGTCTAAACAAATCGAAGAACCCCATGGCCATTCGGTCTTCCATGATGCCAATTATGATCTATAGATGTTTTAGAATCATTATTGACCCATATATTATTTCTTCGTGGATCTTGTTTAATTTGAAGCATTTTCGGAAAAATTTTGACAGTTCTAAATATATATATATATATATATATATATATATATATATATATATATATATATATATATATATATATTTCGGATGATGATAACGTGAATCCTATAATTTTTAATTCAGGTGAAGATAGGTGTTACGAACACAGTGATGATGAGGACACCGATGACGGCGATCATTATCTTTTGCAAATTAATCACTCATAATATATGAGGGAATCTCAAATATTTTTATTATTTTCTATCATCAAAATTGACGAATGTGTATCATTGTTATATGTTTAGTTTCATAATTGAATAAATTACCTGTTTCTATTATTTTGAGGAAGCTATTCATCTTAATGATTTAATAGATTTAATAATTATTTCCATGCAGGTAAGCAGGTCTTAAAATCTTTAAATTTTCATCTCTTTAATAATGAATAGGATTGGAAATTTGAATTTAGGTATTGTTAAATTAATAGTATGTAAATGATCTTCAACTAAGTACCTAGCTATCAATATAGACTAAATAATTGGGGGATGAACGAATGTATAAAACCTATTTTTTCAACTAATTTTACCACCGTCTGTGGTATCTCCATTTCTACCTGGCAGTTTGGGAAACAATAGACCAGTTCAGTTGTTTAATGGCTATCCTATATATATTTTCTATTATTGAACTGTTTTGTTTCGCTTACAAAATATAACACGCCCGAAAATCGAGTATTGCTGGAATGCAATCTTTGAATTTTGTTTCTTACATTTCTAGTGGTTGAATACTGATAATCGATTTTGAACCTTGAGTGAGGGTAATTGACATGGCTCATATTAGAGCTCTCGGACCCTATAAAAAATTCTGTTATAAACTTGAACATTTAGTTAAAATCTAACTATGTTTCATACTTTTTCCATTCGAATTGACTTTATTGTATCAAAAAGAAATAAAAATATCGTCCAAAATCGATATCAATTGCAAATCGGCATTCGCAAATATTTATCACCACAACCGCCTTCGATCTAACAAATTGCCCTAATAATGAATGTCGATACCAATGCATTCATTCCGATAATCCGTTAAGATATTCGGAATAGTTATAAATTGCATTGTTTATTGAGGGGAGCTCGATAAATGCAAAGTCAGGCAAGTTATGTTTGCCGTGTATTACATCACGGATTACCTTTGCGTATGCATTGTTGAATTACTAATAAAGGTCATATCTTGCCTAGAAATTGTTCGACAAATCGCACGACCGCTTGTTGTATTGTGATGTACGGGAGAATTTTTCCTTTCTTTCCGGATATGCAGCCGATTCGTTTTCTGTGCCGCATTTATTACGAAATTACCAATGCATGCTATGTCATCGAGCAGTTCGATTTCGATTGTAAGATGTCGATAGAATTCTAAATAACTTGGAAAGGTTGGTTGTTTGAATTATTTTTAGTGATCGTGACGAGCGTACGAGGTCTAGTTACAAAATTTTTGGCTCTGAATGGGGAAAATTATAACTATGATTACTGTAACAGTGGAGTTGATTATGGGTATGCGATTCTTGTGTCCTCTCACATGGATTGCCATACGGATCGAGCTTGCGTGAAAAAGTTTCTTCCGGTCTTACCTACCACCCTTTCAAATAGAAAGCCTATTGGCTCTGCCTACATTCATGTTAACAATGTCAATGCCAATTTCTGTGAATCTTTGTTTTCGCCTCTAGTTAGAGAAGACGGAAGTATAGCATCATCTCCGAAAGAGAAAGCCGATCTCTTTGCTCTCTTGTTCTCTCTGTGCTAGATTCATCTGATGAAATACCACCCAACATTCCACCTACAAAATCTTCCATGGAAGTTGGTCTAGGCGAAATATCGCCATTCGTCCTGAGAGCCATTCTCAACCGTCTGTTTCAGATTTCTTGTGACAGCCAGACTTTTCCAGAAAGCTGGAAAATAGCGAGAATTCAACCATTCCCAAAGAAAAGAAAGAAGTCTTTACCCCAAAACTACCGCCATGTTGCACTTCTTCCCATTATGTTCAAAGTGATGGAAAGAGTCATGAATGATGAACTCATCAAATATCTTAAGTTGCAAGGAATTATTAATGACGTTCAGTATGGTTTTCGCAGACCAAGATCGACAGGAGATCTGGTCGACTACGTCACTCATGTTTGAACATCAACGTTGAAAAAGCATGGGGAATCTAGATCAATAACCCTCGACATCTCTAAAGCCTTCGATAGGGTTTAGCTTGCAGCCTTGTTGAATAAACTTGCTGCATATGGGCTTCCCAAAAAATAGATCAATACAAGTTGTGGTCGACGATATAACATCTGATTGCTCCCGGTTACAAGCAGGAGTACCTCAGGGATCCATTCTTTTGCCAACCTTGGTTCTATTACAGATAAACGATCTTCTGTCATCTACAGAGAACGAGATCTTCGGTTTTGCACACGATTGTACCCTGGTTTTTGCGGTCAGAGATGTCGAAAAATTAATAATTTTAACTTTGACTTACAGAGGATATCTGAGTGGGGTCAGTTGAACCTGGTGTATTTCAACGCGGGCCAGACGTAAGCAACTACGTATTCTAGAAAGGTCCCCGCTGGAGAACCTCCTCAAATGATGCAAGGCCAACAAATATTGCATCAAAAGATTCGATTAACCTTCTTGGAATAACAGTCAACTCCAGGTTTTGCTTGCTTGAACACGTATCAGCAATAGCTGAGTCAGAATCAGCTAAATTTAGTTTTCTTTTCAGAGCCAAGCGATACTTCACGTCATCTCAGCTATTGCTCCTGTATGAGGCGCAGATTCGACCTGTTTTGGAATATGGTTCCCATGTATGGGGATCTGCGCCGAAACATTCGTTGCGGATGTTGGATAGTGTGCAAAAACGGATGTACGCCTCATCGACCATCCGGAGATCACCTTGAACTCCAGCCGCTGGCTCCCAGAAGACAAGTTGCTTACCTTTCTCTGTTTTACAAATACGTCCACGGAAGATGCTCCAAGGAGCTGAAAGACCTTGTTCCAGGAAAACTCATGTTTTACCGCAGCACTAGGCTGACAAGTTCTTATCATATGGCGGTACATTTAACGACCCCTCTGACATCTCTCTATAAGAATTCCTTCGTTTACAAGGCCAGTGAGCTGTGAAACTAGCTGTCGTCGAATATCTTTCCAACATCCTACATGTTGGCCTCTTCAAGAAGCGAGTAAACAGGCACTTCAATTCTTCCCAGGCGCGCACTCATGTGGTGTAACAGGTTCGCCTATTCTTGTGAAGCGCACATAAAAAAAAATCTCAGAAACACACTGTGCATCAATTGAAATGGATAATTGGAATTCTCTTCCAATTTACTCTTTCTATTTCGATAAACAAACAATGGATCGAGGACTTCATGTTCCTGAATTCTGTTCTTCAATTTTTTTCGGTATAACATGATAAAGGTCACTCTCAGTAATAATGAACATTATTTCTGAGTACGGGCTTAGCGAACCTGAGGTACTCTAGCTCAACCTGGCAGTAGGTATGAAATGCCAATTATCGAATAATGTACAATCTGAGGAATGAACAGAATGAATCGACATTGTACCATCATAACCTCTTCTTGCGTTCAAGATTTAGGAAGGTGAGTCACAGTCTTCCTCGGTTAGCGACGGAAGCAGCGTGATGTTGAGTAGGGATACTGCAACATAAAACCAAATGGAAACAACATCAATACCTCCCAACCGACTCTTGATGTTTCAGCGGTGGCGCAAGCCATTATTCCTACGACCACGGGAGCAGGACTGCTTAGAAAACGCATGAAGTGGGCCCCAGAAATGACTTCCTTCATAATGCGTTCATATTACAAACTTGAAATCGAAAACGACGGCATACAGATACGCGTTACATCTTGCGTTCGTAGAAAAATTTCCAGAATTGCAGCACATATCCGAGCAGAGAATTTCAGAAGCGAATATGATACTCATAACGATATACTTGACGAAGTCAATGAAATTGTAACAGATAGCATCCAAGCCACGGAAAAGAATAGTAACATGGAACGTCACCCTGAGTCGAATCAGCAGAACGAATTTATGTATTAAGCAAGACCAGAACTCAACAGAGCAATAACTGAATTCAATGGTACTAAACTAACTAAACGACATAAACTGCGCAAACTCAAGACGAACTAGAACCACAATATCATCATAGCTAGCATAAACTCAATTTTCGAAGAATACACTGACCGGAACACCTTGGAGAAAATTCACACTTTGTTTCACTGTAGAGCGGTAGCGGTTCTTCGACTACACAGATAACAAGTCAGAGTTGAGGTTATGCCTCTAGGGAGAACATCATCTCTCCCAGAATTCACCTTGCCTCAAACTCTCGAAAGAGAATTGATTGACGTCCAAAGTTCATATGATAGAATTCAATATTTAGAATGTTGTTATATCTAATAGCTTTTGTAGATAATCGAAGGAAATAGTGTCTGTGCAATTTATGTGAAAAGGCAAATTTTCTGTCGCTAAAAATGTTTTCGATGAATTTAATTTTCATTTAAATTTATTCATGGCATGAGTGCTAAGTATATATTTTTTGTTTCAGGTGAGGAATCAGACCATCGATCGATGACAATATAAAGTTGAATTCATGTGGTAAGTTATGAATGTAGAATTTTGTGTTTTGTCTCGGCGAAAATCTAATGCATTCGACTTCAAAGGTATATTTGGTCGAGATCGTTCACAGCCAGTTCGACGCTGAAAATAAACCTTCGCAAATATGATAAAAAGGTACTTTCGACAATGCTTGAACTTGGCCTACGAACAGTCTGTCGAGATAATTTCTCCTTGTTCCTCTTCTTATTGTTCAAAGCCAGCGAGAATTCATTTTTCTTTTCGCAAAATCAACTGTTGTAGCTATTCTAGTCGCAATCGACTCTCTCCATTACTATTGAGCTAGAACAGAAGGGTAGTCTAGTTAACTGTTTAGAAGTTTCAATGAGAATTTCACAACGAAAATGCCTCTTATTTCCAAATTTGTAGCTTCGAATGTATGCAAGAGCTCTACATGATAATACCTCCTGATAGGGTAACACCGTCCTCTCCAGACAAGATACTCAAAAACCTTTCTTTGAATCGCATACAAGTGATAAGTATGATAAGGAAACAGGATGCCAGATGTTAACTATATACAAAATCTCTTCAAGACACTATTGTTCATGGCATGATCGAAGAACATGGCTTTTTTTCGAGTGCAACATACAAGACTGCACTCAGACACATTTATTATACAGAATTCATCATTATCTGCGAGATTTCACAATCGCATTCAGATGTTATCTTTGAAAAAATATTTCGAATCATCAGCGTTAATCAGATTAGGAATAACTTCCAAGAATTCATTAACGAACATAATGAACAGCAGAGGACCAAGATATGATCCCTGCGGAACACCAGAATTTGCAACAAATTCAAAGGAACGAAAACTCTCAATCTGTATGAAAACTACAATAACATTTCTTCAACCCCTCATTAAACAAATTTTCATTCCAATACCATGTAGTGCAGTAATTTCAGAAGGATCAAGCTAATATACCTTTTTCTTCTCAAGCAGATGTTCATTTGGATACTGCGAAAACATGAAATCTTCTGTCCTCACCAGAGGCTTAGATCTTCCTAAGGAACATGTTACCGCTGAGTTACTAGCGTCAAGATTAAAAGAAAAAAATTGCTTTTCCTCAGACGTTCGAGTGTCTACATATCACAAGAGCGAACGAAGCTCATTTCAATTGTTTTAATTTGACAAGAAATTTTGTGAATTGCTGTAATCTGAAGGGTTTGCTGACTTTTATGGGTTTGGCGAGCTATCAGCTCAATAAATGGCGTACTTTTATTGACAGTTGTAAAAGACGTCTCAAAGCAGTTCTTCTACATAATGAAATAAATATGCTCCTGTTGCAATTGCTCACTCAACATGTATCAAAGAAGAATATGGGGTTATTTCAATTCCTTTAAAGACAATAATATATTTTGAACTGACTGGGTGTTTTGATCCGACTTGAAGATGGTTGATTGTTTTGGGCTAACAGAGTGGTGCATATCCATGCTTCATTTGTCTTTGAAACAGTAGAGCTAAATGACGTTATTGGCCTATGACAGATGCTCTCATTGTTGGGGAAACAAACATTATAAATGAATCTTTAGTTTCGAGAGAAAAAAAATCATTCTTCCGCCATTGTATATAGAATTATGGCCAATGAAACAATCTGTTGAGGTCGACAGAAATGGTCAAGTTTTCAGTTTATTTCACAAAAATTTTTTAGTTTGAATACTGAAAAACTTAAAGCAAGTATCTTTGATGTACCTCAAATAGGTCAACTGATGAAACTTCTATGAATAATCTGTTAAGGCTTGCGTGGAAATCTTTTGTAGCAGTTGCACAACATTTCCTCGGAAAACACAAAGCTGACAGCTATCTAGAATCAGTAGAAGAAATGCTGGTTCGTTTCAAAGATTCATGCAGTAATATGAGTATAAAATTAATAGTTATCTAGATCTATTCCAACACAATGTACGAGATCTAACTGAAGAATAAGGAGAATCTTTCATACAGACATAATAAAAACTAAGAAGAATTAATACTAAGAAAGGTGGATCGCTCATGATAGCCGACTATTGCTGGGGTATCATACGAGATTGCCCAAGTCAGTTTCATTCTAGAAAAACACTCAAATGCAATTTCTTGATGTTTAATACTAATAAAATATAATTTTTTTGTGAGAAGTGTAATTTATATCTCGGGGACTAGAGCCGACAGAAAGAAAAACGGTTACAACTTTGACATCGCCATATATAGGTCTGAATTCTTGGCACCGTTGTTTGCCTTTGTAATCTTCATTAAAGGTCCTGATAGAAAATGTTCAAAAAACAACTGGAACTGCTCAAATATTCATCAATTGAGAAATCCGAATAATCTCTATTCCATACTCTGCGGTTTTGTTCGTATCGATTTGATATCCAATTAACCTTTATTAGTCGAGATCTATTTATATATACACAGGACGCATTCCAGTTAACCTCGAGATTATACCGTGCCCAGCACAGAGCACAGAAAACGAAAGTAACAACGCCGCGCGAATTGCGAAAGTGGGGGGTTTTTCAACCTGGTCGCCGTGGAAGCGTGGGATCCGTGCTTCGAATTCATTATATTTGAATTAAGAAGTGCCCGGATGAAGGTTGCCCTGTTCCGAGCTCAATTTGCACCTTTTACGTGAATTTTGATGGGGATTTGTACTTGATTAATGATTCCCAACTTTTTCGGGGGACAATTTAGGAAAGTTATTACGGATTTTGGGTTTGGAGCGATGTCGGGTGTTTTCTACTTAAGAAGGACATTATAGGCTTTCATTTTACTTCCTTTGTCAGCAACAGCCAAGTCTTGAAATTAAATTTCGAAACAGTTGAAACAATTCACACCCCAGTCTATCCAAGACGATGTAAAATACATTGCTTTCATATAAATTACAATACCTGTGTCATCTTATTTTCTTCTCCACATTAAGAACTAGGAACGAATGAAATTGGTCTAGTACCTGAACTTGCCTTAAAACTCTTTTTATAAAATGACCTTCTGTTGTGTTGTTGTGAAAAATAGATTCGGTAAAAATGTCTATTTGATCTTTGCTACTTTCATATTAAATTATTTTCTCTGCAATATTTGGCGCCTTCAAATCAATTAGCAGGAACATTAAATCACTTCGAGACAGGCCTAATTGACCCTTACCCATATTATAAGTGGAAGTTCGGAGCTTAGATCATTTAGAGACAGGCCTAATTTACCCTCACCCATAAACACTTCAAAAAAGTCTAGGGAACACTTACCAATATCTTTAAAATATGAATTTGATGATTCGAATTTATAGGAATCTTTCGGTTTTTGTTAGGATGTATTGCATATAATGTATTCTCAAGAGAACAAACTAATATTTGACTTCTCCAAAGCACCTATTTTAAAAAAATTTGAAATTTGAAAATGACGATATTTGGTAAAACACAAAAAAATCCTGAACTAATATTTTCGAAACGATATGGAACAGTACCCAGAAGGTCCACCTCTGTTTTTAATGACACTTTGGCATCGTCGCGGCATGCTCAATATCAAATTGTCTATTACATTTTGGCCTAGGTCATTCCAAGCCCCCTGAACTGCTAATCGAAGCTCCTGTTCATGATGGAAGACGTTTTGACGCAGGAGATTTCTTTTTAGGGTGTCCCACACATGTTCGATGGGATTCAGATCTGGGGAGCAGGATGGCCACGATAGAAGATCGATATCATTCTCTTCAAGAACGTTCAAGACAACTCTTGCACGATGAGGAGGGACATTATCTTGTTGGAAGAGTGGATTTTGACCCACCACTACAGGTAAAACTATCTCATTTGCTAAGAATTTCCAGTGAGGCTGTTCTGTATGAAAACGGTCAGTTCTTCCACCAAGGCGTATACATCACTGATCCGCCTCCCTGTCTAACAACTTCTCGAGCATGCTGGAGACGGTTTTGCTTTCCAGATTCCTCCATATTCGAATTATTCCCGAATCGGGATGATAACTAAATCTAGATTCATCACTGAAGAGAACTGTGGCCCACCTCTCTTGATCCCAGTTTACGTGTTCTTGGCACCAAGCTAAACGAGCAGCGCGATTTCCATGGGTCAGTTGTGGAACTCTTAAAGGACGTCTGGAGTGGAGTTGACCTTCGTGCAGTCGATTTCTCACAGTTTGGACGGAAATTTGTACATTATGAACTCGTGATAGCTCTTGAGCTAATTGAGATGCTGTGGTAGTACGATCTCTTCTGGCTTGTAAAACCAAAAATCGGTCTTGGGCGACTGTAGTAATCCTGAAACGACCTGTATGGCGTTCTTCTACGCTACCTGTTTCATTGAAACGCGACCATAAACGGTTTATGACACTTGGGCTACTTCCCAGAACCCTGGATACTTCCCGTTGTGAGCTCCCAGCTTGGAGCATGCCAACGGCTCGTAACATCTCTTCTCTAGTCAAATGTCGTCTTTCCATGGTCGAATCACAAAACTTGAATCATTTATTTGTGCTTACAACAAAAACAGAGTGCCAACTAACTGATTTCAAACACTGAATACATGAAATGATTATAAAACAGCGTCGCATCTGCTGCATTTTTAGTTTTTTATAAAAAAGAACTGAAATCTATTGCGGCACTCTACATAATTTGGTGAGAACTTGATGCAGGTGTTCATTTCTTTAAAAAATTATCCATATTGATCGTTCTGGATACGATATATCGATATTCAGAAGTGTTCCCTAGACTTTTTTGAGGTGTTTATTATGAATGGAAGTTGGGATATTAGATAATTAAAGAAATGCCTAATCGACCCTCACCCATATTGTGAGGGGTTGCTGACGCTCTGAGGGTCTAGGTGATATGATATAACGTTTTCTGAAAGGGTCATTGCCCTTTTATTTTTTTTATACGGGCTTCCCAGGAATAGGCGAACGTGTTAAACTACATAAGTTGGCGCCTGGGAAGAATTGAGGTGTCTGTGTACTCGCTCTTTGAATAAGGCCAAATTGTAGGATGTTGGAGAGATATTGGATTTCTCACTGCCCCTGTAAACGAAGGAATTCTTATAGAGAGAGGTTCGAGGGGTCGTTAAATGTACCGCCATATGATGAGAACTCCTTGCTGCGGCAAATTATGAGTTTTCCCGGAACAAGATCTTTCAGCTCCTTGGAGCATCTTCCGTGAAAGTATCTATAAACAGAGAAAGGTCGGCAACTTGTCTTCTGAGAGCCAGCGGTTGGAGATCGCAGGTGGTCGATGAGGCGCACAGACCGTTTCTGCACACTATCCAATATTCGCAATGAATGTTTGGGCGCAGATCCCCACGGGAACAATATTCCAAAGCAGGTCGAATCTGCGCCTTATATAGAAGCATCAGCTGAGAGCAACAGACGTGAAGTATCGCTTGGCTCTGAAAAGAAAACTAAGTTTAGCAGATGCCGACTCAGCTATTGCTGATACATGTTCATAACAGCAACACCTGTTATACCGAGAAGGTGCATCGAATCTCTGGATGCAATTTGTTGGCCTTGCATCATTAGAGGAGGTTCTCCAGTGGGGAGCTTTCTAGAAAACGTGGTTGCTTGCGTCTTGCTCTCGTTGAAGCTCACCAGGTTCAACTGACCCCACCCAGGTATCCTCTGTAAGTCAGAGTTTAAGTAATTTAGTTGTTGGCGCTTAGATTCCGCAGCTGTAATCGGCCGCAGACTACTGAAAGACGAAACCAGGGTACAATCGTCTGTAAAATCGAAGATCTTGTTCTCTGTAGATGACAGAAGATCGTTTATCTGCAACAGAAACAAGGTTGGCGAAAAAATGGATTCCTGAGGTACTCCTGCTTGTAACCGGAAACAATCAGATGTTATACCGTCGACCACAACTTGTAGTGAGCTTTGAAAGAAAGCTACTTATCCAACCCCGTAATTTTTCGGGAAGCCCATATGTAGCAAGTTTATTCAACAACTATTGAAGGCTTTAGAGATGTCGAGGACTATTGCTCAATATACCTCATACTTTTCCATCGTTGATATACAAACATGAGTGACGTAGGCGAGCAGATCTCCTGTCGATGTTGGCCTGCGAAAACCATACTGACGGTCGTTAATAATTCCCTGCAACTCGAGATGTTTGATGATTATAGGACAACATGTATGCGTATTAGGAAAATTGGAATTTCCAACAAAATAGTACAATATGCTCTCCAAAAATATTTCAAATTATAATTTCCTAGTCCGTTGTTGCAATATGATTTGATGTGAAAGCATAATTACAGACTTAATCAAAAATTTATATTGTTAGAGCGTCATTAGGCGCCTACTTTACATTAATAATGACAAATTTGATGATAATATTCATTTGTGTATCGTCAAACAAAACATGACGTACATGATAAGGTAGAAATATTTCACAAGCTTATGTCGATTAACGTCATCCACGTAATTTATTGACCGTTTTAGAGTTTTCCATTCAGTGTCCTATAAAAATTGATGGAATCAATATATTCGTTTAAATTGCTCGAAACTACTGACGCCAAATTGTGAAATTTCATGAACACGAACGACAATTTTGCAATTTAGTGTTCGCCAAAATCGTTTGTTTATCGAAACGGGAAACTGGTATCATGATTAGCGCCTACAATTTGATAAGATAGAGGACATTGTGATTAATTTAAGCCACTCATTAATATATGTATGCAAATAATTCAATTCATTCGACTTGATCAACTAGGATACTTTGAAGTAAAAGTAGGAAATAACCCTATAATGTAGTAGACCAGGGACTTGTTTTTGCTTGGAAGAGATTTTCGCTTCAGCATACCCTTTAGAACAGGTCGATCGCGAATGCTGCGAACTGCACTACAAAAATATTTTACGTAATAAAATAACACTCTGCTAGCGTCAAAAGGCGGCTTTTTAAAGGAACGCTCGGTACTTGTCAAAGAAAAGGCGCGTTTTTTATTCTTGCCGCTTTTCTAAAATTTCGGTCGGCGCGTTTGACGGAAACATTCGAGAGTTTCTTTCACGCCGATATAAATGTTAAGCCTGCAGGAATTGCAGTCATTCTGAATTGTAACTTGAAGGCAATACTAAGTCGATACAAAGTTTATTAAATAGTACAAAATGAGTGCAGCGAAAAAATCTAAAAAGTATCATTTTAATAACATTTGGGAGGAAGAATTTTTCTTCTGTATGGTGAAGGATAAGTGCATTTGTCTTGTTTGTTGCAATACCTAAGCGTGGTAACTTTGAGAGGCATCATAAAACGGTTCATAAAAATGAAGAGAATTGAATGAATTAAAAAAAACGTGATTTGATATCTTGTTTAGGAAAAAACAAACCTTATTCACAAGACGCGTCATTTGAAATATCTCATATATTGGCGAAACACAAGAAACTATTCGAAGATGGATCGGTTGTGAAGGAAGCATTTATTGAAGCGGGTGAGACTTCATTTGGAGATTTTAAAAATAAAACAGAAATCATGTCTGCTATTAGAGAACTTCAGTTATCTCGTCCGACTGTCACAAGGCGTATTGAAGTCATGAATCAGGACATTGCTGATAAACTAAAACATGATATCATGAAATGTACATACTTTTCTTTACAGTTCGACGAATACACCGATATGACAGACACTGCTTAGCTGTGTATTTTTATTCGGATGGTATTCAATGTATGTTGGTTAAGGAAGAATTTTTGACAATCATTCCTCTGAAGAGAAGACTCTTGGCGAAGATATATATGACGTTTTCTTCTTCTTCTTAATTTAGACCTAGAGGTCTGTTTTTTTCCATGAGATCCCTATACTATTGTTCTTGTGAGATGGACTGCCAGTTATCTTTCCAGCGTTTGGGGGGCCTTTCTGGTGGCCGACGTGCTGCTATTGGTTTTCCATCTCGTACAATATGTACTAGTCTGTGTTCTTATATTCTGTCTACATGTTCATTTCATCCTCGTCTGCGTGTAACATTTTTCTCGTATAACCTCGTTCCTAATTCTATCTCTGAGCGATTTTCCCGATGTTTCCTTAGCGTCTTCATTTCTGACGTTCTTAGAATTTTTTTGGTTTTGAAGGTATACACCTTAGTTTCTATTGCATAGCTGGCGATAGGTCGTACATACGCTTTGTAAATCCTCGTTTTGCACTCAATGCTCATATGCTTGTTCTTCCATACCACATCTCTCAGGCATCCGAAGATCGTTGCTGCTCTCGGACCTCTCTCACTGAATCCCCGATACTAGTAATTTGCACTACAAGGTATTTGTTTTTCTTCAATTTTGTAAAAATCTTTTTTTGCATTTTTGGCTGACATCACGATGTACTCAAACACAATTAACTTGGAGCTTCAAGGTAAAGGAAAAACTATTATTGATATGATTAGCGCAGTAAACGAATTCGAAAGTAAGTTGCAGCGTTTGATAGATCAACTGAAAATAAAGGAGCTGAACCATTTTTCGTCTTTGAAAGCAAGGATTCCTCAGTAGAATTATGATATATATGAGGCTGAATTATCACATATTTTGGGACAATTCGAAATGGGTTTTAATGATTGCAGTGAATTGGCAAATATAGCATCTTTTATGAGTTATCCTTTTTCATATAAAAACTTTGAGGAATTAGCGACTGCATTAGCAAGTCAGTTCAATATGAACTCATGTTCTGTTGAAAATGAGTTGGTGCAAACTATATCAGTTATACATCTCAACGCTACAGCATCTGGTAAAAATTTCTGATGTTTTATATCTGAAGATAAATATCCGAATCTAAGACAAATCGCCCTTCAACTGACATCAATGTTTGGGTCAACTTACTTGTGCTAGTCTGCATTTTCTGAAATGAAGATAATTAAGTCAAAATATCGCAATCGACTAACTGACGATCATTTGTCATCATGCTTGCGATTAGCACTCAGTGGTTACGTACCATCTTATGAAAAGTATGCTGAGGACATGCAGTGCCACGCTTTAACATCCAAAGTCACTCTTTAGTTAAGTTTAACACCATATGTAACTCTTTTGTTTTGTAACAACCAATAAACTCGCAATTTTGAATAACTGAGTTTTTTCATTGCTATTATAGAAACGAACCTAACTACACCTAACCCAAACCTTGACTAAAATAATGTATATTGTGCGGAAAGCTAATAACTATATATGCTACGGTACACCCTACCTAGGTAGGTAGCTAGGGTGTATCATGTATGTACGACAATCCTGCATCACACATACTTGCAGCCTCTCAGAGTCGATCGTAAGTAGTCTAAAAATATTGAGGTAGATCGCCAGCAGTTCAAGTTTGAGCACCCCTGCTATAGAACAATAATTGAGGTATGCGCATTTATGAACACATAAGTCACCACTTTGAGGAGGGGACAATGTGAAAAAAATTGTAAAAAATCGATTTTTCTATTGCTTCATTCGCTTATAGCGTTTGAAATAATAATTTGAGGGGAAAGTTGGAGAGAATCAAAGGAGATTAAATTGAATTTCATCGAAGATATGATGGGTTGAAAGTATCAAAAATTATAAACAATGCTTCAGAATAGAAACAAAATCTGAAAAAGGCCATTTAAATGATCTGGGATTTTCGATATTTCATCTGAAAAACTATGGTACGAGGGCGGTTGATAAGTTTGTGACTTTTGAATAATGCAATTATTTTTCGGCAATAAATATTTTATTTTTCTACAAAATCACCTTTTACCCCGATACATTTATTCCAGCGTTTTTCTAATTTTTTTCTTCCGAATAATAGGTTTTCTCAAGGCTCTCAAAATGCGGGTTTGTTGGGGTAATTCTTCATTCGACTCAAATCTTTCACCGCTCAACACTTTCTTTAGGTTTGAAAAAAGATATATCTGAAGAATATGCTGGATGGGGTAGCAGTTCGTATCCCAATTCGTGGATTTCGGTCATCGTGACTAGACAAGTGTGCACACGTGCCTTGTCTTGATGAAACAGCACTTTATCTTCGCCAAATGCGGCCGTTTTTGCTTCAATCAATGTCGAATCTGTTCAAAAGCTTTGTATAATAGTCGCCGGTGATCGTTTCACCTGTCTGGAGGTAATCGATGTGAATGACAACGCGTGCATCTCAAAAAACTGTGGCCATGACCTCGTTGGCTTACAGACTCTGTTTGTCCTTTTTTGGTCCTGTTTCGATTGTTGCTTGGTCTCTTGTGTATTATGATGATCCATGTTTCGTCCACAGTAACAAAACGGCGCAAGAACTCATTCGGTTTACGGCTGAACATCGCTAACCACTCTTGGCGAACGTTTGCCGTCACTAGTGCTGGTACGACCACAACAGAAATCTGTAAACCACTTCTTAACCATTAAAATTGATGGTGCCGAGTCCCCGTAGTACACAAACCACAAAAATTGTCGCTTCACCTGATATTCTGAATTCCACAATCAATTAAACAGCTCGATCGCAGTTTCTTTGTCAACATATGTTTTCGGACATATGTGGGGAAAAAATCTTATCTATGTAGTAACATTTGTTTCCATATGATCTCAAACACGTCTGAAACAAGAATGAGTTTATTTGACTATCAGTATTCATTCCATTTCTCTTCAGTTTTCACGCTAAATTAATGCAAGTTTTCTGTGTTTCTTGTTGATTTTCAAATCTTTGAATTCATTGTAATGGTTGCTTAACGCCCTGGACGCTATTTGAGTGATCATGAAGTGATAAGAATTGTGACACTTCTAGAGGAGGGGCGAAGCCAACGTTACGTGGCTAACTTGTTAAATGTTAACCAAAGCACTATGTCAAGAGCCAATCGGTACCACGAAACGGGAATATGGAAGAAGGGCCGGACAGGAAAGAAATCGGATAACAACGCCAGTTGATGATCGTTGGCTTCGTTTAACTGCACTAAGAGTTCGGCACTGTACGGCTAGACTGCTACAAAATGAACTTGCACTTTAAGGAAATATGCATATTTCATTGCAAACTGTTGGGAACAGGCTCAGAGAAGACGATATCAGACCAAGGGTGGCTTCTACCGGCCCGCGTCTCACCAGAGAGCATCGAGTTGCAAGACTTTAATTTACGAGGGAACATGCAAATTGGGGTATTCCAGAATGGTCGAATATTCTCTTTTCCGACGGGTCCAGGTTCTGTCTAGTATCAAATGATAGACGCATGCCTGTATACAGACGACTTGGGGAACGGTATCAGCAATGCAATATCCGGCAAACCGAAAACTTCGGAGGGGGCTCAGTAATGGTGTAGGGAGGCATTTCTTTTCAAGGTGAAACTGAGTTAGTCCTAGTGAATAATGGAAGAATGACAGCTGCCAGATACATCGCAGATATCCTTGAACCCCATGTTGTACCCTTCGGCCCATTGATTGGCGAAAACTTCATTTATATGCATGATAATGCTCGGCTTCATACAGCTAGAGTAATTATAGAATTTCTATAGAATTCCGAAATTGATATTTCAAGATGGCCATCCAGAAGTCCCGACTTGAATCCCATAGAACATGTTTGGGACATCATGGGTTGGCAAATTCAGCAACGTAGGATGCCTTATAGAACACTCCAACAACTAGAAAATCTGCTTCCTGAAATTTGGAACTTAGTGACTCAAGAGTACATCAAAAATTTGTTTGAGGGGCTTCCGAAACGTATACTGGCAGTAATTTGGGCCCGGGGAGTAAACACTCGATTTTGAAATGATTAGTAACCATTCGATGCTATTTGATTGGTCTCTTCGCGAATGTTTGAAGATGGTAGAATTTTATATATTTTTTTAATTTTCCATCATAAACTCATCTCTTTTGAATGATATCTTCTTATTTTACACTTCTGAAGGTTACCAAGCGACTCTTGAATGACCAACCTAAAAGTTTATATAGTATTTTTCCATTTTCGTAACAATTCACGAGGCTGTCTGCTTTGAACAGTTATCAAGCACCAACTGGACGACATAGCAAGCTCAAAATCAAAAAGTTGATTAGAGTTGACTGAAGCATTGTTGCATGTAAAGTAACTCCGCGGGAAATTCAAAAAGTCGCTTATCAAAGCCCCCTCGTAAAAGGAGTCATTTTTCGCTTTTTTCGGATATTGTTGCTATTTTAAAGCATTGTTTATTATTTTCGAAATTTTTATTGTATCCTATCTTGGGTAAAATTTAAATTTGAAACTTTTTTTCTCAATTTTCCTTTAAAATTCCTACTATAAGCTATACCTAAACGAATGAAGTAGTAAAAATTACACAATGACTTGGTGTCAGTCACTTGAAAAATATAGTCGATGTGCAAAACTAAATCTTACATCATTTACATTTTCAACATGATTGAATGATTTAAAAAGCTAAAAGACCCACTAAATATTATTTAAATAAATCATTGAAAAGAAATCCAATAAAATTCCACGTCGAATTTATTATATTTTGTCGGAAAGTGAATAAGTAACCATACCATGTTCAAAGTTAATAAAATCGTATCGAATATTTCAGTAATCGCAACAAAAGCGTCACAAACGAAAGGAAAATCTTCAATTTCCTGTGCAAAATACATATATTTCGTCGGACAAAGGTAGGTTTACGGAGAACTGGAATATTTCTGACCCACATCACCCAAAGTTTCTGTTCACACCGTCCTTCTGAAGAAACTTGATTCACGTCTTATAAATGAAGTCGGCTGACTCGTAGATGTCCCATTGAATTTTTCTCAGAGATAAAATTCAGGCTGACAACCGGGACAGATAACGTCGTCGCCAGGATATTTCAGTCGCAGATAACGCTGTCTTGGCCAGAGAACACTGCGGTTTGCCTATTACGATAGATGTCCACATAGAATGACGAATTTGTGTAGTTACAGGGCAATTCTTGGTCATCCGATGGATCGTTCGCAGATAATGCGAAAGGGACAAATTACGGAATTCTAAAACGTTGCTTCAACGAGATAATTCCAAACGCATGAATTGGATTTTATACCGGGTGATTGTTTTAATTGATGCATTGAAATATTGACTTTCAATAATCGTCGAGATCTGAAATTTGGTATGTGGCCTTATGTCAAATGGTAGAATTTGTGGTAATTTTTCCATGGTCGAGTCACTTCCGGTGTGACCGGAAAGAACTACAAGTTTCTTATTTCAAACGGCTTGAAGCAATTTCAATTTTTTTATAGTAGAGAATCATTTTGTGAATAACTTTTCTTGACACTTGTATTACTTGAAATTAATCAAAATTCGAATTTTTTTTTCTCTTATAAAGTGAAACTAGTTCATGAAATAAACGACGACGATATCCATATTCATAAATTCTGTATAATACCTTTACTTCAATTGGTGAAGTGAATAGGCATAATTGTCGATATTGGGATACCCTGATTTCAAATTGGTTGACACAGGCATACACAAAAACGAATCAGAAATTGAATGTTTGGGCTGGAATTTATGGAGCTTTATTCTATTATCTCAGGCTTCAATTATTCAAATTCTTTCTGTTTAATACAAAAGTTTAATACATGTATACACTTACATTAATTACACTTCACTACTTTGCATCACAGGAGAATATGTATATTTGTAAGTCGTGGTTATGACAACTACCCTGAACTTGACTGTAGAATAAATGTTGAAAGAATGAGAACTGAATGAGTGAGTCTGAGCGAATCTTTTGAATCAATCTAACTGTGGCCTATATATGATACAGACTGAGCGAATCTTTTGAATCAATCTAACTGTGGCCTTTATATGCCACTGACTGAATTGACCTGGACAAAGTATCGTTTGAAATACATATAATTCTCGCAAAGTGTGGGGTCAACAGGCTGCCACATAATTCATGGTTGAGTTTTACAATAATTCTAGAGAATTCTCTAGTTTTTGAGAGTTCTGGGTTTCATGTAGGTATCCCTTATTTTAAGAAGTGACCATTAAAATATTCTGAGTGGCTCGGTTTCACATGTTATGCCACGTAATATGATAACCCGGACAAATTCAAGGAAAGAAAGATTCCTTTTCATTACATATTTGATAGGTGGTCCAAGTCCGAAGTGATAATGTAGATTTGTTCTTTGTTTAATTCCTATAACAAATCATAGGCGTAACATAGAAGTGAAAAAGTGATAGGTGGTGTGAAGAGATATATATATATATATATATATATATATATATATATATATATATATATATATATATATATATATATATATATATATATATATATATATATTAAATTTTAAATTTTAATGAAATTCAAGTTTTAAATTTTCACGGAAGTATCTGATATTTCCAGAGAAGAAGTGCTCAATGACTAGAACAATACATACATGGATAACAACAGGGATAAAAATTTCAAGTAACCGAAAAAGATCAATGTGGGAAGAAGTACAAGAAGGAATAATATCACAGGACTATTACAAAAGATATTGCAGTATACTGAAGCAGGTTGTGAAACAGGCTAAAATGATAAGTCATAGGAACTATATAACACAGTCTGAAAACAAAACAAAAGCCACATGGAAGTTAGTCAACACTATCACAAACAAAAAGAATAATAATAATGACATAATTTTCAATTCGTTTCCCCACCAAAATGAAGAAACTGTACTCAATCAATTCAATTCCCATTTTATCAGTTCAAATACAAGCAATAGTGGTATTGATGCGGACAACAATAACATCAAATCCTGCAACAATAGCATATTTTTAAGTCCACTTATAGAGCAAAAAACGTACCAATATATTTTACAATTAATAAATAAAAGTTCAGTTGGAAGTGATAACATACCAGTAAAAGTGCTCAAGAATTGTGCATCAATTATAAAAACTCCACTTACTCACATTATAAACCAGATTCTACAAACAGGAAAGTATCCACAAAGATTAAAAGAAGCAATGGTGAAACCCATCTATAAAAAAGGTAGCAAAGAAAATATTGATAATTATAGGCCAATATCATTGCTTTCCAATGTGAATAAAATATTTGAGCGTATAATTATTGACAAATTAATGCAGTTTTTTGAAGCAAACAACATACTTGTGAAACAACAGTTTGGATTTAGACAGGAAGGTCAACATTGAATGCAATATATCAAGCACTTACTTCTATCATCAGGTCACTAAATCAAAATAATACTACAGCGGCCCTCTGTCTGGACCTGTCAAAAGCTTTTGACAGAGTCAACCATGAGAAGTTACTGAATAAGCTGGAGAAATATGGTATAAGAGGGTAGCATTACAGCTCATTGGATCATATCTATCCAAAAGAACCCAAAAGACAATAAGTAGAGGAAAAACGGAAATATAATACGATCTGATTCCAAACAAGTATTAAACGGTGTACCGCAGGGTTCTATATTGGGACCTTTGCTCTACATAATATATACAAATGATCTAGTTCAGACTACCAACAACGATGTCATAATGTTTGCAGATGATGCATCAGTAATATGTAAAGAAAATCAAAATGAATGTATGAAAAGTCTTGAGACTGACATGAAAAATATGAATGAATGGTTCCTTAATAACAACTTGATGCTAAATCTGGAAAAAACAAAACTTTTGTTATTCAGGGAAAAGAAAGAACAACTTAATTTAAGATTCCAAGACTGTGAAGTTGAGTCAGTTGAAGACCTGTCTTTTCTAGGAGTGAATATTGATCGTAATCTCAACTGGTGTAGTCACGTTGAGAAGATTTCACCAATGATAGCACGCTATGGCTATGCATTGCGGAACGGATGATAGGGCTGGATGCTGCTCTGACTGCCTATCACGCCTACGTTCATTCTAGGATAAGATATGGAATCATCTTCTGGGGAAGATCTACAGAAGCGGAGCGAATTTTTCTTTTACAAAAAAGATGCCTAAGAATCATCTTTGGCATGAATCAATATGAAACGTGCAGGAACATATTCAAGAATTTCAACATCTTAACTTTGTATGGTCTATATATCTATGAATCAGTGATGTTCATTTTAAATAACTATAATGATTTCAAAGATCTTCAACTCCAACATTCCTATAATACAAGAGGAAAAATATTCTTCAAGAGGATAAGCCCAACTATTCATATTTACAAAAAATGTAACTTATAGTTTACTGTCAGTGTGGAATAAGTTTCCAGAAAAATTTAAGTCATTATCAATTAAAGTGCAAAAACAAAAACTCAAATATTTTCTTATTGATAAAAGTTACTATAATATAGGAGAGTTCCTACAAGAAAATGATTTCAAGAAATTATTGTGATCTGAATTTTGTGTATTTCTACATGTTTATTTGTATTTTTGACTGAATCTACACCTGTATAGTTTTTGATTTATTAAAGTATTATTATTATTATTATTATGATTTGATGTCTTACGGATTTTATTCCGTGGTCCATTTTTATTGTGACGACGTTTCGACAAGTTGTCCCTTGTCATCTTCAGACGTTCGGTATACGATGTCTCGAGCGTAACTGATAGCGGTTTGTCGGTGGTTCTACTTTTATGTCCTCGTTGTGGGCGTCAGTGAACCTGGAGGTGGGGATGCTCTCATTATTATCTGTTAATGATGCCGGTTTCCTAGGTGGTGAAATAACTTTCCAAGCCTTCGATAGGTTGAGAGTTTCGTCTCTTTTGTTCATTGTTCCACCTTTTTCAATTTCCACTGCTTCTCTGATAAGACGTTTCTTGAGTTTTTGTGTGGTGCTGATTTGCTTTGAGTTATCGAAATCTATTGTATGACCTGTATGTAATTTATGTAGATAAATGGCGGATGTTTATTTTTTAGTGTTCTTTTATGTTCTTCTATTCTTTTATTCGTCTATAAGTTTGGCCAAAGTATATCTCGTTACAATCTCCGCATGGTTGCATTGAGTAAAGTACCTGATTTTCTGAAGGAATGATGTCTTTTGGGTTTCTGAGAATTTTTCCGATAGTTAAGTATGGTTTGTATGCCTTTCTAATTCTGTTTTCCTCAATGTTCTTCCTATTTTATCTGTTACTCCTTTGATATATGGTAAAACAGTTGTGTTTTTTTTTGTTCTTCTGTGCATATCGTGTTTCGCCCAGTGAGCGTGTCCCTTATGGCTGCTTTAATTATGACCGTTTTGACCACTGATTTTAATTGAGCTGGATGATGGTGTGATGAGGCATGTAAGTATCTATTTATGTGGGTTGATTTTCTGTATACTGAAAATTGTAAATGTCCGCTTTGTGACTTTATTAAGAGGAGATCCAGATATGGGAACTGTCTGTTTGATTCTTTTTCAATTGTGAATGTTATGTTCGCATGGATTGAATTCAGGTGAGCTGTGAACGCGCTTAGGGATTCTTCAACGTGGGGCCATATGATAAAAATGTCGTCGACGTATCTCAGCCATATTTTGGGATTCAGATGAAATTTTTGTTGTTCTTGTTTCTCGAAATTTGCCATAAATAAATTAGCAATAGCTGGTGACGAAGGAGATCCTATGGGTGCTCCCGATGTTTGCTTGTAACGTTTGAGTTTATAATAAAAATATGTACAATTCAGGCAGTGTTCGGAAAGGAGTACAATGTCTTCTTGGAAATCTTCCTTGAGTCCCCCTAACGCCTCTTCCTTGGGAACATTTGGAAATAAAGACACTATGTCTAGACTTGCCATGATATCTGTGGGGTCCATAATGATATTTTTCTTGAGTTCTATGAAATGTTTCGAAATTTTGACATATGATTTCGTTGTCACTACTTTCAGCTGTAATTGTTTAGCAAGAAATCGGGCTTAGTTGTGTATCGGTGAATTGACTGCGCTAACAATGGGTCTCAACGTTGAGATACGTCCACGACATTTTTATCATATGGCCCCACGGTGAAGAATCCCTCAGCGCGTTCACAGCTCACCTGAATTCAATCCATGCTAACATAACATTCACAATTGAGAAATAATCAAACAGACAGATGCCATATCTGGATCTTCTCTTAACAAAGTCACAAAGCGGACATTTACAATTCTCAGTATACAGAAAATCAACCCACACAAATAGATACTTACATGCCTCATCACACCATCGTCCAGCTCAATTAAAATCAGTGGTCAAAACGCCCATAAGCAGATCAGTAGCACTCACAGATGACAGCCACAGAGAAGAAGAGTTATCTACAATAACCAACGCTCTTGCAAATAATGGATATAATAAATATATATATATATATATATATATATATATATATATATATATATATATATATATATATATATATATATATATATATATATATATATATATATATATATACGTCCACTGCGACCCAGTGGTCAATTGTGGTACACTCTGTACTCTCACTCACTCCCACTCTGTCCAAAATTTCATCCAAGAGCTCCATCCTTCCCGCGAAGGATACGAGTTTCGTGGGTGAGAGCTTAATAAGCTCAGTCAGCTTCAGTTTGTAAGTTCTTCCATCCTGACTCTCTCCCCAGCTGCGCACTCACACATAACATATTCCATTGATTCTTTATCTTCTTTACATAGCCTACATGAAGGATCCTCAATCAATCCTAATTTATTAAGGTGTTTCCTGAGGCAACAGTGCCCCTTTAGTATGGCAGTTAAAACTCTCAGTTCCAACCTAGAAAGTTTAAGCGAGGCCTTGGCTTCCGCAGTAGAAGGCCACTGATGGCACGTCGACCGTATCTGAGACCAGTGCTTAACGTACCTTCAGGTCCAGCCATCGGCTGTTTCCATCCTTGCAGTCTCCAGAGGAATTCCGAGCTTAGGATCTGGTCCTATAAACTGAAGGCCAGTTCCTCGAGCGGCCAATGAGTCCACCTTCTCATTTCCCTCAATGCCGGAGCGACCAGGAACCCATATTAAAGGGAGCCTGTTCCGCTCTCCTAGTTTGCCAATGCCTTCAGTGCAGCCTGGCTATCGGTATTAATTGACTTATTTGTTAATCCTCCCGCAAGCAAGGGGTTAGCACAGTGGTCAATGGCGAATATTTCTGCTGCAAAGACGATCGACTGTTCCTTGGCAGCACCTCGACAGTAGACACCAGCTCCAACACTTTTTTCAGTTGTTGAACCATCCGTGTACCAACAAGGCCCCTCAAGTAGACGGTCCTTGGAGTTGGTTCATTCCTGTCTATCAGAAATGATGATCAGGAATGGCCTTCCATGTTGGTTTTAGGTTAGGGGGGACAAATATCCTCCTCTTCCTGTTAAATGGTACCATGGTTCTGTAAGGGTTAATGCTGAGGTGGTGTATAACAGTGTACAGATACATCGCAATTCATCGAAGGTGATCTCCATGGTGACACTTATTTGCAGTTGTTAGGAGAGCTGATAAATCACAGAATTACAGAAACTTTGGAAAATTATGAAACTTTCTCAGAGAATGAGAAATGTTCCTAGCAAAATTGAGCTACTGCACATTTAGTTGTTCGTGTGCGACAATGCTTGGATGAAAATTTCCCGGTTCGGTGTATTTGCAGAAGAGAAACAGTTGGGGGCAAGCCCTGCCACCTGATTTGAGTCTTTCAGATTTATTTTCATGGGGTCATCTTAAATGGCGAGTTCATGCTATACAACCTGAAAACTTGGAAGAGCTGCGGAAGAATCGTCACCGAATATAGACAATTGGTACTAGAAGTTCTTTATTATGTTGGAAGGGAATTTGGGAATCTATTGTCTCGTTGTAGGAAGGTAGGAACAGGTCATTTTCATCATTTCATTTGGTGTTAGAGTTGAAATACAAACTTCCGTTGTGTTCGAACTGTCTGTGATATCAAATGTTCCTCAAGCTACTATTTTTGAAAATAAAATTAAAAAGCTTTTTCAAAGATTCACTTTTCCAATAATTATGTTCAATTTAGATGTAGCTGATGGTAGATTTTACATGCTCCAAACGAATTAGATCAATACAAGTTGTGCTCGAAGGTATAACATCTGATTGTTTCCAGTTGTAATTAGGAGTACCTCAGGGATCCATTCTTTCGCCAACCTTGTTTCTGTTGCAGATAAACTATCTTTTGTCATCTACAGAGAACAGGGTCTTCGGTTTTGCAGACGATTGTACCCTGGTTTCGTCTTTCAGTAATCTGCGGCCGATTACAGCTGCGGAATCTCAGCGTCAGAGATGTCAACAAATCAATAACTTGAACTCTGAGTGAGGTCAGTTGAACCTGGTGAGCTTCAACGCTAGCAAGACGCAAGCATTTACGTTTTCTATAAAGGTCCCCGCTGGAAAACCTTCTCTAATGATGCAAGGCCAACAAATTGTATCCAAATATTCGATGCATTTTCTGGGAATAACAGTCAACTCCGGGTTTTGATGGCATGAACATGTATCAGCAATAGCTAAGTCGACATCAGCTGAACTTAGTTTTCTTTTCCGAGCCAAGCGATACTTCACGTCATCTCAGCTGTTGATTCTATATAAGGCGCAGATTCGATCTGCTTTGGAATATTGTTCCCATGTATTGGGATCTGCGCCCAAACATTCGTAGCGGATGCTGGATTGTGTGCAAAAACGGGCTGTGCGCCTCATCGACTACCCGGAGATCACCCGCGATCGCAAACCGCTGGCTCTCAGAAGACAAGTAGCTGACCTTTCTCTGTTTCACAGATGACACCAAGGAAGATGCTCTAAGCAGCTGAAAGACCTTGTTCCGGGAAACATCATGTTTTGCCGCAACACTAGGCTGGCAAGGAATTCTCATCATATCGCGGTACATTTAACGACCCCTCGAACCTCTCCCTATAAGAATCCCTGTGTTCACAGGGCCGGTGAGACACCTCAATGCTCTCCAGGTAGCGTGTCTCAGTTTTTCCTGCCAAAATCGATCCCTCTTGAGATGGAGAGGGGGGCATTTTCGTTGGAACACACTGTAGATTCAGTAGTTGGTTTGTTTTCACGGCACAAGTTTCTCAAAACGGAGGCAAATGTGATTCTAGCGTGCAGGAATAATTTTCTTACACCTACCTCGATAATTCCATATCATTTCACCCATTCCAACAGCCGACAGTACATCAATAAATCTCGATATGTTTCCGTTTTCGGCGACTCGCAGAAGATCGAGATTTATGTAACACGACCTTATCCAACAAAACCAACACGGTTATGTGTGCCTGAGAGGGGACAAATCCGGGGTCTGAGCATATAAATTCGTGCTCGGAACTCTTGTTCCATTTTTGCACGAGATATAGCAGGTAGGGCTCGAAAATAGCCTGCCCGCTGGGAAATCGATTTAGGAAAATTACGTCTACGACGGGAAGAAACTGGAAACGCCAAATATATATTTAGCCTCGATTTGCTTCTCGACAAAAACGGGGCGTGTCGCTAAAGTGAAAAAGCGCAGACTGAACTGCTTGGTGGTGCCTACAGGTGGAATCGAAACCGCACGTGAAAAGTGTTCGATTCTGATATACTTTCTGTCGAAAAAGTATCGGAAATTGGTCAATGTATTTATTTTTCATCCAAACTATTATATCGTCTTCAAAATACGCCCCTTCCGAAATAATATATTTACGCCAACGAATAATCCGATCATAAAAAATTCAGTCAAACGCTTTTCCGGAATTCACTTCAGTTCTCGCCTCAAAGAGTAAATTTGAGTTTTGGAAAAAAAAAGTCGGCCGGAGCCTTGTGTAAATATACTGGTTGTTTGATGGCATTTGTTGAGTTTTTGGTCAGAAATTCATTCACAATGATAGAGATGGTGCAACATCATGAGTTTTTTTCCACAAATTGGACTTTTTCGACGAATTTTCGCTCTCAAACGCCGAATTACGCTCAGGTTTCATTCTCTATAACCGTTTGACCAGGCAAAAATTCCGAGTGAACAACACCGCGACAATAATAAAAGAAAACAGTAAACATTACCTTGACTTTTGATAGTTTTTTACGTAGTTTCGAAATTGTTAGAAGACGCCATACCGAAGCCTTGTTGACTAGTTAAAAAAAAACGTTTCATCGACTTTGACGTCGGTTTCGGTTCAGTTGGCTGGCGCCATTCCGAAGCTTGTTGACTGGGTTGCATGTTAAACTCATAAAACCATGTCTCATTACCAGTTACAATGCGTTTTATGAATGAGCGGTCAGAATTAACTAGCATGTCTTCAGTAACCATAAAGAGATTCCACTTTCGAAGAAAATTCTAGTAGAGCGGCAACGCGTTTCATACCCAAACCATTATTTGAAATGGTATGAATTGATTCGTGAGACACAGACAGTTCACTGCATTTCTGCCTCAAACTTAAATGAACGATTTTCAATCACTATTTTCTTCACTTTATCAATATTAAATTCAGTTAAACATGTTGATGGCCGATGAGAGCGAGGAAAATCTTCCACCACATCTCGGCCGCTGTTGAATGCACTCTACCGCTCATATGCACCTGTTTTTGATGAAGTCGATTATAATAATAATAATAATCCATACATGGGACTTGAGAGTACCGTACCCCACTATCTCTATGAACCACCAACCATCTGTGAGGACGAGAAAACAAAATTGTACTGGAACCGTCAAATAATAACTGATAAACCAATACCAAATAACACTCCAGACATTGTGCTAACGTTTAAAGAAGAGAAAGTGACATATATAATAGACATTGCAATTCCATTATCTGTTAACTTGATGAAGTCACATGCAGAAAAGATCAGTAAATACTTACCTCTTGCGGATGAACTTGAGACCATGTGGAAAATGGGAAATATTCAGGTAGTTCCAATATTAATAGGTTACACTGGTGAGATCCCAACAAAACTGCACACCAGCCTGAATACATTGGAAATGAACCCGAACTTATACATACTTATGCAGAAAAGCGTGCTACTTGACACCTGTAGTATCGGTAGGAAAGAAACCGGTAAGGCGGAGCAGTGACTTATCTGACACTCAAACTGTATATACTTGCTTGTACGAGCCGTATATATTAATAACACCAGCTAGAAATAACACTAATAACACTGTCCCAGCCTACTCCTGAAGAAAGAACCCAGGAGAGGTGATATACCCAGTCTACTGAGGAAACTCGATAATTATAATATGTATAATATATATATATATATATATATATATATATATATATATATATATATTACGGATTAAGTAAATGTATCTAAACATTTAGACCCAAATACGTTCTATTGACGCCTTCCCGTTTACCGTCGCCAAACCTTGTTGAAAACATCATTCTATTCTAGATCCCGGGCCGCCATCATCTCTCTTACACCCCCAGTCCCCACTCCATGTTTTTCTAGGTCTTCCTCGCCTCCTGTGTCCTGGGGGAGTCCATTGAAAGACTCTTTTTGGCCATCTGTTTTCATGCATCTTCAAAACGTGTCCGAACCACTTGGGACTACCTTTCTCAACTCTGTCTCTTCTGCGCTCTGTCTTATTTGGATGATATTCCCAGATCTTCTCAGATAGTCCATCTCAACCGTCAATACCTCCGTGTCAAATCGGCATTCAAAGTCCAGAGCTCTAAACCATAACATAGTACTGACTCAACCAATACATTTCCTAGTCTCTTTTTCGTATCTTTGGAAATATGTTTGTCCCACCACAGGCTATTAAGGCTTCCAAAGATCTTTTTACTACTTCTTATTCTTGCCATGACTTCTTCTTCTCCTAGACCCTCGCTATATATCAAGGCTTCAAGGTATTTGAAGCATTTAACTTGCTTGATTGCCTCATCGTTCATCAGGACTTCAAAGTTTGCTACAGGTATCCACAACTTTTGATACGAGAAGTTTAATTCGCTCCAGGGAGCCCTAGCGAAACAGTTCAAGTATGTTCTTCAACATCCTAGGAAAACACCCTCTTTCCTTACCCAAGGCTTAACATATATGCTACCTAAGAGCGATAGAACACAAGATCCGTCTCGATATAGGCAATCACTTGTCTGCCAAAGCTCTACAAAATACTCATCTAATCGAATATATCAACACCTTGATGACAACAAAAGATTAGCAGAAGAGCAGAAGGTATGCAGAAGGAAACACCACGGGTGCAAGGAACAACTCATCATCGATCCTGTGATAATGAAACAGGCACACGGGGGGCATCGGAATGTTCATTCTACTTTTCTCGATTATCTGAAGGCATTCGATAGTACCGCCCATTCTTGGCTTGTCGAAGTATTACAGATATACGAAATACATCCAGTCCTCGTAGAATTCTTCAAGACAACAATGACACACTGGCGCACGTCCCTTCAGGTCAACATGAACAATAAGTTAATTAAAAACGACGAGATACCCACACGTCGTGAAATTTTTCAAGGAGAGTCTCTGAGTCCATTATGGTTCTGTTTAGCTATGAACCCATTGTCTTCAATGCTCAATAGAACATGATACGGATTCAGGATTAAAACAGATAGGAACTATCATACAATCTCCCCCTGCTGTATATGAATGACATCAAATTATCTGCTTCGAACAAGAAGCAAGTTCTCAGCAGATGTTCATATGAAATTCGGGATTGAAAAATGCAAGACCCTGAACATTCAAAGAGGAAAAGTCATAGAAGATGAAACACAACTTCCAAACGTTGATATTATACATCTGGGATACCAACAAGCCAGATTGCTAGACCAAAATGAGAAGATTCGTTCAGAGTACAGTCAGCCTCTGAAGACTGTGCTGAAGTTAATGCTGAACTCGGGGAATCTATTCAAAGCAATGAACACCTTCGCTCATCCAGTGTTGCTTTACTCATTTAGAATAATCAGATAAACTAAGACAGAACTGGATGATATTCGCAGACGCGAACGGTGCTAGCAGAGTACAACAATCACCATCCAAAATCGTTTGTGATAAGAACAACTCTGAAGCGGGAAGAAGAAGGACGCGGATCCATCTTGATGGATGTTGTCAACTTACATACCGAACAGATAAAGAATACCAGAGAATTCTTCTCTACAAAAGCTCTCACTTCTGACCTCGACATAGTGGTATCGTTGGCTGATAAGGGGTATACACCTCTGAATCTTGCTACCAGTGATGACCTGCTGAATCCACCGATACTGTAAAACAATAGCAATGGTCAGGAAAGGAATTGCATGGACATCTCAATGAGATTAATCAACCATACATCGACAAAGAAGCTTCTAACAGGTGGTTGATGTAAGGAGAACCCTTCGTTAAAACAGAAGGATTCCTCATGACCATTCGAGACCAAGTCATCGCTACAAACGATTACAAGACTTTTGAATGCCTTCCAGCCATATTACAAGTATCAATCGGCGCCCACATTGGAAAATGACTCTATTAGATTATACTACGATAGGCCTATTATCACTGACAGAATGGTGACGAATAATAGGCCGGACATAGTGATGTATGATAAGAGAGCGAGAACAGCAATGCTGGAGGATGTCGTCATACCGAATAATAACAACGTGCTGCAAGTTCCAGGAGAAAAAGTCCAAATACATAGACTTTTCTATTGAGATCAAGCAGATGTGGCACCTCGATAAAATAGATATCGTTCCTGTCATAATTTCTTCTACTGGGTTAATACCCAAAAGTTTGCAAGATAGCCTCAAGAAATTAGACTTATATATGATGCAAAAAGCTGTACTTCTCAATACATGTAGGATAGTAGGAGAATTTATGTCAAGTATATTGTAATCGAGCTTATTTCCTTTGATTGCTGAATCTGGGAAAGGTAAATTATTTCCAGCTGAGATAGTGCACGACAGTAATGAATAATAATAATAGTATTTAGAGCTACCTACAATTAGAAGGCCACATGTATAGATAATATCCACAACTTTTGGTACAAGAAGTTTAATAAGCTCCATGGAGCCCTAGCGAAACAGATCACGTAAGTTCTTCAACATCCTAGGAAAACACCCACTCCTAACACATGGCTTAACATATATGCTACCTAAGAGCGATAGAACACAAGATCCGTCTCAGTATAGGCCAATCACTTGTCTGCCGACGCTCTACAAAATACTCACATCATGCATATCCTATCGACTTTACCAACACCTTGATGTTAACAAAATATTAGCAGAGAAGCAGAAGCGATGCAGAAGAAAACACTATGGGGAAACGGCTTTATCGATCAATTTAAAATTTTGTCTTTGGAGTGAATGGTTAGTGATCCACAATTTGCAATTGTTTTCAGAGCGGTCCCACTTCCGGTTATGCCAAATAACGACTACAACTTTGCTATTCCAAATCGCATGGTGTATATTTAAATTTTTTTCATTCAATGGCATCCCTTTGTTAAAATTTAATCTATCTAGAATTAACCACAATTGTACAATGTTTTCTCAAGGAGAAAAGTATTTTCGTACTCCCCGATGGTATTTTATATACAGGGTGCTCAAACATCACTTGTAATTGTCAAGAAAACGTTTTCTCCAAATACGAGTACCTATTTTTACTACTTTATTAGAATAGTATTTTAAACTACTATTAGGGTTCCCTACACCTTAAATGGCTCCTTTTCAATTCATTCGCGATTTTATATGAAACCTGCAGTTCCTAATGAAAATTGAATCATTTGGCTTTGGAATATAAAAAGGACAGAGTGGCTTTGGATGCGGAGCTTGTTTCTATATTCTATGTGAGTTTTCATGAATTTCTATTCCAGTTTGACGTTTGGAAATCATTTTGAAATAGTAATAAAACTAATTTTGTTTGTGTATAGTATATTTTATCAAATAAAAAGGCAAATCAATATTCAAACGAGGAAAAGACTTTGTTCATCATTCATGATGAACAAAATGAGTCGAATTTGTATATTAACCTTTACGTTGAGCTTGAAGGTGCTCCCGTCGAAGGATCAGATATTTTGAAATAAGTTGGTATTCTATTTCATATTTCACTCCAGTTTTGCGTCTTGCAACCACAACCTACATTCTAGAACAGATCTATTAAAATTTTGGAAACAATAACTTACCAATTTCCATCACAAATTTGAATTAATGTCTCAGATCAATAATAACCTCCTAATAATTATGTAATGGTTTTCAACTAGACGTTTTCTTTTTGTTTCAGGTGAGAAATCGAATTATCGAGCATGGTTTCGATCAAGAACAATATGAAGTTGAAGTGGTGAGAGTATATTTAGAATTTCTATTTTGTTTTGGTAAAGTTCGATAAAATAAAATCGAAAGAATTATGATGCATATTTAGTAAATTCTTATAAAAGTTATTCTATTTATCTGTAGATGATACTGACTTTTGATGACAAAATTATGGAGGAAATCAATTAGTGTGTTTGATCTTTCACTTTTCATAGGACCTCACTTTCTAAATAATTCTACGTGATGACATACTTTTACCAGAAATGTACTAATTTTGATTTTGAGGAATCCAATTTGATATCTTTAATGCCATGAAAATGTCAGCTAGTGAAATGGAGGTAAACCGTGAGATTGTTCATGAAATTTATTATTGAAGTTATTTATTATTATTATTATTGAAGTTATTTAAGGCTGAGGACAAGTCCTATAAAAGCCTAATAAAAAAAAATTTCTATAGTATTGCAAGCACAGCTTAGCCATAATTAAATATGCACACATATATAATAACTAAATCCACTTATGTCAAAAACGAAATCTAATTAAACAAAAGAAAGTCCAACTTATTTTTGAATACATTAACCGAATCTGAGTCCACCACATCACTAGAAAACCTGTTCCAATCATCGAACACCCTATTCACAAGAAAATACTGTCTTTGTCTCGACGAAAATTTTTCTTTTTTCAGCTTCAGATAATGACCACGCAAACGAGTATCAGCACCCAAACTAAACAAACATCTCAGGTTGGCGTATTTGTGTTTAATTATACGATAGCACAAGATTAGATCTCCGCGATGTCTTCGCTGCTCGAAGGGAATGAGACCAGCTCTAGCCAATCTTTCATTATATGAAGGACGAATGACCCCAAAAGTCATACGTGTAGCACGGCGCTGGACACCCTCAAGCATGCTTTTATCCCGAGCGAGCACCGGACACCAAACCGAGCCTGCATACTCCAAAATAGGACGCACATAAGTTTTATAAAGTGTAACCGAACTAGAGAAGGACAACTTAACGAACGATCTACGAATGAGATAAATTAAAGAATTAGCACGTTTACAAACACTTAGGACATGTTCCGACCACGTAAGGTTTGAAGTAACGGTTACTCCTAGATCTACATGTGAAGTAACTGAGCGAAGTGGATGATTGTCAATCGAGTATTGACGGGATGGATTATTGGGTCCTATATGGAGCACAACACATTTATCAACATTTAGTGGTAGGAGCCAGTCGTTGCACCATCGGTTTATTGCGTCAAGATCGTCCTGGAGAATCTGTCTCTCGGTGAGCGGGTTTGCATACAACTTGGTGTCGTCAGCGAAGAATGACTTGCGAGATTTAATGTGTAATGAAAGATCGCTGGCGAAAATGACAAATAAAAGTGGCCCCAGGACGGATCCTGAGGCACTCCGCTCACAACCGGTCTTTCCGACGAAAGAACCCCACCAACCCTCACCACGAATGTTCGCTGCGACATATAATTAGTAGTCCAGAGAAGCAACTTCCCGCGAATACCAACGATGTCCAATTTGTGAACTAATCTTCTTACTGTGACTCTGTCAAAAGCCTTGGCGAAATCGAGGTAAATGACATCAGTAGGGATCCTTTGATCATAAGCATGCGTCCAATCATTAACGCAAGACAAAAGATTTGTGGTAGTTGACTTTCCTTTACGAAGCCATGTTGTTCTGACGGAATGATAAAGTTTTTGTCAAGAACTCGGTTGTCACTTCGACTATTATGGATTCCATCACTTTTGATGCAACAGACAGAAGGCTTATTGGTCTATAGTTACATGGGTCCAGTTTATCACCTTTTTAAATATAGGAGTGACACTTGATTTCTTCCAGTCCAGAGGAACGCGGGAGGTCTCGAAAGATGTTCTCATAATCAAGGCCAAAGGATGAGAAAGGACGTCGGCAAACTTCTTCAAGAAAAAAGGACTGATACCATCAAGTCCTGGAGACGAATGATTTTTTAGCTTGAGTAGGTGCTTTTTACTGTGCAAGAATCAAACTCTACGTGTGTTAGACTATTCTCAAGACGTCTAGTTGCAGAATGGGGCATCTGATCGTTATTGGGCTCAGTTGTGAAGCAACTGGCAAATGCATCTGCCAAAATTTCCGCCGATTCGGCATCAGAGCCACACATGCTCCCATCGTCTCTTCGTAGCAAAGGGGCACTGACCTTCGATTGCAAATTGGCACGAATAAATTTGTAAAGTTTTCTGTTATTGTCGGAGGAAGCAATTGATTCCTCATATTCACAGCGTGCAGAGCGCAGAGCATAGGTCACGTGACTAGAAAAATCTCTATGACTTGTAAAATCTTCAGAATTTTTGTTCGTTTATATTTCTTCCAGAGACGTTTTTGTGTTGTATAAGTGATAAAAGTTCCGAGTTTATCCATGGTTTAAGAGGGTTCACACGTGAGGTCCTTCTCTGTTATTAAATTTGAAATAATTTTCTTGTAAGCACAACTGGAGCAAAGAACATTAATTCATTTTGTACAACATTCAAAACTAGATAGAAAAACATCAATCAGATAACAATAACCAAAGACCTGAGGAATCTTCTTTTGCATCTCATTATTTCCAAAAAGGCCATCATTTTCCACCCATAGATCAACTTCTTGTCTTCGATATCTTCAAATGTTCAGTACTTGTCAGCTGAAGATGGTCGAAAGATCGAAATTGCAATTCTGAAATAAAGTGTTGTGATAGTATAATAATACAAAGTTCAATTTCTTATTATCATCATGATTGACTATCACGTAGTTACGACTGAATCAATTAAGTATTTGAATGTGAATACTTTCGAAATCCAAAATTTAAGCTTAAACTGAAATTTTTTGTGAACAATCGCTGATGTTGTCTATTGGATAAACCTTCGTTATCCAACAGACGGCGAAAGGAGCTGATCGAACCTACCCACGTTATATTTATAACCCTTCAAACGAATTCGTATGCAGTTCTAAACAAGGCCTTCGAACTTAACCTCAAACAAATCATCGAATCGCTCGCTTAAATTCAAATTTTCCCGCATTCGACTTAAACTTCAATTAATAGAACTCTGGCGAACCACATGGCCAGGCTGTTCATTCATGTTTGTTGAATTCAAATTTTCCCGCATTCGACTTAAACTTCAATTAATAGAACTCTGGCGAACCACATGGCCAGGCTGTTCATTCATGTTTGTTGAATAGATCGAAATCGATTATCGAGTTATAAAACTTATCCAAGGTTGTATTGTATAGAATTGAAATGAATGAGCGAATCGACGTTTTGCTCGTATTGTCGTCGTCATTCGGCTACTATAGATGCAGAATCGGACGAACGTTGACCAATGACGCGAATTGATTTACTATACATGCAGTTGAGTGAATGATCGTGAATAGGCTTGCTCAGATTAAACCTATTTGTCACTTTGTTACTTAACTAGAGTTGAACCGGATCTGTGCTTTCTTTTTGAAGCAGTGGTGTAGCAGAAAAAGTAGAATTTGTATAGGCAAAATGGCTTTCGATTTTTATTCAACAGAAATAAGTGCCTCTTCCAAATAGAGCGATCGCTATTACACAAAGCAATCTACGGCATCTTCGATTCCCCTGTAACTTCTTTGTTGATAATGCTGAAAGCTTGAATTCTAAACTTACTTAAAGGATGCACTAATACTAAGTATATTAACTATTTATGAATTTTTACCAGTTGAACTTCGTTGATTATGTCACTCAGGGATTTGAATGTGGACTAAATGCCAGCTCGCCACTGCGATCTAGTGGTATCTTCTGGCACACACTTTCTTCTCCAAGTTCCATTCTTCTTATGAAAGTTAGGATCTACTGGGTTTAGAAAGCTCAGTAAGCACCAGTTTCTCAAACCTCATTCTATCTCCAGCTGGACATTCAACTTGACATATTCTATCGACTCTACCTCCTCCTTGCATAGTCTGTATGCAAAATTCTTGATCAGTCTTAACTTATTCAGGTGATTTCTGAAGTAACAGCCTCGTGAATATGGCAATCAGATCTCTCAGGTCTAGGCTGAAAAGGCCTTTGGTCTTGGCCTACTGATGACAAGCTGAAAGTGTCTGAGACCTATCATCTGATCTAACCACTAGTAATTTCATCCTTGAACTGTTCAGAGGAATTTCGAGCCTAAGCTCGGGTCCACTGAATCCCAAGGCAGCCCCTCGGATGACCAATGAGTCCATCTTCTCATTGCCTTTATTGCCCGTGTGGCCTGGGACCCCCATCAGGCTCAGTCTGTTTCTTTCTCCCAGTCTAGTATGGGTTGAACATTATTCTTGCACCATAAGTGACGTAGAGTTGTCGGGTGCCACTGTCTTCAGTGCAGGTTGGCTATCTGTACTGATTTTTCTTGACCTATTTGTCAATTCCCCTACAAACATAAGGTTAAGGCAGTGTTCAATGGCAAATATTTCTGCTTGAAAAATAGTCGCAAGTTCCCCAAAACATATAGAATGTTATTCGGTAGCGTCTCGACCATATACACCTGCTCCAACATCTTGAACAGTTCTGGAGCTGCAACAAGGACCCTCAAGTAGACGGTCCTTGGGACTGGCTCATTCATGTCTACTAGGAATGATGATCTGTAATGGCATGTTGATCTTAGATATTGATATGTCAGACTTCATAGCCAGTATCTCGGCGTCCTCAATTTCAGCCTTAAAACTGCTGGACACGAAGATGACCATATTCATCCCGTTCCGATAAAGGTGATAGAATCTATAGGTAGCCATTTTAACTGCTCCTCTAATCACCTGGTGAAGCGGAGCAAAGTCCTGTATCAGTTTCATTGCTGCAGTAGGTGTAGAACGAAATGCTTTAGTGATCATCATGCAGGCCGTTTTCTGCAATTTAGAGAGCATCGAGTTGAAATTGCTTTCTAATTCTACACTCCTACAAAACGATGCAGCCATAAATGATAGTGAACCACTGAAGTTGTTTTGGGGCAAGGCCCCATTTCTTTCCACAGGTTATTTGAAATACCTATGAAGAATGTTTAGCCTTGTGTATTATTTTTTTCTTGGTGTGAATTCTCCACATATTTTGCTTCCTTCACAAGTAAGAATGATTATGCACCCAGTGCACCTATTATTACCAGTAGGTCATTAATCCAGGAGGGAACTCAACGAAGGAGATAGCATTCCTTAACCAGCCACCAAAGTGACTACTTCCCTTTTCAGGAAAATGCTTTCTCCATTATGTTGTGATTTTGGAACCATTGGCGTACCACCACTACACCAAAACTTCAACCTCAACTCTCGACGCGCGTTTCGCTAACTAAGTAAGCATCATCAGGAGATTTAAGGTTAAAGTTTTAGTGTAGTGTCTTCAAATGTTTTCTCTGTTCTGTTACTATTCTGTAATAATACTTGGTACTCTTTTGGCCATCGCTGTCTCCTTTCGGTCCTGAGTCTAAGTTATCCTTACTACTAAATTGTTGAGTGCCAGATCAGTTGATTTACTCCTCTGAAAAGCGTATTGATGCTTACTCAGAGACTCCAGTGGTAGCATCTCGTTCTTGAAGTAATCCATCTTCAAAGTTTTCCAAATGAAAATCATAAGACTTATCGGTTGGAACGATTTAGGTTGTGAGTTCGATTTACACACCTTAGGGATGTATATCAACGAACCCAGCTGATCAGGACAACATTCCAGACCAGACTCGACCGGAAGGCTCTAATGAGATCTTGAGAGAGGATGTTTATTCCTTGCTGTAGCAAGGCAGACATGATGTATCCTCCCCAAGAGCCGAAAATGGCTTAAACCAGCGGATCGTCCGTTAACTGCTCCGGGCTTGATGATTGATCTCGTAATCTTTCAATCGTCCTTTATAGTCCATTTAGCAAGACCCATCCGGTCGACGGGGTACAGCTGTCATTAACATCAAGAAACAACAATCTGGGAAGTGTGTTCTCGCAAGAATTTTTTACAGATACACTGGTAGTACCGATCCTCTATCGAGAACACTGTGTAGCCTTGCACTACATTCAGTTACTGTTCAGCATAAAAGCAGAGAATAATTGAATCATTATTTGGAACACCGTTTTCTTTGCGTAAAGAAAAAAAAAATTATTATTATTCATCAATCAGTATTAATAATTTGATGTAAACTAAATGCAGTAATTCAGGTGGCTGGTATTTTACCGACGAAGGACACGTGACAAGAGTGGGATACGTCATTAAAAGCGTACTTTTAATGACGTATCCCAACATTCGAATAGTTATATCTCAAAAACGGTGGCTCTAAGGAAAAAATGTATTGGGTCATTTTTTGTAGACTATTATCTGGTCTAAAGTTTTTATCTGGACTAATTTCGTGATGAAATTTACAGTTTTGCAAGAAAACCATTTTCATGTCCTTCGATCCCGAGTAGATTTTTCAAGTTATCGCATCCATAAAGACGTTTTAGATTTCATTTGTTATAGAGTTCACTTCACTCCTATATTTTGGTTTTATTTAACCGCACAATTAAGATCGGAACTGCATTCGTATTACTCCCATTTGAATGAATCGGAGATAAATTTCATTCTACACGTCTTTCGTAGTATGCGTATTCTATATCTGCTGAATTATCATTCAACGTAGAACTGTCGGTGCCAGGACGTTGTGCTGAAACCTTCGTATAAATTGTATATTCCTGACTGACGCAAATTGAACGTCACCTGTTTCTGTTTCCAATTCAAAGACACGTGATCGATCGTACCTTAACAACATGAAATTGGATTATTGGAAAGGAGTTTGTCACCGTTTTAGACATTCATTTCGTCGTAGCGTTTACCTGCCTTCCCCGTTCCTTTTATTCCGCGATTTCGTCGCATTTTCTACGCGAAAGGGCAACATTTTCATTCGGAAGGAAATATTCGCGGTCCAATGTTGCTGGAAAATCATCTCGGTTCATTTGATGATCAAATGGCATATGGTACGTTTTTCATAGAGGAAGATATGCTGATGTTTATTCGTCCGATTTATCGTCAATCATTAATAAGTCATGAGTTATTGAATATTGATGGGGTTAGTATACCTTATGTAGAGGGTGTACCAAATTTTATGGTTTTCTGGAACAGCAATGAGAAACATTGCAACTTGACTAAAATGGCTCCCTGTTTCTCAGTCTCGATTATTGGTGCAAACCGATTTAAGTTATCCCTTTTGTTTTCGAATTATTCCGGAATTTTAGATTTTCTGGGATTTGAACAAACGATCATATTTCCGTGATGATTAAAATACGTAGAAAATATTTTCACTTTCTCTAGCCACTTTTTTGAATTGATTCATGGATGCCTTCGAAAGATTTTTTCACTCAACTGTTCTAGCTATAAGGTAAATTTTTGTTTTTTTCAATACGAACCATACGCGAATTTAAATTAGATTAGAGGTCTTTGTTTTCAAAAATATATGTTATTTTTTTCAAAAGGTGAAAAGTCATTTCCAAACAAATGATGAGATGGAAACCTTGCCTTTCGCAAAATAACTCTAGGGCAATCTTAGTAGAATCAATCTGAGAAGACAGAGAAGAACTTTAGATACTGAAGAAGGTGTATTTGTGTTTGGGGTAACCACAGAAAACGCCTCATCATTTTTACAATAAGTTATTATCTCTGCGTTGTTCGAATTTTTGTATTGTTAGGAAACTAATGTAACGATAGCCGCGCTTTCAATTTGGCAACGCCGCATTGTTTCCAGCCCTCGCTAATTTTCTGTTCGAATACGGTTTTTTTTATGAAAATAGATTAATTTTTTGTATCGTAATCTACAGGGTGTTACATAATAGTATATCACAACTCGAGGGGATAAATCTACGTGCAATTTTAGGAAAAAAGTTTATATAAACATAGTTCCGCAAAAGCTTTGTTACGGAGCTACAAGGTGTTGAAATTTCCAAGAAAATTTGTTTTTTTCTTCTAAACTCCTGAAGTTTTTGGTTATTCAGCCCAAATTTGGAATGCAAGCTATTTTTTACAGACTCCATCATTACACGTCCTAAATTTTAACTAGAATCTACAAGGTGTTTTCTTTTCCGGAGCCATGTCTTCTCTTGTCCTTTCAAACTTTTTTGCAGTACGCCACTGATCAGCGTACAATCAATTTTCGTCATCTTCGTTCAATTTAGAAATTTTTTTGACACTTGTAATTTTTTCGTAGCTCCGACCGTTCTCGAGCAAAAAATTATTGAACGATTGTATGCATTCGCTGAATTGAAAGCACTTCTACTTAAAAAAATGGCTAGAAGGCATTGATTTTTTTCATTTATTTATTTATTTTGACAGTTGCTTTAGTTGAACCAGTATTTGCTCAAACTGTTCATTGAATTAACGATTAGTTTCAAGCCTTTTGAAGTTATTGCTGATTTTACTAACACCGAATTGGTTGATATCCATTATATGTGCGGTCTGGCTGACGGAAACACAACAGAAGCTAGGCGATTAAGTCAGGTGTGCTTTCTAAATCGAGTAACACCAGGCAGGCGAACATTTTCAAATATCCACAGAAGGTTGAGGGAAACTGGTACTTTTACTGCAAATAATCATTTGAAAGGTGCAACTCAAACTATGAGAACTTCAGATATTGAGGAAGCAGTTTTGGATTGTATTGATTCGAATCCTCATGTGAGTACGAGAATAATTGGAAATCAGTTGAATATTTCACATGTTCTAGTTTGGAGGATTCTCCATGACTTTTTATTGTACCCGTTTCATATTCAACGCGTCCAAACTCTACTTCCTCGAGATTTTCCTTCAAGACTGGATTTCTGCCGATGGTTCTTAGATAAAATTAGAGAAAATGCTCATTTTGATAGTGAAATAATATTCACAGACGAAGCTAACTTTTCGAGAACTGAAATCACAAATTTTCACAATAATCATTATTGGGCTGAGAAAAACCCCCATTTGATTGAAGAATCTCCTCATCAAGAACAATTCTCACTAAAAGTCTGGGTCAGAATAATTGGAAATTATTTGATTGGGCCATTTTTTTGCCTAACAGACTAAACGGTCCCGCTTATCGGCAATTTATTGAGGAGGATTTACCTTTATTGCTGGAGGATGTACCAATTTTGGTGAGAAACAAAATGTGGTTCATGCATGACGGAGCACCAGCACATTTTAGTGGTTAAGCTAGGGAATTCTTGATTAACACATTCAACAACCGATGGAAAGGTTAAGGTGGGCCAGAACCAAGGCCTCCTAGGTCCTCAGACTTAAATAGTTTAGACTTTTTCTTATGGGGATATCCCAAAAGTTTAGTTTATACCACTCCAGTGAACACTGTTGAATAATTGAGAAATCGAATAATATCCTCTTGTGATACGATAAGAAATACCCCAGGAATATTTCAAAGAGTGCATGATAATATGCGAAGAAGGACAGAGGCCTGTATTCTTGCAGATGGAGGACACTTCCAGCAATGTATTTAGTTTTTAATTGTTTCTATTTTAGTTTGATATTGAATAAGTGTGAGTTGAGCATCAAATGACGAGTTTCCAAAATAGATGCAATTTTGGGCATGCCTATCTATCACTTTTTTTTATTAAGCGAATAACATACAATTCAAATTCAATAATTTTTCACTCAAAAATGGTTGCAGATACGAAAAAATTACAGATGTCAAAAAAGTTTCTAAATTGAACGAAGATGATGAAAAATGATTGTACGCTGATCAGTGGCGTACTGCAAAAAAGTTTGAAATGGCAAAAGGAAACATGGCCTCGGAAAAAAAAACATCTTATGAATTTCTGTTAAAATCTAAGACGTGTAATGATGGAGGTGGTGAAAAATAGCTTGTATACCAAATTTGGCTGAATATCTCAAAAACTGCAGGAGTTTTAAAGAAAAAACCAATTTTTTCCGGAAATTTCAACACCCTGTAGCTCCGTTACGAAGCTTTTGCGGATGTTTATATAAACATTTTTTCTTAAAATTGCACGTGGATTTACCCCCTCAAGTTGTGACGTACTTTTAGGTACCACCCTGTATACATTGAATTTGTATTTCTTCTGCTTATGAAATGAGCTCAGTTTTTCCTTAATTTATATCCCCTATCGCAAAAAATATGTTTCCCGTGTTTTTTCTCGATGTTTTCCATTTCGAATAATGTGCATGATTTTTACTGTCGGAATATTTTCTTCTGTGTTAAAGTGCTCGTTATAGTGAACAAAATTTCAATGTCACCGATTTCTGTAATGAACTATGAATGTTCATGATTTATCACTACTACACTGAAAGGAATATACGGATTTAAGAGCTTTTCCGCGATAGTTTCCAATCCAAGTATTGTGCTTGATTTTCGCTATCGAACAATTTTTTTCAATGTTATTCTACTTACAAGAATGAAGAAAATTTCAATGTCACCCATTCAAGAAATGATCTATGATTCATTTTAGCTGTATACAGGGTGCTTCAAAAAGCAAAAACCGGTCAATTTTTGTTTCAAGGGGAAATCTTTTGGGGTACAATACTTGGCTGAATTATCAACCCCCTAAGCGGGGGTTGCAATCCTTAAACATTTTGAATAGGGAAGATGGGTCGAGTGATGGCTCAAAAGAAAGGTGGTATCTTTGTCTACATTGCCTTGAACGAATTTCCATTTTTAATTGAAAACTGAAAAAGATACATGGTGAGCAACTGAAAGATAGGGAAGACTATTTCCCTGAGACTATTCAAGTTTCAGTGTGGTAAAATGGAACAGATCCATGCTGATCAATGGCAGTCATCGTCAAGTACCATCGTCATCTCGAATTTCTACCCCTGAAGCAGGGGTGACCACCCTTGAAAATTTGGAAGAAGGTAGATGGGTCGAGTGATAACTCGAAAGAAAGGTATTATCGTTGTTTGCATTCCCGTGAAAAAATTTTCATTTTTGATTGAAAACTGTAGAATATACAGAGTGAGCCACTGGAAAATATAGAACTGCTTAGTAGGAACATATGGAAATCATAGTTTTTCCGCAATAATCTCCATACAAAACGATGTTCGTGATTTCCGCTGTCAATATATTATTTTTAAGCTATTTTGCATACTACGGAAAAGAAATTTCCAATGTCACCCATTTGAGGAATGCACCACTAATTACTGTTCTTACGAGGAACATTTGAAGTTCACAATTTTTCCGTTATAATTTCCATTCAAAATGATATGCGTGATTTTCCTGCTAAGCGGTATAATAAATTAAAATGAATCGTAGATCATTTCTTGAATGGGTGACATTGAAATTTTCTTCATTTTTGTGAGTAGAATAACATTGAAAATAAATTGGATTGGAAACTATCGCGGAAAAGCTCTTAAATCCATATATTCCTCTCACGTGGAGTGATAAATCATGAACGTTCATAGTTCATTACACAAATCGGTGACATTGAAATTTCGTTCACTATTACGAGCACTTTAACACAGAAGAAAATATTCTGACTGTAAAAATCATGCACATTATTCGAAATGTAGAACATCGCGGAAAAACATGGGAAACCATGGATGAAAATCGTGGCTATCTTCAAATCAGTTATTAGGAATATAGAAACGACGAAAAATATGATATGATTTCTTGCTTCATTGAAAGCAGAAATATTAGTGCTGGTTATCTTTTTCAAGAGCGGTTCCCGGGCGACACCAGCCTGACGAAGTTATTTTCAAAAAGTTGGATAATAATTCGCGGACATACGGATCTTTCAAAAGTGGAGGTTGAAGGAGATACTAAGGAAAATAATGAAGAAACTGAAACGAACGTAATTTCAGCTGTAATTGAAAATCCTGAAGCATCGACGAGAGAAAAAGGGATGTAACTGCTGTTTCGAAAAGCCGCAATCAAAGAATATCCTTCCAGAAGCTATTAGAAATAACAGCATTTTATATATTGGCTTCTATCACACTAATTATGGTCTTCAATTCCCTTTTTCGAGAATTTGTGACAGGATCAATTTTGTGAGAGATGTTGATCTCTTCTCAGGCAGCATCTTAGCTTTTACATCCACCTCATAAAGATACGTTCTAAATAGTGTTGTGCAAATTGATCAGTATTATTATTAATTTGTAATTCCATACACTTTCAAATGATGTTTTTTGTTGTAGAGTGTGTCATTATTTGTCCACTGTAGCTATATGTATATTCAAAGGCTTCCCCTAATAAGTTATTATTATTTTCATTAAAACACCGCATCATGTATATGCAAGCCTATTTCCAATCAGGATTCAAATTGCAATTTCATGGAAAAACTCTTTGATAACTAGGGCATTAATTTACTGGATAAAAAGATTACTCTGAAAGTTTTTAATGGATTCATGAAAGATTTTCAAATTAAGCGTCGTCCATCCAGATATAAAAAAACTCTAATACGAGTTAATAAGGACTGCAGAAAATTGAGTTTCAACTTGTTCGTCAGGCCGTGAAGTTGTTCCGAGTTTTCCAGGAAAATTTATGCGCCGTTGAGTCGCTGACAGTATTTTAATATTCGTATTTTTTTGTAGTCTAATTTTTCCTCAGTGTACCGGACCATTATCATCTTTACGAGCGGAATATTTTGGGGCGGAAGTCATGAAAATTTGCATGATAAGGGACGATCTCGACGAGATGTAAATAATATGACCGGCGTGAGGTATTCGCTTGTCTGGTGAACATGAACTTGGACTAAGGCCATTGCGGTCATGACCTCTTTGTGAAATGATCATAGAACCTATGTATCAGGACTAGACAAACTGCCAATTATAAGCGAAATACACACATCAAAAGATTTTAAGCGTACAAACAAAAATATTAGATTAAAAGAGGTAATTTGTTTATTTTATTCATTTATTTATTGTTACAAAACATTGGAACCCCTACAGGATAAACCCAATTACTGGGGTTCATAAAAAACGATAACGAAAGTGAAACTGTCATACGAAATGAAAATTATAACTTTCATAAAAATTCAGGAGAAAAAGAAAGACTCACTAAAGACTACAGAATCAAGTAAAATATCATGAAAACTAAAACTACTACAATGAATATGATTCAGATAAACACATCAAAAAAGTCTAGGGAACACTTCTAAATATCGATATATCGTATCCAGAACGATCAATATGGACGATTTTTTTAAGAAATGAACACCTGCATCAATTTCTCACCAAATTATGTAGAATGCCGCAACAGATTTCAGTTTTTTTTTTATAAAAGACTGAAAATATAGCAGATGCGACGCTGCTTTATGATCATTTCATGTTGTATTCAGTGTTTGAAATCAGTTAGTTGGCACTTTGTTTCTGTTGTAAGCACAAATAAAATATTCAAGTTTTGTGATTCGACCATGGAAATACATTTGACTAGAGAAGAGATGTTACGAGCCGTTGGCATGCTCCAAGCTGGGAAGTATCCAGGGTTCTGGGAAGTTGCCCAAGTGTCATAAACCGTTTATGGTCGCGTTTCAATGAAACAGGTAAAGTAGAAAAACGCCATACTGGTCGTTTCAGGATTACTACAGTCAGTACAAGTCAGAAGAGATCGTACTACCACAGCATCTCAATTAGCTCAAGAGCTATCACGAGTTCATAATGTACAAATTTCCGACCAAACTGTGAGAAATCGACTGCACGAAGGTCAACTCCACTCCAGACGTCCTTCAAGAGTTCCACAACTGACCCATGGAAATCGCGCTGCTCGTTTAGCTTGGTGCCAAGAACACGTAAACTGGGATCGAGAGAGGTGGGCCACAGTTCTCTTCAGTGCTGAATCTAGATTTAGTTATTATCCCGATTCGGGAAGAATTCGAATATGGAGGGAACCTGGAAAGCAAAACCGTAGTTGTAGCTTCCGAATGTGCTAATGATTATATCATTAGGATTTCACCTCATATCTAAAGTCTATAAAATCGTATTTAAAGGATTGATAGTGGCCTGTTCTTCTCAATGGCGCTCAATTTTCTCCTAACACCTCCCATCAGTCTTGGGACGACATCCACATCGATTTCTCGTATCTTCTGAAAGATTCTCTGTCTCAAACCTTCTTTGTTTGGGGCTTCCCATCCATTGTCATAGACTTTTCTTGTCAGTAAACCCCAAAAATCTTCGATTGGTCTTGCTTGTGGAACGTTTGGGGGTGTTATATCTGCGAGGTACAAATGGGATGTTATTAGCATTATGGGAAGACGCCAAGTCTGGCCAGGACATTATTTCGTCATCAGCTTGATAGGTATTGATGAAATCTAACCAATCTTCCAGTATATAGGTTTGCATCAACAGCTTCGCCTCTCACATGCCCTACATATGGTCTTGAAACCCCAGCTTCAGAAATAGCACACCAAACCAAAACCTTGTCTTCAAATTTTTTCCTTGTTTTGAATTTACTTCGTTTGGTCTTCTATCATTCAAAATTATGGTTCTGTCATTTGCGAAGTGGATTCTTCTTAAGGCGCGGCGATATCTAGGGAGATTTTCCAATTGATTGTGGGTGTATTTTGGACACTTACGCCTTTTACGATATTTACATCCCGCAGTCAGTAATTCTCGCTTTATTGTCTCATGAGAAGTACGAAATCTTCTGGATAATTTTCGTAATGATGTTCCTACTGTGTCTCTTGCTCTTGCTAAAAGCCTGTTTCTACGGATTTCATTCAGAGCCTTCGGTCGACCACTTTTTGGCAAATTCAAGCTTGGTTTCACTTGCTCACATTCACTTATTACCCGATAATGGTTTAGTTAGTCTTAGAAATATTCTGACCACGAAAAATGTTGATGATTTCACGCTTAGGAACTCGCCCAACTAAATTGTGAATACTTTTTCGAATTTCTAATTTGTAAGCAAAGAACAGCACAAATATACTTCCTACGATAACCGAAACAACAAATCCATAATTGATTACATTATCACTAACCGAATGTTTCTACCCCAACAAATCTTAGATGTAAGAGTTTTGTCATCAGCTAACATTGGAACAGACCACAAGCTCGTTCTAGGGAAACTGAAGATGACAACTCAATTAAAAAAGAAAACACCATCTGTAAAAACTGAAAAATTTAACGTAGAATCGCTCAACAATGAGAGCATAAAACAACTTTATTCAAACCGTTGCAAACAGTATATAACTCGTAATCCAATATTGCAGCAAGATAACCCCGACATAGCATGGCTCAAACTAAAAGAAAACATATACAAGGGTGCCACAGAGGCCTTGGGAACCCGCACAGTATCACAGAACGGCAAACCTAATAATAAACCCTGGTTCACCACTGAAGTCAAAAACATTACAAAGGAAAAAAACAAATATATCTAGAATATAAGAACCATCCGACACCAGAGAACCGAAATAGATACATAGAAATAAGAAATAGGGTGAATAACAGAGTTCGGGAAATTAAAGAAGAATACTGGCAGAGATTTAGTGCTGAAATGGAAGCGGATATATACGGAGCGCAAAAACGAATTTGGAAATTATTAAGGGGTATGAAAAAGGACACCAATGAAACTATACAACTGAAAACAATCACAAACGAAACATGGGAAAAATACTTCAAAAATCTTTACACCGAATTAGAATATGAAGAAGAACCCCCAGAAGAAGACTTAGAAAACGACATTATAAATGAACCGGTAACAATCACGAAAGAGCAAGTAGCTATGGCAATAAGTAAACTTAAAAATAGGAAAGCTCCAAATGAAGATAAGATAACAAATGAGATGATCAAATATGGCGGAGAAGCCATGAGAGAAGAGTACACAAAACTGTTTAACATCATAATTCAACACGGAAAAATACCAGAAGAATGGAAAAGAAGTGTAACAGTGCCTATCTTTAAAAAAGGAGACAAAACATATCGTGCCAACTATCGCGGAATAACCTTATTAAGCACCTCTTTGAAACTGCTTACAAAGATTCTTGCCGATGACATAACGTCAACAATGCCAATCAGCGAAGAGCAACAAGGCTTTCGAAAAAACCGATACACGGTCGATGCACTATTTATAACAAGGCAATTAGTAGAAAAGTCTCTTGAATATAACACTCCAGCATATCTTTGTTTCATACACTTAACGGAGCCTTCGACAGAGTCCAACTGAAGGATGTAATCAAGATACTGGAAAACAAAGAGGTACCCAAAAAATATATAAGGTTCATAAAAGATCTGAGCACTAATACAACAACGCAAATACGAACAAACCACACCCTAACGCAGCATTTCGGAACAACGTCGGGCATCCGCCAAGGTGATAGTCTTAGCCCTCTACTATTTAATACTGTTATCGACCAACTTGTAGAGACCGTTAAAAACTTGGGACTAGGATACCGCATGGGAACCTACAAAACTAACATCTTATGCTATGCCGATGACGCCGTACTCATTGCAGAATTAGAAGACGACCTAGAAAGAATGTTATACGCCTTTAGCAAACGCGCAAAAAATTTCAATATGGAAATCTCAACAAGTAAGACAAAATGCATGACCATAGCTAAGGAACCTCTGCGCTGCAAGTTAACAATAGACAACGCCACTATAGACCAAGTCATGTCATTCGAATACTTAGGGTGCAAAATAACAAGCACAGGATACCTTGAAGATGAAGTGAGGAGACAAGTGAACAAAGCAGCTGCAGTATCGGGACATCTTAAACAACCAATTTGGAGAAATAAACATCTCAGTATACCATGCAAATCCAGAATCTACAAAACATGTGTGCGACCAATTATGACATACGGGGCAGAAACAAGAGCGGAAACGTCGGTAACAAAGAGGATACTAAGAACAACAGAAATGAAAACGCTAAGAACTATAATCGGTTACACATTGAATGACAGACAAAGAAATACCGACATAAGGGAAAAATGTGAAACAGACGATATGGTAAGATCGGTAAGAAAAAGAAGAGAATGGAACCAGCATGTAAACAGAATGACCACAGATAGAATAGCCAAAATCGTATATAACAACATACCACACGGAAGAAGACCCGTTGGACGACCACCAAAACGATGGCGGGGCAGTTTGCAATCAACTTCACAAGAACTGCTGCAGGGAAACCGGAACTGAACAGGCGCTACGCCTTCTACACGGTGAAGAAGAAGAAGAAGAATTTGTAAGCCATTTTAGCGAACTTATTCAGATTTTTTACAGAAGGTATACTCAATATAAATCATAAATGACATCTGTTGATCACGGCAACTAGATCTTCCACGAATTACGGGAACTATGCATGAAAAAACTTTTTCCCAAGACTCTCGTGACATACGTTATTGTTTCGATAATTTCAGGGCATATAATTCGTACCTTCTTATCGGTTTCAACTGCCAAAGCTCATTTTTAGACACTATTCGTACATATCGTCTTTCCTATCTTGCTTAAGTAAAACTTACAATACATACTAAACCAGTTTCTGTGAAAGAATTCTACTCAAAAAAATGAGGTCCCATCGACAACAAAAATGTAAAATCATCGAATTTTTCCCAACTCTATACATATATCTTCAAGCCATGAAATTTCAGTTATATATAGGCACGTTTTTCAGAATTCGCAACTGCCATATACGAGTAAATATTTTTCAAACGTCTAGGTCGTGTTTGTCGACTCTCGTGAAAAATTTCACTCCTACACGTATTATATAATCGCCTGAATCATAAAAAATATCAATTCATACGAAAGAACTATATATGCCCACGTAAACGATAGCTATCGCCATAAAAGTACGTCGTATTAGCTGAGATCTCTTTTGTCTGGTCGTAAACAATATTTCAGAACGAAGGTCATTCGGTTTTCAATGATGTGAAATATCGAAAGTGAAAGTATATTGTATTAGGAAAACGGAACTGGCGGAACCAAGGTCGTAATGTTATAATAACTGGCGGATTTCTTATAAGAGCATTTCTACTTGTCTTATCAAAACAACTTACGTATAATAAATTATGTGGGAAATAACTTGTTTCTACGTTCATGGAGAAGGATATACTAGTTTGTTCTATAAATGAGAACTTTGTCCTCAGATGTCCTTTATACGTGATGATAATACTAAATAATGATAATCATAATATTCTCAACATTAAAGAATTAGAGGACACTGAAAAATACAAATACCTGTTACCTGATAATAAACACAAAGACAATGAAAGAGAAAAGGAAAAACATGTACACACAATAGAAAAAAAAGTGCGTCAGTCATCAGACTCTAACTACCACGAAGGTCCGGAGTAAGAAGAGTCCTGAATTTAAAACGTCTGTGTAAGAAGCAATTAATCAACTTGCGAAAATACTTCAAAGAGAAACGAAAGCCACTGCTCGCAGTCATCTGTGAAATAGACACAGTCTCACCAGTGAAACTGAAGAAACAACGTAGATGAAGTCACTTACACTCCAACAATCAAAGAAAAGGAAGAACAATGGCAAGGAAAGATCGTGCATGGAAAATACCCTAAGGCAGGTCATCAGACCGAATCTATGAACTGGCTCACCTCAGGAAGTCTGAATAGAGAGGCTGAAAGCTTCATGTGTGCAAGCCAGAATGATATCATCAATACCAAAAACTACAGAAAACATCCTATAAAAAAAAGACATTGACGACACCTGCTGAAACACCACCAGAGACAATTTAACACTCAATATTAGGCGGCTCCACAATTGCACACACAGAGTAACTGAAACTCCATAATCTCACTGCTAGAATTCTTCTTCTTCTTCTTCTTCTTCACCGTGTAGAAGGCGTAGCGCCTGTTCAGTTCCGGTTTCCCTGCAGCAGTTCTTGTGAAGTTGATTGCCAACTGTCCCGCCATCATTTTGGTGGTCGTCCAACGGGTCTTCTTCCGTGTGGTATGTTGTTATATACGATTTTGGCTATTCTATCTGTGGTCATTCTGTTTACATGCTGGTTCCATTCTCTTCTTCTTTTTCCTACCCATCTTACAATATCGTCTGTTTCACATTTTTCCCTTATGTTGGTATTTCTTTGTCTGTCATTCAATGTGTAACCGGTTATAGTTCTTAGCGTTTTCATTTCTGTTGTTCTTAGTATCCTCTTTGTTACCGACGTTTCCGCTCTTGTTTCTGCCCCGTATGTCATAATTGGTCGCACACATGTTTTGTAGATTCTGGATCTGCATGGTATACTGAGGTGTTTATTTCTCCAAATTGGTTGTTTAAGATGTCTCGATACTGCAACTGCTTTGTTCACTTGTCTCCTCACTTCATCTTCAAGGTATCCTGTGCTTGTTATTTTGCACCCTAAGTATTCGAATGACATGACTTGGTCTATAGTGGCGTTGTCTTTTGTTAACTTGCAGCGCAGAGGTTCCTTAGCTATGGTCTTACTTGTTGAGATTTCCATATTGAAATTTTTTGCGCGTTTGCAAAGGCGTATAACATTCTTTGTAGGTCGTCTTCTGATTCTGCAATGAGTACGGCGTCATCGGCATAGCATAAGATGTTAATTTTGAAGGTTCCCTATGCGGTATCCTAGTCCCAAGTTTTCGAAATGCTGCGTTAACGGTCTCTACAAGTCTATGAAACAAAGATATGCTGGAGTGTTATATTCAAGAGACTTTTCTACTAATTGCCTTGTTATAAATAGTGCATCGACCGTGGACCGGTTTTTTCGAAAGCCTTGTTGCTCTTCGCTGATTGGCATTGTTGACGTTATGTCATCGGCAAGAATCTTTGTAAGCAGTTTCAAAGAGGTGCTTAATAAGGTGATTCCGCGATAGTTGGCAGGATTTGTTTTGTCTCCTTTTTTGAAGATAGGCACTGTTACACTTCTTCTGGTATTTTTCCGTGTTGAATTATGATGTTAAACAGTTTTGTGTACTCTTCTCTCATGGCTTCTCCGCCATATTTGATCATCTCATTTGTTATCTTATCTTCATTTGGAGCTTTCCTATTTTTAAGTTTACTTATTGCCATAGCTACTTGCTCTTCGTGATTGTTATCGGTTCATTTATAATGTCGTTTTCTAAGTCTTCTTCTGGGGGTTCTTCTTCATATTCTGATTCGGTGTAAAGATTTTTGAAGTATTTTTCCCATGTTTCGTTTGTGATTGTTTTCAGTTGTATAGTTTCATTGGTGTCCTTTTTCATACCCCTTAATAATTTACAAATTCGTTTTTGCGCTCCGTATATATCCGCTTCCATTTCAGCACTAAATCTCTGCCAGTATTCTTCTTTAATTTCCCGAACTCTGTTATTCACCCTATTTCTTATTTCTATGTATCTATTTCGGTTCTCTGGTGTCGGATGGTTCTTATATTCTAGATATATTTGTTTTTTTCCTTTGTAATGTTTTTGACTTCAGTGGTGAACCAGGGTTTATTATTAGGTTTGCCGTTCTGTGATACTGTGCGGGTTCCCAAGGCCTCTGTGGCACCCTTGTATATGTTTTCTTTTAGTTTGAGCCATGCTATGTCGGGGTTATCTTGCTGCAATATTGGATTACGAGTTATATACTGTTTGCAACGGTTTGAATAAAGTTGTTTTGTGCTCTCATTGTTGAGCGATTCTACGTTAAAATTTTCAGTTTTTACAGATGGTGTTTTCTTTTTAAATTGAGTTGTCATCTTCAGTTTCCTAGAAGGAGCTTGTGTCTGTTCCAATGTTAGCTGATGACAAAACTCTTACATCTAAGATTTGTTGGGGTAGAAACATTCGGTTAGTGATAATGTAATCAATTATGGATTTGTTGTTTCGGTTATCGTAGAAAGTATATTTGTGCTGTTCTTTGTGAGGGAAAAAGTGTTATTAATTCGCAACTCGTTCTGTGCACAAAATTCCGTCAACATTTCGCCGTTTCTGTTAATTACGTCTTCGTTATATTTTTGTTTTACCCGTTTACTACTTCGTTACCTACTCTAGCGTTAAGGTCTCCTAATATGATTATCTTTTCTTTAGTTGGTATTTTATCTAGTTGTGATTGAAGACTTTCATAAAATCTACCGCCGCTTCCTCTGGTTTGCTTATGTCAGGTGCGTATACTGATAGGATATGTAGCGGACGGTCGAACGACATTGTGACTTTCAGGATTCTATCGCTAACATATTCTACGTTTACCATATTTTCTTCGTATTTTTCATGTACTAGTAGTCCTACTCCCGATGTTGTTCTTTGGTCTTTTTCTACTCCAGAGTATACTAAGATGTGATTGTTCAATTTTGTTAATCCTCTTCCCTTCTTTTTGGTTTCGGCAAGTGCACATATATCTATTTTGTGTTCGTTCATTTCAGGGATTATTTCGTGGTCTTTGGAGAATAGAGTTTTTATGTTCCAGCAGGCTATTCTTACTTGATGCTTCTTCTTGTAGAGTTTATTCTTATTTCGCGCGCGGGTCCTATTCCGTGGCCAGAATTCTACACCAGAAAATTGTCACGAAACTGAAGCTGCAAGATTCGGAAGTCCCATACTACACATATGTACCATAACCAGTCATCGAAATCAACAGCCGAAGAGTGTACTGGGTCATCACGATCAGAACAGACGAGGTGGCAATATATCGACTTAAAGAATAACACATGATTTGGCCTATGTTGATCATCCAAGAATAATCACATATTTATCAACTAAAGCAGACGTTTGACGTGAGAAAGCACAAATAAATATAATGATAATAATAAGCTTGTCTACGTGATCCGAAGGTATTTGATAGAACCACCTATTACTGGCTTGTCGAAGTGTTACAGATATTCAGAATCCATTCAGTCTTGGTACATTCCTTGATGGCAACAATGATAGACTGGCGCACGTCTCTCCAAGTCATTCAAAACCGAAGAGATACCCATAAGTCATGGAAATTTTCCAGGAGACTCTTTTAGTCCACTATGGTTCTGTTTGGCTCTGAACCTATTGTCTTAATGGCTGAGTAAAATAGGAACATGGCAATGGCTGATGATACAACGCAAAAAGACTGTGGTGAATTTGGAATAATCGAATTGACTAGGAGAGACCTGGAAGACATACAACACCAGACCCGAACGATACCGACAAAATACGAAAATCACCACTAAAAATCGTTTATTATGAGAACAACTTTGAAGCGGAAAGGAGAGCGTGGATTGATGGATATAATCAAATTGCACACCAAACAAATCAAAAATCTTAGAGAATACTTCTTCAAGAAAGCTCAGACTTCTGATATTCACCGAGTGGTATCGTTGGATGATTGTAGATTCACGCCTTTGAATCTTGACATACCATTTCTGTCAGATATTGAAACCAAAAGTAATGGTTGACCATGAACAACATCACCATGAGATTAATCAGTCACACATCGACATAGGATCTTCCAACATATGGTTGATGAAAGGAGAGATCTTCCCAGAAACAGAAGGATCAATTCTTGCTATTCAAGTTCAAGTCATCTTTATAAAAAACTACAAAGATTAAATTATTGCAGACGGAACATTACTAACGGGTAATTGCAGGAAATACCATATATGATCCGAAACAATACATCATATAACTTCTACCTGCGAACAACTGACCAATACGAACTATCTTGACAGGCATAATCAAGTTTGCAATATAATCCATCAGAAACACAAACGTAAGGACTTCTAAATGCCTTCCTGCAGAAACAAGATTGAAGCAATAAACACTCGAGCAATTCCAACCATAACATACACCTTGGAAGTAATACATTGGTCACAATTAGACTTGAAGAGAATAGACAAAAAATCAGAACTGGAATGATAGCAAATCGAAGCCATCATACAAATACGTCAGTCATGAGACTGTACCTACCACAAAGATCCGGAGAAAGAAGACTACTAAATTTAGAAGACCCGTGAAAGAAGCAAGCCACCAACTTGCGAAAACACTTCCAACAAAAACGAAGCCACTGTTCAAAGTCATCTGCCAAATAGATACATTCTCACCACTCCATCAATCAAAGAAAAGAAAGAAGAATGGCAGGAAAAGACCTTGCATGGCAAATACCCCAAGGCAGGTCGTTAGACCTAATCTATGATCTGGCTTATCTCAGGAAGTCTGAATAGAGAAACTGAAGGCTTTATGTGTGCAATCCAGGATGGCGCCATCAATACAAAAATCTACAGAAAGCACATTGAATACGAACAAAACATTGACGACATCTGTAGAATGTGCAAAAATGTAACAGAAAACATTCAACACATAATATAGAATTGCACCACGACAGCACACAGAGCAACTGAAACTCCGTAATCTCACTGCTGGAATCCGACATAATAAAATTGTACTGAAACTGAAGCTGCAAGGTTCCCTGGTCCAATACTACACATATGTACCACAACCAGTCATCGAAACCAACAACTGGAAAGTGGACACCACGACCAGAACAGATAAGATAGTAGCGAGCAATAGACTGGACTCCATGACGAAATATTTCGAATTAAGGCAAGATATAAAGCAATTTACAAGCTAAACAAAGTTACAATTATAAACACCCCTATTAACATCATCAGGGATTGTGAGCAAAAACTTGGAAACTCCCCCCTTAGCGAAATAATTTAAACAACAAACACATAATTTGGCTATTTCAGAAGTCCGTTATGCTTTAAACCTGCAGAATAGTCTGAAAATGTGATCCAAGAATTATCGTATACTTACCGACTTGAGCAAACGTTGAATGTGATTGATTGTATACCTCAAGACAGGAAGATTAGCTCTTGAGCTAAACGACCATGCAGAAAGCATACATGAGTATAATGATAATATTACTAAACTTTCTCGAAAACATACCGCCCATTGCTGGCTGGTCGAAGTGTTACAGATATACAGAATCTGTCCAGTCTGGATAGAATTCTTGAAAACAACGATGATACAATGGCTCACGTTTGCCAGTCAGTATTAAGAAAACTCAATCAAAACTGATGAGAAACCCATAAGTCATGGATATTTTCAAGGAGACTCTTTGAGTCCACTATGGTTCTGTTTGGCTTCCAACCCATTGTCTTCAATGCTCAGTAAAATTGGATGCGGATTTAGGATCAAAATAGAAGAGAACTATCACATAATCTTCTAGCTACTCTATATAGATAACATCAAAATATATGCTTCGAACAAGAAAGTGGGAAAATCAGATGATGAAAAGTAATTTCCAAGAAAAAGGAAGCCCACTGTTCAAAGTCTTCTGCCAAATAGATACATTTTCACCACTCCATCAATCGAAGAAAAGAAAATATAATGGCAGGGAAAGACCTTGCATGACAAATACTCAAGGCAGATCATCAGACCTAATCTATGAGCTGGGTTACCTCAGGAAATCTATATAGAGAAACTGAAGGCTTTATCTGTGCAATCCAGGATCTCAATACCAAAATCTACAAAAAGCACATTGTGTAAGAACACATTCATGACATCTGTAGAATGTGCAAAACTGCACCTCGAAACATTCAACACATAACATCAGGCTACACCACTATAGCACACAGAGCAACTGAAACGCCGCAATCTCACTGCTGGAATCCGACATTGTATAAAGGATTGCGAATATACCTACGAGTATCTGGGATACCAACAAGCCAGATTGTTGGTCCAAAATAATCAAAGGAGAAGAGTACAGTTAACGCCTGAAGACTGGTGAAGTCAATTTGGAATAATCAAGATGATCGAAACAGAATCGTCCGTGAGAAGAACATTTTTGAAGCGGATAGGAGAACGACGACGTTGTCAAACTGCACACCCAACAAATCAAAAATCTTAGAGAGTTCTTCTTTAAGAAACCTCAGGCCTCACAGAGTAGTTTCGTTGGATGATTGTAGATATACATCTTTGAGTCTTGTCATCTTCTGCCGATATTGAAAACAAGAGCAATGGTTAACCATGGACATCATGATGAGATTAATTAGTCACACATCCACTAAGAAGCTTTCAACAAATTGTAGGTGAAAGGAGAACTCTTACCGGAAACAGAAAGATTCGTTATGGACATTCTACACCAAGTCATCTCAAATACAAGTATGAAAAGTTTATAATTATGAACGAGACATCCCAAACAGATAATTGCAGGAAATACCATATAAGATCTCAGACGATACATCGTATAACTTTTAGCTGCGAACAACTGGCCAATACGGACTATCTTCACAGGCGTAATCAAGTGTGCAATATTACCCATCAAAAACAAAGTTCTTTTATACGATAATAATAATAATGATAATTAACGTTTCCGTCACGTTTCAGTTAATCAAAATCGCCACAAATATATGTTACTGCATATTCTTTAAACAAAACTAACCTAACCTTCAAGAAGTTGTGATTTAAAACATGTAGACTGTTTCCTATGATGCTATATCGAAACACAGTTTTATGTTCATATGCTAGAGAGAGAAGCTCAGAAGAATATAGACCGAAAAATAACGTGCCTCGGATATAATTCAAATTTCATTCCTAAATATTTTGATTCTACTTGAAGCCAATAATTCAATTTTTGTGATCCTTTGGTTTGCGTATTATTTGAAGAAGAATCTTTTTAACCCAACTACTCTAGCTGTTTCATGAACTAAATAGAATATCCTCATCTAGAAATTTACATTTCAATTCAGAGTTTCATAATGAAATTATAGCAAAAACCATAATTACTAACTTCAGAGCAATTCACAACTTCTGATTGAGGGAGAGCTCGATTCAAAATTGCGAACTCGACAAGATCACGAGCAAGGAGAACGCCGAGATTTCATCGAAGTTTGTTCGACGCATTAGATTTCTATCCCACTTCTGAACTCAGTGCTGATGAATCACACGGGAACTACTCGAAGAAAGATTCGAGAACACGGGCTAGAAAGTGGCGAATAAATAATAAGTTCTCCAAAGTTCGATTTAGAATTGCCGAGAGTGCATCTTGGTAAGATTCGATTCTGTCTTGGCGGATGGTATGCAATTCACGTATTTCTGTGTGCACACGTGCAGTCCTATGTCCCTGCCCTATCATTGTTTACTCAAGTTTATAGGTCGAAGGGATTTACCGACGTAATTCAACCTGGGTCAGTTCGATTTGAGTCCTGTGGATTTATGGGAGCGATTTTGATTATTGGAACTGTTCGAATTTTTCTTTATGAATTTCCTGTGTTGAATTCTATTCGATAAATGATTGCATTCTTCATACACTGTTTGGATTTTGCGTTACTTTTGTAACCTCTTCAATTATCAATAGGACGACTTTAATTAGAAAAGGTTCACACTTTGTGGTTAACCCTGCTCAGTCGTTCTAGATGGGTTGTGGCTTTTAGCTCCTCCCCAATAAAATGAACACAATTCATCTAAAATTATCTATTTAATAAATATCTAGGCTTCACAAAATTTAAGAACTAAACTTATCTTTATAGTGATGTGCTTGCACATAAAATGGAGAGTACCTCAGCAGGCTGGTGGCTATCCAAGGAAAAGATTGATCTCCACTAAAAATATTGGAAGTTGGTGGCCATCCTAGAAAAAGGTTGATCCTTCTAAAAATGACAGAGGTTGGTGGCTATCCAAGAAAACGATTGATCTCCTTTAGAAATGACGGAGGTTGGTGGCTATTCAAGAAAATGATTGAACTCCTTTGTCCTGTCCAAAATAGAGGTGCTGAATTTGTCCTCTCCAAAAAAAATATGGCCGGTGTCCTGTCTTCTCCAAAAGAATATGACTGTTGTTTTGTCCTCTCCAAAAGATATGGCTGGTGTTTTGTCCTCTCCAAAAAAATATGGCTGGTGTTTTGTCCTATCCCAAAAAAATATAGCTGGTATTTTGTCCTCTCCAAAAAAATATGGCTCTTTTGTTCTCCAAAAAATATGTTCTCCAAAAAATATGGCCTGGTGTTTTGTCCTCTCCCAAAAAAATATAGGTGGTATTTTGTCCTCTCCAAAAAAATATGGCTGGTGTTTTGTCCTCTCCCAAAAAAATATAGCTGGTATTTTGTTCTCTCCGAAAAAATATGGCTCTTGTTTTGTCCTCTCCAAAAAATATGGCTGGTGTTTTGTCCTCTCCAAAAAATATAGCTAGTATTTTGTTCTCTCCAAAAAAATATGGCTCTTGTTTTGTCCTCTCCAAAAAAAATATGGCTGGTGTTTTGTCCTCTCCCAAAAAAATATAGGTGGTATTTTGTCCTCTCCAAAAAAATATGGCTGGTGTTTTGTCCCCTCCCAAAAAAATATAGCTGATATTTTGTCCTCTCCAAAAAATATGGCTCTTGTTTTGTCCTCTCCAAATACTGTAAAAGTTCTCATATATCACCATGTGCTCGTGATAAGTACAAGTGACCTCTCCTCTGCATTTATTTGAATTTTTAATGATTTTAATAAATTAAAATTGAAAAATAGCCTAGATAAATGTATAGATATACATATAATAAGAGAATAGAATGGTGATTGAACACACCAGACTTGCAGATTCATTATAAAAAGAAAATCTAGATATTATGATAAAAAAAAATATCACTTCTTTTCCAGACCATTCAAATGAAGCCGGAGAGAGGTCAGCAAGTAATGAATGAAGTTAATAAGCAGAAGAAAGAAGGTGAATATGAAAGGATTGAAAAAAAATAAGAAGCGATGTGGGTTAATGCCGGAAGGAAATGAACAAAGCAGTAAAATATTCCTATATGAAAATTAGGAATCAAGAACGTAGAAACCGTAGGTCCATGATGTAAGTAAATGTGACCTACAGAGAATAAAAGATTATCGATGATGGATATTCAGAAATCTATGCAAATGTTGAGAATATTAATTTAAAGATGGAAATTGAAAATAATTACTTAGTTGTGCGAGGGATCTAGGCATTAATTCAATGTTTGCTCAATATTAAAAGAAGATGAAGAAATAAAGCGGATGACAATGGATTATTACTTACCCCTTTCATTCTAAAGGGTTATTAAACCGTTCACAAATTATTATGATTAATTTAATTTCGAGTGGTTTCAACGAAGTCTTCAAAGGAAATTAATGAACTCCGGTGTTCTCTCAGTTGTCATTCTTCGATAGTAGAGGGTATTATTCACGGAATGAATGGTCATAGAATCAAAGTGACTTGCAGTGTGTTAAACTTGCACTGTGTTAATCCGAAGGTTATTCAGTTAAAGTAGTAGCGGCCACTAAACACGCTACACTTTTTGGTAGTTAGGCATGTTCAAAACTCAAATGGAGTTCAACACATGCCAGAAATATCGAATACGCAATTGTTTCACGAAACAACAATCTTTTGAAGAAACATGACAAAAACTCATGACATTTCTTTCAGTAGTTTTCGAGATATTGAAGTTGAAGCGACGCTTGAATGAACTGGCTTGAAAAGTGTTACCGAAAACATTTTCTTTCAAACGTCATACTACCATCATCTAAAACGCAGAACGCTCTAGAAGGCCAGGTTAGAGGCCAGAAGGGGAAAGTCAATTGACAACAAAGGTCGTAATGAATAGTACTAACATCGAGAAGTTTGAACGAGAACTGAAAAATATCAGATGGGAGGCACTCATGACAAATGAGGCCGCAATATCGTACACAAATTTTCACGAGAACTCACAGAAATATTTTGAACTGTCCAATTATGGTCAAAGAAAGAATACCAAAACGGAAGATGGCAAGGACGTCAGAGGAAAGTCGAGCATTGAAAAACGCACTCAAGGCTGCTGAAACTGTACACCGTGTACACAGGAGTGCTGCATCTCGTAGCTGATCAGAATCCTCGAACGATATCTAAGAGAAAGTTATAAAAGAGATGGAAGAAACCAAAATGCAGAATTTATGTCTGATGCAAACTATAAATCCAAAGCTATTTGGGCACTCATAAATAGAGAAACTGGTAGATCTGAGACTAGATGCTACGATAGCAGTATATTAACACCTGATTCTCTCAACAGTTTCTTCCCATCAGTTGCTAACAACATCCAAAGTATGTGCAAACCATCTAGAGGAAAATCACCTTTTTGTGCAACATAGTCAACCAGTGCCTTGCACAGGGCTTTTTCCCAGAGAATTGAAGATTGCGAAGGCGGTCGCAATTTATAGTAAAGGCGATATCAATGACCTCAACAACTATAGACCGATATCTATTCTGCCCTGAGTATCAAAAATATATGATAAAATCATAAAAAGAAGACTGGTTGATTTCTTGAACTCAGTACATATACTAACTGATGAATAGCATGGCTCCCGAAAGGGCCAGTCAACAACAACTGCCTTAGCACACCTACTGGTTGCTATAGCAACTGTTATAAGAGAAATTGTCCTGGACAAACTGTAATTTTACGGAGTTAGAGGAACAGCCTTGAATATATTCAGATCGTATTTGACAGGTAGGAAACAAATAGTCACATGGAAGGGGGCTACACCTCATGAGGTCGCAGTGGATGTTGGTGTCCCCAAGGGCTCCATTCTGGAGCCTTTTTTGTTCACTGTTTACATCTTCGAATATTTCTTGTGTTAAGACATGTATGTATGCAGACGATACGAACCTTCTAAATGTAGCACCACCATCTGACGAGCTGAAACACCAAATAACCAGGTCACTGCTCCAGGCTAAAAAATGGCTCAATGCAAATGATCTCAAACTAATCAAGAACAACACTCAAATCATAAGATTTAGTACAAACAATAGAGATAGCACTACTGTCAAACTATTGGGAATAACATTTGATGGGGATTTTTCGTGGTGTTGTTACATATCATTACTTACAAAGAGATTATCCACAGCCATATTCACAATCAAACGGATGAAGGCAATATCAACAGAGAAAGTATGTAAGCTGACATACTACTCAAATTTCCACAGTGTCACTACATATGGGATAACACTGTGGGGATACAGTGCAGACATGAGGGGAGTTCTTCTGAAGCAAAAAGAGGCGGTTAGAATGTTATGCAATGCCTCTAAAACAACAAGCTGCCGAGAGCTCTTCAAATCTCAGCGAATACTGACAGAGACCTCGGTGTTCATACTGGCGTGCTCGAAATATTTCTACGATAACAAGAACAAGTTCTCAACGAATTCGGAATTCCATTCATATAATACAAGAAAAAAGACTGCCTCTCAATGGATCATCACAGACTGAAGGAAACTCAGCTTGGAATCAACTACCTGTGTATAAAATTCTTTAACAAACTTCCTGTAAACTTGAAAAACGAAAAAGACACAAATTCATCAACCAAATTGAAGAACTTTCATTCAATTGCACTATCTACGCAAATGAAGAATTCTTACGACTAAAATTTTGATTACATCTGTGATTACTGTTGTTTGCTCCTTTCATCTAATCTTATTGTTTTGATTTGTTGATGTCCGAAATTTTTATTGTAATTTAATGTGCGCTATAAACGTTCATGTCCCTATTTTTGCTTGTTTTAACTTATATATTGACTAGTCATGTAATACTTGTCTTTGATGACGATAAATAAAAACAAATGGTATGTTGTGAGCAGAAAGTCGTGAATTCTATAAACTTTTGGTTTAAAAAATTTGCCTCAGTTACCCGAAGTATTATTAATGTAGCTTGATCAGTCTATACATTTTGGGTAATATAGGGTTTATCGGTAAGAGTCTTCGTTTTTCCCATATTGTATGCGCTAGTTAGTCTGCGTGTTCCAAAGCTTCTTTGACTTTTTAGATGGATGATTTCGTTGGGTTAGTTGATAATTCCTTGATCTTCAATGTTTTCAATTCATCTTCCATTTTCATATTGTATTGGTCTTCATATAGGACTAGTAGCTTTTTCCTTTGTCTGCTTCAGTCATCATAAAATGTTCTTCTTGCTTCTTAGTGGCTTTGAAACGAACCGTTTTCAATTGCTTCTTTTCGTTGGTATTCCTCATTATTTCTGTTATTTTATTATCATGAAGAATAGAATTTCGTGTATTTAGATATTTAGTCCTGCTTTGACGCCCATCAGTTCTTCGTTCCCTATGGAAACGATCTTTCTTCAGAAGATCAGTTTGTACACCATCGAACGAAAGATTCGACAGGTTTGCAAATCTCAGATAGTAGACGCTTCAGAGAGACCTTCCCAAATCCGGAAATGTGTCAAAAAAAGTCTCACTAGGAAGAAGAAATTTGTTAAGTGTTTTCTTACGCATGTTTTTTTGGTTAAAAAAATATTAAGTTTTATTACGCAATTCAAAAAAAAATTGTGTCTAATCTTCTATTCGAAAATGATAAGTTGTTCAACATAGACACTTACATTACCAGAAAATGTGACTTCAATTCTTTTTGCAGACTTGTGTTATTCATAATTTACTCATGTTCTCGCAATTATTTATTGAATTGCGAAAACGGCTGGGAGTTTATTTTATTGCTTGATTATTAAACGTTTTCACTACTTTTATATAAAAATAATCAAATAGGCTTGTAAATACATGATGAAGTATTATTGATGTCAACTTTGAAATTCTCCGACAGGTCAAAGATGTCTGATATATACTACAGTCGACATTGCGAAGTTATGACCAGATGTAACTACAAATTTACAATTTTCTAGATACAAAACCTCAAAAATCAAATGTTAGCAAAATGTAATAACTAAACACCAATGATTCCATATCTCTAACACAGTCAATATCAGACAAAAAAGATCTTTTGTTTGACGGTATAATTCATTTTTTTATTCAATATTACATAAATTATATTTAATTAACAGTCTGGGTTTTCCGAAAAAATAAACTGGGAACATAATTGTTTCCGGAGTGCTTCGGAGAATTTCAAAGCAACAAATGATAGGTGACATAATGATAATTTCTAACCTTGACCGTGACTGAATAATTGCGAAGAGCTTACCTGAGTACACTCAACGCTACGTACAATGTACAATACCATCATAATATTTGTATTTGTATGTCTTTAACTGTTATATGTTTTCGAAGAATAAATATATTGAAGATTTTTCTATTACGTGAGTTGTAATGTCAATATATCGAGGGTTCTAATTGGAAATACATAAGATTTGAATGCAAATACTATTTGAACTTTGCATGTCAAATAGCTTATATTTCAATAATTTTATAATTCCCTAGTTGTTATCTTATTCAATCAGATATGCAGTCGAAAATGGTATTAAGGTTATTGAAAACCATTGAATAAACAATAATTCTTCACATGACATGTGACATCCTGATACAATAATTGTAGAAAATGAATTTTTCATTTTCAATAGCTAACTTTTTATGATGAATTTGGGAGTTTACCCCCTACCCCCAAGCCGCAGCCGCCTCATTTTTATTTTCAAATGGCAACCCTATCTGGTGTTAATCTTTTTGAAGCTCTATGAAGCTTCTAGACAACTGCAAGAAATTCCAGAAAAAACGATTGTTAACACCATACAAGGTTAATACCCATTATTCACGTTACACCACGTCATAATTTCCTCACAAAATTGATTACGAATGGGGGGTTGGAAACTCAGCTCGTGATTTATTTAAAATACAAATGCGTATGATCAAACATGTGCTCAAGTATGTTCTGTGTCTCATTTTAATAGTTCGAAAAGTAATTCTTGCAATAACAATTTAGATGTATTATTCAATGTTTTTTATCAAGTAACAACTTTTGTATGAATATATTACCGTTTGTAATAACGAAGCAACCATAGCGTATGAAAATTTTGAAAAGTAACGTGCACAACTTCTGGGTACGCCCTTGACTCTATACTAATTTTGATACCGACCAATGACGAACGAAAGCTGTTTAATATACTAAAAACCTTGGTATGCAAGAATCAATTTTCAATTATTTCTTTTTCTCAACCGAATTTAATGAATGTTGAATCGATAAAATTTATTCACAATTTTTCAAAACTATCTAAACGTTATCAGCAGTTATATTGATAGAATAAAGAATGTAGGAAATCTAATGTAAACTATCAATTTAAATGAAAAAATAATCGAACAGATAAGCAAATATGCTACGTCACGTAAAAATTGAGATAAAAGTAAAAATTTCGACCGGATGCAGTCGGGATTATCGTGCAATATCATTTCACTACGTTGTTTCATTGATTTTACATCTTGGTGTTGTTTTGTGGTTTCCGTTGTTTGGGTAATTATGACAATTCCGGACTCTTTTGAGGTATGTTGAAGCTATGCAAATTTTTATTTGAACGTTGAGAAATAAATATAAAATAGTGTCTATATATGGAATTTTCGCTTGACTCTCGGTGAAATAACCGCTAAGGTTTCAAAAAAAATATATTAAAATACTCGTCATATGTTTCGGATTATTAGCCCATTATCAAGATTAATACATTACTGAAAAGCAAAATACTTGGGAAGAAGATCGACAATTTACAGATTAGGGAAATCACGTACACAAGTAGCAGAAACCAGCCAATTTGTAATGAGCAAACAAAGTTCTGTCTATCTCCTGTTGTGAATGCCGTTATATTTCAGTGAAACCACTCATTTTGTTTATCAATATTGTATTACTCTTGATAATGGGCTCATAACTCGAAACATATGTGGAGTATTTCAATATATTTTCGTAAATCATTTAAAATAATGTCTAATTGGAACAATTGTTTCTTTATATTACTCTAAATATTAGCCAGTCTGACTCGGAGTCAGTCATTTCGTCGAGGGATCACTAACATCAAATTTAATAATACAGGAAAGGAAAAAATTGCCATTATCTTTCACCCTTCGATTTACTAACTAACTTTCTTGTTGTTGGTGGTGATAAAAATTTTCCAAATGAATGAATCCTTGAAAAATCTCTTTATGTAATAGCTATAACGGCTAATTCTCGAAGAATATTGATATAAACGCTTTTCACTGATTGTTTCATCTTCACTTTCAGCAGCCATATTTCGAAATGGAGAGCTCGAATAAAGAGTAATAAGCAAATTTTCCTCAATAATATAAATATATAATAAATAACCTAACCTCCTGAAATAGGTTAGTGTACTTACACCCTGTAAACAGGGTGATTCTGCTGGAAAAGGAAATATTTCCCTCTGGTGGTAGATGATATTTGTTATTGCGTCCTCTTTCTGAATATGCAGATTGTTTTATGTCAATTTCATATATACATGGTGTTACATAATAGTATGTCACAACTTGAGGGGGTAAATCTACGTGCAATTTTAAGAGAATAGTTCATATAAACATAGCTTCCTTAAGCAGTTACAGGGTGTTGAAATTTCTGGAAAAAAATGTTATTTTCTTCAAAACTCCTGCAGGTATTCAGCCCAAATTTGGAATGCAAGCTATTTTTCACGGGCCTCCATCATTACACGTCCTAGATTTCGAATGAAACTCACAAGGTGTTTTTTTTTCCGAGGCCATGTCTCCTTTTGCCCTTTCAAACTTTTTTGCAGTACGCCACTGATCATTTTACAATCAATTTTCGTCATTTTCGTTTAATTTAGAAACTTTTCTGACACCTGTGATTTTTTCGTATCTCTAACTGTTTTCGAGTGAAAAATTATTAAATTTGAATTATTTGAATTTTATGTTATTCGCTAGATAAAAAAAAAATTATAGAAATACTCGATAGGTCTGCCCAAACTTTGCTTTAGTTTGAAACCTCGTCTTATACTCATTCAATATCAAACTAAAAAAAAAGAACAATTAAAATAAATTAAATTAATTGCAAGAATACAGGCCTCTGTGCTTCTTCGCATATTATCACGTACTCTTTGAAATATTCCTGGGGTATTTCTAATTGTGTCACAAGAGGTTATTATTCGATTTCTCAATTCTTCTACAGTGTTCACTGGTGTGGTATAAACTAAACTTTCGAGATATCCCCATAAGAAAAAGTCTAAATTATTTAAGTCTTGGGACCTAGAAGGCCATGGTTCTGGTCCACCCCGACCTATCCATCTGGTGTTGAATGTATTATTCAAGAATTCCCTAGCTTCTCCACTGAAATGTGCTGGTGCCTGTCATGCATGAACCACACTATGTTTCTCACCAATGGTGGCTCATCCTCGAGCAATAAAGGTAACTCCTCCCCAAGAAATTGCCGATGAGCGGGACCGTTTAGTCTGTTAGGCAAGAACAAATGGCCCAATCAATCAGACATTTAGTGAGAATTGTTCTTGATAATGAGATTCTTCAACCCAATGGGGGTATTGTGAAAATTTGTGATAGCAGTTCTCGAAAAGTTAGCTTCGTTTCTGAACATTATTTTACTATCGTAATGAGCATTTTCTCTAATTTTATCCAAGAACTATCGGCAGAAATTCAGTCCTGAAGGAAAATCTCGAGGAAGTAAAATTTGGACGCGTTAATATGAAATGGTTAGAATAAAAAGTCGTGGAGATTCCTACACGACATGCGAAATATTCAACTGATTTCTAATTTTTCTTGTACTCACATGAGAATTTAAATCAATCCAATTCGAAATTGCTTCCTCAATATCTCGAGTTCTCATAATTTGAGTTGCATCTTTAAAGGATTATTTGCAATAAAATCACCAGTTTCCCTCAACCTTCTGTGGATATTTGAAAATGTTCGCCTGTCTGGTGTTACTCGATTTGCAAAGCGCACCTGATTTAATCGCCTAGCTTCTGTTGTGTTTCCGCCAGACAGTACATGTAATGGATACCAGTCAATTCGGCGTTAGTAAAATTAGCCAGTTTTTCTTACAGCAATAACTTGAAAAGTCTTAAAAGTAATCGTTAATTTAATAAATAATTCAAGCAGACACTGGTTCAATTTCAGTATTTGTCAAAACGAATAAATAAATGGAAAAAATCAAAGCCTACTTGTCATTTTTTTTATTAGTAGTGCTTTTAATTCAGCGAATTCATACAACCGCTTCATAATTTTTTGCTCGAGAACTGTTAGAGATACGAAAAAATTACAAGTATCAAAAATATTTCTTAATTGAACGAAGATGACGAAAATTGATTTTACGCTGATCAGTGGCGTACTGCAAAACAGTTTGAAAGGCCATATGAAGACATGGCTCCGGAAAAGAAAACACCTTGTGAATTCTAGTTGTAATTTAGGAAATTTCTGGAAATTTCAACACCCTGTAGCTTCGTAACGAAGCTTTTGCGGACCTATGTTCAAATGAACTTTTTCTTGAAAGTGTACGTAGTTTTACCTCCTCAAGTTGTGACATACTATTATGTAACACCCTGGTTTGGACGTCTAAAGGCAGTGTCTTGTCGATATAGCCTGTTTTGTACCTATCACCTTCGTCCTCAATTCTGCATAGTTTTCACTCTTATTGCTCTTTGAAGATCGTCGAAGAAGTCCTTGGAAGCCCCCCAGTGCCTTTTCCAAGTATCCGACCTTCAAAGACGATTTTCCAGAAGAATCTATAACGGATGAGGTGTCCTATGAGTTTAAGTTTTCTCTTCAAGATGATTTTTAATAAATTTTTTATTTCTTTAATGTCTATAAATTTTCTTCTCAACCTATGAAATCTTGATCATTCTCCTCCTAATCCACAATTCCATCGCCGTGTCTTGTTTTTTCATATACATCCAGGGATTTTCACAAACAAATGTCTTTGCGAACATATTTTACAATTGAAAATGTGTGCTTGTAAAGAATACTTGAGGAAAGCTTCTTTGGCGATAGCTATTTTTCGCTTAATGTCAATAAGAGTTTTGTAATCTCGACTCATCTTTCTCTAGTAGCAAAGTTTTGTTTGTTTTGTTGAATTGACTCAATCCCTCGGCCAATATGAACTTCGGAGTTGATATTGAAACTGTTCTTCCATCCTTCTTTTTGTGTTATTGGCATTCATCTTCAGTTGATATTTGCATCCTATTCATTTCTTCTTATTATCTTTCAGAGCAATATTGTCCGCAAATCTGATACAAAGTTCATTCTTTCCATTCATTTTATTTCTGTGTCTTCTTTCATCTCTTTTATTACTTCCTCTATGAAGATGTTCAAGAGTTATGAGGACAGAGGACATCATTGTCTCACACCTAGCCTTATCTCCTTTTTCCAGGTCTATGTTTTTTATTCTCTACTCTTGGGACGAGGGGATGCCTGTCATGCCACAGCTGTGACCGGTCAAGATATTTCGATGTGTGCGTTTTTGTTTAGAATTCTTTCCTGAACCAAGCCTTTCAGTTCTTCAGAGCTTTAACCATGAAAATGTTTGTGGAAAAGAGGAAGATCCGTAATAAAAATAGAGAGGTTATGGGAACTATTAAACAGGGAAAACTCGCATACTTTGGGCATATAATGCGGAATGATAAGTATGAAATCCTCGGTCTGGTCATGCAAAGAAAGATGGACGGTAAGAGGGGACCTGGAAGACGACGAATCACATGGATATCCAATCTTAGGCAATGGACCGGGAAAACACCTCAGGAATTATTTCGAGCTGCAGTCAATAGAGTAATATGGGCCAAAATGATCGCCAACGTCCAGTGAGGATAAGGCACAGTAAGAAGAAGATTTGGGCTTAAGCCTTCAGTTCGAAACTTTCACCAATAGAGGGAGTTTTTTAACAGATAAGCTATATCGAAATCGTTTTAATTCAGAAAAGTCTCACTCGTATTGATGAGGGTTAAAACATCGAATTTTTTCTATGATTTTAAGGTGTCGAATAGCATCTAGTCCTTCTGGTTTTGTTGCTCTCAGAAATTCATCGAGACAAAGATAAATAGTTAAGAAGATGAAATATTAAATGGTGTTTATTGAAGTTTGAATTATTATTGCTTGTGAACTTCCAACATTTCAGCGCATAGCAACGTAATTTCTACTAACGTATAACAGTAAAGGTGGGACTTAAACTCATCGAAAGTTAACCGAATTCCAAAATTCATGAGTTCATCAAACTTTTCCCTTCAGGATATACTTCCCTCCGATAAACACATTAAAACATTAAAACTTTTTCGTTCCGGTATTTAACCCGCTGCGTTTCATTCGAGAGTTCATTGCTAATGGATTGCCGTTAAATCGATTACGAGGATTTTGTTCATTTTCTTCATATTGTTTCAACCAGCGATCTACAGGTGACTTTTGAACGATGATCTATCTTAACTGGATTTGGTTCACATTTCACTGATCATTGTGATGTTAAGGGGCCTTGAATATACTGGATGTTTCCAGCATTTGCAAATTTCGGATTGTAATAGCTTTAAACTCCAATGACGAAGATTTGTCATTTTTTTTTTTTGCCTTATAACTTTCCTCTTCGAGATATGGCTGCTCAAAGTAGAGAGATATGGTTTTCAATTTTTTCGTAAACGAAACAAACAATCCATTGTACAAAAATCTTGTGATTATCAAGGAGTTACACATGGTGCATACAGTAGACTCTTCATCATGAAATATTTAAAAAATGTTCATGAACGTACATCTTGTCAAAATAGTACCGGAAATTGGTCAATGAATCACAACATATTCCAGGGCCATATCAGATGAATACGGAGAATGTTCGATGATATTTATTGAGTTTTTAGTCAAAAATTCATTCACAGTGACCTTGTGAGATTGTGCATTATTGTGGAGCATGAGTTTTCTTTCGACAAATCTCGGCTTTTCCATGAATCCGTTCTCTCAAACACCGCGTAACGCTCAGATAATATTCTTTATTTAGCGTCTGACCTTCTGGCAAGAATTTCCAGTGCACAACATCACCATAATCTGAGACAGTCAACAGTTAACATTTCCTTGACTTGTGATCGACTTTGACGTGTTTTTTTCGGTTTCGGTTCAGTTGGAAAGTGCCATTTTGGAGCTTGTTGACTAGTATGCATGTCAAACTCTTAAACGCATGTCTCATCACCAGTTACAACGCATGTTATGAATGTGGAGTCGGAATCGACTCGTTTTCAAGAAAATTCAGATGTTTTTGAACTAGTCGAGCGGCAACACGTTTCATGCCCAAACAATCGTTTAAAATGGTACGAATTGATTCGTGATACACAAGAAGTTCATTGCCAATTTTTCTCAAACGTGAAAGATGATTTTTAATCACCATTCCTTTCACTTTATCGATGTTAACTTCAGTTAAAGATATTGTTGGCCGACCAGAGCGTAGCAAATTTCCAACCACAGCTCGACCCCTGTGGAATGCACTGTACCACTAATATGCACCTTTTCTTGATAACGTCGATGCACCATAAGCCCTCTTTAGCATTTGCAGCTATTCGGCACACGAAATTTCATCCATAATACAAAATTTGAGACAAATTCTTTGTTCAATATTATCATCAGTTGTGAACATATTTGTATAAATTGACAGAATTGACCACTGTAAACTGTAAATGACAGATTGCGTTCTAACACTGCGTCAATATAGAAATAGTTATGCCAACTTAGCAACAATAAAAGAGCATTCAAAGCTCCTTACAATAACGGATTATCGACCCCACTTCACTTCACTTCATTCAAAATATAATAAAAAACAAGTACTGTGTTTTAAGGAATTTTGCTTAATAATTGCGATTCGTAACGCGTTTCACTACACCGTAGCTTCTTCAGACGAATGAATATGCAGAAAAATATAAATGCGAATATAACTATAAATGTTCTTGAGTAATTAAAAGCTTATTGGTTGCTTCTTCTTAAGTGGTTATTTATGGCAGGTATATCCAATAAAATTAAGGAATAGATTGCTCCCCGAAAAGATTCAATAGAGGTGAAGGGCTTAAATCGACTTGTTCATTGATGAGTCTACCTGAGTGTTTGTATTTATTTATTTCTAAAGTTTCCCAAAGATCTACCTTCCAATATTTATTATCTGTATGCAAAATTTCAAACTGTGGGTCGAAAGAATGATTATTTTCTAAGAGATGATTCGCGTAATTTGAATCTGATTTTTATTTGAAAAACTGCGTTTATGATATTTTAATATTAAAATTTCTATGTGTTCTACCAATGTAGAAATTATCACAGTCATTGCAATTCAATCTACAAACACCTGATTTATTGTTTTTACCTGGTTTGGTTTTATTATTTTTATATATTTGCCTAAATTATTATTAGTTTGGAAAGCTATGTTGAAATTATTGCTACTTAAGAATGATTTCAGTTTCTCACTTGTAATACCAAGGTAGGTTAAGGTGTTGAATTTTTGTTTCAATTTATCGACAGGGTAAACTTCATTCAATGCGGTTCTACTTTGTTTTTATTTAAAATATTATTTATTAGTTTGGGATTGTAACCATTATTTTTGTCTATTTGTTTAATCAAATTTAGTTCTTTGTTGAAATTTTCTGGTGATAACGGGATGTTAATCAATCTATGAATAAAACTATTGAATGCTGACATTTTATGTTGATATGGATGACACGACGAGTTATGTATTATAATATCTGTATGTGATGGCTTATGGTAAATTGCGAAAACATGTTTTCCATTTTCATTCGAAATTGTTACGTCTAAGAAATTTATCGAATTATTGCTTTCTATTTCGGTTGTGAATGCAATTTTGGATGTAATGAATTTATATGATTTTCGAAAATTTTAACTGTCTATCTGTTCCTGTGAAGCAAATAATGATATCGTCTACATAGCGATACCAGTATAAACAATATTTACTGAGTGGATGATTATGAATTAATTTCTCTAAGTTATTCATGAAAATTTCTGCTAACAAAGGACTTAACGGATTGCCCATAATCAAGCCGTCTTCAATAGTATAATATTTGTAATTGAAATGGAAATAATTTTGATCTAAACAAATTTTTAATAATGAAAGAATATCTGATTTAATGATAGTATTGACATGATTCCTTTCTAATAATTCTTCAACTAAGTAATACGTATCTTTTGGAGGAATGTTGGGAAATAGATTCTTAACATCGAAAGAAATAAGTTTAAAATTAGGTGGTATAGTGGTATCTTTGATATTGGCAATAAGTTCGTTTGAATTTTTGACCGAAAATTCAGATTTAAAATTGCAATGTTTTATTAGCAAGTCGTTGAGGAATTTTGAAAGTTTGAACGAAGGTGCCGTTACATAAGAAACAACAGGTCTAATAGGGTAATTAGGTTTATGAAGTTTTATCAACGAATATAATTCGGGGGATTGTGGATTGGAGTTAATGAATTTATATTTTTGGTGGTCTGTAATTAATGATTTTGCTGTCGAAATTATGTTTTTAACAACTTTCTGAAATTTTGCGGTAGGATCCTTAGTTGATGTTATATAGTTTCCGGCTGTTAAGAATTCTTCAGTTTTAGAAATATAATCGGTTTTACTAATCGCAATGACGGTGTTACCTTTATCTGCTTTAGTGAATACTAAATCGTTCTTGGTACTATTTTCACGAATTGTTTTATTATCTTATAATCGGAATTGCAATGAGGTGATAATTTCAGAAAGTTGTTAAAAACATAATTTCGACAGCAAAATCATTAATTACAGACCAAGAAAATATAAATTCATTAACTCCAATCCACAATCCCCCGAATTATATTCGTTGATAAAACTTCATAAACCTAATTACCCTATTAGACCTGTTGTTTCTTATGTAACGGCACCTTCGTTCAAACTTTCAAAATTGAATGAACATGTCGATTTAAGCCCTTCACCTCTATTGAATCTTTTCGGGGAGCAATCTATTCCTTAATTTTATTGGATATACCTGTCATAAATAACCACTTAAGAAGAAGCAACCAACAAGCTTTTAATTACTCAAGAACATTTATATTTATATTCTCATTTACATTTTTCTGCATAATCATTCGTCTGAAGAAGCTACGGTGTAGTGAAACGCGTTACGAATCGCAATTATTAAGTAAAATTCCTTAAAACACAGTACTTGTTTTTTATTATTGATAATGGAATTTTACCAAGTAAAAGCCTCCCAAATTCAAATCATTCAAAATACGCCTACCATATCATTTTTTACTCAAAAACAGCTACGGTTTCGAAACAATTACAAGAGACTGAAAAAATCAAATTGGAAGGTCCTTTCAATGAACATTCCTTAAAACATCAGTAGAGCAGTACACTTTTTCTTTGACGGGGGTCAAAGTAGCATTCTGAACTGAGAGACGTTATGTGTGATTTGAAAGATCCCATATCGAAGAAAATAGAAGTTTTCATGAAATAATTGATTGTTCGTCTTCCACCAATCCTAGGAGAATGGTTTGGAAACAGTTTTTAGACGCCCAAAGTTGGTTAACTACAAGAAAGGCTTTCATCAGAACTACAGCTGTGATTTCCATGGTGAGATATATACTCGGTTTAGGGAATAGACATGGAGAAAATATTTCATTAGATTCTGTTTGTGGAGATACGGTACATGTGGATTTCAATTGCTTGTTCAACAAAGGAGAAACTTTGGAAAATCCTGAAAGAGTGCCATCTAGACTGACTTATAACCTAAGGGAATATTTGGAAAGTCCTGGAGTTCCCTTGGAGTTCTAAGGACAAATATGCCTACACTTATGTCCATTATTACTCGTTTCGTATATGATCCTTTGGTATCCTGGCCTAGGATGCAATTACATACTATAAGTGCAGAGAGAATCAATGAACATGCTGTTGATCACATAAAAAATATTGAGCTTCGATTACAGGATGTCATTAAAACTCGGGGTTTGCCACAATCCTTGTTGCCACTTTCAGTGGAAAGGCAAACAAATCACTTGATTAAAGAGGTCATGGATATTGATAATCTGTGTTAAATGTATTATGGTTGGGGACCATTTCTGTACATTGGATGGTTTATCTTGATTTCCTTCCATAAAACAGTAGAAACTCGTTTATACGGCTCTGAGTTATGTGAATTTGCGATTATGGACTACCAAGTCGAATTTATGCAAGCATGAACGTGTCGGAACTTGTTTATCCCGCTCGCGCCGTGTGGGATTGCTTCCCCGCGCTTTTCGTTATTGTTTTAGTTCGTTTACTAGTGAGCCCATTAAGATTGCCTTTTATATCTAAATAGCCAATATACTAAACGCGTAATATACTGAACGCCTTTTTATATCCAACTCTATCTCTACTGAACGCCTTATTATTTTCACTTTAGTGTTCTTTATGTTACATGGAAATCTGTCATATATTACTCCAGTCATCCTTAGGGTAACGCAGCTTCCAGTATTGTTTTATGGATATCATCAACCACACAAATTTCAACACTATCACTATTATCCCAATTCAAAGGGATACATTATATTTGAAAATCTCAACTTTCGCCAATTGAGCTAGCATAAGATGAAATTAAAAAGATTTCAACATTGATTCCAAAAAACGAATTGTTCAATCACCCTTTAGGCATAGAAATTCAATCATCAACATCTCTAATATTGATTCACAATATTCCAAATTTTTAGTTCCACAAGTATTAAATATATACTTCAGAAAGATCAATATAAGCAGATCTATAGTTTCAAATTTTTAATTTTTACTCAATAGTTCTGATTCGTATTAGATCAGATAAGAATCAATAAGATTCATGAATTATAATAAACAACAAATATGAGCTTGAAACAGCAAGATGGAAGAATGACTTCTCAAGTATATTAATGAAATAGAAGATGAAAGTTCTTCTCAAATTAAAATTAGAGTGTTCACTACTGAACACATAGAAATTTCACCTTATGTGATTGCCCTATATGTAACTATTTTGTATAAATTCAAATTGACCAAAATTCACACAATTTGCTTACCAGAAAGAACAAACATCTTCTGAATTGAAGTGATCTTATGGAAAGCAGAAATGGGATCCACAAATTTGTAAACTACATTATGGACCTTCATATACAATACAATGATATTAACTTTATATCAGTTTCACTGTTTCTTGTAACTGTCAATTTCTTAGATCCTTAACTGTCGAATTGGCAGTTGGTTTCGAGCAGTCAGCTTCTTATAAACTTGCTCTCTAATGATTGAAATTTCTATTCTTCAATATTACTTCTCTTCAATTCATTTTCTTATGAATCTTTATTATATACCATGAAATGAAAATGAAAGGAAAAAATTGCAATAAAACAACTTCATATTTCCATATTACGTGATAAGCATACTCATTTTACACAATTATATGAAATACCTATAGTACAACTACCCATTACGAAAATTGTCAAATTGCTTAGCATTCTCCAAATAGTAGTTGAATTTTTTCCAAAATATGAGTACATATTTAAACATGTCAAAGCGTAAGAGAGTGGTGTTATCGCTTAAAGACAAAATAAATATTATTGATTCATTACAAAACGGAGAAACCAGCCCTAAGTTAGCTGATAAATATGGAGTAGGTACGATAAGTGATATTAAGAAGAATACCTATTCAATTTAGTTGTACACCTGCAAATTAGATAGTGAAGACGGAAGTGAAAATCGGAAAATGATGAAGAGACCGAAAAATTAACTTTCAGAAGAAGCTCTGTATTGTTGGCTTTTACAAAAACGATCAACTGGGCAACCGACATCTGGACCTTTGTTCTGTGAAAAAGCATCACAGTTAAATAAAAAATTAGGCGGTGATGAATCGTATGTAGCAAGTATAGGATGGTTGTACAGATTTAAATCACAACAACTTTACAAGGTGAAAAAATGTCAGCTAATGTAGATGCAGCAAACTCTTTTAAAGCTAATTTTAGGAAAAAATTGAATGAGAATAACCATGACTTGGATTTTTTTATAATGCTGATGAAACTGGATCAAACTGGAAGTCGTTACCTTCAAAATCTTTAGCTTCTAGGCGAGAGAATTCAGCTCCAGGATATAAAACAAGCAAAGAGCGAGTAACAATATTAGTTGGCGCTAATGCTACCGGAACCAACAAAATACCTTTGCTCCTCATAGGAAAATCAAAGAAACCCAGATGTTTTGAAAATGTCAGGGTTGAAAGTGATGTTTCCACTGTGATGCCATTTAAGGAAAAATTTCTATCGGTCTATAGATGGAATCAAGCAAATAACAGGTGTATAATGCTAATGAATCAGCCATTTTTTGGAAACGTTTACCCGACACAACTTGAGTTCATCAGGGGGAAAAATCAGCACCAGGTCGAAAAATGTTTAAGACCGCTTAACATTCATGCCATGCTGCAACGCGACTGAAACTCACCAATTACCTTGGTGAAAAGTCTTGGGAAAAGTGGCAAATCCACGAGCATTCAGAAACGAAATTTCACTACCAGTTGTCTACAAAACATCTACCAGAGGCTGGATGTCCAGACTATTATTTAATGAATGGTTTAAAACATCTTTCATCCCCGAGGTGAAGGATTTTTTGACTAAGATTAACAAGCCCTCTAAAGCTCTGTTGTTGGTAGACAATGCACCATCGCACCCACCTGAGAAACAGGTTAATACTGATCCAAACTTCAGAGTTATATTTTTGTCACCCAACTGTACTGCCGTTCTCCAACCTATGGATCAGAATTCAATTCAAAACATTAAAGTGTCGCATAGAAGATGCCTTCTTGATCATATCATTTCGCATGAAGGTGAAGGGATAGCTTTCATTTTGAAGCAGTATAATTTGAAAGATGCCGTAAACAATCTTGCCCAATCTTGGAACCCAATTACTTCAAAAATTGTTGTGGCATGACACTACAGAAGTAGAAGAATCAGATGATGAAAATATTCTACTCTCAGAGCTTCAGAATAAACTTCGTCCAAGAAAATGACTTAACATTACCATCTGGGCTGTGGGAGACAAAGAGTTTGTTATCGATTTTACTGAAGAAGAGCTTATACAGGATGCTTTAGGAAGGAATATTGAAAACGTAAAGGAATCTTCTGACTCAGAGGATGATTCAAATAGTATGGTAAAAGTGAAGCAGATACTGTCAATGCGTTCTCCCTGATTATCAGAATAATCTTCCTACAGAAGACGTATTGCTCCTAAAAACGCTCAAGGAAAAATCAGTTCAGATGGCAGCATCGAGAATGGTTCAGAGTAAAATCGATGGACATTTTAAACGTCATAAGGAATAGCATGTTGTTTATGTACACGAGCTTACATTTAAATTCTATATTTTCTATGAGAAAAGATTATAATGAATGGAAAATCTATAATTTGATTCTGTTTTATAATAGAAACTATTTTTTGTTCAACTTTTCGATAGTGAAGTTGTACTGTACATATTGTAAACAAATTATTCGTACATACGTACCTAAATATTTTATTTTATTTTCAATAAGTGTTAATTTTTTAATAAACATTGATTATGTTGATACCTATCTGTTATTTTTAATAAACACACAACATTATTCTTCATACATTCGATTATCCGAATGCCTATCGACTACAATTAGTCTGGTTAATCTGTATATGAGAAAGATTTTATCATATATATTATTTGATATTTTATTCATTGAAGTTTTTTGTATTTTTTAAAAAAATGTTATTGCACTGAAAATGAGTTCAGAATGTATGACATATCGTCACTATTTGTGATGAGGGGAGGCGTTGCGCGATTTGTTTATATTTTATGTTTTTGATGGGATTGCTTTATTCTGGCTAGATAATTTGTAGAACTGAAGATGTCGATAACACCTATGTTTATAGTAAATGAATAATTTCTGTAACGGAGACGAAGAAATAGCCGGCAAAATTGTTTTGATTATTGAAGGAAAACAGCCATTATTCTATCGAATAAACCAAGATCAACATTTCTGCATTGCATAAATATCTTTCATCTCATCACAAACGCCTAAAATGCAGAATTATTATCGGCGTAATCGAAATCCGTACGAAATTCCAAGGTAACATCAACAATACCCATTCCGTTTGTTACCTTTCGAAATTACACCACTCATAGCCTTCCGTGATCGTTCTGCATCAACATTAGCATCGTATCTCCTCGAGGCACCAACGCTGCCGCTAGTCGGCCACTCGTTTGTTTGTAAACATTGCAAAATAAATGAAGAATTCGCTCGGCGATGTTGCCTTGCCAACGGCGTTGCGCAATGATACATCGCAAAATCATAATCTTTTAGAAAGTGTCTGGTTCAGTAACGTCAGTTAATTGCATAATGAGAAACGAGAGAGGGTCAGGTAGCCAAGAGGAATTCGTAGGTTGTCATAAGTAGAGCGTAATGCATGACTTAAGTGAGTGTATCAAAGTCGTCCTTGTGCATCGTCGGTTTCAATAATTTTAATAACAAAAACCAGTAATATTTTTTGAGGAATTTTACTGAATAATTGTAATTCGTAACGCGTTTCACCATACCGTAGATTTTTCAGACGAATGAATGTACAGAAATTATGATAACTATATATAGATACAATTGAGAATATAAATACAAATGTTCTTAAGTAATTAAAAGCTTGTTGGGTTGCTTCTTCTTCAGTGGTTATTGATGACAGGTATATCCAATAATATTTAAGGAATAGATTGCTCCCTGAAGAGACCTGGAGGGTGCTCTTATCAAAAATACCTTCGTTATTGAACTTAGGAACAAATATTTTTGTTTTTCCTCGCCGAATTCTCAGTTCAAAAGTTAGATTACCTGTTTTATTCACGAAATATTTGTTTACGAATGAGGGCGATGTAGTTCTGTGTTCTACCAGCAATGGTCTCAGACGTACGTTATTTAGTTAAGCGCAAGCTAGGCGAAAGTTGTAATTATCCTCGACGTAAACCTAAACGGATTGAAGTGGATTTAGAAAGGTCGTATTAAGGATATTGAAGAAGGGTTATAAGATTGCTCAAGAGTAGGTGCAGAAAATCGCTACTATATATTCGCAGAGAAATGGTGAGGCAGAACAACCGAACAATTCCGATATAAAACGAACTTTCCGAAGTTTGTTCTTTTTATTCTTGTCGTCGATCCCTGAGTTATCCCCCTGAATTAGAATTCACGATTTAGGAATTTCCGTTGTGGAATTGAAACTGTAATAAAAACAAGTAATGTTTTTTGAGGAATTTTACTGAATGATTGTGATTTAACGCGTTTCACTATACCGTAGCTTCTTCAGACGAATGAATGTACATAAATTATGACAACTATATATGGATACAACTGAGAATATAAATACAAATGTTCTGAAGTGATTAGAAGCTTATGGAGTTGCTTTTTTTATGTGGTTATTGATGACAGGTATATCTAATAATATTAAGGAATACATTGCTCCTGAAGAGATTCAATAGAGGTGAAGGTCTTAAATCGTCTACATAGCGATACCAGTATAAACAATATTTACTGAGTGGATGATTATAAATTAGCATTGTTAGCAGAAATATTCATGAATAATTTAGAGAAATTAATTCATAACCATCCACTTAGAAAATATTGTTTATGTAGACGATATCATTATTTGCTTCGCAGGAACAGATAGATAGTTTTTTCTAAAATTATATAAATTCATTACACCCAAAAATTGAATTCACAACCGAAATAGAAAGCAATAATTCAATAAATTCCTTAGATGTTACAATTTCGAATAAAAACGGAAAACATGTTTTCGCAATTTACCATAAGCCGTCACATACAGATATTATAATACATAACTCGCCGCGTCATACGTATCAACATAAAATGTCAGCATTCAACAGTTTCATTCATGGATTGATTAACATTACGTTATCACCAGAAAATTTCAACAAAGAATTAAATTAAATTAAACAAATAGCTAAAAAAATGGTTATAATCCTAAAATAATAAATAATATTTTGAATGAATTGCATTGAATGAAGTTTACCCTGTTGATAAATTGAAACAAAAATTCAACACCTTAACCTACATTGGCATTACAAGTGAAAAACTGAAATCATTCTTAAGTGGAAATAATTTCAGGAAAGTTTTCCAAACTAATAATAGCTTAGGCAAATATATAAAGAACAATAAAACCAAGTCAGATAAAAATAATAAATCAGGTATTTATAGCTTGAATTGCAATGACTGATAATTTCTACATTGGTAGAACACATAGAAATTTCGATATTAGAATCATCTCCTAGAAATAATCACCCTTTCGACCCACAGTTTGAAATTTTGCATACAGATGATAAATTTTGGAAAGTAGATCTTTGGGAAGCTTTAGAAATCAACAAACACAAACACTCAGGTAGACTCATTAATGAGCAAGTCGATTTGAGCCCTTCACCTCTATTGATTCTCTTCAGGGAGCAATTTATTCCTTAATTTTATTGAATATACCTGTCATCAATAACCACTTAAGAAGCAACTCCTCAAAATGACTTTTTATATTCTAGAGCTGATTAGCATTTATATCCACAGAACGTTTTGAGGTTATGTGTCAAGTATAAGTCAGGGAAAATGTTTCTTTTATTCTCAAAGCTATCGGTTTTGATTTTAAATCATTATTATCACCTAAAAATGAATTTTGCAGTGTACCAGAGCTGATAGGCAATCATTTAAACAGTAGATTTAGAGGTTATGTGTCAAAAAAGTACGGAAAAACGGTTTTTCGATTCTCAGGTTGATGAATATTGGTTTTAAAACTTTATTTTCACTTGTAAATGAGTTCTTCATTGTGTTAGAGTGAATTTGAGATTATTAACTCATCTGATTTTGAGGTTATGTATCAAATAATTATTTGAAACGATGGAAAAACTGGTTTTTGCGTTTTTTGAGTATGACGCACCATGAAAATGACCATTCTGGTGGCGGTATTCGAAAGAACGGAAAAAAAGACACAAAATAGCACTAACATAAAGTAAGCGAAGAATTTCGGACATTACATAAAAAAAATTCCAATTATTTTTTCTGGGCGCATATTTGATCGGAAAAATTCTAAAAAAATCATGGTTGTTCATGACCAAAAGATGAACCTCCATGAATTTTTTCAGATTTTTTTTCATTGAAACTGCGCCCGTAAAAAAATAATTACAAAAACAGAGAACATAACCTATAATATCGAATGTAGAGCCCCTAGAGGGCTGAAATTTTTTTTGTAGGCATCTTTTTACATCCTCTATCGAATGTGAAACCTGCTGTAACGATTCGTTCTTAGGCAATTTTGACCATCTAATCCCGCTATAGCCTTTGACGTAATTTTCGGACATTTGTACCGTTTCTGATGTTATTCCTTGTTCTACGACGCTGAAATTTCCACTCGATGATATCAATGATTAAATTGGATAAAGCGGCGAATATATTCGGCAACGTGTTCAACCATGCTTACAAAGAGAATTGTCTGGAGCCAAGAAAATCCGCTCGGGAGAACATGCCGTAAAGATTCGTTCTCAGGCAATTTTGACCATCTCATCTCGCTATAGCCTTTATGATTTTTTTGCGATGTCCCCTGAATGGTTACAAAGAAAATTCTTGCACAGACATATTCATCAGTTACTAATCCATATGTAATTCAAATTTGATTCAGATAACATGAAAAATAAAATCATGTCAACAGTTTGTAGCCAAACGGATACTCTCATTTTTTTTCATTTCATAGAAGAAAATACTTCGAACACACTTATTTAATCGTTCTTTCGCCTCGTGTCCTTCACATTTTACCATTTCTATCGTTTAGTTCGCCGAACAAGAATTCATTTTAATAGTATCTTAAGTTTCGTTTGTGCTTGTTAGCTGTCATCGCGAATCGCAATACGTCGACCTAAATACTATGCGCTTTTTATCTCTCATCTGCAATTACTGTAGACCGAACGCGATCGTTTCGAAACCTTGCAATAAGGAAACGATTCGAAGAAGAACAATCTCTTAATATTATTTCATGCGCACTCTATTTATTTCATGGAAATGTCAGATGTCAAGATATTAAGTCGACGAAGACGAATTACAGGATGGAGACTGACGCTGATACTTTATGATATATGACACGAAGGAGGAAGAAACTTCATCGAGTTTTTTAGGTCTTATACGTCTCTCTCTCTCTGCTGAACCGTTCACTGCAGATTTTTTTTGAAAGATTAGATTTGTCCAGTTTATTATTGACTTCAATTATGATTATTTTGAACTAAACAGAGTGGAATACCATATTTGTAACCCATTTTGGGGCACCGTACCTTACCAATAGACACTCCAGTCGGGGGTGGACCTTGGCCAACTCAACAATCTGTCTCCAAACCGAGTGGTTCTTCATTGAATGTCCTTTGATCTTGCTCTTCAGCTCTAGCTATGACGCCGAATTCATCTGCATATGGACAAAGTTATGTCGTTTTGGTAAATATGGTGTCTCTTTGATCTCTTGATTTTAAATCTTTGTGTAATGCTATACTAAAGAGGATTGAGATAGACAGTAGTAATATGCATTTTCTGCACCGCAATATACGATACTGATGATCTTCTGATGAGGACGAAACTGCAGTCTGCCGCTTCGTTTCTCGGCATCCTGTTTAATTGCACTATTGTGGCTCTTTGAGGCTGCTTGAATGGCGGGCAGATTTGAGAACTAGCAAGAAGGATCATTTATTAATCTACTACATTTTGATTGATTCTTCTTGTCTCAAATTTATATATATATATATATATATATATATATATATATATATATATATATATATATATATATATATATATATATATATATATATATATATATATATATATATATATATAGGTTTTACCCCGACGAGCTGCCCATATATCTGTTCATGCAATCAAACTGATTTCATGAAAAATATTAATCCACCACCCGGTAATTAATACCATTGCCAGGCAATGATTATAATCAAAACATATCCTGGAGTAATTATATATTAAGATAACGTTAAATGTTATGAGAATAAGTCAACACTACACAACTTCTTATCAGAGAAGCAGTGGAAATTGAAAAAGGAGGAACAATGAACAAAGGAGACGAAACCCTCAACCTATCAAAGGCTTAGAAAGTTATTTTACCACTAGCAAACCGGCATCATCAACAGATAATAAAGAAAGTATCCCCACCACCAGAACCACCGATGCCCACAATGAGGACATAAAAGGAGAACCACCGACAAACCGCTATCAGTTACGCTCGAGACATCGTCTACCGAACGCCTGAAGGACAACTTGTCCAATGCCGCAAATGCCATCGTGGCCTATAAACGATACAACATGCAACATCTTCTTGTACAATGATAACATCTACAGATTACCTCGAGAGGCATAATTCCATGGCAAGGGTTTACCATCAGGCAATTGCAACTTCCGTCAAACTGGTACAGGATGCTGTCAAGCCATACAAATACCGAAAACCCCTCTTGGAGAATGAGACCTTCAAATTGTACTGGGACTCGACGGTTATCACGGACTATGGCACATAATAGAACTGATATTGTTCTAGTGAATAAACACAAACAATCTGCGTACGCGGAGAAGCTGGTTAAGTACAAGGATCTTGCCGAGGAAATCCATAAACTCAAGTCGACTGATGGAATCACATCTCCCTCAACATACCGAACGCCTTGGGCTTAAAACTGATATTATATCTATTTCCCAGAAGGAGGTGATACTACAGACCTCGAGGATGGACAGAAAATTTTTAACATGCTCGTGAAGCTGCCTTGTAGAGAAATCTTCCGGCATTTCAAGTAATACCCATAATGGTGAAGAAAAAAATATATCACATCATCGAGCAAAATATAGATGATTCTTACCGTAGATGTTTTTGTTCTTCAGAAACAGCTTTTCATATATTATCATCTTTCTCAATACTTGCTCAACAGATTATTTAAAACGACATAATGCCGTCGCTAATATTATTCATTTTAATTGAGGAATAAAACATAACCTCATTCCCAAGGGAGACAAATGTGAACCAGAGATAATTTGTGAAAACAACAAATATAAACCTTATTTTGATAAAACGATTCTTTGCAACAGAGCTGTAAATCACAATAAGCCAGAGTTCTCTTTTACGAATGAACAAAATCGAGTAACATATATAATTGATATAGCTAAACCCGACACACATAACATAAAAAATAAATACAATGAAAAAATTTCTAAATATATGATGCTTGCCGACGAGATGAAGAAAATGTGGAACAGGTGTTGTTTCTAGGAATCCTCAAATAAATATTGAGATTTTAGGGCTGAAGAAAAATTAATTCCAACAGTTACAGAAGATAAGAGTTATCAAAGCTGGGAGCTAACAACGGGAAGTATCCAGGGTTCTGGGAAGTAGCCCTAGTGTCATAAACCGTTTATGGTCGCGTTTAAATTAAACAGGTAGCGTAGAAGAACGCCATACAGGTCGTTTCAGGATTAATATAGTCGCTCAAGACCGATTTTTGGTTTTACAAGCCAGAAGAGATCGTACTACCACAGCATCTCAATTAGCTCAAGATCTATCACGAGTTCATAATGTACAAATTTCCGACCAACCTGTGAAGAATCGACTGCACGAAGATCAACTCCACTCCAGACATCCTCTAAGAGTTTCACAACTGACCCATGGAAATCGCGCTGCTCGTTTATGTTGGTGCCAAGAACACGTAAACTGGGATCAAGAGAGGTGGGCCATAGTTCTCTTCAGTGATGAATCTAGATTCAGTTATTATCCCGATTCGGGAAGAATTCGAATATGGAGGGAACCTGGAAAGCAAAACCGCCACCAGCATGCTCGAGAAGTTGTTAGACAGGGAGGCGGATCAGTGATGTTTTGGGGAGGTACCGTATCTCCAAACAATGGGTCAAAATCCACTCTTCCAACAAGAAAATGTCCCTCCTCATCGTGCAAGAGTTTTTTTGAACGTTCTTGAAGAGAATGATATCGATCTTCTACCGTGGCCATTCTGCTCTCCAGATCTAAATCCCATCGAGAATGTGTGGGACACCCTAAAAAGAAATCTCCTGCGTCAAAACGTCTTCCATCATGAACAGGAGCTTCGATTAGCAGTTCAGGGGGCTTGGAATGACTTAGGCCAAAGTGTAATAGACAATTTAATATTGAGCATGCCGCGACGATGCCAAAGTGTCATTAATAACAGAGGTAGGCCTTCTGGGTACTGAAAAATATAAATGCTTCCATATCGTTTCGGAAATATTAGTTCAGGATTTTTTTTTGTGATTTACCAAATTTCGTCATTTTCAAATTTCAAACTTCTTTCTATAATAGGTGCTTTGGGGAAGTCAGATATTACTTTGTTTTCTTGAGAATACGTTATATACAATACATTCTAACAAAAACCGAAAGATTTCTATAAATTCGAATCATCAAATTCATATTTTAAAGATATTGGTAAGTGTTCCTAGACTTTTTGAGGTGTTTATATATACATGTTTTTGGTAGGTCAACATTCTTTATATTAAAATATCATCAGATAACATATAACGAACTAATTGAAAATCATTGTGTAAATTGAGAAATCAACAGAAACAATAATATATACATTTCGATTACTTGTTTTGCACAATGTGATTGCCTAGGACATACCTTTCAGATTGATTGATCGTTATAAGAACGTTACACCACTGATCCTTTAGCATTTACAGTTCTCAACTGTTCCCCCTTACTAGCTTCTTGGCGAAAATATCCAGAGTCGCGTGGGAGGAACGATATATCATCTTATTCAAGACTTAATTTTAATTATGATGGGAATGCGACTTATCTCTACGTTATGTATTATGGAGAATGCGGAACAGCATCCCAACGGGAGTCGCTTTTTGTGTATTCTGAGTGTTAAAACAAACAATTAGATTTTATACCAGGATATGTGAAATTTCTCGAGATTCAGAATTAATGAATAGTCCTCCGAGGGAAGCTGATGCGTTCACTAGCATCTTGAAGAGGACCAAATTGTAAGTTATCGATTTTCGATTTTTTTTATTCGCGCTTCCCAGGAATATTCGAACCTGTTACACTACATGAATGGGCGCCTGAGAAGAATTGAGGTGTCTGTTGAACTCGCTTCTTGAAGAAGGCCAAATTGTAGGATGTTGGTAAGATGTTGGACGGAAGCGAGTTCCACAGATCACCGGCCCTGTAAACGAAGGAATTCTTATAGAGAGAGGTTCGAGGGGTCGTTAAATGTACCGTCATATGATGAGAACTCCTCGCCAGCCTAGTGTTGCCGCGAAACATGAGTTTTTCCGGAACAAGGTCTTGCAGCTCCTTGGAGGATCCCATGGAAGTATCTCTAAAACAGAGAAAGGTGTTCAATTTGTCTTCTGAGAGCCAGCGGTTGGAGATCGCGGGTGATCGGCGCACAGCCTGTTTTTGCACACTATTCAACATCCGCAACGTATGTTGCATGAATGGGAACAATATTCCAAAGCAGGTCGAATGTGCGCCTTATATAGAAGCAACAGCTAAGATGACGTAAAGTATCGCTTGGTTCTGAAGAGAAAACTATGTTTAGCTGATGCCGACTTAGCTATTGCTGATACATATTCATGCCAGCAAAACCCTGAGTTGACCGTCATTCCGAGAAGGTGCATCGAATCTTTGGATGCAATTTGTTGGCCTTGAATCATTAGAGGAGGTTCTCCAGCAGGGATCTTTCTAGAAAACGTTGAAGTTGGTGCTCAATTGAATAACACTCTGGGTGATTTTAACCCCACCAAACCAACGCCGGGTGAAGACTGTGGAATGTAGAGACTCATGCCTACAAGAATGACTTCAGTGACGGATCAGTGCAAACATAAATGTCAACATCTTGAAAGCAGACACCATTAAAGAGAAAAGACGGGAAAAACTTCAATGTCTCGTGGATTCTGCATATTGTTCAATTGAAATCTACCATTGATCGAAATAGTCGAAGGTTTGATTGAATATAAATCCTGGAATCCTTCAATCTTTCGACGTTACCCTTTATTAAAGTTTCTTTACATCCATCCGTTTCATCTACACAGCGAAAATTAAATTCCGTATCTCGAAACATCCGAAGAGTCCATGAACGGAAAGTCTCATAACAGTTAGTCAAGGGTTATAACGCTGATGACCCTCTTCGCTAATGAGGCAAGAACGAAGCCGGCTCTACTATATTTTAATTTTCGACGCCCTGAATAAGAATACACCCAAAACCCATTTACGGGGACTATCGCCGAATCAGAAGACGAGCCGGGTAGACAGCGCAGGAAATGGAAAGATAATTGATTTCACTCTAAATAACATTAGGGGAGTCCCTGGAATGCTTGAACATCGAGATATTCCATTTACATTCTCTTGAACCTTCCGATATAGATTTCATGTAAAATGAAATCGAAAAATAGAGAGAGTTACAAGGAAATGCCGTGTGATTCTGTAAGAACCCGAAATGTTTCTATACAGTTATATTAAAAGTACAAACGGTTGTTATCTATCTATTCACCTTATACAATAAGATAGCAATTCCTAGAATCACATAGAACGGCTTGAAAATACCACAACTTCTTGAAGTGTTTTTTGACCCACTCCTTCTGATAGTGTCCCCTAAAGTTGGGGAAGAAGAAGAAACTAATTTTCGAACGATGATTTTTGTTTTGTTTTTCTTTTATGAAAGGCTTCAGGATGTGCCACAGAATATCAGTTTTATTATATATATGGGGTTCAAGGATATCTGCGATGTATCTGGCCGCTGTCATTCTTCCATTATTCACTAGGACTAACTCAGTTCGACTATGGAAAGAAATGCCTGCCCACACCATTACTGAGCCGCTTCCGAAGTTTTCGGTTTGCCGGATATTACATGCTGATACCGTTCCCCAGGTCGTCTGTATACAGGCATGCGTCTATCATTTGATACTAGACAGAACATTGGGCCATTCTGGAATACCCCAATTTGCATGTTCCCTCGCAAACTGAAGTCCTGCAACTCGATGCTCTCTGGTGAGACGCGGGCCAGTAGAAGCCACCCTTGGTCTGATACCGTCTTCTTTGAGCCTGTTCCTAACAGTTCGCAATGAAATATGCACATTTCTGGAAAGTGGAAGTTCATTTTGTAGCATTCTGGCAGTACAGCGCCGAACTCTTTGGGCAGTTGAACGAAGCCAACGATCATCAATTGGTGATGTTATCCGATTTGTTCCCTGTCCGGCCCTTCTTCCATATTCCCCTGTTTCGTGGTACCGATTAATTGTTCTTGAAATAGTGCTTCGATTAACATTCAACAAGTTAGCCACATAACGTTGGCTTCGGCCCTCCTCTAGAAGTGTTATAATTCTTACCACTTCATGATCACTCAAATAGCGTCTAGGACATTAAGCAGCCATTACAATAAATTCAAAGATTCGAAAATCAACAAGAAACACAGAAAACTTGCATTAATTTAGCGAAAAAACTGAAGAGAAATTGAATGAATACTTATAGTCGAATAAACTCACTCTTGTTTCAGACGTGTTTGAGATCATATGAAAACAAATGTTATTACATAGATAAGATTTTTTTCCCCTCGTATGTCCAAAAACATATGTTGACAAAGAAACTGCGATCGAGCTGCATAATCTGTTGTGGAATTCAGAATACCAGGTGATGGGACAATTTTTGGTGTGTGTATTTGGCTGTCAAAAAGACGATATATCATCAGTTTTCCTAAAAAACCGCTCTCCCAATATCTTGATTCGACTACTAGAACTCTACAACTGGATCTTGTCTCGCAAAGAATTTCCATCCATCTGGCGTGAATCCATCATTTTTCCCGTGTACGAACCGAACAAACCTCCAACCGATCCAGACTCTTTCAGACCCATATCATTGATATGCACACTATGCAAACTTCTAGAAAAATTATCAACAAACATCTGAAGTGGTACCTTCAGAAACATAACCTCATAAACAAATTTCAGTCAGGTTTCAGACCGAACACTCTTCACAACGAGATTCTGTTGTCTTCAACTCGTCATCAGTCTAAATTCTAAACCGACTCAAACAGATTAACTCATCAGGCAACATCTTTCTTTTTATCCAAAACTTCCTCGCCTACCGATCATTCAGAGTTTCTATCAATGGCACTTGCTCAAAATCCTATCACACTAAGAATGGAGTCCCGCAAGGATCAGTTCTTAGTTCAACATTATTTCTCCTCGCCATTAACGACATGTGTTCCTCCATCCAATCACCAGTCAGATACGTCTTTTACGCAGGTGATCTCATTCTCTACTACCAGGCAAAAAACCAAGAAAGCACTGGCAATATACTACAGAATTCTATAAACACTCTAGACGAATGGTCAACAACATTTGGCTTCAACTTCTCGACATCAAAATCGAAAGTAATGAAATTCAGTTATAAACAACCTCGTCCATTACCAAACTTATACCTGAAAGGCCGAGCTCTCGACGAAGTCAACAACTACAAAATCCTTGGACTTACATTCGATAGAAAACTCAGCTGGAAAAATCATATCGATGATCTGAACCGACTCAATATCCTGAAAACACTTGCGCATTATCAATGGGGAGCCGAAGAACAAGCACTACTCAAAATTTACAGAGCCCTCATTCGCTCGAATCAAGAATACGGTAGCGTACTGTAAAATACCGCATCACCATCGAATTCTGTTCAAAATACTGCCCTCTGCTCATGCCTTGGAGCCTTTCGCTCCAGCCCTGTGAAAAGCCTTTATCGAGAGTCACAGGAACTTCTTGTCCTTGCACATGAACCACTACAAAACACCAACATTCTTGACACAATTCCAATCACTCACTTCATTATCGCCCCATGGCGCATTCTTTCAATACCACTCTATCGAAATATAGGAAAGAAACAACAAGTCCAATAGTCCACCAGCAAGCCTTTGCAGGACTTCTTAATAAACAGCAATTCGGGAAAATTCTCTACACGAATGCTTCGAAATCAGATAACAATGTAGGATGTGCAATAACAGATAGTTCCGCACACATACAGAAAGCAACTTTGCTCCCAATATACAGCATTCATACTGGAGAGCTTTATGAGATCTACAAAGCACTAACAAATCCAATTCACCTAATTCCTCTCTGGCAATATGCACTGACTCCCTCTCATCTATATCTTACGGCCGCCGAAAACATCCCTATCTGTCTACATTATCAAAACTGTCAACTTACTACAACACATATATTGACAATCTGTCCATTCTACGAAAATTCCAATTCATACCAAACTCAAGAGGACATTCAGTAAAATTTTATGCTCCACCAGTGAGATATCTAAATCAGCAACATTTTCAAAAATAATAAACCTTATTAATGTTATTTAACTCATTTCCTAAATTGTTAATTTCTGTTTAATGTTTGTTCACGTGTCAATGGCCATTGCGATGTCGAGACACTTACCAAATCGTTACAGGCGACGAATTTTGAATATATACGTACAAGCCCAAAACTAAACAAAGATCGACAGTATGGATCTTTCAAGACGAGCCAAACCCAATAAAAGTTATTCGTGCACGAAGCACTTTGAAGCAAATGGTTGCCTGTTCTTTCAGGAAAACCGATCTTGTCGCCACCATGGCATGAGAGTAACGTAGAAGGTCAACTCTGAATGGTACAACCATTCGTTTGCCGGAAGTGTTCTATGAGTTGAGGAAAACAAGTCGAAGAACTAAAATTATTCTTCATCATGACAATGCAATCTCACACACATCAGCACAAACAATTGGGTATTTGAACACCCAAAACATTGAATTAATGAGTCATCCACCTCATAGTCCCGATTTGGCACCTAGCGACTTCTTTCGTTTTGCGGATATCAAGAAAAAACTACGCGGGCAACTAATCTCGACAGCAAAGGGGGCAGTTGATGTCTTCCAAATCTATATTTTGGAGTTATCTCATTCGGAGTGGTAGAAGTATTTCAAAAATTGATCTAAGCGCATGCAGAAATGTATCGATATCCATAAAGAATACTTTGAAAAACAATAAAGCTGTTTTACCCTAGGTTACTTTTTTGTCGGCAACCTACGTATGTTTCCTCTTCGAGTACCATGTCATGACCTTGAGAAAATTAAGTTAGGTGCCAAATCTTCATTTCAAGTGAGGAATCACCTGAAATAAGTCTGCATACTTGGGCAACACCCCGTACACCATTCGAGTTTGTCAGAATTATGATATAACCGAGTTTACCATTTCGAAAAGTATTTAATTTCATGGATGTCATTTCAACTTACTGCCGTGACGCTATTAAAAAAGGTCCAGTTAATCTGCTTGAGCTCGAGTAAATCCGTATCGAAAAAAAGCGCGCGAATTAGGACTGTGAGATCGAATAGGTAGGCATGTTGACAAGGCGAAGAAATTGGGGACAAATTGAATTTCTGCCTTCGTCATGCAGGAAACCCTCTCGGGATGGAGAAAACAGGACTGGATCAAATAATTCATTACGACTAGGAACTTTGAAGCAAATATTGACTCGATCACAATCAACTTGATTTCGTTTAAAGAGGGCTGTATGTATTGGCACTTCATAAATTAAATGGTCGTTGAAAAGGGGCAATTTCAATTACGCTAAGCGTTTGGAGACCCACGAAATGAATTTAATGTTCGGGATCGAAATCGATATTAATATATTTCGTTTTGCTTTTTAATTTTGTTTCGCTGCCAAAACCGACCTGAGTAAATAAAGGTTCAATATAGAAATTCGCATTCGTATTTGTTCTTTTTGGGGTTCTGTATTCTAGAAGGAAAGAGGAACCCTTATAGCCCATCTGTCTGTCTGTCAAGACATATCTCAGTAATTTATGTACGTCTAAAATTGTAATTTAAAGGTACGACTGGTCATGTTGCACAAGAAAATTGGACTCAGCCTACAAAGATTTCATTCGCCCTGCAGAAGAGAGAATTTTCACTGACCCCTCTGACTTCTGGTCCTTTATCCAGCAAAAGAAAGGACATTCAAGAATAAATGGTGAGATACGTGATGAAGATCGTTCCTATAAAGGATGGGGATGTTTTTGTCTAGATATTAGATATTACTATTTGAGTTAGGGGTACCTAGCAGCCCGGCCACTCCGACCCAGTGGTCTATTGTGGCACACTTTGTCCTGAATATCATCCACGAGCTCCATCCTTCTCGTAAAGGATACGAGTTTCGTGGGTGAGAGCTTAATAAGCTCAGTCAGCTTCAGTTTGCAAGATCTAAGTTCTTCCATCCTGACCTTGTCCCCAGCAGGGCGCTCTCTTATAACATGTTCCATTGATTCTATATCTTCTTCAAATAACCCACATGAAGGATCCTCAATCAATCCTAATTTATTTAGGTGTTTCCTTAGGTGACTGTGCCTGTTAGTATGGCAGTTAAAACTCTCAATTCCAACCTAGAGAGTTCAAGCCACACCTTGGCTTTTGCAGTGGAAGGTCCACTGATGGCACGTCGAGCGTGTCTGAGTCCTGGGAGGCTCATCTAATGCTCACGTACCCTCAAGTCCATCCAACGGTTGTTTTCCATCCTTGCAGTTTCCAGGGGAATTCCGATCTTAGGCTCCGGTCCTATGAACTTCAGGTTAGTTCCTCGAGCGGCCAATAAGTCCGCATTCTCATTTCCCTCAATTCCCGAGTGACCAGGAACCCATTTTAGAGGGAGCCTGTCCCGCTTTCCTTGTTTGGCAAGGGTCGAGCGATATTCCTGCACCATAAGTGACGTACAAGTATCGGATGCCAATGCTTCCAGTGCAGCTTGGCTATCGGTGAGGATTTTAATGGACCTATTTGCTAATCCCTCCGCAAGCAAGAGGTTTGCACAGTAGTCAATGGCGAATATTTCTGCTTGAAAGACAGTCGCATGCCCACCAAGACAGATCGACTGTTCCTCGGCGGCACCTTGTATAGATGTATATTCCGTAAATTATCTATTAGTTCATAGGAATTTTTGATAGAGTATTTGGGTTAGAATCTACAATATTGTTTCATCAAATTTTTAAGAAATGAAATATTGTTACCGTTCTTTCTAAACATAGATCGCTCAAGGCCCCTCCGACTTAGCTGTTACCGTGCTCACTATGTATTCTAACTATAGATCGCGGCAGGCCCCTTCGACCAAGCTGAACGCTGAACGTACTCTGTGTCTACCTGGCCCGAGGATTTAAATAGCCATGCATTTCTGAGACTCTCGCTTGAATATCTTCGAGGTAGGTCACATCGTCTCCGTAGATCGTCTGCAGCACGCGTTGCCACTAGTCGTCTCTACAGATAACCCACGCCGTCCGCCAATATGGTATTCGTATCTCCTGGGAGGAGGCGATACCTGCCATGCCACGGCTGTGACCGTATCACGCTGTGATGTAATGTGTGTTCAATCGCTTTTTGGAGAGTGCCAAATTGTAAGTTATCGGAAACAAATTCGATGAAAGCAAGTTTCATAACACACTGGCTCTGCAAATGAAAGAGTTTTTTACAAAGGGAGGTACTTGGCGTTGCTAGTTAGAACGTCTGCTGATGAGAGTTTTCCGCAAACTGCGTCCTCCCAGTTAGAAGCTGGAGATCACGCGAGAACAGTAATCCAGACCAGGTTGTGCCTGTGCTTTGTAGAAAACCATCAACTGTAAGGGTGTGAACTACTACTAATAAGCCTTGAAAAAACATGAGTTTGGCTGACACATGGTTATGGCAGCAAACTTGGGTGTTGACTGTGATGCGGAGTAGATGCATGCTCGTTCCCTTGCATGATCACAGAACGTTCTCCATCAGTGATGATGTCTACTCCAAGTCCGAATTCAGTGACATGCTCTGCTAGTATCTTTGACGGTAAGACTTTTCCGCAGTTGAAGAACGCTTGACTATAAAATGAGCACACCAAGGTACAGTCTCCGCAATCCAAAATATTGTTTTCTGTGGAGTGGAGCAAATCATTTATCTGCAACAGAATAAGAGTAGAGCACTCCTGCTTTAACCTATAGAGATTCACTCGTTGCACCATCAACTACCACCTAAATCGATCTACTGAACAGAGAAATACCACGCCATTTTTCAGAAAGTCCATATGCGATTAGTTGATTCATTAAGGCTATGTGCCAAATCTTGTCAAAGGCCTTTGAGATATCACCTATTCATCGTTGTCTAAGGAAACCGATCACTGATGACTGTAACTCAAGATATTTTATGCGCTTAGACGGTAATTTTGGGGTAAGCATTTCTTCTCTTTCTCTGAAGTGGGTTGTACTCTCACAACTTTCCACCAATTTGGAAACGTCTGGCTCTCTTACGAAATCTGAAACAAACATGCTAACTCTGTTGCTCATTGGTGGTAGTCCATCAAGGCCCACAGCATTCTTACTGTGTGCAGTCTGATGTTCACGTGAAACAGTCGATTGAATATGTGGGATTGAATTTCGCGAAAATATCTTTGTCAAGAGATCTCTGTTGGATTTTCCTTCCAGTTTTATAAGCTCTGGTTTTAACAGCGGCATTTTTGACAGTTTATACTGTCCCTATATATATATATATATATATATATATATATATATATATATATATATATATATATATATATATATATATATATATATATATATATATATATATATATATATATATATATATATATATATATATATATATATATATATATATATATATATATATATATATATATACTAAATGAACCGAACGTGCTAATGAAACTGAATATATAATAAATATAAATGAAATTTGTTTCCGGCTGAGTCATTAAATTTAGATAATAGTTCTGTGAATTGCCTAAGGTAGTTTTACCCACTTCTTTTTCAATGTTGTGGATCATATATGAATTGTTGTGCCTTAATTTGTTTCCACTTTGTATATGTCTGATAAAGGCGTTGTGTCATCGAAAAGCTTTACAAATAAAGTAAACAAATGTAGACCCAATTTCAGTTGAAGTCTGCACTGTATCTAATCTAATCTGAAAGCTTGTACTGTGCTCCAGTTCTACTGGCGCTTTGCGGATTTTTTTCTAGGATCAGCTTAGCATACCCAATCTCTAGTTGAAAGTATCCTTTTCAAACCGAATCGACCAATGATACCAATGCAGAAATACGTATTTCATTCGAGTTGCCAGCTTTTCACGTGACTGATGATGGCGAATATAATCTCATATTTCAATATGACCTTTTCTTCTCGATACGGCCATAAGACGAGATCGTTCGTGAATTATCTGCGATATTCAATAAAAGACTGGTGAAAATCCACAGAAGGCTCTCGGTCGACTGAACTCTTCTTCGATCATTTTTTATTACCATCGATTTGGCCGCCAGTGTGTTCCGAACAAGGTCGTCGTCACATCATCCTTTCATCCCCGAACTAAAGAGGATGTTCTTCATAAATCGATTTTCTTTTCGAGGACGGCAATACGGTTTTAATAGACGTTTAACTCTTGAGACGGTTTTTTGTCAGCGAATTGAAGTGAATTCAATGGAAGGAATGTTGATGGAATTACTGGAATTCGATGAATTCTTGGTAACTTGGTGAAACTAAGTAATGTGTGTATATGGAGGTCTTTTTCATGAACGAGTCAGTATTTTTTTGCTTACCATACTGCGCCAAGAAATTGAGACACAGAATCAAAAATTCAAATTTATGCCTTCTGAAGAAGTATTAATGGTAACCGGCTAGTTTTGCTGGCTTCTTAATTTTTTATTGAGAATGTGAAGTAATTACGTGATCTTGAAAGTAGTTCCTAAGGATATGGTCAGGTCTGGCGTTATCATACATTAACGAAAGCCAATGATACAACATGTTCTTTCTAAAATATCTGTTTCGTATCTCTGAGCAATCAGGGTTCCATTATTTACGATTTCGTTCAGAGGAATCCTCTCCACACCATTATTGAATCTCCACCAGAGCCATAAGTAGATTGAAAGTTGCACTGATCATATCTGTCTTTATGACGTATGTACAGAAGGGAACGTCGATCGAAATGAAATAGACCAAATCTCGACTCATCTATAAATTTTACTTTCCCAATCATGGGATCATTCAATCGACATCTACGACCTGTACCTCGATCTGCGACACGAAGCGTCAAACCAAATTCCAACGTTGTTATAACGTTGCAGTGCTAATTTACACTCCACTGTTTTGTCGTACGTAATACCACAAGAACTCAGATTTGGCCGGATATTTTTCTATGCTCGTTTACGAATAACCACGTGCAGGCAATTCAACGAGAACTGGGCGACAAAATCAAGAGAGGGTTTCTCGAGTGATTTTGTCGAGCAGATCGAGTATATTCTGGATTGGCTTACTTGGCAGACGACGAACTCATGCTGACTTGACCTATTCTTTTTAAATAAAATTACACCACCACCTAACCTAGATACACAATAGCACAGCGCAGGTGAAATATATAACCACTGCACAAGTAATCCGTGCTCCGCCCGCAAGCTCGCGCTTACGACTTCTAAACAAGCATTAGGATACATCACAAGCACTTTCGTCTAACACTCTTTGATTTCTGCACGAAATAAAAACACCTATCCACACATTCGTGTATGTTTTAATGTGTTTGCTGTTCGCTATTGTTTGTCAAATATATGGAGGCTGATAAATAATGGTTGTTGCTCGAGGTTGCCCCTTACCCATGTCTGATTTCATGATTACCAGTCTCCCTGTACCTGCAGATATCCTGGAAACAGCATTTGGCCTATTCTTGTATAAGTCCCACCTAGGTTATCTAACACCACTGCTTCAGCACATTCTGCTGGGGCCAAACTTCGTGATTCGCGTTTAATTTTAACCGAAAATCAAAATGTTCGAGAAGAACAAACGAAATGAGAGGAATTCTCACAGAGAGTGATTCCAGAAATATTATTTAATGGAAGAAAATGATATCAATGGGAAATAATCCCAGTGTAGAAGCATCTTCCATGAGAGCATTCATAAAAAAAAGAAAATCGGACATATGTGCATTGTCTTCCTCTGCACACCGTCTAAAAGATCTAAGAAGCTCAGAGAACACAAATGCTGAGCGAAACAACTTAATTAATCGACAAGGTTGATTGAATAGGATGAAAAGTTGTAAACTCGTCAGAGACGAAAGTAACGCTGGGAAAGAAATGAAAAAATCTTATATTGTCATGAAATTATGCCCCATATATAAAACCTTGAATGAGCAGAACTAACAAGGGAAGAGTATTTTCAATTAGGAAGTGTAAGAAACACCACCATATGGTGTATAGTGAGTAGAGAGAGACGAAACATTCAATATCCTTCTCCAATTATCTCATCATAACCCCATCAGAGAGCAAAAGAAAGTAGTAAGCCTCTGGAATGCATAGAGAAAACTCCACCCTCCGCTCCTCTAATATCAGCTAGAAATCGAATAGTTTATAGAGATATGAAAACAATATAAAATCGTGAATGAGCATAACTAACAAGGGAAGAGTATTTTCAATAAGGAACTGTAAGAAACACCACCATATGGTGTGTAGTGAGTAGAGAGAGACGAAACATTCAATATCCTTCTCCAATTATCTCATCATAACCCCATCAGAGAGCAAAAGAAAGTAGTAAGCCTCTGGAATACATCCACCCTTCGCTCCGCTGATATCAGCTAGAAATCAAATAGTTTGTAGAGATATGAAAACAGGTTTTATGGTCTAATTGAATATATCTTTGGCGTATCCTTTCTGGGTAGAATAAATTATGACTGGATTTTGGCTTCTGGTAGGCAACTATTGAAGAGCTTAGATATCTCCTGTATGATCGTATGTCCTCCCATTTCGATAGATTCGATAACTATTTGATCTTCCACCCAAAGGTTCATTATTTTTATCTCCAATAGAGCGCCTTGTAGCTCATGTGTTGTTATTTCGGGCATAACTTCTGAGCCTTGGTTCTGAATATGGGGTATGTGGTTGATTTTTCACAGTTTCTTGTCGATACACTGTTTGGTTACCATAATTTCTAATCTATAGGAGCTAGTTTATGAATATATTTCTGAACTATCGCAACTTTACATCTGAATTCACGTTATAATTGTTCTCTTCTACTTGTGTTGCCCAGTTCGTGGTGAACCCTCTTATGAAACTTTTCTGAGATTATTCGTTATTATTTAATTTAATTTTTGTAGCTAACTTCATTCACGGTATTCTCACTTCTTAATTATCTCAGCATTTTCATGAGATTTCTCTTGTTTGCGCTCATTATGCTTTGTCTATATCGATGTCCTTCCATAGCCTCTATGATTGATGATGTAATCTCCTCGTTTGTTAGTATGGCCTATATTCGTACCTTGCATCCTTGGTTTGCCATTCTTCCTCGCAATCATTATAAGTTTTTCGGTTCTAGTTATTTACTAAACATTAGTCTTTTTTTTTATTAGAAGTGCTTTCAATTCAGCGAATGCATACAATCGTTTAATAATTTTTTGCTCGAGAACGCTTGGAGATACGAGAAAATTTCAAGTATCGAAAAAGTTTTTAAATTGAACGAAGATGATAAAAATTGATTGTTCGCTGATCAGTGGCGTACTGCAAACAAGTTTGAAAGGGCAAATGAAGACGTGGCTTCGGAAAAGAAAACACGTTGTAGATTCTAGTTAAAATTTAGGACGTGAAATGATGGAGGCTGTTGAAAATAGCTTGCATTCCAAATTTGGGTTGAATATCTCGAAAACTGCAGGAATATTGAAGAAAAAACCAATTTTTTCCGGAAATTTCAACACCCTGTAGCTCCGTAACGAAGCTTTTGCGGACCTATGTTTTTATGAACTTTTTTTCTTAAAATTGCATGTAGATTTACCCCCTCAAGTTGTGACATACTATTATGTGTCGTGTGTTGTTATAAACCACGTTTCTACCGTTCTATCGTCCATCGTTCTCGTTTAATTGATCCGTATCCCCACCTCATTATACTCAACCTGTTGCGGCTTAACCTTTGAACTTTGGTCCCTGCATTGCGCTTCGTTGAGAAAGCCACGGTCCTGTTTTAATTTTCGCCATACACAAAAGGCACGGGATGTTACCGCATCTGTCGCCTTGCTCGGCGAGATAACCGTTTTCGTTAGCATCCATAAGCCAACTTGATCGATATTGTTTGGGCCTGGGGTGTTCTTGGGATAGCGTAGGCGCGTCACCCATTCACTACGCCCACGCGACTGCCGTGACGTCATTCGGTTAAAGGAACGACGCGACTGCCGCCTTTGCGCCGTCACGTCAGTTTTCAGTTCGCCGAGCCGCCTAGAGCGTCGCGACGGCGTCCAGAGATGCGTCTGTCCTCGATGTAACGCGTATAACAGACACTTGTGGGTTTTGCGTTAGTGCGACGTTGTTTTTGTTTCTGAATTGTGCACAATGAAGTCGAGTGAATTCATAAAATCTTGCGATTTTTATCCGTTTCGGGATTATAAGGGTGAAACGGAGCGGAACGAAGGCGACGAGGAATCGGTACGTTGTTGTTGTTTGTTGAAATTTGATGGATCACATCTGCTACTGTTGATTGCCAAGACCTTGTTGCATTACTTATTGTTTATAGGGATATTTCACAATATAATCTAACATATTGAACGCCATACGTGGAATTGGAAATATTTGGAATGGACATGCATAGATGTTTTGGCTTTTGCGATTTCAGAATTCAAGAATATTGAAAATTATAGCGATCAACAAATAACAGAAATCATTCGTTGATTCTGAGAGATAAATGATAAGTTCATTGATTTTTAAGATGATACACGCTGGTTTCAATATTTCAAATTTCATTTTTGGTGGGCAACTAATTATCATCACATTTTTTTTCTCGGATATGTTCGGACATTGCCAACATTTCAAGAAACTACCACATGTATAACAGCAGTTGTTGATCAATTCTTGCGATTAACGTTAGTTTTTGAATTTTGGTAATATTGCAGTGCGCATCACTATACTTGAGCAGAATGCGCTGAAGAAGTGGTCTTAGATGACCTAGGATGGCTTTCTACCAGAATAGACCGAAGGCTTCAGGTGTCCCATTCAAAGGTTTCCAGAATAATCCAAAGCCACAGGGAGACTGGTAATCATGAAAGGAGACCTCGAGCAACAACGGCGATCCTTGACAGTTATTCAAGAGTTTCCTCGCTGAGCAACTTTTCGCTACTGCTATGAACCGCCTAATGCAGCTTCCACAGAATACTGAAATGCAAACTAGCAATGAAACTATACGACCATGCCTCAGGGAATTTGGTTTGAAGCCTCGTGTTGCAGCTCGAGGCCCAGCTCTAATGGCCGATTGAATTTCCCCATGAAACATATCAACTGGTTGGAACTCGTAGAGAATTTTATTTGAAGATGAATCTAGATGTTTTTTTTATAGCGATCGATGTTCTCTAGTGAACTGACGCCGAAATGAGATATATATCAAATGCAATTTTTCACCTACCTACGGTTTTGATGGAAGTCGATAAGGTGGGTGGAGGAATTTCTTTGATCGCACGCACTGATCTGGTCGTGTGAATATTGGAACACTGGTCCGCCTTTCGTTCTGATGGTATCAGGTAGAAATGCTGCCAACAGAGATTCTAAGAAGTTCGAGCTGAATTCGGAATCTGGAGATAGATATTTCAGTGCCCTGGTATTTTCTCTTTGAATGATAGATGCTTAGAAAGATCTGAATAGAATATAAGAAGAGCACACCATCTCTGTTGGTATGTTTTCAACGCAAAATTGCGTGGACCTTAAGGTCTTTTGATCTGCCTCCGAGTTATGCAGAACGTTCTTTCTAGAATCGGTTCGAGTTCCTGAAATGAACAAAAAGATCTAACCGCATATTATAGGATCAAGGATAGTTCCACCCAACAACCTCAGCCCTTTTATAGAACGAAAAACACGATACCATTATCATTTTCGGAATGAGAGAAAAAAAATTATACTTTTAAGTTAACCCATTAGTGCATGTGGAAAAAAATTTTTGATTTGAGTATAATTTTTTCTTGAAATGGATATAATATTACTGTTGAAACGTGGTTCTGTCGCTATTTTTAAATTTTCTCTCTCAGTTTAGAAAAAAAGGTGATCCGTTTAAAAGGACTATATTCATAAGAGCATATTTGGTTTAAAAATTCATTTATTTTTTTAAAATCGAAAAAACAGTTTTTAGGGAGTAAGCCAACATTTCACTTATGACATATGAACTTTATGGCACATTTTACATTTCCTGTCACTTCCAAAGTATTTGACCAAATGTCCCACATTATCAAATCTAACATCGTTATTGTTGACAAACTGTCGGTAGTTTCTGACTGATCTGGTCCCATATTTTTCCAGAAAGCTCACGGCTTTGCGATGTCTGAATGTTGGAAGATTTGTACAGTTTGGATCTTCTGGTCTCAGTTTCTTCATCAGAATCCTGCCATTTACTACGCTCAAATCGAACAAACACTGAAAAATGGGCCAGTACCATTTTCATTGCCGCATTCTCGATCGTACGCAACTACTAATCCATCCATCTTTCTACCCCTCCCATGTAATTATTATAATTTGATACCACTTTTGGTTGGGGAAAATTATGTTTGGATTTGGCTTCTTTGCACCTGCGTCTAGCTGTCATCATTGATCTTCGAAGTTGGTGGTCATCGTTACCACCTTGTTGTCTTTCCATTGAGAAATCAGAATTTTCTCGCTCGATAAAAAGTGAAAACATCCTCTTTTTTATCTATTTCATACATTCTCCTCTGGAGAAGGACATCCTCCTAAACGATTTTGGCGTATAGTACCAGTAGCACAAATATTATGCTCTGCTAGATGGGACATTAGATCAATACCAGTAAAGTAGTTATTTAAATAAAGTTTATAACCCTTATTCTCTTCCAGTTCTGCTAATCGAATTAGAGATAAAACAACATCGCCATCCAAACCAAATTGTTTTTCATTATCAGATTTACCAGTGTATATTTCGAATGCTAACATATTGCCTCCCCTTTGACAAAGAGCTCAATTTTTAAAACCAAACCTAATTGGCTTTCCTTCGATATCATGCTCTCGTCAATCGATAGATGCTCATCTATACCGCTGTGCTATCGAAAATTTTGATTCAATCCGTCAATAAGTGGTCTCAATTTGTGAAGTTTGTCTGTCGAAACATTGTTGTTATAATTGAAGTGAAGATGACGTAAGAGAAGCTCAAAACGGTTGAGTCTCATCGAGTCAAGTATTGAAGGGGTATCATTAGTGGTATTCCAATACATGCGTTTATTAGGGTACTCAACATATCCACTGGGCAATAAAGCTCCAAAGATTACATACAGTTCATCCATAAAAAAATTTTAAGAAATGTTTTTTCGTGACCCATACAAATTAGTCTGGTGAACGATATTTTCCATGATCGCCTCCGTGAAAAAAAGTTTGAAGAAATCGGCTGGAGATTCGGCCGACTGTGCATCGCGAGATAAAGGCACAGGATCACAAGTGGTATTTATACAATATTGGTGTGTATCCCCCGTCCACTTATGAATTTTTTTTTCTTTGAACAGTTCTGCCTTTCTTCTTCCAAGAAAGCTGTGGTATAACAGATAGTGGTATATTTTTTTCATCATCACTCTCCGATGAATGGGAAAGTGTGGTGGCTTGACGTTGAAGTTCACTTGTTCTAGCAGAAAATTGTTCATGAGTTTCCTCATCTTCACTATTCTCGAAAGAAATTTCGCATCCTTGATTCAGAATACCTCTGGGTAGGTGGTTTATATCGACAGCTTCTTGGACTGAAACATCGCTGTCTCCTTCAGATTCTGCCGTATTTTGATAAGGAGGTTCAATATTTTTTTTTGTATTACTTTCATGGAAATCATCGCCCTCTACGATGTACAAAAGTTGATGCAGAGATAATCTGAAATGGAAACATAAATGACTTCTGTGCATACAGTCCTTTTAAGCGGATCGCCGAGAAAAACTTGCATTAGAAAAAAATGTGAAAATAACATCGAAGTTGTAAACAAGATACCGTAATCCGTCGGAATTTTTCAATAGAGTTCCAAAAATATTTTTGTTAAATAGTAACTGAATATTACTTACCCGCCATTTTTCTTAGAATATAAACTGGGATCCATGGTCGTCAATGAATTCAACACTATCGTATTTCACGTCGTGCCATAGACATAAATGATTCTGAGAAAGGTCTAATGAGAAGATGCACGTGTTGTCGGCTCCCCACCACTCTCTGAACATTTACGACATGCATTTATATTGTGATCCTTTCAAAAGGACTGTATGCACTAATGAGTTGAAATATTATTTTGGAGAACTACTTATTCTGTTTACAATAATTTCAAATATTATTGCGAGCTTCTCTGTCAGTTAAATTACTTCTTTTCTTGAAACTCAGTTTTATACCAGATTGTTCTTTTTATCCTCTTCTTCGAGCCATTTAATTTGTCGTTGGTCCGATTACACTAGTGTTCTGGCGTCCAGACAAGATGGTTGTCAGTTGCTGTAGCATCCTGACCGCAGCTGGTTTTATTTATGTTCATATTGGCCCACAACTTATGGTGCTAATTTGTTGTCACATGACCATGGCAAAATGCGCTGAGGCAGTGTTGTTGGATGACCTAGGTTGGATTTCCACAAGGATAGACCAAAAGCTTGGGGTGTCCCTTTCAACCGTTTCCAGAATTATCCAAAGGTACAGGGAGACAGGTAGTTATGGAAGAAGACCTGGACGAAGAGACCTCGAGCAACAACGGCGATCTCTGACCGTTATTCAAGAGTTTCCTCGCTGAGCAACTTTTCGCTACTTCTATGAACCTCCTGATGCAGCTTCGACAGAATGCTGAAGTGCAAACTAGCACTGAAACGATACGGCAATGCCTCAGGGCTCGTAAAGAATGAAATGCAGGTGTTTATCTACTAACAGTTTTGATGGGGTTGATAATGGTGTGGAGAGGAATTTCTTTGACCACCCCACTGATTTGCTCACTGTGAATGAAAGAACTTTGAATTCTCAGAGGTACTTGGAAGACATTTAAGTAAAACATGTTGTGCTATTTGCGCCAAACATGGTTGAAAACTGTTTGTTCGTGCCAGACCTACCCAAGCTCATCGTTAGGTACTACCTTCAAAGTCACGAATTCACTTCAACGTAGTGGGCTGCACGAAATCCAGGTCTCACTCCTATTGAAGTTATCCGGGACATTCTAAATAGAAGATTAAGAATCCAGCTAAAGCAGTCAAATGCCGTAAATGAGGTTCGAAACAGAATGATTGAAATTTGGAACGAAATTGATTAAAATGCTATAAGGTCATAGGTTTTGAGTATGAATCCTAAATGTCATTAATAGGTTTTGGCGAGTTATTTTCCCCAAAAGCCTTACATTTTTTATTGTTAGTTTCATTTGAATTTCTATGAGAACCATTTTCATTTCTATTGTTCTCAAGTATTCATTAGTGGATCACTGAAAAAATAATTCTTCGACAAATCTAAATATTTTTCAAATAAATTTAAATTTAACCTAACCTCACCTTAGCGGACGGATGCTGTATTTGGATCGTATCTACCGTGTCGTCTAGATACTGAAACAATCTAGGGTAGTTGTATTCGTTAGGAGATCGATACAAACATCGAAGAAAAATGGTTTTGTTAAAAATAGATTTCGAACCATGCTAGATCGAAAGCATCATTCTCCAACGAATCCTCTCTTTGGAATGCGACATCCGATCTGGCATCGCATACAGATATCACTATTCACAGCTCATCTACACATCCTTATCTACATAAATTAGCTGCTTACAATAGTATGGTTCATAGACTCAATAATACCCCAATGTCACAAAATAATTTTTTAAAAGAGCTGAATATAATTAAACAAATAGCAGTCAATAACGGTTACAGTCCAACTATGATTGAGAACATGATTTCACGCCAAAAATTTCAAGAAGCAATACAGGAAGTATTTCCAAGTATAAAAAGTTCTAACACAAAATACAACAGCTCAACTTATATTGGTAATCCTAGTCTAAAATTAAAATCATTCCTCTCGCATTATAATTTCAATATAGCATTCCGAACTGATAATTCTTTAGGCCGACATATCAAAAACTGCAAATCTAAAATTGATAAAGGTAATAAATCCGGTGTTTATAAACTGTCTTGCGGGGATTGTAATAAAATTTATATTGGTAGAACTTTCAGAAATTTCGAAGTGAGATTATCCGAACACAAACTCGGTTGTAATTAATATAAATCAGATTCCCATTATTCTAATCACTTACTGGAAGAAAACCATAACTTTAATGATGATTTCAAAATTTCATACAATGATTTTAGAGATTAACAAAGAAAAAATTCAGTTAGGTTAGTTAATAGTCAATTAGATCTCAATCCTTCTCCTTTACTCAATCTTTTACTTGTACCTATTGTAATATTAAGTAGGAAATAAGACTAATATATAAGAAATAACTCTGTTCATTAGTTTGTATCTATCTGATGAAGCCACATTGTGGTGAAACCGGTCATAGTTTTGTTAATATAGTGAAAATCTAAATACCATAGTTTTATTTCGTTGAAAATATGTATATCGATTTTCATCAAGTAAAGACCTCCTCAATCAAATCACAGAGATAGGTGATGTTCTTGTATATTTATTTCTTAATTTGTTAGCCCAATAATCCCATATAAATTACCGCGAATAAAGAATTTATACTGTATTTGTATCGCATTTTATTATCCAGTACTCTTTATACCTTGCGATTGATATCTTCTTGTCATTTTGAGGCCTCTAGTTCCTCAACAAACTCATAGTGATTTGAATTAAAAGAAGGTTGTGAAAATATTGCCGATATTTTCAGATTCTAGAGGTGGACGAACCCTATGATTGTTCGCTAAATTGAGATTTCGTGCGTCACAGGTATAGACTTCCTGAACCCAAGTTTACCTCCGTTTGTGCCCTTTTTACTACCTCAAACCATGCCGAAATTAAGTTTCGGATAATTATTATATGTCAGTTCACATTGAGAATTATGGCGATGATTAGATACCGCCGCCGGCGACGTTGTTATGGTTATTTGAATTACTCAGGTGTTAATGTTAGTGGGGTTTCGGTAACAATTCATTTAACCTTGTCATGGGCTGCAATAGGGGATTTCTACTTCTTTTGCAGCATAAATTAAGTTGAATTATGACGGAACAATGGGAAGCGCCTTTGAATCTGTATGAACTGAAAAGCTAACGATTGTTAGTATTCATCGAAACAATTAAAAATTTGCTAAAATACGTATTAAAGAAATGACTAAATATTATTGGTGTTAATTCTCAAATCTCTCAAGCAAGACTAATAGCTCAAAGATATTTGATATGTACTACCGAGTGACACATCCATTTGAATCATCCTTATGTGCTTACATCGGCGTCGAAAAAACTCTGCTTGTTTGATTGTTTCTACTCGTTATGTAAGAACAACAGGATCGATTGATACGCCTTAGCGTCCCTTAGAAAACGCACTAAATTGCTTTATAACCTCCCCTATTTTCCCTTTGCGTTGACCTATATGTTTTGCGATTTTTTCACAGATCGAAGGACTCACGGATCTCAGTATCAATCTCTACTCGATATCATTTCGCTCTTCCTACAAAATGCGAATGAGTTCGTTGTAGCAAAAAAAATTCTCATAATGTACAAGTAGATATATTTCGATGTTTTATAACTGCAGCTATGTGAAATATTGGAAATAGCAGGAAATGGTCCCCTTAAGCTCAGTATTTTCGTGTTCAAGTTATTCGCAAATATCTCGGTTGTTTTTGAAGTTGAAAATGGTTTTTACATTGCATAGATACTTTTTCACGTAGAATCGAACTACGTGCGGAAATTAATTTTTGTCCAACTGATTTCGAGTTATGAAGCCAACCTACGTTTTCTTCAATATGAACTTTGATTTCGTTAAAAGTCGAGACATTAAACCACAAAAGTGAGTCAGTATGGACGCTATTCGAAGTTCTTTGTGAAAACTCATCTCAAGATTGTCCAATAATTCTTACAGTATCTAAAACATCGAACTGGTTCCAAAAGTCTTTAACAGAAAGCTTGCCATAACTTTATGTACATGTGCTAATAATAGCCTTGTGTAGTAAGCTTTGAAGGTTTTAATGACTGCCTGGTTTATTGGTTGAAGCAAACTGGTAGTGTTTGGCGGCAAAAATACAACTTCCACTCGTGGATCGAAATCAATTAGAGTTAAAAAATCTACGACGTATAATGATGGAGTCTGTGAAAAATAGCTTGCATTCCTAATTTGGGCTGAATATCTCAAAAACTGCAGGAGTTTTGAAGAAAAAACCAATTTTTTACCTTTAGCTTCGTAACGAAGCTTTTGCGGACCTATGTTTATATGAACTTTTTTTTCTTAAAATTGCACGTAGACTTACCATCTCAGTTGTGAAATACTATTATGTAGCACTCTGTATAGTCCTAGTCATTTGGAATCATGACAGTTTTCTGGAAGATTTTCCTCGAAAGTATCTGTACGAGAAAGAAAGATTGGATTATACATTTTGAAATGATAGGTTGGGTAACTGGTGTGGTTTGTAGATTATTGATAAGACTCATTCCCTCCTCTAAAGCCTGTCCAGCATATGGAACTAACGGATTCGCTGTATGAAAATATATCGCTTAGTCATAAAAAGAAATCTGATCATCATCATACATGCTAACTTGATCATTAGTAACTTGTCTTCATGTCATCAGAACTTCGATATCATCTATAAAGCTTCTTCTTTTTAGGGGTGCCTTATCCGTTCCGGACATTGGCTAACATCATGGCAATTCTCACTTTATAAACTGATGCTCGAAACAGCTGAGTTGTAGTCAATCCGAACCAATCGCGCAAGTTCTTCATCCACGAGTGATGTCTTCTTCCAGGGTCTCTTTTCGCCACAAGTTTTCCCTGACGGATTAATTTCAGTAGTCGATATTTGTCATGTCGCATTATGCGGCCAAGATATTGAAGCTTCCGTTCTTTCAGTGTTTGAACAATTTTCCTCTTCTTGCCCATTCTATTTATGATCTCCTCGTTAGTAACATGCTGCGTCCATGAAATTTTGAGAATACGTCTGTAGCACCACAACTCAAAAGCTTTCAGTTTATTAATAGTTGTCTCATTGACAGTCCACGACTCTACTCCATACAACAAAACAGAGAAAACATAACAACTGAGCATTCTGATCTTAAGATTAAGTGTTAGGTCTCTGGCAATAAACATCTTTTTCACTCTTAAAAATGTCTCTCTGGCCTTCTCAATTCGGCACAATACCTCTCCCTTGTAGTCCCACGAATCATACACAGTCGTTCCCAAATAGCTAAATGTGTGGACCTGCTGTACTCTCTCCCCATTGACAGTGAGATATCCCTGTATGCCTATTCTTTTGGTTACGAACATATATTTTGTTTTTGATATATTTAGATTCAGGCCGTATCGTTCTGAGTGTTCTTTAATCCTTTCTACTAGTTGTTGCAGATCTGTTAAGCTACTGGATATGATAGCAGTATCATCTGCGTAGCGGATGTTGTTTATAGGTAGTCCATTAACTTTTATACCTTGTTGACCTTCTAGGGCTTCACGAAAGATTCCCTCTGAGTACAAGTTGAACAGTGTTGGAGAGAGAACACATCCCTGTCGTACTCCACGACATATTTCCACTTCCTCCGAGATGTTCACATTATCCAATTTTACTGTCGCACGCTGTTCCCAGTACAGATTGGTGATAACTCTTATATTCTTTTCGTCGATATTAGATGTTTTCAATATCTGGATGAGTTTGTCGTGCCTGACATTATCGCTCGCCATGGAGAAGTCAATGAAACAAATGTGCACATCCTGGCTCATATCTCTGCATCTCTGGATTAGAACTTGCAACGAGAATATGGCCTCTCTGGTCCCAAGATCCTCACGAAAACCGAACTGCGTCTCAGAGATATGTTCCTCGCATCTGCTGTATATTCGTCGGTGGATAACCTTCAGAAAGAGCTTAGTTATATGATTCATTAAGCTTATTAGTCGGTAGTCCTCACATTTCCTAAATGTCGTCTTCTTTGGGATGCTCAGGAGAGTCGAAATAAGCCATTTTCTGGGAATTTGACCAGTATCATAGACGTCGTTAAATAGGCCTGTCAAAAGATCCAGGAGGCCGTCATTGTCATCAAAGAGCTTCAACAATTCTATATAGAGGTTATCTGGGCCAGGCACCTTCCCACTTTTCATTGTCCTCAGAGCATGTAGTACTTCATCACGAGTTATTGATGGTCCGGTGGTTTCTTGTGATGCACGTATTTCAGAACGAGTGTCTCCGAAGAGATTTAATATGAGTCTTTCCATATTTCTAATTTATCAGCGTCGTCTATAATAACCTTGCCGTCGTTGTCCATTAAGGTTGCTGTTTTATATCTGCTTTTTCCCACCATCTGTTTTACTTTTTTATGTACACCAGCATAGTCGTACTTTTGCTCCAGTTCTTCTATTTCCCGGCAGTTTTGGTTCATCCATTCCTCCTCTGCTTGTCTTATTTTGATTTTAGTGTCCTTGTTGATATTTTTATATCCTTGTGAGGCTCTATTATTTACAGTTTTTCTTCTGTCCATCATGTTCTTAATCTCATCCGTCATCCACTCCCTGTCTGGTCGTTTGTCCCTGTGTAAGTACTGCTTGCATGTTAAATCCATTGTTTTGGTTAGGTTTTCCCACTTGTCTCCTGGAGTTTCTTGTTCTTCCTCTAGTTTTCTCAAGCATGTGCCAATTGTATTCCTGACTTGTTCTCTGATATTTTCATCTCTTAACCTTCTGATGTCAATGCGGTTCTTTGGAGAGCTTTGTTCAGCTTTTTGAGTTTAATCTGAAATTGAGAAATAACAGGGTTGTGGTCTGACGCAATGTCTGCACCCGGATAGGCCTTCGTTGATTTTATTGCATTACGAAACCTTTTGTTGATGATGATGTCAATTTGATTTCATATTATGTTATCGGGTGAATCACTGGGTGCTTCCCAGGTGTATAATCTACGTGGTGGCAACCTGAAAAATGTGTTAGTTATTATTAAATTATTCTCTTCGCAAAACTGAACAAGTCGGTCACCTCTTTCATTCCTCTCACCGAGACCAAAGCATCCAATGCTATCTCCATCCTTTCCTACTTTCGCGTTCAGGTCTCCTATTCTGTCGTTTCACGTGTTTTTATAGATTTTAAGAGAACTTCCATTTGGGCGTAAAATTGTTCGATCTCGATCAGCTTCGGAGGTGGGAGCATAAACTTGAATTATGTTGGTATCTATGGGTTCGGTACTAACCTTGATCATTTCCACTCTGTCTGAATAAGGCACAAAACTTTTTACAAACGGTTTTATTTGTTTGGACACATCAAAAGCGACCCCGTTTCGGTGATCTGGGTTTTCATTGCCTGAGTAATATACTGTGTGGTCATGTATCTGGCAGTTGCCAGAGCTTGGCCAGCGTGTCTCGCTAAGTCCCATAATGTCGGTCTTTAGTCGATACATTTCATAGATGGTATTATGAACTTTGCCACTCATGAACATACTTCTTACTTTCCATGTACCTATTAGCTTCACAGAATGTTTGTTCTTGTTTGCGTCACAGGGGTTTCACAGATTGACGACCTGGGAGGCCCTGTGTGTTGTATGTAGTTTCCCTCTCCTGCCGGATCTTCGTTTCCGACAACCATGATCAGTACGTATGTCTATTTCATGTTTCGTTGTCACGATGAATGTACTAGGAAAAATAATGGAGTGGTTTCCCGTGGCCTTCTCCATCGCAGTATCATAGCCGGTTGAGTCAATATGTGACAATCGCCTGTGGGTTTCTGATATCAAGCCTTTAGGGAGATCATTTCTTGATAGCCTCGATTCAGTAATGGCACAGCCATGCTCCATTTGGTCCGCGGGTGCATTCTGCACCTATCCTCCATATCTGGAGAGCATTCCCCTATGAGCCACCCGTTGGAGTTGAGCTTCTCCTTCCGTAATGTCTCTTGTCCAATTGACACTCTCTCCCTACTCAATTCAGAAGCTGTCTCAAACAAGAGCTGATCACGGGCATGACTATAAAGCTTAGGAGAAATTTACCCTCCTCCAATAAAATATTTTTATTTTTATGACCTGATATCTAGTGCAGATAGTTTTTTATTTTAAACAAAGTTGGATCAGAACTTAGTTTAAGTTTCATTTCATACCAATGTAACTAGTTTAACTATATCAATTCTGAAATTTCAAATAACTAATCTTCTCTTCTTTTTTTGCAGTGTGGCTCCTTGGATGACATCGACGAAGAGTCCAGACTGTCCATCAACACTGAAGATCTAAGTCTAGACGATCTCCAGCTAGACGACTACTCCAATTCCACACCGGACCTTCAAACACCAGCTAGCGCCAACAACAAATCAACACCATCAACCACACCAACAAACGTTGCCGACTCCAAGAACATCGATACCCAGCAGCGACTGGCAGTCCTAAGTTTCGAACAAGTATGCCGCTTAAACGACGTCATGGACGAAGTTATCCATATACACGGCCGTGGCAATTTTCCGACCTTAGAAATTCGCCTCAGAGACCTTGTGAACGTCGTGAGGGGAAAACTGGAAGCCGATCCCTCTTGCGGCGGTGCCGGCATGAGGGTGCGTGATATACGCCTAAACGGAGGCGCCGCCTCCCATGTACTTGCCACTGAATCGCAACCCTATAACGATCTGGATCTCATTTTCGGAGTTGAGCTTTCTAGCATACGGAACTTCGACAAAGTCAAATCTGCTGTCCTTGGATCTCTTTATGATATGTTACCGGATGGGGTTAGCCGAAAGCGGATATCTACATGCAGCTTGAAGGAAGCTTACGTGAGCAAGATGGTCAAAGTTAACAGTAACAACGATGGGGATAGATGGTCGCTGATATCGCTCGGTAATTCTAGAGGCAGAGGAGTTGAATTGAAATTCGTTGACAGTATGAGGAGACAATTTGAATTCTCTGTCGATTCCTTCCAAATTATCTTAGACTCTCTCCTTCTGTTTTATGAATGCAGTAAATTGCCGATAAGCGAGAATTTTTATCCGACCGTCGTAGGAGAATCCGTCTACGGTGACTTTCAGGAAGCTCTGTACCATCTACAGAAGAAATTAATCTCAACCAGACACCCCGAAGAAATCAGGGGTGGTGGTCTATTGAAGTATTGCAACCTGCTAGTCAAAAACTATAAACCAGCAAGACCGGATGTTATCAAGAGTCTGCAGAGATATATGTGCTCGAGATTCTTCATAGATTTCCCAGATATAAATCAGCAGAAATCCAAGCTGGAAAACTACTTATGGAATCACTTCGTAGAACCTGAAGAGGAAGCCCTCAAACACCAGTACCTGTTACAACTTCACGCTGTCGTGGAGGAATCTACGGTTTGTCTGATGGCACACGAAAGGCGTCAAACTTTACAGCTAATCAAAGGTTTAGCTTGGCAGGTATTGTACCAAGATCAACAACGCATCATGACCCAACAGCCACCACCTCTAATGTACGCAAACGGTATCGTTTACGCGCCAATCATCTCCGCGAGTTGCTATTGCTCCTGCACCACACCGTGGATGCAGTGCTGCTCGTCCTCGTGATCGGTGTTAGTCTGTGCGAGTAGGACGTGTTATCTCGAAGGGCAACAACACCAGCATCAAGTCTATGACTCTTGTAGATTCGTTTAGGATGACCTGGTGTTCCACTCAACGTAATTCTTAATCGTACAGACAACTTGAGAAGTTTAATATATTGGTATTGTAATCAATTCTTAACTAATAGGAAGGCTTCTGGCGTCCTTGGTAATTTAGTCGAGACCATTCCGTACTTTCGAAGAGACGAAAAAGGAACCACATCGTGAGGCTGAAGTATGTCAGACTATGACGCATCTAGATGTGTGGCTGTGAACAAATTTATATTGAAATGTGTACATTGAAAATCAGCGTTTGAGGCGTAGTTTATTCCCTCTTTAAAAGACAGCCTGAAGGTTCACCTAACAACTTTTCATATAACTTCCTAAAAAGTACAAAAATAAGTTTAATGAAGACAATAGATGGCTAAAAACTATATGGAAAGTTTTATTGAATTCTCGTTCACGAATTGGTTTTTATTTTATATATAATTTCTAGAATAATTTTTAAGTTTCAATGGGCTACGTAAGCATTTATATATCCTTTTGGGCTTGACCCAAATTCATTTAATCAGTGTAATCTTGGTGTAGTGCTTCAGGCTGCACTTCAGGTCGTTATTACCGACTATAAAGAACAAAATAACCGCCACTCTGACGCAATAAAGTATTATCAACTTTTGTTCTGTATATTTTCAAGATGTGTATGTAGTTTCTGTCATTGAGCAACTGTGGGTCTATTTTTGAACATTTTTAGTACATTAGATCAGAATAGAGGGCGTTGAACTGAGCTTAAATTAATAACGTCTGGGTCCTATGTTTTATTCTTTGTTCAATTTGTTATTTCTTTGTTATAAATTTTAGAATTTCTGAAAACTGATAGTTTTTATATTATCAATGAATCACTTTATTGTCTACATTTGTTGCGTCTTCGAGTATAACCTTGATCAGTAATACTTTAAAAAATAATGTTTATCTTTCTTCACTGAGCAGAACAACAATTATAAGGTAATGATAATTTTCTCATCATTGTATAGAAAAAACATCAGTTAATCAATGTCAAAGGAATTTAAAGACATTTTAATAGATTAAGAAACATTTAAAATTAGCTTGATTTCCAAATTTTCTATATGTTTCACAGAATTATTTCGGAGATTTGGAACCTCTGGCTACATGATTGAGAATTTTAAAATTAAACTCAGATATTGCGTGAATTATTGTATAATTTTTAATTCAATACTTCAAGAGTACTAGCTGTATTATTCGTTTCCACTAACTAGATCGATTTCCAACATCAATTCTGATGAAAACTGTTTTCTCGTAAAGTTCTTGAAAATATGTATTTGCGTCAGTATCGATGTTATTAATATTTAAGTATATCGTGCCCGTATTTTCGTCATTAATTTTTCAGCAAATCCTTGTCGGTTACAAGATAATAAAGTATTTATATCGTTGTAGTCTATAGTAAGTTCCATTTCTCTGAAGGTGCCCAGTTTCTTAGACACTACATCGATCGTGATAGCGATATAGTTTTCAAGCTCAGTTTGACGGCGATATATCAAAATATATTTAATATAAGCTGAAATTATGTCCAATATTATGTACACAACAGGGCGATAAAGGAGAATTTATTAAAGTTGAGTAATACTTTGTGTTTTTGAAATTGAAAATTCTTTGGAGAACATAAACCAGATCTCAGACTAATTAGAAAAAAATGCATAGCAACAATTTCATATACGAACAGTAGGAAAGTAATATTTTAAAAATAACTCAACTAAAAACTCAACCTTTCCATATAATAAAAAGTGAAATAATCAAATTCATTCGTATGGTGCACTTCGGGGAATATTATAAACATATTTTCATACTCTTTTCTTGGAAACTCTGTATTATAATGCCTCAATTATTTATCTAAGAATGCCTTAGGCAGTGTTTTTGGGAAAAGTAAATATTCGCTCTCCAAAACTACATTTTTGAATTTTATTTTCAATAAAAGGTAATCCGTGTATTTTTGAAACTTTTCATAATTCTTGAGAAAACAAATCCTAACTAATGATATTCATGTTATTAAAATTCAAGTAATTGTCTTCAAATTGAAAAGTATCTATTTTCCTTTCTACGGTGCACTTCGGGGAATAATTTCAAGACTTTGAGATTTCAAAACATGACATAACTTTTTCTGAATGTAAATACTCATGGGTACATCACTTAAAGTAAGAAGCGTTTTGTTAAATCATTCTCAGTCAATTTACCAAATGTTGAATATTCTGATGTTTCAATGTCTATCGCGTGATAGCAGTTTAATATCTGAAAGCAATCATTGTTCAAGCGGTGAATTCTTTTGGGAAATAAAATTCTGCATTTTTCACTTCTGAAATATATTCCCGACATTATCTTCACAAATATTCAACTTGATGACCTTTTAACGAAGTGCTTTTGTGAAGAAAATAGAAACATTTCTTGAATTACCCATATTCCAACTGATCAAATTTTGAATTATAATTCATAGAAAATTATCCAGATTTTGATTAAAGCCGCAGTGGCTGGAATTCTACCTTTTTGTTCCTCGAAAAAGTAATTTCTGTAATACGGTGCACTTCGTAGAATCAAAATCTTTGTCTCGACAAACACATTTCAATATTAGAATTGTTTCTCTTCGTTTTTTAATGAAACATGCGGGCATTTTGTGGAATGTATTGACCACGCTCCGTTAAAGATTACAATTTCTTCAGAGGTTAAAATATCTTTCCCCTTTCGAATGAGGGTTACTTCGTGAATTATGTTGAATGTGGACTTACAGACATTTGGTTGGTTCCATTTAACGTTTGAAAAAATTATTTTTGTTAGAGAAAGTTGAAATAATTGATAAGAGTTAGCAGAACCATGTTCCAAATAAGAAAAATTCTCCAAATTGTGAATCATAAAATTTTTGGTAAAAATACATTTAAAATCAATATTTCAACTATATCTATACATTAGAAACACCATCTTATAATGATTTTTTTTTCTGATCGAAATTCTTTCGTTGACTTATGAAAATCGAATCCATGAAATCAATTCCTCACATACGGTGCACTTCGGATATTTTCATGACTTCTAGAAATAAAGAACCAGGTTATCTGAAGATAAAGATAATGTAAAAAACTTCCTATTTCTCATATGAAACAGCTTGAGTGATTGCCTTCATTTCGTGAATGCTAGTATTAATTTCATTCAACATAAAAATATCAAAATGTGTACCAAAGACACAATCGTATAGGATGGTGGGTTTTTTCTAATTTGTAATTATACCATTCTACCTCCTTGAAGAATAAATCATCGATTCCTCTATACGTTGCACTTCGTATCTCTGAATCTCCTCAAATATTCTGATAAATCACAAATTCTCCTAGAATCGTCCTGAAAATCTAAAAAACTCGTTAAATTCATATAAACATATATTCTTAGAAGAGTTTTGCTTCATCGATCTTCTCTTAGTGCCATAAAAATCTATAAACGAATCTATGTAAATAAAGTCACTTGAATACAGAGAAGAATCAAGAACATATTGAAGTGTTTTACAGAAAAAGTCAGAAGGCCTACGTGACACAAAATGTGTATAAATTTACGCCTTAGGCAATATAGAAAAGAATGATAATTTGACGAGTTTTTCACAGGCTTTAGCTATCTGAAAAAAAAAAGAGACTGGCTGTATATTCGTATGACCTCAAAATGTTTGCCTAAAAGTACTTATAATTGTCGCTAAAAGATTGACTGAAATACATAACACAGAGAGGGTCAGTCTGAATTGAATTTTTATTTTCAATTCTAAAAATAATCAGGAAATTATCTCAATATAGAAATAAAGAGTTAAACATCTTCACAACTTTTATAAATTTAAATTTTTCTTAATGAAACTTGTATGTGATTACATTCAATTCAAATGGCCCTCCAAATAGATTGTAAACCATGAAATGACGCTGGGTCCCCCCACTTGGATTCTGCTGAAATAATTTATCTTATAAATAAAATAAAGATAGGTAAATATCAAGCATAATTTAACAAAACGTCTATTTTGATTGAAGATATATGTATGTTATTTGAATCGGGCCCCCATCTGTATATTTCTATTGTTCCATGGGTCCACTAAATTATAAGATAAATAAATGTTCAAAACCCAATAAAAATTATAAAATGTTTGAAAACATACATGAAACCAAATTGATGTGTTTCATTTGTATTCCTTTCCTGTTAAAAATACTGATTAACAATTAAGACTAAATTGGGACAAAAGTGGTGAGTATCTATTAGGAGATTTTTATTTCTGAAAGTAACTAGGGTAGGGAAAATATCAGAGTTGGATATATCTCTCATTTACAAAACGTTATAGGCACAACAGACTATTGTATAAGTCTGATTTCTTGGGAAATAGAAATTTCATCATGTTTTTCAAATTCTCGAAAGACAGAGGACTGCAAAAACTCTATACTTAAACCTTTCTGCATCAAGTATATTTTGGAAACAGAAGGAAATTTTACAACTTATCGAGTGCACTACCGGCTCCAAAATACCGAGTTGAGGGTCCAATATAAAAATCTAAAGCAGGAGCATAATATTTGCTTAAAAATATCTCCCCTGCTGTAATTCTCTCCCTCTTGACATGGGAGACGTTAAGTCCAACCAAAATGGGACTTTTACTGTCGTTTATGCAACTTTATACCGTTTCACTGTTTTTGTCGATTAGGCTGAAAGAATATTAAAACTGAAAGCTACCAAATACCAATAGTATTCGAACAATCTGTGCTACTCTGGTGCTTCGATTGTAAGTATATTCTTACAGCTGGCTGCTATTCATTATAAATAATATAAATAAGTTATAAAGAGAGATGATAGTTGTCCAACATATTGAAAAAATATGTACTTTCTTTAATTAGGTTCTTGAGTAACAAACTTCCACAGAACAAAACACCTTTTTCTTTCCTTACAATTAATATATATTAAATATATAAAGACATTCAGTATAAAAGATGTACAGCAGATGAAGGCGTTCATTATAACGAATACTTCAATTTATTAATTTTCTTACACCATTTCCAGGAATTACCATATTTCTATAAGGTTCAAAATAATGTCAGTTTTTATACTCAGAAGAATACATTGTTGAAATAGTGCAACTTATAAAACTATAAAACTTTAACGGCAAAATGTGAAACATAGTAGCTTGGTGACAAACAATGCGCTTGCGTTACTTCATCTTACGTATAATATGGCTGCGCCCGAATGTTTATGTCTATGTAATCCTAATATGCTTGTTTTTAGTTTTTGAGAATGAAATATTATAGCGAGAAAGTGTATATAGTTGAAAACTCATGAATACTTTAGTGAAGTTTAACGGTGGTGAAGTGTTTCCAGATTCCCTGAATTTCTCAGGTAAACTTGATATCTCAATTCCTAAAATTTCGATATTTCTATACTTTGTTAGCATTCCAGATAAAGCATGGTTGTTTGATGTTCTGTGGTGTAGCTATTTTGTTTTTCATACCTTACAAACGAAATATTTCAAATTATTAATTTGCCATAATGTAAACAACTTGCAGAGGTGATGATAGTAAGAGGGTGGGCTACATTTTTATTGATATCGAACAATATAAATTAATCATTATGGTTAGCATTAGTGTGAAAACTTCTTGGCAGTTCAAGAAGGTGAGAAAATGATAGATGTTGAGGAGATACTTCCTTTTCCTTATAATATTTTGCGAAGACTGAGAGAGTGACTAGATTTTGATGACCGCAGCTTTCTCAATATACTGGTCTCCCAAATATGACGCCTTCCTTCCAATGAAGTGCTAACCACTTCGACTTCGTTGTAAATAAAGTAGAAGTCTGAATTATCAGTAACCAAGAAGACATACTGAAATACTTCCAAAGTACCTAGTATTTATACCTTCTAGTTCTCGCACTTTATATTAAATATTCTAAAGTTTCAATGTGTATCACGACCTAGCAGTTTAATAATATCAGCAAGCAATCATTGTAGAAGCAATGAATATCTATGGGAAAATGAAACTCTGCATTCTTCTTTTCTGAAATATATGCCTGAAATTGTCTTCACAAATGTTTAACTTGATAACCTTTTAACGAAGTAATTTGGAAATAAAAATAAAGGTCAAACTATAATAATTTTTGTTATGACAAAGATTGGGTTGGAAATTTCTCTATGAAAGTTGATGAGGAGAACTTCTGGAACTACCCATATTCCAATTTATCAAATTTCGAATATTAATTTTTGGAAGAATATCTAGGTATTGATTAAAACCCAGTCTCAGAAAGTCTTCCCTTTTCGTTCCTCGAAAAAGTAATTTATGTTTTACTGTGCACTTCATAGAATTGGAAACCTTGACTTGAAAAACACATTTCAATATTAAATCTCTTTCCCTTTATTTTTTCAATGAATAAACATGCGGGCACTTCGTGGAATATATTGAGCACTCTCTGTGTAAGATAACCATTTCCACAAAACCTACAAAATTTTTTTGGTTTAGAATAAGGGTAACTTCATGAATTATGCTAAATGTGGACATTTAGTTCGTTTCATTTGTCGTTTGAAAAATTATTTTGTTAGAAAAAGTTGAAATAATTGTCTCCAAATGAAAACCTTTTGAAAGTAGTTAGAGAAACATGCTACAAATAACAAGAATTCAATAAATTCTGAATCATAAAAATTTCTACCTTCAAAGTCAGTATTTCAACTTTATCTTCGCGTTAGAAAAACCTAGGGATAATTAATACTTTTGGGTAATCGAAATTATTTCGTTTACTTCTCTGAAATTGAATATATTCATGACTATTCTACAAATAAAGAACAAGAAGATCTGACAATGAAGGAAAGATGAAAACATTCATATTTCTCATATGAAACAGCTTGAGTGTAGACCATTTTGGAATACTTGGGTAGTAAGATTTTTGTGTTATAAGAGGGGTTGCTTTGGATTTGATCAACAGCTATCTGACTGATAGATACCAGGAAGTATGCTTCACGGTAAATGCTCCCAATGGCAGCCAATCAACTATGGTGTGCCACAGGGATCATTTCTTGGGTCCGCTGCTGTTTCTCGTTTATATCAATAATCTACCTGATAATGTAACATCATATAGTTCCGTTCTTTTTGCTGACGATATCAGCTTTCCTAATATTGGTGCTGAAGTCGACGAAGTGAATCAATTGTCATCGAATACACTTGCTGAGGCAAAATATTGGTTCTATACAACGCGCCCTGAAGTAAATACTCCCTTAAATTTTTGGTAATCATCCTGAAACCAGATTTTAAGTTCAGTCAGCATATAGAAGATCTAGTCAATAAATTGTCCAGCGCCATCTTCACCGTGAGGAGAATGAAACAAATTTCCGGAAAAATATCAGCACGAACTGTCTATTCTGGCTGCTTCCACAGTTCGATGTCCTACGGTGTTATCTTCTGGGAAGGACATGCTGAAGTCAAAAAAATCTTTGTAAGAGAAATATTCTGTGCGGATACTATGCCATGCTAAAAGAACTGATAAATGCAGGAATTTGTTTAAAGAAGAAGGCATACTTACCCTACCATCACTATTCATACAGTCATGCATACTTTCCATTCACGATCACGGACATAGTTTTCGAAAAAATAATTTCAACCATCCATATTCAACCCAAAATACCGATGAATTCATCATACCCTATCACAGAATTAATGCTTCACAAATCAGTATAAATCACACAGCAATGGAATTGTACAATAAGCTTCCCTGCGAATTAAAATCAGTGAGTAGAGTGAACCTCAAAAAACATCTAGTTTGAAAATCCTACTACTGTATTGACGAATATTTGAACGACCAAAACTTCTGAGCTATAAATTTATCAATCATCTTTGTGTGTTATACACCATAAATTAGTTTGTCGAAATGTAAAAATGTGTACTGTACTATATATATTATAATAAAATTATGTTGCCTACTCCATGTAACTTTTGATGGGTTGTATTATTCATTTAATCCTGATTTATTTCTATATATATAAAGTCACTTGAATACAGAAAAAATCAAGAACATATTGAAGTGTTCAACAGAAAAAGTCAGAAAGCCTACGTGACACAAAATGTGTATGAATTTACGCCTTAGGCAATATAGAAAAGAATGGTAATTTGACGAGTTTTTAACAGTCCTTAGCTATCTGACAAAAAGAGACTGGCTGTGTATTCGTATGACCTCAAAATCTTTGCCTAAAAGTACTTATAATTGTCGCTAAAAGATTGACTGAAATACATAACACAGAGAGGGTGTCTGAATTAAATTTTTATTTTGCAATTCAAAAATAATCAGGAAATAATCTCAATATTGAAATAAAGAGTTAAACATCTTTACAACTTTTTCAAAATTTCAATTTTTACTAATGAAACCTGTATGTGATTACATTCAATTCAAATGGACCTCCAAATAGATTGTAAACCATGATATGACGCTGGGTCCCCCACTTGGATTCTGCTCAAATAATTTATCTTATAAATAAAATAAAGATAGGTAAATAACAAGCATAATTTAACAAAACGTCTATTTTGATTGAAGATATATGTATGTTATTTGAATCGGGCCCCATCTGTATATTTCTATTGTTCCATGGGTCCACTAAATTATAAGATAAATAAATGTTCAAAACCCAATAAAAATTATAAAATGTTTGAAAACATACATGAAACCAAATTGATGTGTTCCATTTGTATTCCTTTCCTGTTAAAAATACTGATTAACAATTAAGACTAAATTGGGACAAAAGTGGTGAGTATCTATCTATTAGGAGATTTTTATTTCTGAAAGTAACTACTGTAGGGAAAATATCAGAGTTGGATATATCTCTCATTCACAAAACGTTATAGGCACAACAGACTATTGTATAAGTCTGATTTCTTGGGAAACTAGAAATTTCATCATGTTCTTCAAATTCTCGAAAGACAGAGGACTGCAAAAACTCTATACTTAAACCTTTCTGCATCAAGTATATTTTGGAAACAGAAGGAAATTTTACAACTTATCGAGTGCACTACCGACTCCAAAATACCGAGTTGAGGGTCCAATATAAAAATACGAAGCAGGAGTATAATATTTGCTTAAAAAATATCTCCCCTGCTGTAATTCTCTCCCTCTTGACATGGGAGACGTTAAGACCAACCAAAATGGGACTTTTACTGTCGTTTTATGCAGTTTTATACCGTTTCACTGTTTTTGTCGAATAGGCTGAAAAAATATAAAAACAGGAATACCAAATACCAATAGTATTCGAACAATCTGTGCTACTCTGGCTCTTCGATTGTTAGTATATTCCTACTGTTGAATGTTATCTATTATAAATAATATAAATAAGTTATGAAGAGAGATGATAGTTGTCCAATATATCGAAAACACATGTACTTTCTTTAATTAACAAGAACAAACTTTCACAGAACAAAACACCTCTTTCTTTCCCAACAATTAATATCTATTAAATATATAAAGACATTCAGTAAAAAAGATTTACAGCAGATGATGGCGTTCATTATAACGAATAGTTCAATATTTTAATTTTCTTACACCATTTCCAGGAATTACCATATTTCTATAAGGTTCGAAATAATGTCAATTTTTATACTCAGAAGAATACATTGTTGAAATAGTGCAACTTATAAAACTTTAACGGCAAAATGTGAAACATAGTAGCTTGGTGACAAACAATACGCTTGCGTTACTTCATCTTACGTATAATATGGCTGCGCCCGAATGTTTATTTCTATGTAATCCTAATTTGCTTGTTTTTAGTTTTTGAGAATGAATTATTATCGCGAGAAAGTGTATATAGTTGAAAACTCATGAATACTTTAGTGAAGTTTAACGGTGGTGGAGTGTTTCCAGATTCCCTGAATTTCTCAGGTAAACTTGATATCTTAATTCCTAAGATTTTGATATTTCTATACTTAGCATTCCAGATAAAGCATGTTTGTTTGATGCTCTGTGATGTAGAAATTTTGTTTTTCATACCTTACAAACGAAATATTTCAAATTATTAATTTGCCATAATGTAAACAACATGCAGAGGTGATGATAGTAAGAGGGTGGGCTACATTTTTATTGATATCGAACAATATGAATTAATCAGTATGGTTAGTATTAGTGTGAAAGCTTCTTAGCAGTTCAAGAAGGCGAAAAAATGATAGATATTGAGGAGATTCTTCCTATTCCTCATAATATTTTGCGAAAACTGAGAGAGTGACTAAATTTTGATGACCGCAGCTTTCTCAATATACTGGTCTCCCAAATATAACGCATTTTTTCCAATGAAGTGCTAGCCACTTCGACTTCGTTGTAGATAAAGTAGAAGTCTGAATTATCAGTAACCAAGAAGACATACTGAAAAACTTCTAAAGTACCTTCTATTTATACCTTCTAGTTCTCGCACTTTATATTGAATATTCTAAAGTTTCAATGTGTATCACGACCTAGCAGTTCAATAATATCAGCAAGCAATCATTGTAGAAGCAATGAATATCTATGGGAAAATGAAATTCTGCATTCTTCTTTTCTGAAATATATGCCTGAAATTGTCTTTACAAATGTTTAACTTGATAACTTTTTAACGAAGTAATTTGAAAATAAAAATAAAGCTCGAACTATAATAATTTTTGTTATGACAAAGATTGGGTTGGAAATGCCTCTGTGGAAGATGATGAGGAGAACTTCTTCTATTACCCATATTCCAATTTATCAAATTTCGAATATTATTTTTTGGAGAAATATCCATATTTGATTAAAACCGCAGTCGCAGAAAGTCTTCCCTTTTCGTTCCTCGAAAAAGTAATTTATGTAATACGGTGCACTTCGTAGAATCAGAATCCTTGACTTGACAAACACATTTCAATATTAAATCTGTTTCCCTTCATTTTTTCAATGAATAACCATGCGGGCACTTCGTGGAATATATTGTCCACTCCCTGTGCAAGATTACAATTTCAACAAAACCTACAAAATTTATCTTCGGCCACGAGTTACTCAATTCATTCTTGTATGGCAGAGGTTCCCAAACTGGGGGGCGTGGAGAAAGTAAATGAAAAAATTACAAAAATAATTTCCTTAAATCTTTGAAATACAGTTTTTTCAAGTTTTCATAATTGTTTTCGTGAAGTTTTAATGAAGTTGTTAACTTTATCAAAGAAGGCTACAGTTTTTAGAACTACAAAGCACACAAGAGTTCAAGGTTCTCAAAACCGTCCCCCTCGACAGCAGCGGCCGTGTGGCCTTGGTGTGAGTGCGAGTGTCCCCGCAGCCCTTCCACCCCACCATACCACTTTACTTCAGTCCAATGTCAATAATCTCGCAGTTTGTTCAGTGCTTGAGTTGTAGCTAGTCTGTTCTGGCATAGTGCTTTCCGTGAAATATCTGTCAGCGTGTTTGTGTATTGTGGGTGTTCTATATTTGTTTTACTTGTGTTGTGTGAGTTTTGGGTGAAGCTTACTTTTTTGCTATGAAGTATTAAGCAATGACGCGATGAGGCCTAACCGTCTTCTTAGACATTTGTCAACCAAACCTGAAGAGTTTTTCGATGCAAAATCTCAGAATTTAAAGAGCATGAAGTTAGATAGCACTGGATCTGCTGCTCAGTCTTCTCTAAAAGTGCTTGAAGCTTCCTATGGATTATCTCTTCTTATTGCTAAGGAAAAGAAAAGTCACACTATTGGTGAAACGCTTGTTGAACCGTGCCTTTTAAAAGCATCCGATGTTGTCCTTGGAACTGATAGTAGGCAAAAGCTATCACAAATACCACTTTCAGACAACACCGTTAAACGCCGAATTGATGATAGGGCCGAGGACATTTAAAACCAGGTGGTTGATGCAATAAAAAAATCCCCGTTTTCTGCTATCCAGCTTGACGAGAGTACAGACGTAGCACAATGTTCTCATTTTATTTTATATGTTCGTTACATTGAAAATGAAAGAATGAAGTATGAACTGATGTTCTCTACTGAGCTGGTGATCATTACTCAAGCTGTAGATGTGATGAAAGCAATATCAGACTTTTCTGAGAAACACGAATTTTCTTGGCAAAAACTTATTGGTGTATGCACAGATGGTGCTCCTTCAATGCTCGGTTCTTGCTCAGGCTTTGTGCAGTTGGTCAACCAGAAGAATGCTTATGTGGTTGGGATTCATTGTTGTATTCACCGCCACGCCTTGGCAGCAAAAACGCTTCCAAACAAACTCAATGCTATTTCAAAGCTATGTTTTATAGTAGTCAACTACGTAAAGAACAGTGCATTAAATACTCCACTGTTTGAAAGTCTTTGTGAAGATTTATGAAGTCAACACAAAACGCTGCTATTTCATACAGAAGTACGATGGCTATCAGAAAGCAATATGGTGGGAAGACTATTTGAGCTCCGTGATGAAGTGATTACGTTTTTGGCACTGCAGAAACAAAACGAGCTTATTGCAGAGCTCATAAAACCCAGTAACCAAGTGATTTTGGCTTATTTATCAGACTTTTTTGACACGTTAAACAACCTTAACTTGAGACTGCAAGGTGCAGACTCACACAAGTGCTACAGCTTCGAATACGTAAAGTGTCAATGAACCGCAGCAACTATTCAAGTTTCAACAAAGACAGTCTCAGAATCAGCATGTTTTGAGGAAGTTTTTGAAGGACCGCTTTTGAAAAACTTAATAATTGACCATTGGTGGTCTCCGAATAACCAGAAGCGGGCGTGGTACAAAAAAGTTTGGGAACCCCTGTTGAATGATGAGGATGTAATTGTTTTTGCTGTGGTAGTCTTTCTTCCACAACTAGAAGTTCGAATCTTACCTCCGGGGATGAACTGTATGTCCTCCAGCAGAACCAAACAACCTGGCGACTCATGTGCTGCATCATACACACCTGACCATTTACAGCAATTTCCCCTGTGATGCTCTTGAGATATGCCCGACAAAAAAGCTCAGCAATATCGTAAGGCTTCAGCGTTCTTTCAGAATGCAGAAGAAACTTGCGAATCTCCTCACTGTAGTGACTCTTAAGCGCATAAAAGTCTTATCGAACGGCTGTAGCTTATGAGTCATATGAGGTGGAAAACTGATGATAGTGACGTGATTTTCTCGCGCCAGTTCTATTAATTCTAAATTGCGAGTGTGACTGTAATGTCCATCAAAAATAAGCAATACGGGAGAAGTCTCGCTGGGTTTTGTTTTTTCAATAAAATGTCTAAACCAGTCAGTGAACAGATTTGATTGGATCCAACCAGATGGTTGAACTTTTCCAATCGACCCTGGTGACGCACTTTTAATTAAAATATTTGTGAAGTGTTTTCTAGGAAATATAATAATTGGTGGCAAAAACATATCAGCAGCAAACATTATAGTGATCCGCGTTTTGCAGCAGTGATGGCTCCAATCTGTTTCTTTCATTTTTTATCTTCTACCTTATCTGTGGTATTTTAGATTGCACAATTGTCAACCGAGTCTCGTCTACGTTGAATATACTGTAAGGGGGAAAATTCTTATTTTTCATTTCAGTTTCCAATATATCGAAAAATTTTTTTTTTCGATATGCTTCACGGTTAAAACCTTGAGCACGAGCATAAGAAGTCCCAATTGGTCTGCGTAATGATAAATAGTTCTTATAACGCTTTAAAAAGTGATCCAACCAAGCACGCCCAGCTACTTCATTTCTAAAATTATTTTCGACGTTTTTCTTAAAGCTTACTGATAAGTCATTCGTCTAACATCCATTCTTGTTAGTCCATATATTTCGACTCCATAAACGAAATATATTCCATTAACTTATTTTCCAGCTCATGTGATAGTATAGGTTTTCTTCCGAGAGGTTTATGCACAAGCAACTCTAACGATTCCTAAGAATAATAAAAAACAAGTACTGTGTTTTAAGGAATTTTACTTAATAATTGCGATTCGTAACGCGTTTCACTACACCGTAGCTTCTTCAGACGAATGAATATACAGAAAAATGTAAATGAGAATATAACTATAAATGTTCTTGAGTAATTAAAAGCTTATTGGTTACTCCCTCTTAAGTGGTTATTTATGACAGGCATATCCAATAAAATTAAGGAATAGATTGCTCCCCGAAAAGATTCAATAGAGGTGAAGGGCTTAAATCGACTTGTTCATTGATGAGTTTACCTGAGTGTTTGTATTTATTTATTTCTAAAGTTTCCCAAAGATCTACCTTCCAATATTTATTATCTGTATGCAAAATTTCAAACTGTGGGTCGAAAGAATGATTATTTTCTAAGAGATGATTCGCGTAATTTGAATCTGATTTTTATTTGAAAAACTGCGTTTATGTTCCGATATTCTAATATTAAAATTTCTATGTGTTCTACCAATGTAGAAATTATCACAGTCATTGCAATTCAATCTATAAACACCTGATTTATTGTTTTTACCTGGTTTGGTTTTATAATTTTTATATATTTTCCTAAATTATTATTAGTTTGGAAAGCTATGTTGAAATTATTGCTACTTAAGAATGATTTCAGTTTCTCACTTGTAATGCCAACGTAGGTTAAGGTGTTGAATTTTTGTTTCAATTTATCGACAGGGTAAACTTCATTCAATGCGATTCTACTTTGTTTTTTATTTAAAATATTATTTATTAGTTTGGGATTGTAACCATTATTTTTGGCTATTTGTTTAATCAAATTTAGTTCTTTGTTAAAATTTTCTGGTGATAGCGGGATGTTAATCAATCTATGAATAAAACTATTGAATGCTGACATTTTATGTTGATATGGATGACACGACGAGTTATGTATTATAATATCTGTATGTGACGGCTTATGGTAAGTTGCGAAAACATGTTTTCCATTTTAATTCGAAATTGTTACGTCTAAGAAATTTATCGAATTATTGATTTCTATTTCGGTTGTGAATGCAATTCTTGGATGTAATGAATTTATATGATTTTCGAAAATTTTAACTGTCTATCTGTTCCTGTGAAGCAAATAATGATATCGTCCACATAGCGATACCAGTATAAACAATATTTACTGAGTGGATGATTATGAATTAATTTCTCTAAGTTATTCATGAAAATTTCTGCTAACAAAGGACTTAACGGATTGTCCATAATCAAGCCGTCTTCAATAGTATAATATTTGTAATTGAAATGGAAATAATTTTGATCTAAACAAATTTTTAATAATGAAAGAATATCTGATTTAATGTTAGTATTGACATGATTCCTTCCTAATAATTCTTCAACTAAGTAATACGTATCTTTTGGAGGAATGTTGGGAAATAGATTCTTAACATCGAAAGAAATAAGTTCGGAAATAGGTGGTATAGTGGTATCTTTGATATTGGCAATAAGTTCGTATGAATTCTTGACCGAAAATTCAGATTTAAAATTGCAATGTTTTATTAGCAAGTCGTTGAGGAATTTTGAAAGTTTGAACGAAGGTGCCGTTACATAAGAAACAACAGGTCTAATAGGGTAATTAGGTTTATGAAGTTTTATCAACGAATATAATTCGGGGGATTGTGGATTGGAGTTAATGAATTTATATTTTTCTTGGTCTGTAATTAATGATTTTGCTGTCGAAATTATGTTTTTAACAACTTTCTGAAATTTTGCGGTAGGATCCTTAGTTGATGTTATATAGTTTCCGGCTGTTAAGAATTCTTCAGTTTTAGAAATATAATCGGTTTTACTAATCGCAATGACGGTGTTACCTTTATCTGCTTTAGTGAATACTAAATCGTTCTTGGTACTATTTTCACGAATTGTTTTTATTATCTTATAATCGGAATTGCAATGAGGTGATAATTTCGAAAAGTCTTCTTTGATAATTTTGCTGTTTGATGTTCGGCTAAAATATTATCTTTGGAGTTTTGAGAATAATTTCGAGTCTATGCCTAACTGTTCAAAATTAGTTTTATTATGTTTTGGATGTAAATTATGTTTGAATCCTTTTTCTAATAGATCTTTTTGTGATTGTGTAAAATCGGTATCAGTTAAATTAGTGAATCTTTCAAAAAATTTATGGTCTGAAAATTTATCAGTTGAAGGTTTGGGTGGAGAAATTTTGAATTTAAGTGAATTCAACTTTTTCTGCTGTTGCTGAAACTTTTTATGAATTAAAATTTTGACATCGTATCTGGATTCAGAGTCTAAAATATCAAACTCAACAGGGTGAAATCTAAACAATAATTCCGTATGGATTACCTTCAAATATATGTTTGCAACGTCCCTCCTGTTGTACTGGATCTTCATATCCTCTTTGAGCCATATGCGTTGGCCTTTCTCAATTGCTCTTCTTGCTGGTCCACTGTTGTTATGTGTCTTCAACCGTATGTAATTGGGAGTCAACCTGTTTTTCAAGCACATTGAGTAGAACCATATATTCTGAGAGTGAACTGCACATCTTAGTAGTATTTTGAAATACCACAAAGCCAAAAAGCCGGTATCAGCTTTCTTTAACATTTGAATGTGGGAGGCTTTTACTTGGTAAAATTCCATTATCAATTTTACCAAGTAAAAGCCAATATCAAAGATACCACTATACCACCTAATTCCAAACTTATTTCTTTCGATGTTAAGAATCTATTTCCCAACATTCCTCCAAAAGATACGTATTACTTAGTTGAAGAATTATTAGAAAGGAATCATGTCAATACTATCATTAAATCAGATATTCTTTCATTATTAAAAATTTGTTTAGATCAAAATTATTTCCATTTCAAAAACAAATATTATACTATTGAAGACGGCTTTATTATGGGCAATCCGTTAAGTCCTTTGTTAGCAGAAATATTCATGAATAACTTAGAGAAATTAATTCATAATCATCCACTCAGTAAATATTGTTTATACTGGTATCGCTATGTAGACGATATCATTATTTGCTTCACAGGAACAGATAGACAGTCAAAAATTCTCGAAAATCATATAAATTCATTACATCCAAAACTTGCATTCACAACCGAAATAGAAAGCAATAATTCGATAAATTTCTTAGGCGTAACAATTTCGAATGAAAATGGAAAACATGTTTTCGCAATTTACCATAAGCCGTCACATACAGATATTATAATACATAACTCGTCGTGTCATCCATATCAACATAAAATGTCAGCATTCAATAGTTTTATTCATAGATTGATTAACATCCCGCTATCACCAGAAAATTTTAACAAAGAACTTAATTTGATTAAACAAATAGCCAAAAATAATGGTTACAATCCCAAACTAATAAATAATATTTTAAATAAAAACAAAGTAGAATCGCATTGAATGAAGTTTACCCTGTCGATAAATTGAAACAAAAATTCAACACCTTAACCTACGTTGGCATTACAAGTGAGAAACTGAAATCATTCTTAAGTAGCAATAATTTCAACATAGCTTTCCAAACTAATAATAATTTAGGCAAATATATAAAAATAATAAAACCAAACCAGGTAAAAACAATAAATCAGGTGTTTATAGATTGAATTGCAATGACTGTGATAATTTCTACATTGGTAGAACACATAGAAATTTTAATATTAGAATATCGGAACATAAACGCAGTTTTTCAAATAAAAATCAGATTCAAATTACGCGAATCATCTCTTAGAAAATAATCATTTTTTCGACCCACAGTTTGAAATTTTGCATACAGATAATAAATATTGGAAGGTAGATCTTTGGGAAACTTTAGAAATAAATAAATACAAACACTCAGGTAAACTCATCAATGAACAAGTCGATTTAAGCCCTTCACCTCTATTGAATCTTTTCGGGAAGCAATCTATTCCTTAATTTTATTGGATATGCCTGTCATAAATAACCACTTAAGAGGGAGTAACCAATAAGCTTTTAATTACTCAAGAACATTTATAGTTATATTCTCATTTACATTTTTCTGTATATTAATTCGTCTGAAGAAGCTACGGTGTAGTGAAACGCGTTACGAATCGCAATTATTAAGTAAAATTCCTTAAAACACAGTACTTGTTTTTTATTATTGATAATGGAATTTTACCAAGTAAAAGCCTCCCAAATTCAAAGATTCCTAAGAATCCTTCACTAACCTTTTCAGTGTAGATCTTGGTACACAAAATGTTTTTATAGCCTTTTTATACCTCGTCCTCACAGCTTCAATTGTCTTTTTCATTTGGTCAGGATCCCAAGCTTTTATTTTCCTTACAGATGGAGATATTAAAGTTTACCGGGGCATCTGTAGCAAAAGATTTAAAAAATGATATGATATATTTATGTCTATGGCCCCCCAGGACCATAATACAAACAATGTAAGGGGGCCAAATTGCATGTAACAAATAATATATAAACAAACCATATTAGAGGTATTTATGAGAAGTTTTTTTATAATTACCTTCAAAATCCAACAGGAAAACGTTCAACGAACACAATGTACAAATAACAAGAGCTGAGGTTCAGTATTTCCGGAAAAAATGACTAAAATGCACAGTACATTTTAGCAGTGGCGCGTTCAGGATACTAATTTGACATGCTAATCAGTGAACAAGCTTTGCCTACCAACTGAACCGAAAAAGTCTAATATTGACTGTTTCTTTGATTATCGCTGTGTGCACTCGTTATTCTTCCCAGAAGGTCAGACAGTAAATGAAGAATATTACTTGAACGTTATGCGGCGTTTGAAATAGCAAATTTTTCGAAAAGGGCCAGACTTGTGGAAAGAAAACTCATGGATGTTGCACCGCGATATTGCTCCACCTCACGAGTCTATTATTGTGAATGAATTTCTGACCAAAAACTCAACAAATACCATCCAACAATCAACGTATTTACCTGTACTTTTACAGAATCTACATAAGATCACTTTATATTGGTGTTGTTCCGTTTGAAATAGTTGAAATATCACCTTTTACATTCTCTCTATCGTACTATATGTAATTGAATTGAATAATCTATAATTAAATACCTAGTTACGTATATGCTACTTACGCTTCCATTCCAAATCTCTCGATAATTTCACACTTAAATTGGGGATTGCAGCATCCGTACGTCAGTCTTCTCAATCTTTCCAAGCATAAATAACACGAATATTTCTGTTGAAATAAATGCACTGAGACCGGAGTTTTGTACAGATCGATTACGTTAAAATATACTTTCACTGTTAGATTGTGCACAATCTTCCGTGTGTTTTCAATGCATCTCGGTAATTATTCGATTAGTTTCAATATACTGTTGCGATTTCCTCAAAATCGACCTCATTCTTTGAATTATGTGTTTATCGAGCAGCGGCGTAGCTTGGAAGCGGTTTCAGGTTAAATATAAATGTGAATAAATGATTGATTAAAACACTTGGAAGGGGCTTAACAAAAATACTCGATAAATGTTTCGGGTTATCAGCCCATTATCAAGAGTAATATAATACTGAAAGACAGAATCAGTAGGTTTAATTATAACGGCATTTACAACAGGAGATGGACCTAAGTCTGTTTGATTGTTATTAAGCAGACCAGCGGTGCTCAAACTTGAACTGTTGGCTATCTATCTCAATATTTTTAGACTACTTACGATCGACTCTGAGAGGCTGTAAGTATGTGTGATGCAGGGTTGTCGTTCATACACGATACACCCTACCTACGTACCTAGGTAGGGTGTAACGTAGCATATATAGATAATAGCTTTCCGCACAATATACATTATTTTAGTCAAGGTTAGGGTTAGGTTTAGTTACGTTCTTCCCTATAATATCAATGAAAATACTCATAGTTATTCAAAATTGCGAGTTTATTGGTTGTTACAAAACAAATGAGTTACATATGGTGTTAAACTTAACTGAGGAGTGACTTTGGTTCTCCTCAACATACTTTTCATAAGATGGTTCGTAACCACCGAGTGGTAATTGCAAGCATGATGACATATGATCGTCAGTTAGTCGATTGCGATATTTTGACTTAATTATGTTCGTTTCCGAAAATGCAGACTCGCACGAGTAAGTTGACCCAAACATTGCTTTCAGTTGAAGGGCGATTTGCCTTAGATTCGTATATTTATCTGCATATATAAATCACCCGAAGTTTATATTAAATAATGTAGTTTTGAGATGTATATCTGACATAATCTGCATCAACTCATTTTCTACAGAACATGAGTTCATATTAAACTGACTTGCTATTTCAGTAGCTAATTCCTCAATGTTTTTACATGAAAGTAGCTGTCAAATCGGTGGATTCGTCGAAATGTAAAGAAAAGTATGTACATTTCAGGATATCATGTTTAACATTTGGATTGTGGAGGCCGTTACTTGATGTAGATCCATGATATAAATGAGATAAAAAACGCAAGGTTTAACTTTAATCTACACTTTATTTGAAAAATTTTTCGACGACGTTTCGCTGACACAGCAGCTTTATCAAGAATGACAAAAGATTGAAGAGTATGGTATCATAAACAAATCGTAGAACAAGTTGAATGAATAACAGGAAAATCCACACCGAGCTATTGTACAGTTAGTATGGAAGGTAATAAAAACTAATTAAACAAGTTAAGTAGGGGTGAATAATTTACATCTACCTGCTCATTCAAAAGCTTGTACGAATGTTTGTATCTATTTATTTCTAATGCTTCTAGGAGATCTAATTTTAAACTTTTTGATTTTATATGTAATATGTCAAAGTTTTATTGAATGAATGGTTTTCTTTTATTAAGTGGTTTGAATACTTTGAATCAGATTCATTTTATCGAAGCTACGTTTATGTTCAGATGTTCTTATGCCAAAACTCCTATAGGTCCTACCGATATAAATTTTATCACAAGAACCGCAATTGAATTTATAGATTCCTATATATCGGTAGGACCTATAGGAGTTTTGGCATAATATACATCTCAAAACTTCATTTGATACAAAATAGCTTCAGATTATGGTGATTTATATATGAAGATAAATATACGAATCTAAGGCAAATCGCCCTTCAACTGAAAGCAATGTTTGGGTCAACTTACTCGTGCGAGTCTGCATTTTCTGAAACGAACCTAACTAAGTCACAATATCGCAATCGACTAACTGACTGTCATCATGCTTGCGATTACCACTCGGTGGTTACGAACCATCTTCTACGATTTGTTTATAATACCATACTCTTCATTCTGTTTGTCATTCTTGATAAAGCTGCTGTGTCAGCGAAACGTCGTCGAATTTTTTCAAATAAAGTGTAGATTAAAGTTAAACCTTGTGTTTTTTATCTCATTTATATTATGTTTAATTTTATCTGCTATGTCCTGACTGATGACTTCAGTACGCCTTATGACAGTCGGATGAGATAACTGAAGTTCTCTAATAGCAGACATGATTTCTGTTTTATTTTTAACATCTCCACTTGAAGTTTCACCCGCTTCAATGAATGCTTCCTTTACAACCGATCCATCTTAGAATGGCTTCTTGTGTTTCGCCAATATATGAGATATTTTGAATGAAGCGATCGTAGCAACTTCCGATTGTTTAGCTGGTCTTGTGAACATGGTTTGTCCTTTTTTCAAACAAAATATCAAATCACGTACTTTTTGTTTTCTGAATTCACTCTGTCACATTGTTTTTATGAACCGTTTTATGATGCCTCTTTAATACCACGCTTAGGTATTGCAACTGACGCACGACGAATAAGACAAACGCACTTCACCTTCACCATACAAAAGAAAAATTCTTCCTCCCAATCTTTATTAAAATGATTCGCTTAGATTTCCTCGCTGCACTCATTTTGTACTATTTAATAACAAACTTTGTATCGATGTAGTATTGCCTTCAAGTTAAAATTCAGAATGACTCCAATTCCTGCAGTCGCAACATTTATGTCGGCGTAAACGAAAGTCTCGAATGTTCCCGTCAAACGCGCCGCCCGAAATTTTTAGAATAGCGGCAAGAATATAAAACGCGGCTCTTCTTTGACAAGTACCGCGCGTTCCTTTGATAAAGCCGCCTTTTGCCGCTAATGGAGTGTTATTTTATTACGTAACAAATTTTTGTAGTAGTTACTTACTTATTAAAAATCATTCTCTTCTCCCTGAATTAGACTATATTTTTCTACGAGCGAACGAAATTTCCATTATCTCTTAAATGTCTGAAATGTATTCTTCACCTGGATGTGTAAACTCAATTCTCTCGAAATCTAAGAAATGATTTTTATCTATACAAGGTTCAGAACAACCAGTAAAATTTTGTTTCGAATATATATACATCTTTCGGTTTCTCCTAGAAAGTTTCGCATTCACTCGCATAATCGCTTTTATCCACTAATTTCACTTCAGTTTCATTATTAACTATCAATAAGCCCAAATTCTTTTCAAAAGATTTTTCATAATCCTCTATTACCATTGTAAATTGAATCGTTCGATGAAAATAGCTCAAAAATTGTAACAAACTCTTCAGTTGTGCGTCTGGACCATTCCAAAGGCCATAGTCTATTCTGCAACTAGATTAGAATGAAAAAATTCAATAAGAGCGGAAAGTTACGAGCGGTAGCACGACACTAGTATAGAATTTTCATATTCTTACCAAATAACAGACTGAATTTTCTCCACGACCGCAAAGTATAAATTAAAACAAATTACAATCTCATCGATAACAACTTGCGAAATTATCGCTATATGTTACCTCTGTAGAATGTTAAATATCCTTCCCTCAAGGAACTGGTTTTTCGATCCACCCTTTATATGTAACCTAACCTTACCGTCAACCAGGGACACAGCAGTGGTACAGCCCGCACGGATATTTTGAATAGGAGCAATAGACCGCAGTTCTCGTTTCATTTGACCTCGTCTGTATTACATACCCATCCACATCAGGCCAGACTGCCACCTCATCTCAATCCGTTGGCGCGTAACAAAACATATATATGTTATTGAACCCTGACACAGAGGCCACTCACCATCACCACCGGGAAACCATGATAACAAAGGGTAGATAAACAGAAATACTAAAAAAGTCATACTAGTTCGACTATTTACCTCAACGCTACACACCATGTCAACAAAGAAGCGATCTGACTAAAGATTAACGACCCTTATTTATATCTAGTTGTCAACCAGACATACATCATAATCTCATCAAGGACAACTTGCGAAATTATCGCTTTATGTGTTGAGAGATTGAAGAATTTTGATTCAAGGAACCATATTCAACCTTCCGTAGAATGTTAAATATCCTTTACTGAAGTAGCTGGTTTTCCGATCCACCCTACATAATCACCGTCAACCAGGGCCACATTACATTGAAAGGGGTCGCTTGGCTCTGCAAGCCTTTCAGAACTGCGACCAAGTTGGCCTTTTGTTCATAACCCTTCCTTATTCATTTCCCAGTAGATTTAGCTCCCTTACAAAATTAAGAACCTCCCTGGGAGTTTTCGCTTTTTCTTCGTGCAGCTCTAGCTTGTCGCTGTCGAAGTGTATATGTCTTTGACGGGCAATTGCGATGCAACTGTAAAGAATAAGTTCGGCAGTTTCATCGCCTTCTTTACACATTCTGCATGTTGCCGTTTACGATTTGCCCATTTTAGTGAAATGGTATCTCAGTGGGCAGTGTCCAGTAAGGAGGCCTTTTATAGTCCTCAGCTTGTCCCTAGAGGGGTCGAGAAGCTGTTTTGTCTTCTTTGGGGAATAGTCAATGAAATTTTCCGCTTGCCTTTGGCCTAGAGTTTTCCTCCAGCATTCTTTCTTGGTAGATTCTTCCCACCGTTACAATTCCTGGCGTCTGTGCGGCTTGCTTAGATTGCAGAACGGTTCACGTCCGATGGGTAGGACGGTATCGAAATATTACCCCTGCTCTAGGGGTTGAAATTCGAGATAAGGGTGATTTCGGTAGATTTAAATCTAAAATGAATCTATTCCAGTTTTTCGCACTAATACTCGAATAGTCTTGGGGCGATAGTCTTCTCTATTCTTCAGTGTCTCACTCTGTATCTTCTACAGTTTTCAATCAAAAAAGAAAATCCGTTCACGGGGATGCAGACAAAGATAATACCTTTGTTTCGAGGTATCACTTGACCCATCTACTCTTCCAAATTTTCAAGGGAGGTTACCCCTGCTCTAGGAGTTGAAATTCAAGATGAGGATGGTACTTGATGATGACTGTCATTGATCAGGATGGATCTGTTCCATTTTACTTCACTGAAACTTGAATAGTCTCAGGTAAAATGCCTTCCCTATTTTTCAGTTGCTCAAAGATACCATCTTTCTTTTGGGTCATTACTCGACCCATCTTCCATATTCAAAATGTTCAAGGAATGCAACCCCCGCTTAGGGGGTTGATATTTCAGGCAAGTTTTGTATCCCAAAAGATGTCCCCCTTGAAACAAAAATTGACCTGTTTTTGCGATTTGATCAAAAATGAATATCTTGTTAGATATAGCCTCTGTTTAGTTTTCGTTGAAGCACCCTTTATTTACGTCTGCATTGTCCTTCTTCATTCTTGAATCTCTGGAATCTACTAGTTGCTTGGTCGACTCCAAGGAGATATTACAGAACTTCACCATTTCCCCACAATTAGTATTTGTGGCGTACATAGCATATACCCATTCACACAAAACCCTTTATTTCGTACTTCGACCACGAGAAACCTTCGGTTTTCATGGATTTTATGAGACTTTGTTCGATTACCATATCTGTCCATGTACCTGAATTATATTTTTCTATTCGTGAAGAATCCATTTCGGAAATTCTCATAAGTTTGCTCATCCATAGCTTCTTCCAGCTTGATCATATCTTGCAGATGCTGTTGAATCAAGATGTTCTTGGAAAAGCCCAAGTCCTTCAGCGCGAACAAAATCAAGTTCTATTGTAACCATTTTGAAATATTGCACCTACATTTGTGCTGTTAGACCTCAAGCTTTCAAATCATTCAGTTTGCCAAGAAATGTTGAAAACAAAATGTTTGAGTTGAAGGATGTACCTTCTACGTTTGAGTAGGATACAACTCATCCAACGTACTATCTTCAAAGTTCATGTCTTCAAAAATGATCTTTGATAATGCCAGTTGTACCAATATATAGCCTCTGATGCTTCTTGAGTAAGCGTGACAGCTCAGCATCTTGTCAACATAATTTGATTTGACCGCGTTTTCGACCGGAGGCACTGGTTGATGCTGTGACCGCGCGCTCTCCGCCCTCTATCTCTAAAACGGTTCACCGTATTTTTGAAAAAATTTTCTGATGATAAATACAGATAGCGAAAAATTTAGGAAGAGATATTTACAAAAAAGCAAAAAACGATTTTTGTTACCTTTGACCTTGAAATTTAATAGTTGCGTACACCAAAATGTAGACTTTGAGACAACTTTTGGGGTGTCAATATACAAGTATGTACAGCATGTCCCATTTTGGGGGTGCCACCAGGAGCATCTCTGTTATTATTTAGGATAGAGAGATGGGGTTTTCACGACCCTTAGCTACTTTTTCGAGACAAATTCATAGAGCTAATCAGAATTATTCTAACTTCAGTGGTTTTTGAGTTATTCGCGAATCTTGAAAATTTCCGGATTTCTTTTTTTCTCGATATCTCGGTTCTTATAGAAGATAATTGAAATCTGGTTTTACGTTTCTAAAACGGTTTTTTGAGTAGATTCCAGTGACGTACTCGAAGTTATTTTTTTCATTAATTATGACAGATATGACATAAAGTTGCATTTTTTTAAATAAGAACATAGTTTTTTTTTGGCATATTCCGATTGCCGTTTTTTTTCCTTTTCAAAAATATATAACATGATGACATAATTTCCACCCAATTTGAAGAAAATAACGGAATAATGATTTACCCCTAATGGCTGGGCGAAGGAACACACGTGAGCGGACGAACCATAGAACATTTGTAGTTATTCGATGAAAACGATCTAAACAATGCAAAATCTTCTTGACCGAAATAATGGAGCTAGGCTGCTCCTAAGATTCCATCGTTATTTATGACATCCGCAATTTCCGCTTTTTATTTTATTTTTGAGATTGTCGTTTAGTTTCTAGAGTTCTCTGAGAAATACCTACATGAGAATAATAATAGGCACCTAATAATTTACTCAAATTTACTTCTCATAATGATTTACATATATTGCTCGAACTGATTTCCATCATGTTGTAAACATAAAGTGCATCTTCGGATTATATCTTCTATGTCTGAATGCTCTCTGTGAACACAGAAGTCTTCATCTATGCACGTTCATTTGAAACCATAGAACGACCAATAATTATTATTATTCATTATCTGTGGATATATTGGCTTCGTGTCTATTTGAATTCGTAAAATTAGTGTTCGTTGTTGAATTTGGATTGTTTAGTTAATTTCTGCAATTCACACTATGGAACAAAATAGAAGATACGAAAATTTCGAAAAAGTTGATATGCTGAAGGTCTACTTTCAGTGTCACTGTAACGCAGTCCGTGCATCAGAAGAATATTTGAATAGGTAAGTTCGACAATGGAAATGGAAGTAGTAATTCTAATCAATATTAAATACCTGACTGACACTCTCCAATAGATTTCCTCAAAGAATTCAACCAAACAGGAAGTTCTTCGCCAAAATGGAAGCAAATCTTTCCAATTATGGTTCGTTCGAGAAACCAAGAAGTAAAAACTACAATAAACGGAATAGAGGTGATAATGAACTTGACGTGTTAGCAGCTGTTGAGGCTAACCATTCTACATCGTGTCGGCAAATTGAGAGCGAAGTGGGTGTGTCAAAAAGCAGAGCCCAAAGAATTTTGAGAAAGTATAAATATCATCCCTATAAACATAAACATTCTTTGGGGTTATTTAAAAAATAAGATATATAGGAGGCAATACGTCAATTACGATCAATTGAAGAATGCAACAAATGAAGCATTCGAAGATCTGAGGAGATCCTCGCTACATTTGACTAGGGCCATAGAAGATATAATCCGAAGATGCACTTCATGTTTACAACATGATGGAAATCAGTTCGAGCAATATATGTAAATCATTATGAGAAGTAAATTTGAGTAAATTATTAGGTGCCTATTACTATTCTCATGTAGGTATTTCTCAGAGAACTCTAGAAACTAAACGACAATCTCAAAAATTAAATAAAAAGCGGAAATTGCGGATGTCATAAATAACAATGGAATCTTAGGAGCAGCCTAGCTCCATTATTTCGGTCAAGAAGATTTTGCATTGTTTTGATCGTTTTCATCGAATAATTACAAATGTTCTATGGTTCGTCCGCTCACGTGTGTTCCTTCGCCCAGCCATTAGGGGTAAATCATTATTCCGTTATTTTCTTCAAATTGGGTGGAAATTTTGTCATCGTGTTTATATATTTTTAAAAAGGAAAAAAAAACGGCAATCGGAATATGCCAAAAAAAACTATGTTCGTATTTAAAAAAATGCAACTTTATGTCATATCTGTCATAATTAATGAAAAAAAAAACTTCGAGTATGTCACTGGAATCTACTCAGAAAACCGTTTTAGAAACGTAAAAACAGATTTCAATTATCTTCTATAAGAACCGAGATATCGAGAAAAAAAGAAATCCGGAAATTTTCAAGATTCGCGAATAACTCAAAAACCACTGAAGTTAGAATAATTCTGATTAGCTCAATGAATTTGTCTCGAAAAAGTAGCTAAGGGTCGTGAAAACCCCATCTCTCTATCTTAAATAATAACAGAGATGCTCCTGGTGGCACCCCCAAAATGGGAAATACTGTACATACTTACAGCTAGGTATCTCAAATTCCGAGGTGGACTTACTATAATGACTGGACTATATTTAGTAATTCAAGAATTATTGTATAATTTCCCTCATACACTCTTCATTCGACAATGTTATATACTCAGTAATAAGCCACACAATATTAATTACATAATTAAATATGAATTTAAAAGCTCCCGATTTGGATCATTATATGCATTACTTTTGGCACCACAAATACCTTGATAATATTGATATAATTAGTAATTACGATCATATGTTTCACTATAATTCATGCGCTAATTTGCAACGATAAAATTCCAAATTGGTGATTACTACATTCGGTAATTCGGAATGTGCAAATATGCGAAAATCACCCTCGGGAAACAGGTAACGCATATCGATATATTGGTAACACTAATGAATTCAAATTGAATAATTGCAACTGGCAATCTGTTTTAATCATTTAATTTTGTTGTAATTTTCGACGAGATATCTCTTAATGAGTTTTTGTGTTACTAGCAGAGTAACCTTTGAAACAAAGAGTGATTTGAGTGAGAATTTTCAATTATGTCTGAGCAGACCGGCCAATTTACAGGATAGTCTGCTTTTTTGTACTCTAACAGGAAAGAGAACATGTTATTTTAAGGCGCTTCGTTTTCGGGCTAAAGGGTGCAGTGGCGTAATTGTAGGGTGGGAGACTGAGATCAGAAATAACCTAATATTTTCAACAAAAAAGTACTCAAAATAATTTCAACTAAACTTACGACCATATACAACAACAATACTATGATAAGAAATGTTGAATTATCACCACATGTTCGGGATATTGTACTCAGTCGTCAATGAGATTTTGAACTTCGAATTTCAAAATTTGAAAAAGCCTATTTATAATTGAAAATGCTTTACGTTGGGTTAGATTTCTAACCTATTCCCAATAAATGAAGCTACGATTTCTGTGAAATAGGCCAAGAAGAAATCGTAGGAAGATCACTTCTTATAAAGAACAAGACTGCTCTTTGTGCCAAATTGCAAGAAGAGACCCTAGTGCGTCGCACCCCATACTCCAAAGGTAATTTCTGGAAGCAACAGGCATCTGTGTATCGAAACGATACGTCAAAGACTTCTTTGAAGGGGTTTTTACAGCCGAGGGTCATTAAGAGCGCTAGAGCTAACCAGATAACAAAAAATTAACAGACTTAATTGGTGTATCAAGCACCAAAACTGTAATATTGAGAATTAGTGAAATGTTGTTTTTTTGGATGAGACCAGAACTGCTGATCGATCAGATGACCATTGAATTCGGGTTTTAAGTGGCCGCGGAAGACAAGCTAGACAAATTCCGAAATACCAAGGGGGCAGTGTTTTGTTTTGGGATGGAATTATGCTGGGAGGCAAAACAGATTTGATTTCGTTTTCTGCGAATATAACGGATATTAATTACGTGGACGTAGAGCGTGAGCCCATACTGAGACTCTGGCGAGGTGCCCATGGTGAAATTTTCACTTTTATGCAAGATAATGCTCCTCCGCATACCAGCAATCTCGCGCGACATTATCTTGAAACAAAGGGAATCGCTATTTTGGACTCGCCAGCTTGCTCTCCAGACCTAAAGCCTAATGAACATTTATGTGATAATGTCAAGAGGAAAATTGGATCGCGCCAGGATAATCCAAGAACCCCACAGCAGCTCATCCAAGCCGCCACAGAAGAGTGGCAGAATATAACCCCAGTGGAGGTCGAAAGCCTAATCCAAAGCATGCCTAGACTAGCGAAGGTCCTACAACAAAAAAAATCGTGCATGTAGGCAATTTTGCAATTTTAATATATATCTTCAATTGTTGAAGAAGAATCTCCCACTTGAAAATGGCTGGTGATATCCAGCCGAAACGTCGTTTACATTGATCATACAATACAATACAATATAAAACCATGTTTAGATCAAAATTATTTCCAGGTTTGGAAAAAAATCTTTGAACAAGAATTGAGATATCTCATGGAATTGCCACTAAGTTCCTACCGTCAGATATTTTCATGGACAACTTATAAAGCAGACCAATACTACATTCAACCATTTAAATAATTTGATACTATGGTCCACAGTGCTTTTACTATCACATCAAGATTTCTGAACTGAATAAATACCTTAAAAAGAATAGCCACAAACAACAATATATCAACCTTTCTCATAAATAAAATCATACGACGTAAAGTACAAAATCGAACATCTCGATATAATATTGTATTCAAGAAAAACCCGAAAACGATCTGCTAGTTTTGAAATTCAAAATAACTATCTCAATCTCAAATTATTTCAATGCAAAATAGAGAAAAGAAAAACTCAAATCATCTGGTATTTACAAAATCGAATGTAACTTATGCCCTTCAGCTTATGTAGATCATACAAGAAGAAGTTTTGAATGCAAATTCAACGAACATATACCATCAGACAAGAAATTCCTAATTTTTGAATACGTTCAATCAACCAATCACACAATAGTTCTACAAAATCTCAAAGCCACAAATGCACTAAAATGAAAAGAATGAATCTGTTGAAAAGTTTGGAAATTAATATACTCCGGAAAATCCCCCATTGTACTACTCTCAATACCCAACTTGAAATAAATGACTCCCCTCTACTTGTGCTCTTCAGCTTATGTATATTCAAAGAACGTATATCATCAGACAAGAAATCCCCTATTTCTGAGCATATTCTATCAACAAGCCACACAATAGGTGTAGACAAATGCAATAGAGTAGTGAAAATGAATCAGTTGGAGAGTTTGGAAATTAATAAACTTGGGAAAACTCCAAATTATAATACTCTCAAAAACCGAATTGCAATCAATGACTTATCTCTGCTTGTGCCCATCAGTTATGTACGTCAAACAGGTGGAAATTTTGAATGCAGATTCGAAGAACATATATCATAAGGCTTCTTGAGCACATTTAACGAACAAACCACAATTGTTCTAGACAGCTCAAGTCCTCCACCAATAATAAATGAAGTTCTAAAAATGCATCTGGCGGAAAGTTTGGAAATCAATAAATTCAGGAAAATCCCAGATTATACTAATTCAATAGCCAACTTGAAATCAATAACTCTCGCTACTCAACATTTAAGGAAGAAATTTCTCTGGTTTTCATCTCTATCTTCAGCTAGTATTCAGCACTCTAAAGAGTCGAAACCAGTCCTTGTATTAACAAATAAACGTGGAAGATTGGCAAAAGCTTTTCTTTTTCATATTTGCTAACTTTTTTCCCATTAAAAATCATTTACAAAGCTTTAGAATTTTTTTTATGATTGTTTTTGTCTTATTCGCATCGACTATGAACTTACCATACTGTCATACTGTCAAGTTCACAAAGAATTGAAACCGAATACATATGGAGAAAACTTTGTTCAGGATAAATTCAATTTTCCTTTTGCGTTATTAAATATTCGAGTACATCCGTTACTTCGTGATGCGTAAAATGGAAAATTTGTTACATCAACTCCTTGTACAATCGCGTCATTCTTCGTAACTTCGCCTTCCGTGCATTTACTGCTTTCTAAATGACCTCTCACCTCTTGGCACATGGCCATCCGACAGGCTGATACATACCAATGTCTGTCCATATGTAAATGCATTTTATTCAAACTATGATTACATAAGGAAGACTGTCTAAAGTAAACAAATAGTTGTTGTATCTTGTTACATCATTCAGGTAATTTTTTTGTTTCGTGAGTATACTGATATTCACTGGAAAATTATATAGTTTGCCTAATAATTGCTTTGACAAAGTTGGGGATATACGTTGAAATATTTCAGGAATGGATGGATTGAGTTACATATAAATTTTCCTACGCAGATTTTGGAGAAGGTTTTATCGATCAATTTCATCTGGTCGAAACGTACATCGACTACAACTTCTTATTTCAAATAGCATGGTATACGTTCATTATTTTTTTTTTAAAAGCATCCTTTCTCAAGCATCTTTCATGAGATTTGTCTGGTCTACAATTAACCACCATCGAGTATGATTTATTTATCAAAATTTTCAGAATTTTAGTGCCATCTTCTTTGCCTAAAAAAATTGACTCAGATTTGAGTAACATTATAATTTTTCATCAGTTCATCGCGAAAAATGTTATTTTTGCATGCAACGTACGTTCTCGTGCTTTTATTTTTACAGGATTCTGAAAAATCACCTCAATGAAACAAATTTTCAATAAAATGTTTATTCTTAAAAGCGAGTACCCATTTTTTTTACTTCATTAGAACCGTATTTGAAATCAGTCTTGTTTGGTATCAGATTTCCATAAACTTAAAATGTCTCGAACATTTGCAGTTCCTTGGGAAAATTGAATCATTTGGACGTAGAACATAGAAACAGACAGAGTTGATTTACTTGCGATGTCAGTTTCTATGTTTGACAATGTTCTATGTAAGTTTCTGTAAATTTCGGTCTCAGTTTGACGTTTAAAAATACACTCCCCACAAAAATTGTAGCATCACCCTACTTTTACGACAATACCATATAAACTTTTATGTTGGTCATTCGAGAGTCGCTTGGTAACTTTCAGAAGTGTAAAACAAGAAGATATCATTCAAAAGAGATGAGTTTATGATGGAAAATATGAACAATTTTCGAGTTAATGAAAAATTAAAAAATTCTTCAAACATTCGCGAAGAGATCAATCTACTAGCATCGAATGGTTACTAATAATTTTCAAAATCGAGTGTTTCCTCCCCGGACCCTTATTACTGCCAGTATTCGTCTCGGAAGCCCCTCAAACAAATTTTGGATGTACTCTTGAGTCACTGAGTTCCAAATTTCAGGAAGCAGATTTTCTAGTTGTTAGAATGTTCAACAAGGCATCCTACGTTGCTGAATTTGCTACCCCATGTTGTCCCAAATATGTTCTATGGGATTCAAATCGGGACTTCTGGTTGGCCATATTAAAGTATCAATTTCGGCATTCTGCAGAAATTCTGTAACTACTCTAGCTACATAAGGTCGAGCATTATCATGCATATGAATGAAGTTTTCCCCAATCAATGTGCCAAAAGATACAACATGGGGTTCAAGGGTAACCGCGATGTATCTGGCCGCTGTAATTATTCCATTAATCACTAGGACTAACTCAGTCCTGGAAAGAAATGGCTGCCCACATCATTACTGAGCCCCCTTCAAAGTTTTCGGTTTGCAGGATATTGCATTGCTGATACCGTTCTCCAGGTCGTCTGTATACAGGCATGTGTCTATCATTTGATACTAGACAGAACCTGGACTCGTCGGAAAAGATAACATTTGACCATTCCGGAATATCCCAATCTGCATGTTCCCTCGCAAACTGAAGTCTTGCAACTCGATGCTCTCTGATGATACACGGGCCGGTAGAAGCCACCCTTGGTCTGATATCGTCTTCTCTGAGCCTGTTCCTAACAGTTTGCAATGAAATATGCACATTTCTGGAAAGTGCAAGTTCATTTTGTAGCATTCTAGCCGTATAGTGCCGAACTCTTAGTACAGTTAAACGAAGCCAACGATCATCAAGTAGTGTTGTTATCCGACTTCTTCCCTGTCCGGCCCTTCTTCCATATTCCCCTGTTTCGTGGTACTGATTAATTGCTCTTGAAATAGTGCTGTGGTTAACATTCAACAAGTTAGCCACGTAACGTTGGCTTCGCCCCTCCTCTAGAAGTGTTACAATTCTTACCACTTCATGATCACTCAAATAGCGTCCAGGACGTTCAGCAGACATTACAATAAATTCAAAGATTCGAAAATCAACAAGAAACACAGAAAACTTGCATCAATTTAGCGTGAAAACTGAAGAGAAATTGAATGAATACTGATAGTCAAATAAACTAGTTCTTGTTTCAGACGTGTTTCAGATCATATGGAAACAAATGTTACTACATAGATAAGATTTTTTTCCCATCGTATGTCCAAAAACATATATTAACAAAGAAACTGCGATCGAGTTGCTTAATCGATTGTGGAATTTAGAATACCAGGTGATGCCACAAATTTTGTGGTGTATCAAAGATGAAGATATATGCATAGTTTCAACAAGACCGTGATTGAACATAGTTTCATTATTTTGAACAATATTTCACCTCCGCTTTCACAATCAAATTTTTTACGATATAATCGCCTTTTTCGACTCTCTCATATTATAAAATATTGCGTGTTATATATATTTAAAGAACTACCAGCTAATAGAATACGATGATGGTTGAATATACAGGATATTCCATTCAAAAAAATACAAGTTTGGTTTATAACTCAAAAGTCATTCCCCCTGAAAAAAAGTTGTGCATGCCAATGAATTCAAAAAGAAAATCCCTACAAAAGCGGTTTCACCTTTGCGTTACGTTATGGATTTTCTGAGATACCGAAAGTGGAACATTTCGATAATCAGCCTGTATCTCGGAAACGAAGACTGCTATGAATATTCTGTAAACGGCATCTTTCGTTTCATTAAAAAGTATCGCGCAAACCGGAGCTTTCTATCTTCAATAATTTAGGAGATTCAATTCAAATACATCGAATCTGGGACACCCTGGTCACTATGGCATTTGAAATAGCAAAGTTTCAAATTATAGATCAGTATCCATATACTCTCTTGTCAAAATTTGTAATTTGATCGATAAACCTGTTCAACAGATATTGCTAATTGGTCACGTAACGCGGACATAACCTAAAAATCAATTCATCCGAAAGTTTTTTCCAAAAATTGAGATGAATGAATTATGAATTTTATTCAAAACTATATACTCGCAGTTCATGAAATCTTGCATTGAATTGCTGCATTCAACAAATTTTAAATTAGCATTAAAAATTCATATTTGTCAAAATCTAACAACGAGAGATGTGTTGATCTAACAGAAAAGAATTGAAGTGCAATGAGATGACTTAAAGCGTCACATGTAACCTCCGAAGCTTTCTGATTGAAGTGGAAGGCATTTTCGTGAAAGGAAAGTGTCTTAATAATATAATTAGTTAATTAATTCTCATAGTTTCTCCGTGTCCCGAATTCTTTCGTCAAATAAGGTATTTGACTACGCATTCAATTTCATCTACATGGCGCAAATTAACAAGACATTTTGAATGAAGCCTTGGGCAGAACGGGCTGCAGCACTCGTTAAGATACTCGACTTAACCATGCAGTAATTCATGTGAGTCAAGTATCATTCACAAAAATGGATTTTTAGCGGCCAGTAACAGTTTCATTCAGTGAATGGATACGACTAGGTTTGGTTCGGTATTGAAACGTGTTTCGTTTCAGTTGAAAATCGAATATTATATCGAGTGAAAAGCCGCATTCGGGCCAAGGATATTCGTAATATACCTTTTCTTCTCGAGTAGCAGCGTGCTGAGTGCAATGCATGCGGTTGGGCCTGAGGCGTGTTACCACATCGCAATCGTTTCTTGTCTATTTGAAGTTGAGCGAGTATTACTTTATCATTACTCTGATTTAATAACATATAGTGCAAAAACGACGAATAGCTCATGTGAAGCAATGGTTTTGCATGGGGATAAGATGAGAAATACTTCTTAGAAAAATGTTATAATGATTTACTTTCGCCATTAAAAATCGTACGCTGCCAAATTTTTAACCATAATGTTTTTTTCTGAGTACTGCATATGAAGCAGCAGTAGATAGCTTTCAATGAATTAATTGGTTTTCAAAGTAATCTATTTTACAGGGTATTCCAAGTTGAGTGACCTATTAGACGATCATGGAGAATAAATAATGCTTTCGTTCTGAAATTTTTGTAGCTGGTCCGAAACTCTACACACAACCAAATTTATATGGAATCACTCGGTATTTGACATTATTGATTGTTTTCAATCATGGTCCTTTGACTTCTTGTGAAGAATGATGATTTTTGTTGTAAAAAAACTGGATAGTATGATAAGAAATATTGAATTATCACCACATGTTCGTGATATTGTACCCAGTCGTCACTGAAATTTGAAACTATGAATTTCAAGATTTATAAAAGCCTATAATTATAATTGAAAATGCCTTACGTTGTATCGCCCGATGTGCAGAGGGTTTGAATAATTTCTCTCGTTGAAGAAAGGGTGACACAGAGGGATATAGCGGCCACAATGGGGGTATCACAGGGGGCGATTTCAAAACCTACATCCGATACGTGGAGCTACAATCTCTGCAAAATAGGCACCCCATACTGCAAAGCCAATTTCTGTAAGCACCAGGTATCAGTGTAACAATCGAATCGATATGTCCAAGATTTCGTTAAAGGGTTTATACAGCAGAATTCCCTCAAGAGTTTCAGAGCTAACCAGACAACAAGAAATGTACATACTTAATTGATGTCTTCTTCTTCAAGTGCCATCTCCGATTCGAAGGTTGGCAATCATCATCGCTATTTTTACTTTAGAAGCGGCCGATTTAAAAAGTTGGTTCGAAGTGCATCCAAACCACTCTCTCAGGTTCCTCAGCCATGAGATTCTTCTCCTTCCTATACTTCGTTTTCCCTATATTTTGCCTTGGATAATCAGCTGTAGGAATTTATATTTTTCACCTCTCATAATATGGCCCAGATATTCCAATTTACGTTTCTTGAGTGTGTTAGCAACCTCTCTTTCCCTGCCTATGCGTCTCTGAACTTCTGCATTTGTTACTCGATCCATCCATGATATTCTAAGAATCCTCCTATACACCCACATTTCAAATGCTTCAATCTTTTTAAGAATTGCGGCATTCACTGTCCATGCTTCCGCTCCATAAAGGAGAGTAGAGAAAACATAACATTTAGCTAAACGATGTTTTAATGCCATACTTAGATCTTTACTACTAAAAACTTTGTCCATTTTTATGAAGTTGGCTAGGGCTTTTTCTATTCTTATTCTTATTTCTTGGGTGTATTCATTTGTGCTGTTCACCATTGCTCCAAGGTAAGTATATTGCGCCACTCTTTCTACATTTCTGCCGTTTATAGTTAGACTAACATTTACTGGATTGTTCTTTGAGATTACCATGAATTTTGTCTTTTTTATGTTTAGTGATAACCCATATTCCTCATTGTAAGTAGATACTCTGGTAATTAGTCTCTGCAGAGCTTCGATACTCTCCGCTAAGATTACGGTGTCGTCCGCATATCTTATGTTGTTTACCCGTGTTCCACCAACTGTTATCCCACATTCTTCGTTTTCCAGAGCTTTCTTAATTTGCAGCATATGCATTGAAGAGTGTCGGCGATAGAACGCATCCCTGTCTTACCCCTCGTTGTATTTCAATTTCTTCTGATGTGAGGTTGTCCATGCATATTATAGCTTTTTGCTTATAATAGAGATTAGTGATGATCTGTACGTCTCTACTATCTAGATGTTTTGATTTAAGGATGTCTATCAGTTGATCATGACGAACCTTGTCGAAGGCTTTATTATAGTCTATGAAACACGCATAGACCACTTTGTTGACATCGAGACACCTTTGAGTCAACACGTTGAATGCGAAAAGGGCTTCGCGGGTTCCCAATCCTCTTCTGAATCCAAATTGAGTATCGCTTATATCCATGTCAAATTTATGGTATATTCGATTATGGATAACCTTGAGGAGCAGTTTGAGAGTGTGTGACATCAGACTGATTGTACGATGATCACTTCATTCTCTATCATGTGATTTTTTTGGTAAGCAGATGAAAGTAGACACCAACCATTCTCTTGGAATATTTCCAGTTCTGTATACTTTATTGAATATATTGACTAAGAGACCGATATGATTGGCGTCAATTAATTTGAGTATATCACTTGCCAATTAATCTGGTCCGGGGCTTTTCCCATTTTTCATGTTCTTCAATGCATGTTTCACCTCTTCTTTAGTAATATCTGGGCCTATCTCTTCACAGTATGTGTTAATTTCTTCTGGTTCAGTTCTGTTATCCATAAATAATTATTCTGTGTATTCCTTCCATCTTTGTAGTTTATCTGCTGTATTCATTAAGAGCTTACCCTCTTTATTTACAAGAATAGTGCTTTGATTCTTTCTCTGTGTGCCTGCAAGCTCTTTCACTTTTTTGTGTAGGTTGAACATGTCATATTTTCTGTCTAAGTCCTGAATTTCTTTGCATCTGTCCTCGTAATACTTTTCTTTTGCTTGACGAATCTTTACTCTAATTTCCTTTTGTAGTTGTTTGTACTTTTGAGTGTTCTGACTTATATAAAGTCTTCTCTCGTTCACCATTTTTAATATTTCTTCAGTCATCCACTCCTGTTTCTTCTCTTTATCTTTAGTTAGAATCTCTGTACAAGGGTTAATTATATTTCTTTTTAATTCCTCCCATTCTTCGTTAATATTTTCGTGATCTATTTCTATTCTATTTAAGTTTTCATAGATTCTGTTCTGGACTTGTTCTCTAATGCTTGGCACTTGTAGTTTTGTTGTGTTGATCTTTGGTGTAGCTTTTGGTTTTTAAGAATTTTTAGTTTCAGCTTCAGAGTGGCAACCAACGGATTGTGGTCCGAAAAAACGTCGGCACCAGGATATGCTTTTACCGACTGAATGGCATTCCTGTATCTCTCATTAACAAGAATGAAATCAATTTGATTTCTAACGATCTTATCATTAAGTCCATCTAAAGGAGCGCGCCATGTATAAAGTCTTCTCTTCGGCAGTTTGAAGAATGTGTTGGTAATGATTAGCTTCTTCTCTTGACAAAATTCCACAAGGTGTATGGAGCACCAAAATTGGAATATTGAAAATTGGCGAAATGTTCAGTTTTCGGATGCGACCAGAATTGGTTTCCGGTTAGATGACCACCGGATTCAGGTTTTAAGGGGTCGTGGAAGACAAGCTAGACTCCGAGCAGCAAGACAAATTCTGAAATACTAAGGGGGCAGTGTGATGTTTCGGGGTGGCATTATGCTAGGAGGCATAACAGATTTCATTTCGTTTTCTGCGTGGACCTAGTGTTTGGAGCCCATAGTGAAACTCTGGCGAGGTGCCAACGGTGAAAACTTCACTTTCATGCAAGATAATGCTCCTCCAGCAACCTCGTGCGAGGTTATCTATTTTGGACTGGCCAGCTTGCTCTCCAGACCTAAATCCCATTGAATATTTATGGGATAATCTCGAAAGAAAAATTAGATAATCCAAGAATCCCACAACAGCTCATCCAAGCCGCCGCAGAGGAGTGGCTGAATATCACCCCAAAGGTGGTCGAAAACCTAATCCAAAACATGCCTAGACGGATTCAGGCTTGTTCCAGGGCAAGAGAAGGTAATACAAGATACTGAGGTCGAGAAAAAAACCTACTCCGTGAGAAAACAATTTTCAATTCCCTTACTACCGGTTGTTCAATAAGTTTTGTTGTTCGATAAGAAAAACACAATGTTATGAATCAAAATACACTTTATCATTCAGTATGATCTCCCTGAACATTAATACACTTGCTCCAACGATCCTTTATTCTGTGGATCCCATCCCTGAAGTGAGAATCCGGAAGGTCTGCAAAATATGCTTCAACAGCCGTTATTTAAAGACGCTTGTCACGCATAAATTTTTTGAGATCTGGGAAGAAATGGAATTCGCTGGGAGCCAGATCCGGTGAATACGGTGGATGCTCCAACAATTCGAACTTTAATTCATGGATTTCAGCCATTGTCAAAATGCTCTTGTGACACGGTGTATTGTTCTGATGAAAAATGATTTTTTCTTCTGCAATTCAGGTCTTTTTTCAAGACTTTTTTTCTTCAACTAGTCCAAAAGGTTGCAATTATATTCAGAACTAATTGTTTTACTAGTTTGCAAGTAATTCACAAACTAAATTCCTTTCGCATCCCAAAAAACTGATGCCATAACCTTCTTGGCCGATTTCCGGACACGAACTCGTTTCGAAACCGAACAACCAGGTTCACACCACTCTTTAGCCTCTTGTTTTGATTTAGACCCCAGTCTCATCGATAGTGATGAATCGACGCACAAACTCCACTTTATCCTTTTAAAACGCTCCAAATGTTGCTGAGAAAGTTGCATTCGAATGTGTTTTTAGTCCATTGTGCACACAGCTTTCTTAAACCTAAAATTTCACTCAAAATATGGCTCACACTGCCTAATGAGATGTGTAGAGCTTCCACTAAATACCACTCACTATTTGTTCAATTATATTTAGCTCTTTTATGAAATTATTTTGTGACATTGGGATATTAATGAGTCTATGTACCATACTACTATTATATTGGTAGAACTTTCAGAAATTTCAAAGTTAGATTATCCGAGCACAAACGTAGTTTTAATTATCATAAATCAGATTCCCATTTTTCTAATCACTTACTCGAAGAAAAAACCATAGCTTTAATGATAATTTCAAAATTTTACACAATGAAAATAACAGACAAAAACTCAATCTATTGGAAATTTAAGAGATCAACAAAGAAAAGAATTCAGGTAGGTTACTTAATAGTCAATTAGATCTAAATCCTTTGGAATTTCTTTAATCGATACATTAAGATGAAAAAAACGAATATTTCAAATGATGTCGAGTTTCAAGATTCAAATTGAAAAATATACAGTAACGAATTCTTGTTTCATTAAAGTTCAATTAATTGTTCAATTTTGCAGTTCTAGATATTTTTCTACTCAAGTGGAAAATCAACTTTTGGAGAAGGGTCTCGAATCAAGAAGTTGTCATCCAACCTGAATGAATTCCAGTTGTTGATTTGCAATTTTCATTGAAATTATTATGAAGGTGCGTTTTATTTTCAGCGTTTCCGATTTTGATCGAATTTCCATAGTTATTAAGTAAACAATGGAGATCATGCTCGTTATCCATGCCATGGTGAAACATTCAGATTAATTTCATAATAACAGCTAGGTTGGTAATTACCAAATACGCCTTCATTCAGCTATTAAAGTGATGAACGATTGACTTAAACCGTTCGAAAGAAAATTTGTAACGTTCATTTACACGTACAAGACGCCTTGTACAAAAAGTACGAAAATCTGTTATAGTTTCAAAAGTTTAAAACTTTTATCTTTCCGAAAGTAATATGATGGTATTGGTTGGCTCAAAAGTGTGAGTTATTCAAAAGCACCTCTACAGTAGAAAATTTTGCGTTCAAATAATTCTTTTGTCTGGATACCCTTCAGTTCTGAGGAGAAGGGTCTCACATAGTTCCATTCCAACCTGTGAATCGCCCACTTGTTGAGTTTAGACCATTGAAATATTATGAATGGGTTTTTAGTTCTGTGAATACCACTTGAAGTAAATTCAGATTTGATTGCCAATGATGCACATTAACATTCGAACGGCAATTTCATTGTCTTCATTGTTGCTACAGGCGATGAAAATGATTTTATTCTGGACCGTTCCAGTCGAAAGAAAATTTGTAACGTATTGAATTTTTAACTGTCATTTATTTCGATATACGAAAACAAGTCTCCGTATTTTACAGTTCCTTAGAATTGAGGTATAGTTTCAGCCCGATCGCCATGTTGGTTTACATTTGAGAGCACCTGAACAAGACGCCTCTGTGTTGTTTGTAAAAATGGAAAGATAATAGCGTGCTGTCATCAAATACTTTTATTTGAAGGGGTTAATGCAAAGAAATTGAAGAAGAGATTGATTCAACACTGGTTATATTCTCCTTCATATTCAACCGAGCAGTCGGTTCGTAGGACCTCTGATTAGCAACGCTCAGGACACACGGTTGAGATCACAACTTCAGATATGATCGAAAAAATTTATAAAATTGTGCAAGACCGCAGATCGAAAGTGCGTGAGATAACTGTGACCTATGAGATTCATATGAACGTGTGCAAAATATTTTGCACCAACATCATATGGAAAAACTGTGCAAGATGAGTGCTGCGATTACTGAAAATTGATTCGAAAAATACATTTCTACCGCTGTATCAAACATATATTCAAGCGAATGTTTGCGTCGATTCGTTACTGTTGACGATACATGGGTCCACCACTACACTCCTGAAACCAAACAACAGTCTAAACAGTGGATTGGAACAGGGGAACCAACTCCAAAGAAGGCAGAAACAATTTTATCGGCAAACAAGGTTATTGCTACTGTTTCGGGATGCAAGAGGTTTTATATACATTGATAACCTTGAAAAGGGTAAAACCATCACTGAAACTACGCAGACATATTGCAACGTTGTAGCCACGAGGTGCAAATTGAACGACCTCATTTGGCGAAGAAAAACAATTTTTATTAATGGCATAGTTTCTACTTGTCAAATGTCCAGAACTGACAGTCAAAAGTGACAGATACCGAAATAGCGGGCTATTCAAAATGAAACCTCTTATCGGAAAACCTGTCAGTTATTACTTTCTTTCTAAACATATTTCCTTCAAATTCATGATCAGATTTTTCAACAAAAACTCTGTTCTGAGAATTGAACACAAATTTATATAATGAGATCTTGCACACAGAGGAACCATATAATTGTGAGTATCTGATATGTTCCGTGTGTATAGATATGAATTTTCGATTTGTTTTTGGAAAAACGTATTAGTTGAAGAAATTGATATAGCTTATGATATATATCTGGAAAGAAAAAATATTCCTCTCTATTGATTTCAAAATCACCTATAGTACGTATTCGAAAAAACAGAAGTTGCTTCATAACTCAGAAAGCGATCGACTCAAAAACTTTTCGAATACGTCCCTGCATTCTACTCAAGAAAGGGCTTGTTGAATATGAAATTAATCTCATTGCGAAATCCCGAAAAATCAAGAATTCCAGAGCAACTCAAAAACTAGAAAAGTTATCTGAAATTTATAGATTTAGATTTATAGATTTATTCCTGCTAAATACAGAATATAAGTATTTATAGTTGTCATCTAACACTCAAATACAAGCAGAATATTAAAATAAAATTAAGATATATATACACATAAACAATACAATATAAAAATACAATATGACGATCATTGATTGAGGCCAACAATACAATAAAACATAAAATTATGGAGTGAGACGGGTGAGGTCATCCTCGAGAAATTCACTCACACTATAATAGGCACGTTTACAGGATATTCTTCACTGCCCTCTTGAAATCTAGCAAAGGTAGAGTGTGCACGGAAAGAGGCAATTTGTTGAAAAGTTTTATGGAAATGAAGGAAACAAGGAGATCGTCTCCTCTGCGTGTAGGGTACAGAGTGTAATGATCTATGTGTCGGAAATTTAATTTCGTTGGTTTTACGTACAGTACGTTTTCGAGTATGAAGGCAGAAGGAAAGTTAATATTTCCAACCCCAGAAACGCCCACCTACAATCTTCCCTGTATTCAAGGCCCCAAGATTTCTCAGGCCCTCCTCTGTAGGCCAAAAACACGATCCGATCCAGCAGCACGCCCCAAACAATCTCATTCCATAGGTCATCACTGAATGAAAGAGTGCATAGTATGCCGATACTAAAGTCACACACCGAACCAGGTTTCTCAGCAAGGATACACAACTACTCAACCAACCAGAAACATACTCAATGTGTTTATCCCACTTAATATTCGTCCAGGTAAATACCCAAAAACTTGACACTCTCCGTGTTTTCCCTCGCTCCAGATATAAACAGCATTGACTGTGTCTCATCTGCATTGAGCGTGAGCTTTGCGCTTTCTCTTCCACCTCCTCCACCGAGTCTCCTTCTGATGTGAACCCCGCATCATCCGCGAAGATGGTAGAATTCGCCTCATCCTCATTTAGAGGTAAGTCATTAATATATATCAGAAATAGAATCAAGACCGATCCTTGACACCTACATCCAGGACCATCATCGCAGATGACACGCCGTTCACTTTCACAATCTGGGTTCTATTGTTCAAATAAGACTCCGACAGACGGACGTCACTACGCCGAAACCATACAGACGACACTTGTCAAGGACAGAATGGGTCACGCAATCAAACGCCTTACTAGAATCACAAACTTCGTGAGTCTATACTTTCGATTCTCGAATGTATTCAGCACATCTGGCACCAGCCGCCAGACTCCTGAGTAGTACTCTTACCACGTCTGAAACCGAACTGGCCACTGAAAAAGATTTCATTGTTTTCGAAATAATGCGCTATCTGGTCCGCCATACACCTCCAGGATCTTAGACAAAATAGGCAATGAAGAAAACGGACGATAATTAGAGATCTCTGTTTTCCCCATTTTTATGTATTGGAATAACCACAGCTGCTTTCATACAGTTTGAAACACACCGAGTTGCAAACATTGATTTATAATCTTCGTCAAAGGTACAATAATCAAATTTTAATGGTCTTGATAATCTTTTCCGAGAAACCATAGATATCCCTACTATTACCCGTACTTCATTATAAGAGAACTCTCTGAATGAGAACTCATTTGAAGGAGGCAGCGAAATAGTCGAGTGGATTTTTATCAGTACTTGGTATATTTGATATAAGGTTATGTGCTATATTTGAGAAGTAATTGTTGAAGTGATCAGGATCAATACCCACAGACGCGTTAGATTGGTCTTTGTATCGTCCTCTATTACTATTAACTATGTCCCACATACATTCTACAGGGTTCTTTGCCGATTTAATCATGTTTTCATTTGCAATGAACTTTTTATGCTGGATAGCTTGTTGATAGCTATATGACTTATATAGTTCTCTATTTTCTAAAGAATCAAACTGGTTACATACCTCCCTCAAAAAGCTCTGTTTTCACCAATGAGTTTTTCTCGAAAATCGAGGTCGAAGAGAGGGTTATTCTTATCTATCTATATTTTCAATGAAATAAAACTAAAGTATTTAGATTTTCTCTATATTAACGAAACTATGGCCCTTTACTCAATCTTTTCAATTCATAAAGTAAGCAACTCCGATGGGTAACGATCTCCTCAATTTTTCATATAGGTGCTCATCTACACATCCTTATCCACATAAATTAGCAACTTACAAAAGTATGGTACATAGACTCATGAATTTGGTCTTCACTGTACAAATGACGAAAAGTTTTTGATAGTTATTAGAATTAATCATCCTAATGACTCATTGGGTGACGTGTTATACATTTATCATAAATTCAATTAAAAACGTGTGGGTTCGCAAATATTTTCTATAAAACGATAGTTTTCATTCGTTTAAAATCGTCTCGTCGACGCGTCCATTCAATTATAATTATTGAACTTTCACCATTGCACAAATCAGTTTCACGAACATCAAATCGATAACACATCTGTGTTAAATAAGCGATGTTCAGTAACCATGACTACAGAAAAATCGCCTTTCTGATTGACCCAACTTGTTTTAGTTCGTTTGTCGATTATGAATGGATCGATTGGATTGGGACCTTTCCAGCCTAACGTCGCAACGAATGTCCTTGCGATCGATCGTTCGGTACTAGTAAAAGTGTTTTGACAAAGTAGGTTACTTGTTTGTTGCTACAATGTTGCAGAACGTATGTGTATATCAAAATGAATTTGACTTGAATCTCTCTGAATTATAACGTATTACTACGGAGTAGAAATATTTTTTTTCTTGAATATCATGAGAAAATGAGAATTAAAAATGATATATTATGCTGTATACTGTTTTTTTCTTGTCTCAACTCTTAGGATATTACGTGACTCTTCCAATTATAAATATACCACTCTAATTGCTTTCAGGGTAATGCCCAGAACAAGTGACGCTCAAAATTTATCAGGGTTGAGGCCGGTATCTCAGTCACTAAGGTGTTATTCGACAAAATAAAAGGTTGTTCGACGGCGCCACGCAATTTAAATGAAGCTCCTCAACCCTGTCTTTTTTTATGCGCTCTTCATAGGAATAGGCTAACCTGTGACACCACATAAGTGGGGGCCTAGGAAGAATTGAGGTGTCTGTTTACTCGATTCTTGAAGAGGGTCAAATTATAGGATGTTGGAAAGATGTTGGACGGAAGTTCACTGGCCCTGTAACAAGCTCTTTCAGCTCCTTGGAGCATCCTCCGTGGAAGTATTTGTAAGACAGATAAAGGTCAGCAATTTTCTTCTAAGAGCAAGCGGTTGGAGCTCGCGGGTGATCTATGAGGCGCAAAGTCCGTTTCTGCACACTATTCAACATCTGCAACGAATGTTTGAAAGCAACAGCGGAGATGACATGAAGTATCGCTTGGCTCTGAAAAGAAAACTGAGTTTAGCTGGTGCAGACTTAGCTATAGCTGATACATGGCCTTGAATCGTTAGAGGAGGTTCTCCAGCGGGGACCTTTCTAGAAAACGTAACTGCTTGCGTCCTGCTCTCGTTGAAGCTCACCAGGTTCAACTGACCCCACTTAGATATCCTCTGTAAGTCAGAGTTCAAGTTATTGATTCGTTGACATCTCTTACGCTGAGATTCCGCAGCTTTAATCGGCCGCAGACTATTGAAAAACGAGACCAGGATACAATCGTCTGCAAGACAAAAGATCTTGTTCTCTGTAGATGACAGAAGACAGTTTATCTGCAACAGAAACAATGTTAGCGAAAGAATGGATCCCTGGGGTACTCCTGCTTGCAACTGGAAACAATCAGATGTTATACCGTCGACCACAACTTGTATTGACCTATTCGAAAGAAAGCTACGTATCCAACCCCGCCATTTTTCGGGAAGCCTATATGCAGCACAGCAAGTTTATTCAAAAAGGCTGCATGCCAAACCCTATCGAAAGCTTTAGAGATGTCGAGGGCTATTGCTCTAGATTCCCCATGTTTTTCTATCGTTGATGTACAAACATGAGTGACGTAGGCGAGCAGATAACCTGTCGATCTTTGCCTGCGAAAACCATACTAACGGTCGTTAATAATTCCCTGCAACTCGAGATACTTGATGAGTTTATTGTTTATGACTCTCTCCATCACTTTGGACATAATGGGAAGAAGTGCAACAAGGCGGTAGTTTTGAGGTAGAACTTCTTTCCTGTTTTTAGGATCGGTTAAAATCTCGCTTTATTCCAGAAAAGTCTGGCTCTCAAAAGAAATCTGAAACATAAGGTTAAAAATGGATGTCAGTTCGGGAGCACATTCTTTCAGGTATTTCGTCTAGACCAACTGCCTTTTTGCTGCCCATCTCACAGTGCGAACCCTGAACTCGATTTTTGTCATGGAAGCATTTGTAGTTGGAATGTTCGGTGGTATTGCGTTAGATGAATCTATCACAGAATTCTTTGAGAACAAAAGAGCAACCGTCTTCTCTTACAAGAGACGGAAACGCAGATTTGCAGTCTTCAATTGACAGTCTTCGCCATAGACCTGAACTGTCTAGTACCGCTTGCCTATTCAAGGAGTTTATTAGTTGCCCTTTCGTTGAAATTGGTTTCAGTAGCAGATATAAGGTTGTGGTCTGAGTTACCCATCGGTGCTGAGACCTCCCTTCAAAAATCATCTGTATCTGAAATCAGAATGATATCCAAGGTGTTCGGGAAGTCGGTTGGGTGATCAGGTATTATTGTCGATTCGTCGACTAGCTGCGTTAGTTTATGGCTGGTTGTGATAGTTTCAGCCTGTGTTCCCGCTTCATTTGTTCTAACCCAATACAATGACCCCAGCTGTGGAATGATGTATCTGAATCCAATCCACCTTATTACCTAGATACTGAAACAGTCTAGGGAAGTGAATATCGTCTAGTTATCTGAAGTTGACCAAGGAAAGAAAAATTGCGAAAATCCTTATAGATTCCCACAAGCCATTTCTACCAGATCGACTCGAATTTATTTAAACGCCACATTAGGTACACCAATATATAAGTACGCCGGTGAAAACAATCAATATCAGTGAGTAAAATTGATGCTTTACTTATTTTAATGAAGTTCATTTTTAACGAAGATGCAGTAAAGTATATTTTATACTTTCTACAGTTTTATATTCACAAACACGACCAGTTTCGACCGTCGAGTCATTTTCAAGTGTTTAACTACAGGAAGCGAACTTACTTATATAGATACTAGTCTAATTACAATTTAAATAGTAGAGAGGTATAAATGTCTACCTGGCTATTAAGGATGATTTCACTTGGGCTTTTACATAGTTTATTGATTTCCAAACATTCCAACAGCTTCATTTTCTTTCATTCGTCACAATTATAAAGAATGTTGATATTATCTAATGTTATTGAATGTTTTGTGGTTTTATATGTTCACATATTGGAGAATTATTGTCAGAGTATAAATGTTCTTTAAATCTGTTTTCGAAATTCCTACCAGTCTGTTCAATATAAGTTACTGTACACTCTTTGCAAACAATTTTGTAAACTCTTGATTTTTTGAATTTGTCTGTTCTCTTTTAACATGAAAAAATAATTTGCTCGCGTTCAGATCGCATTTTTAATTTGGAAAAAAGTTGCTCAGGTTATTGAAGAGAGGACCTGCATAGTTGAAACTAGCGTTTCTTTTATGGAATATTATAATTGTGTTATTTGATGTTTTTCTTCACATTTGATTATTTTTTCCATAAAAATTTTGTTATTAAGGCAGTTTTTCTGATAGTATTTGATTCATTCCTCGGTGACAGTGGAATGAAAAAAGCCCTATGGATCATTGAATTATAAGCTACTAATTAGTGATTTAAATGATTCATTGAGTCCATGGAAATAGTTGAGAGGCTGCTAGTATGTGTGATGCAGGGTTGTCGTACATACACGATACAACCTACCTACCTACCTACATAGGTAGGGTGTACCGTAACATATATAGATATTAGCTTTCCGTACAATATACATTATTTTAGTCAAGGTTTTGATTAGGTTTAGTTAGGTTCTTCTCTATAATATCAATGAAAAACTCATAGTTATTCAAAATTGCTAATTCATTGGTTATTACAAAACATAACATAGAAATTGAACAGAACGATTCCATTAATTTTTGGACTTGAAAATCACTAAACGATATAATAGTCATATTTTTCGGTCTTTCGTAAACCAACACATACTGATACAATTATACATAACTACTCATTACATCCAATTCAACACAAAGTTGCAGCTTTAAACAGCATGGTACATCGGTTACTCAATTTACCTTTATCAGTAGAAGATTATAATAAAGAGTTAAACATCATCAAACAGATAGCCATTAATAATTCATATAATCCGGATATGATAGATCTAATCATTCGTAAAAACTGTATCAGAAAGCAATAAATGAAATATATCCTATTCATAAAGACTATAAAATATTCAACAGTTTAACATTCTGCGGTTCTGCAAGTACAAATATTAAATCCTTTCTCGTCAAACAAAATCTTAATATAACTTTCAAAACTTCTAATAACTTAGGTAAATATATTAAAAATAATAAATCTCGTGTTGAAAAATCAAGTAAATCAGGAATCTATAAACTCAATTGCGGTTCTTGTGATAAAATTTATATCGGTAGGACCTATAGGAGTTTTGGCATAAGAACATCTGAACATAAACGTAGCTTCGATAAAAATAAATCTGATTCAAATTATTCATACCACCTAATGAAAGAAAACCATTCATTCAATAATAACTTTGACATATTACATATAAAATCAAAAGTTCAAAATAAGATCTCCTAGAAGCATTAGAAATAAATAGATACAAACTTTCGGACAAGCTTTTGAATGAACAGGCAGATGTGAATTATTCACCCCTACTTAACTTGTTTAATTAGTTTTTATTACCTTTCATACTAACTGTACAATGGCTCGGTGTGGATTTTCCTGTTATTCATCCAACTTGTTCTACGATTTGTTCATAATACCATACTCTTCATTCAGTTTTTCATTCTTGATAAAGCTGCTGTGTCAGCGAAACGTCGTCGAATTTTTTCAAATAAAGTGTAGATTAAAGTTGAATCTTGTGTTTTTTATCTCATTTATATCATGGATCTACATCAACTAACGGCCTCCACAATTCAAATATAAAATGAAATCCACTTTTGCCTTTAGGCTCTGCCGAAAGGATTTTTTATCTGCAGAAAATAGTATTTTTAAGAAAATTGTAGGTAATGGAGGAAAGTAGACATTTGTCGTAAGAACGCGGTTTTCTTTGAATTTTTTATTGTGTATCGAACAAAGTTTCATATTTTCTGTTAAGATTAATATAACCCCCTTTCTTCTTCAATGCGTACACTCATTCTCGTTCACTCTTTTCATAATAACTTTACCTCGGAGCTAGTCGAGATAACAAACATAATTGAATAGCAACCTATATAGATTCTCTTGTTGTCGCGCACAAATTCTACGTTTAAAAGTTGCCAATGCTACTTTGGCCTTAGGGTAGGTAGAAAGAGCAATCTAGATTGCTTCAGTCCGTCCTGGAAGAACTAAGATGTATTTTCATGAAAAAACAGGAAACAAACGTATATTTGCATCAAATAACTGAAACGAGAAGATCTCGTTATGTTTCTAAGGAAATGAAGAATAAATCTATCCGATGAAAAATATGAGGTTATTATAATAATAGTCAAGTGCGATTCACGTGAAAGAAACTTATCGTTTAATTTCTCTGATACACTTTTTTTTATTTCTCTTTAAATTAACAATTTATTGTATTGTGTATTTATTTGGACAGATTTCGACGCTTTAGTATTGCAGATATGTGAAATACTATTAGGTGCGCAACAAGTTCTATCTGTTTGTCAACAGATGGCTCCAGCAATAAGTGCTGGTCCATTTTTACAAATCAAGAAGGTCTTGAACAAAGCTTAGACATATGGTCATCAAACCACTGTGACTGATTTGTGATTTTGTTTTTGAGTCATATACTTTTAGTTGTTTGATTTTGTGCCCAATATTCGGCATTTGCGGAAAGGGTTGATTATAATAAAGAGTTAAACATCATCAAACAGATAGCCAAAACTTCTAATAACTTAGGTAAACATATTAAAAATAATAAATCTCGTGTTGAAAAATCAAGTAAATCAGGAATCTATAAACTCAATTGCGGTTCTTGTGATAAAATTTATATCGGTAGGACCTATAGGAGTTTTGGCATAAGAACATCTGAACATAAACGTAGCTTCGATAAAAATAAATCTGATTCAAATTATTCAAACCACTCAATAAAAGAAAACCATTCATTCAATAAAAACTTTGACACATTACATATCAAATCAAAAAGTTTAAAATTAGATCTCCTAGAAGCATTAGAGATAAATAGATACAAACATTCGGACAAGCTTTTGAATGAGCAGGTAGATGTGAATTATTCACCCCTACTTAACTTGTTAATTAGTTTTTAATTACCTTTCATACTTACTGTACAATGGCTCGGTGTGGGTTTTTCCTGTTATTCATCCAACTTGTTCTACGATTTGTTTATAATACCATACTCTTCATTCTGTTTGTCATTCTTGATAAAGCTGCTGTGTCAGCGAAATGTCGTCGAATTTTTTCGAATAAAGTGTAGATTAAAGTTGAACCTTGTGTTTTTTATCTCATTTATAACATATGGTGTTAAACTTAACTAAGGAGTGACTTTGGAAGCGTGGCACTGCATGTCTGAAATCAGTGTGTTCAGCTGACTCCATATCTTCCAATTACAATTTGAAAGGCTGCCGTTGCACTGATGGAACTCACAATTTTTGTTTCAATGCCCATAATTTTCCTCCGTGTTTAAGACTTTCGAACACGAAACTTGTTGGTGTATAATGCAATTGAATGAAAGAAATGAAGGGAAATCTTCATTAGCTCGACACAATTCCACAAAACCGTTTTTGTTTCCAGTCATTGCTGGTGTTCCATCGGTTGTAATGCACACTAATTTATATATTGGTTAGCTTGTAGGTCTTCACAAAATAGAAGAAAACGTCATATATATCTTCGCCACGGGTCTTCTCCTTCAGAGGAATGATTGTCAAAAATTCTTCCTTAGCCAACATGTCATTGAATACCATCCTAGTAAAAATATACAGCTGTCATATCGGTGGATTCGTCGAACTGTAAAGAAAAGTATGTACATTTCATGATATCATGTTTTAGTTTATCTGCTATGTCCTGACTCATGACTTCAATATTTAGGAATGGCTCCAATTCCTGCAGGCGCAACATTTATATCGGTGTGAACGAAAGACCCGAATGTTCCTGTCAAACTCCTCGCCTCCCCAAATTTCTAGAAGGGCGGCAAGAATAAAAAACGCGGTTTTCCTTTGACCAGTACCGCGCGTTCATTTGATAAAGTCGGCTTTTGCCGCTAGCAAATTTATTACGTAATAAATTTTTGTAGTTCAGTTACCTACTTATTGAAAATTTCTCCTTCTCGAGATATACACAAAAAGCGTTTGAGCACCCCTGGCATAGGGTGTCCCGTTCGTTTATTTCCAAAATGATCCGCAGGTCCATGAAGACTGATAGTCATGACAGAGACTTGGGCAGGGTTGACCCCGAGGAGTCTATGGCGATCCATCACCGTTGAGAAAATGGTTCGCTACTGCTAGGCACCTTCAAATTCAGCTTCGATATAATTGTGGAGTGCAAACTATTATTAAAAAAATGGATCAGAATGCTATGATGTATGAATCGTAGAAGTCGTGCAGTAATTCTCACCAGGGGTTGAAATATTCTCTGGAATGTCAAGACCCTATTCATAAATTTCAAAAAGAAACCGAGAAATTACCACTTGATTTATTGCATAATCTTCAACATTTCCAAATGAATCGAAAAAGGATAACGTTAGCTTGAATTAGCAGCAATGAATTTCTCACGCGAAAAAATGATTACGAATGAATCAATCAAAATATTGCTCATCGCTAGCTACAACTTCTTCCCACATTTCTGGTAGAGCTCGAATACCATTAACGTAGAAGTGTTCGTATTTTGGGCTATCCACGAATCAAGCAATTTTTCGAGCTCTTCATATGAGCGGAACTGCTGATCAGCCAGACCATGTGCCATCGAACGGAACAAGTAATAATCTGATGGTGCAATATCTCGGGAATAAGGAGGGCGGGGTTGGACTTCCCATTTGAGCGTTTCCAAGTAGCAAAACTATCGCAGCGTGATTAATCGGCCAAGGCGATGACGTAGAGGCATGACCGGGCAGTCGCCAAGATTTTTTTCTTTGGATTGCTGCAATGAATCCATTCTTCATCACCCTTTACGATGCGATGCAGAAAACCCCTTTCTTATTTGCTGCTGGAGCAGTTGTTCACAGGCGAAATCATAAAGAATCCAAGTTCCTTGCTTTTGAATAATTCCCAACGCCTGCAATCGCTTGGAAATGGCCTGGCGGGTAACTCATAAGGCTGAAGCAAACTCTTCTTGCGTTTGGCACGGATCCTCATCAAGCAATGTCTCCAATTCATCGTCTTCGAAGATTTTTGGTGTTCCTTCACGGGGACGGTCGTCCATATCGATATCACAGTTTTTGAATCGACGGAACCAATGCCGGCACGTTGTTTCACTTAGAGCAGCATCTCCGTAAACTTTTTGGAGCTCTCTATGAGCTTCAGCCGCCGTTTTCTTCGAATAAAAGAAGAAAATCAACCCTTTCTGCAAATGCCGATTATTTGGCACAAAATCAAATAACTAAAAGTATATGGCTCAAAAACAAAATCTCAAATGTGTCATAGTGGTTTGTCTATCATATGTCTAAGTTTTGTTCAAGACCTTCTTGATTTGTAGAAATGGACCAGCACTTATTGCTGGAGCATTCTGTTGACAAACAGATAGAACTTGTTGCGCACCTAATAATATTTCACATATCTGTAATACTAAAACGTCGAAATCTGTCCAATAAATAAATACCATACAATAAATTGTTAATTTAAAGAGAAATAAAAAAAACGTGTATCAGAGAAATTAAAAGATAAGTTTCTTTCACCTGAATCGCACTTGACTATCATTATAATAACCTCATATTTTTCATCAGATAGATTTATTCTTCATTTCCTTAGAAACGTAACGAGATCTTCTCGTTTCAGTTATTTGATGCAAAGATACGTTTGTTTCCTGTTTTTTCATGAAAATACATCTTAGTTCTTCCGGAACGGACTGAAGCAATCTAGATTGCTCTTTCTACCCTAAGGCCAAAGTAGCATTGGCCACTTTTAAACGTAGAATTTGTGCGCGACAACAAGAGAATCTATATAGGTTGCTATTCAATTATGTTTGTTATCTCGACTAGCTCCGAGGTAAAGTTATTATGAAAAGAGTGAACGAGAATGAGTGTACGCATTGAAGAAGAAAGGGGGTTATATTAATCTTAACAGAAAATATGAAACTTTGTTCGATACACAATAAAAAATTCAAAGAAAACCGCGTTCTTACGACAAATGTCTACTTTCCTCCATTACCTACAATTTTCTTAAAAATACTATTTTATGCAGATAAAAAATCCTTTCGGCAGAGCCTAAAGGCAAAAATGGATTTCATTTTATATTTGAATTGTGGAGGCCGTTACTTGATGTAGATCCATGATATAAATGAGATAAAAAACACAAGGTTTAATTTTAATCTACACTTTATTTGAAAAAATTCGACGACGTTTCGCTGACACAGCAGCTTTATCAAGAATGGAAAACAGAATGAAGAGTATGGTATTATAAACAAATCGTAGAACAAGTTGGATGAATAACAGGAAAATCCACACCGAGCCATTGTACAGTTAGTATGAAAGGTAATAAAAACTAATTAAACAAGTTAAGTAGGGTGAGTAATTCACATCTACCTGTTCATTCAAAAGCTTGTCCGAATGTTTGTATCTATTTATTTCTAATGCTTCTAGGAGATCTAATTTTGAACTTTTTTTTATATGATTTTATATGTTTATAGATTCAGATGATTTACTGTGATTTTCAACACGAGATTTATTATTTTTTTCAATATGTTTACCTAAGTTATTAGAAGTTTTGAAAGTTATATTAAGATTTTGTTTGACAAGAAAGGATTTAATATTTGTACTTGCAGAACCGCAGAATGTTAAACTGTTGAATATTTTATAGTCTTTATGAATAGGATATACTTCATTTATTGCTTTCTGATACAGTTTTTACGAATGATTAGATCTATCATATCCGGATTATATGAATTAATAATGGCTATCTGTTTGATGATGTTTAACTCTTTATTATAATCTTCTACTGATTAGGTAAATTGAGTAACCGATGTACCATGCTGTTTAAAGCTGCAACTTTGTGTTGAATTGGATGTAATGAGTAGTTATGTATAATTGTATCAGTATGTGTTGGTTTACGAAAGACCGAAAAACATGATTATTATTTTGTTTAGTGATTTTTAAGTCCAAAAATTAATGGAATCGTTCTGTTCAATTTCTATCGTGAATTTAATGTTCAAATGGATGGAATTAATGAAATTAAGAAATAAGTCTAATTGACGAGTAGTTCCAGTGAAACATACTAAGATGTCGTCAATATATCTATACCAATAAAGAAATTTGGAAATGAGTGGATGTGTATGAATTTTCTGTTCAATATTAAATAAATATTTAAGGTGAGTGTTATTAGGAATATTCCTAATAACACTCACCTTAAATATTTAGCATCTAACATTATAAAAATGAATCATTAGCTGACTTTAAACCGAGTAAAGAACAAAATATTTTAAAGGCCATCAAACAAAAATCTCAACTAAATGAAATTATTTTTACAAAAGCAGATAAGGGTAATACTTTTATTGCGTTTAATAAAAATGACTACCTATTTAAAACTCTAAATTTCATTTCGTCCGGAAACTATACAATTTTAAACAAAGATCCAACTATTAAATTCCAGAAAATATTAAAATTGCAATAAATGACGCAAAATCTTTAATTAAAGCAATAGATAAATACAAATTAATTTTACCAAACCTCAACCACCTCAACTGTATTCACTTATTAAATTGCATAAAGTAAATAACCCCGTTAGATCAGTCGATTCTTACCTTACAGCCCCAGCCGTGAAAGTGTCGCACTACCTTATAGATATCATTAAAAATTATTGTTCATTCAAATCAAAATTTTCTATAAAAAATTCTTTCGAATTGATAAATAACATAAAAAACGTTAACCTACCACCTAACGCAAAACTTATTTCGTTTGATGTTGAGAATTTATACCCAAGTGTTCCTCCAGGTGATGTCAAAATATTAATCGAAAACATGTTGAATTCGAATCATGTTAACCACATAATTAAATCAGAAATATTGAATCTGTTGGACGTTTGCATTGAACAAAATTATTTTTCAATAACATCTATTACAGTAGTGAAAATGGTTTGATCATGGAAATCCATTGAGTCCACTTTCAGCAGAGATTTTATGAATAATATTGAACAGAAAATTCATACACATCCACTCATTTCCAAATTTCTTTATTGGTATAGATATGTTGACGACATCTTAGTATGTTTCATTGAACTACTCGTCAATTAGATTTATTTCTTAATTTCATTAATTCCATCCATTTGAACATTAAATTCACGATAGAAATTGAACAGAATGATTCCATTATATTTTTGGACATGAAAATCACTAAACAGAATAATAATCATGTTTTTCGGTCTTTCGTAAACCAACACATACTGATACAATTATACATAACTACTCATTACATCCAATTCAACACAAAGTTGCAGCTTTAAACAGCATGGTACATCGGTTACTCAATTTACCTTTATCAGTAGAAGATTATAATAAAGAGTTAAACATCATCAAACAGATAGCCATTAATAATTCATATAATCCGGATATGATAGATCTAATCATTCGTAAAAACTGTATCAGAAAGCAATAAATGAAGTATATCCTATTCATAAAGACTATAAAATATTCAACAGTTTAACAGTCTGCGGTTCTGCAAGTACAAATATTAAATCCTTTCTCGTCAAACAAAATCTTAATATAACTTTCAAAAGTTCTAATAACTTAGGTAAACATAATAAAAATAATAAATCTCGTGTTGAAAAATCAAGTAAATCAGGAATCTATAAAATCAATTGCGGTTCTTGTGATAAAATTTATAACGGTAGGACCTATAGAAGTTTTGGCATAAGAACATCTTAACATAAACGTAGTTTCGATAAAATAATCTGATTCAAATTATTCAAACCACCTAATAAAAGAAAACCATTCATTCAATAATAACTTTGACATATTACATATAAAATCAAAAAGTTCAAAATTAGATCTCCTAGAAGCATTAGATAGATACAAACATTCGGACAAGCTTTTGAATGAACAGGTAGATGTGAATTATTCACCCCTACCTAACTTGTTTAATTAGTTTTTATTACCTTTCATACTAACTGTACAATGGCTCGGTGTGGGTTTTTCTGCTATTCATCCAACTTGTTCTGCGATTTGTTTATAATACCATACTCTTCATTCTGTTTTTCATTCTTGATAAAGCTGCTGTGTCAGCGAAACGTCGTCGAATTTTTTCAAATAAAGTGTAGATTAAAGTTAAACCTTGTGTTTTTTATCTCATTCATTTTATATTCTGGGGAATAACTTTACCAAAACTATACCGAGTGTAACTGAAACTAGGGCCAGCCCTGTAATTTTTCTTCTATTTGGAATATTTTGATGAAATTTGAGAATCGGATAGAAGACAACATTTTGAATTTGATGAATGTATAATATCGACAAATCTACTCGATTTCGTTCGGGAAATACTCTATCCCTCCTGGATCTGGTTTTCGTCAATAACAGTGAACTTGTAACCCCAATTTAACATTTACCTCCCATCGGATTATCGAATCACGTAGTTTTGAAGTCGACCATTCAGTTTGTACCGATAATCCGTTCAAGGACATTCAAGAAAACTATCACTCTAATAAATTATGAAAAACTCAATGAGGCTGTGAATAGTACCAATTGGCCAGACCTATTTGTTGGTGGTAACTTTGGTCAGTGCCCAGCAGTCCTACACTCTCTGACCAAGGCAGCGGTCAGGCAAAGAGAGGGACAGGGGGAGCAAAGAATCCCTGGGTTGGACCCGGCTGCTACAATAAAACGAAACAGGCAACGACTAGGAAAATCCAAATAGCAACATACAATGTCAGAACACTCTCCACCAATGATAGACTAGAAGAAATAGAGGAACAACTAAAGGATATTAAGTGGCACATATTAGGACTGAGTGAAGTAAGGAGAATAGGGGAAGACATCGTCAAACTAAAGTCAGGACATGTACTATTCTATAAAGGACAAGATAATGTCAAACGCCATGGTGTCGGATTTCTTGTACACAGCAAACTTGCAAAATTGGTAACGGAATATGTAAGAATTTCAGACAGAATCGTTATGTTACAGTAAGGATCTCAGAAGAATACTCCATGCAAATAGTCCAGGTGTATGACCCTACTTCGGATTACGACGACGATGTTGTAGAGAGTTTCTATGAACAACTACAGGAAATCATAAACAACAAAACCGGAAAAGACATTCTTATAATAGTCGATTTTAATGCCAAAATAGGCAATCAAGTAAATGAAACTGAGAGAGCAGTAGGTCAATACGGATACGGTACAAGAAATGAACGTGGAGACACGATGGTTGACTTTTTGAAGATGAACCAGCTTTATGCTATGAATACCTTCTTCCAAAAACGTAAATATAGAAAATGGACCTGGAGAAGTCCAGACTTCAAGTATAAAAACGAAATTGACTCTATAATTTCGAGTAACCCTCTCATAGTAGAAGATGTCGCTACAGTCAGCAGGGTAAATGTGGGAAGTGACCACAGAATGATACGAGCAAAGGTCAGAATAAAAACACATAAGAGAAATTTAACGTTGAAGCCCCAAAAGAGAGTAGACCCTGAAGTCCTTATCAATAGAAAAGAACAGTACCAATTAAAAATAGACGAAAATATTGATAAGGCACCCCCAACTCTAAGACATACCGACTTAAATACACATGCAAATGAATTAAGCAACATCTTTGAAGAAAGCGCAAGTGAGGTAACAACAGTGACGAAAAGAAGTCGAAGAAAAATAAGTGACGAAACAGCGAAATTATTTGAAGAAAGAAGGAAACTAAAACCAGACAAAGATAGGAACTTAATCGAATGGGCTGAACTGAACAAATTAATGAGAAGAGAAATTAGAAAAGACATTGGGAAATTTAATACCAAGATCATAAGAGAAACTATTGAGAATAACAAAGGCCCAAAAATTTTTAATAGACATGTTAGTATAGGAAGAAGAGAAATGACATCACTTAAAGACAAAGCTGGGAAGGTCATTACAAATAAAAATCAAATGCTCAAATTAAAAGGAAGCTTTTATAAAGAATTATATGATTCCAAATTACAACCAAACGCACAGCAAAAGGAAGATGGAAAGAGAAAAATATGTAATGTCGGTTCTGAGGATATTCCCGAAATTACTGTTAATGAATTAAACTCAGCCCTGAATAATCTTAAAAATTCCAAGGCGGCTGGACCAGATGGCATAATTCCAGAAATGCTCAAATGTGGAAGTCCTCGCCTAAAACAAGAACTGGTAATATTGTTCAAAAAATGCTTGGATCAAAGTCAAGTCCCCCAAGCATGGCTTGAGGCTGAAGTAATTCTTCTCCACAAAAAAGGCGACATCAGAAACCTTGGTAATTATAGACCAATAAGCCTTTTATCCCAGCTATATAAATTATTCACCAAAATAATTACCAGAAGATTAACGGGAAAAATAGATTTCCAGCAACCCCGTGAACAAGCTGGATTTAGATCTGGGTTCAGTACGCTGGATCATATTCATGCAATTAAACACCTAATAGAAAAGTGCAATGAGTATAACTTAGATCTTTATATAGCCTTTATAGACTACCAAAAGGCCTTTGACAGTATAGAAATTTGGGCAGTCCTTAATTCTCTTAATGCATGTAGAGTGGACAGCAGATACACGAACCTGATAAAAAACATCTATTCTTCCGCCATAATGCATGTCCAGTTATGGAATAAAACCAACGACATTCCAATAAAACGAGGTGTTCGACAAGGAGATATAGTGTCACCGGGGATATTTATTGCAGCTTTGAACGAAATCTTTAGAGAAATGGATTGGCATAAGAAAGGAATCAACATTGATGGCGAACTTCTACATCATCTACGCTTTGCCGACGATATTGTACTAATAAGTAGTAACGTCCAAGAATTACAAGATATGATCCTAGACCTGAACAACCATTCAAAAAATGTTGGCCTAGAAATGAACATCAGCAAGACGAAGATAATGACTAACACAAACAATAACCCCGTAATCCACGTAGAAGGTCAACAACTAGAGAATGTCGAAAACTACATATACCTGGGACAAAAACTAACTACTAAAAAAGACAACATGACTGACGAGATTACACGAAGAGTATCCCTTTCGTGGACGGCTTTTGGCAAATTAAAACATGTCCTGACATCAGACATACCCCACAACCTCAAGAAAAACCTCTACAACCAATGCATTCTTCCTGTGCTAACATATGGAGCCGAAACATGGTGTCTTACTAAGAAGTTGGCCCAAAAATTGACGAAAACCCAAAGAGCCGACGAGAGAATAATATTAAATATTAAACTATCAGATCGCATAAGAAATACTTGGATAAGAGAACAAACCAAGCTGACAGATGTCATGGAGAGGGCAGCTCAACTAAAGTGGTCATGGGCAGGTCACGTAGCTTGAAGAAATGACAATCAGTGGACCAAGAGGTTCATGGAATGGAGGCCAAGGGTGGGGCATAGGAGTATCGGCAGACCAAACACAAGGTGGAGAGACGATATTAAAAAATCAGCGGGTCTTCTTTGGATGAGAGAAGCTATTAGCAGAAAGAAATGGTTCAATATGGGAAAAGCCTACATTCAGCAGTGGATTGAAATAGGCAGATCGTGATCGTGAACATTGGTCAGAAATGGTGCCTCTTTCATGAGAAAATTAAATCCCTCATGTCTTCCCCTTCTACTACTAAAGAGATTTACATGGAACCTGCTGAACCTTGGATGAAACCTCATTTGATTGTAATATTGCGCCCCAAGAAGGCTTTGTGGCAATGGTTTCTACGAAGTTGCACCCAGGAGGCGTTCGTATTCTAACAGGCTCATCATCTCGATTAACCAAGCCAAAAAGCATTCGAGTGTGAACTTTCGCGGTCGAATAACAGGAAAAAGTTTTTGTTAGTACGTGCGCTCGTCGATGTGTACAAAAGTGAGAGAAGTTCGTAATTTGTCTGGTAACGTTACCAATGATCCGCTCGAGACTGCTGAAGTTTTGTCAGAACCATTCGCTTCCGCTTTTACTTCTCAACCTCCATTCGCTCTAACTTCAGTATATTTTCCTCGCTGCCAGTTCAGTTTGTCAGAAGTCTCCTTGAGTTCTGAGATTGTCGAATAACACCTTCATAATTTGAAAACATTTTCATCTACGGGTCCTGACGGCCTTTCTTCTACTATACTCAAGAACTGCGTAGCATCCGTTTCTGTTCCTTTATAGATATTGTTCACAATACCTTTTCAATCGCATACTCTTCCTGATCTTTGGCGAACTGCATCAGTTACTCCTATATTCAAAAACGATCAACTTTTTTAGCATATGTGCGGATATATCCGAAATAAATACATGTGTGATATTTTGGTTTTCTATGGAAAAATTAATTCGAAATATTGAAACTCTACGTAAATTTCTTGGCGGTGTGTATTTGACAGAGTGTTGACCAATTACACATTCATTCAATGATGTTTAATCAAAGCTGAATACTTGGCAACATACTACAAACCATGTCAAACTAGAATTCCGTCGTAGAAGTGAAAATATACAGAAGGTCCAGTGGATTGCAATGAACGCAAACGTTATTTGTTTACTGTCATTTCAATGGGCTTTATAAAGTTCAGTGCTGGACAAGTTGGGCATATTCCGCAAATGTCTGAAAATGGACGGCCATGGCTTTAGCAATTATGTCGAATTGACGACACCCGTGGGCTTCATGATAGGCTCTAAATTGCATTCAATTTCAACGTACGGTCATCGTTATTAATTAATTTGAGAGAATGGAGACTAATTGGGAACGAACATTAGGTACATATATTTGGGATGACTTCGATCAATTACATGATAAAAATTTATACCTTTCCAGTGATAGGTCGATATGTATGTTCGTACGTGCATTTTATCGTTTGAAATAATTAATTTGCATTGTAATATTTATTTTATGCTAATTTGCTAGACAATCTAAAAACAGGATACCAATCGCTGTGTAACAAACCGAATCAATATGTGTAAATCTAACATAAAACGGACAAATTCTTGTATACAATAAAATATTGGGGGAAAGAGCGTTTTTTCAGTGTATCGCTAATATAACTTATGTAAATTGATATTAAATATCCGAAAAACTGAATTTTTTTCGGTCACGTTTCTCATGATTAATTTCTTCAGTTTTCGTTTTATGGATACAGAATCAAAACTGCCGAATTAAGTGAATTGAATCCAATTCTATGACGACATGAAATCTTCTACGAAAGTGTCTTCATCTTTTCTGTTGACAAATACTCTGTGACGAAAAAGTATCCGGAAATTTAAAATAAAACGCATAAATCTTAACTCACTTCAATATTTATTGAACCTCCTTCAAAATATGCTCCCTTTGAAACGATACACATGTGCCAACGTTTTTTCCATTATGTTGAAATTATTACACACTTGTGTTGAAAATTAAAATGGCTTTCCAATGAGGTATCACTCGACTTAACTCCCCTGAAAAAAATTGGATTTTGTGCACCCCTGCTTAAGGGGTTGATGTAAAATTAAATCACCGTGTGTTGAAAGATGTTACCCTTCAGACATGAATTAATCTGTCTCTGTTTTCTGTTCAGAAACGAATAGTTTAGCAATTATTGAGTCTTTTTCGTCTCAGTTGCCCCACCTGGTATAAATACTTACATCTATGGATTTATATCACAATATCTAAGAACAAGTACAGCTCGTAATCCACATTTCCTCCCTGTCTAAGTATATCAGTAATTATCTTTCCAAATTCAATTTGACAACCTTATTTCACAGTGGTCGCAACAAAAGCAAATTACTCTTCAACGCCGAACAAAAAACTAATGAATTCAAAAAACTGGAATATGCAGAATTTGATTCAATGAATGCCCAGCAGTTTACGTAGCACAAATAGCCCAAAATGTTGAATCTAGGTTCAAAGAGCATCTCACCCAAGGTAACAAATCCGCAGAATCTGAACATATTGAATGTACAACTTAGATAACTACATCAGAAAATTCATAAAATCCCACAAATGCATCAAAGGGATGGAATCTGTTGGAAAGTTTGAGAATTAACAAACTCTGTGAAAATCAAAAACTCAGCACTCTCAATAGTCAACTAGAATTTAATCACTTACCAATACTCAACATTAAACGTATGTATAGCTTATTAGCTTATTTTTTCTGATAACTGTTAGCTCTAGACCAGGGGTGCTCAAACTTGAACTGGAGATCTATGTGTGATGTAAGGTTGTCGTACATACACGATACTCCTTACCTACCTACCTTGGTAGGGTGTACCGTATATATATATATATATATATATATATATATATATATATATATATATATATATATATATATATATATATATATATATATATATATATATATATATATATATATATATATATATATATATATGTTCATGCAATCAAACTGATTTCATGAAAAATATAAATCCACCACCTGGTAATTAATACCACTGGCAGGCAATGATTATAATCAAAACATATCCTGGAATAATTATATATTAGGATAACGTTAAATGTTATGAGAATATATCAATCTACCAGAATATATACATACTATAGCATCATCAGACAATGATATCAATGTACCAACGAGTAGTGTCAGAGGCTTTCTTCCCGGAAAAATCAAGTGTACGGACCTTAGTCAAGTAACACTGAATGTTACTCATTAATAGTTTCCTTTGTGTGAAGTGGTGAACGATCGAATAGAATACTGCTCTGAATATAAATATGACAAAATTGTCAGTTCATTATATTACATTTATATAAACAAATAAATAAAATATGAAATGACATTCTGAGCAGTATAAACTAAAGAGAAAACCTATGGCTCTACCTCATAATTTTTTCGGAAAGAAACCTACGAAGAATATCACAAGATTTGATGACTGTTATCTTTTGTAACTGTTCAAACAAATTTTCTTGAGACCCAAAATCTCAATACTTTTGTGAAGATTTCTAGGAATAACACCTGTTGTGGAAATAATAATCCGTGGAATAAATATTTTTTCATTTTCCACATTTTTAATCTCGTCGCCAAGCATCATATATTTAGAAATTTTTTCATTGTATTTATTTTGTATATTATGTGTGTCGGGTATAGCAATATCAATTATATATGTTATTTGATTCTGTTTATCATTAAGAATGATATCTGGTCTATTGTGTTTTACAGCTCTGTTGCAAAGAATTGTTTTATATTTATATATATATATATATATATATATATATATATATATATATATATATATATATATATATATATATATATATATATATATATATATATACCTCAAAAAGTCTAGGGAACACTTAATAATATCTGTAAAATATGAATTTGATTATTCGAATTTATAGAAATCTTTCGGGTTTTGTTAGGATGTATTGTATATAATGTATTATCAAGAAAACAAAATCATATTTGACTACCCAAAGCACCTATTATAAAAAAAATTGAAATTCGAAAATGACGAAATTTGGTATAGCAAAAAAAAATCCTGAACTAATATTTTCGAAACGATATGGAAGCACTTATATTTTTCTGTACCCAGAAGGTCCACCTCTGCTATTAATGACGCTTTGGCATTGTCGCGGCATGCTCAATATTGAATATTCTATTACATTTTGGCCTAAGTCATTCCAAGCCCCCTGAACTGCTAATCGAAGCTCCTGTTCATGTCGGAAGACGTTTTGACGCAGGAGATTCCTTTTTCGGGTGTCCCACACATGCTCGATGGGATTCAGACCTGGGGAGCAGGATGGCTACGGTAGAAGATCGATATCATTCTCTTCAAGAACGTTCAAGACAACTCTTCCAAGATAAGGAGGGGCATTATCTTGTTGGAAGAGTGGATTATTACCCATTGTTTGGAGATACGGTACCACTACAGGTAAAACTATCTCATTTGCGTAAGAATTTCCCGTGAGGTTGTTCTGTATGAAAACGAGGTCAGTTCTTCCATCAAGGTGTATATCTCCCCAAAACATCACTGATCCGCCTCCCTCTCTAACAACTTCTCGAGCATGCTGGAGACGGTTTTGCTCTCCAGGTTCCCTCCATATTCGAACTCTTCCCGAATCGGGATAATAACTAAATCTAGATTCATCACTGAAGAGAACTGTGGCCCACCTCTCTTGATCCCAGTTTACGTGTTCTTGGCACCAAGCTAAACAGGCAGCGCGATTTCCATGGGTCAGTTGTGGAACTCTTAAAGGACGTCTGGAGTGGAGTTGACCTTCTAGCAGTCGATTTCTCACAGTTTGGTCGGAAATTTGTACATTATGAACTCGTGATAGCTCTTGAGCTAATTGAGATGCTGTGGTAGTACGATCTCTTCTGGCTTGTAAAACCAAAAATCGGTCTTGGGCGACTGTAGTAATCCTGAAAGACCTGTATGGCGTTCTTCTACGCTACCTGTTTCATTGAAACGCGACCGTAAACGTTTTATGACACTTGGGCTACTTCCCAGAACCCTGGATACTTCCCGTTGTGAGCTTGACTAAGGTCCGTACACTGGATTTTTCCGGGGAGAAAGCCTCTGACACTACTCCTTGGTACATTGATATCATTGTCTGATGATGCTATAGTATGTATACATTCTGGTAGATTGATATATTCTCATAACATTTAACGTTATCCTAATATATAATTACTCCAGGATATGTTTTGATTATAATCATTGCCTGGCAATGGTATTAATTACCGGGTGGTGGATTTATATTTTTCATGAAATCAGTTTGATTGCATGAACAGATATATGGGCAACTCGTCGGGGTAAAACCCTCTATATATATATATATATATATATATATATATATATATATATATATATATATATATATATATATATACATAAGCTTTCCGCACAATATACATTATTCTAGTCAAGGTTTGGGTTAGGTTTAGTTAGTTTCTTCTCTATAATATCAATGAAAAAACACATCGTAATTTGAAATTGCGAGTTCATAAGTTGTTGCAGAACAAAAGATTTATATATGGTGTTAAATTTAACTAAAGAGTGCCTTTGGATGTTGAAGCGTGGCTCTGCATGTCCTCAGCATACTCTTCATAAGATCGTACGTAAACACTGAGTGCTAATCGCAAGCATGATGACATATGATCGTCAGTCATTCGATTTCGATATTTTGACTTGATTATCTTCATTTCAGAAAAGTAAGTTGACCCAAACATTGCCGTCAGTTGAAGGGCGATTTGCCTCAGTTTCGAATATTTATTTTCAGATATAAAACACCAGAAATTTGTAAAAGATGCTGTAGCTTTGAGATGTATATCTGATATAAATCTGCACCAACTCATTTTCGACAGAACATGAGTTCATATTAAACTGACTTGCTATTTCAGTAGCTAATTCTTCAATGTTTTTACATGAAAAAGGATAACTCATAAATGATGCTATATTTGCCAATTTACTGCAATCATAAAAACTCATATCGAATTGTACAACTATTATTTGATAATTCATCCTCATACGTATCATAATTCAACTAGGAATCCTCTCTAAGACAGAAAATGTTTCAGATCCCTTCTTTCCAGTTGATCTTTCATAAGTTGCAAGTTACTTTTGAATGCGTTCACTGCGCTAATCATCTAGATATTTGTTATTCCTTTACCTTGAAGCTTCAAGTTAATGGTGTTTAAGTGCATTGTGATGTCAGTCAAAAATGCCAAATCAGTCAGCCATTTTTCGTTTTTCAACATCTGAGTGTCATCACCTCTTTCGTCTAAAAAAGCTGTTATTTCGGGCAATAATTTTTGAAACCTTTTTTAGGAATTTTCCGCGACTGAACCACCTGACGTCCGTGTGAAGAACTGAGCCAGTGTGTTCAGCTGACTCCCTATCTTCCAATTCAAACTTAAAGAGCCGCCGTTGCAAGCTACGTGCACGGATGGAATTCAACATTTTTGTTGCAATACCCATAACTTCCTCCGTGTTTAATACTTTTGAACACAAAACTTGTTAATGTAATGCAATGGAATGAAAAAAAAAGAGGGGAAATCTACATTAGCTCGACACAATGTCACAAAACCGTTTTTGTTTCCAGTCATTGCTGGTGCTCCTTCGGTTGTAATGCACAGTAATTTATATATTGGTAGCTTATAGTTTTTTACAGAATTGAATAAAACGTCATATATATCTTAGCCACGAGTCATCCCCTTCAGAGGAATAATTGTCAAAAATTCTTCCTTAGCCAGCATGTCATTGAATACCATCCGAATAAAAATACACAGCTAGGCAGTGTCTGTCATATCGATGGATTCGTCGAACTGTTAAGAAAAGTATGTACATTTCATGGTATCATGTTTTAGTTTATCTGCCATGTCCTAGCTCATGACATCAATACGCCTTGTGACAATCGGACGAGATAACTGAAGTTCTCTAATAGCAGACATGATTTCTGTTTTATTTTTAAAATCTCCAAATAAAGTCTCACCCGCTTCAATAAATGCTTCCTTCACAACCTATCCACCTTCGAATGGTTTCTTGTGTTTCGCCAATATAAGAGATAGCAGCTTTTGATTATTTGGCTGGTCTTGTGAACATGGTTTGTTCTTTTTTGAAACAAGATATCAAATCACGTACTTTTCGTTTTCTTAATTCCCTCTGTGGAGGAAAATTCTTTTCCTAGTTTTTAAGAACCGCACAAAAGAGAAATTCTTCCTCCCAATCGTCATTAAAATGATATGTTTAAGATTTCTCCGCTGCACACATTTTATACTATTTAATCATAAACTTTGTATCGACGTAGTATTGCCTTCAAGTTACAATTAGGAATAACTCCAATTCCTGCAGGTGCAACATTTATATCGGCGTGAACGAAAGTCTCAAATGTTCCCATCAAACGCGCCGCCCGAAATTTCTAGAAAAGCTGCAAGAATAAAAAACGCGGCTTTTCTTTGAGAAGTACCGCGCGTTCCTTTGATAAAGCCGCCTTTTGCCGGTAGCAGGGTGTTATTTTATTACGTAATAAATTTTTGTAGTTCACGTATCTAATTATTAAAAATTTTTCTTCTCGGGTCTACTCAAAAAGCGATCCACCGTTTGAGCATCGATGCTCTAAACACTTGAAAATGACGTTGCTATAGAAACCGGTCGTGTTTATTAAGAATAAACATTGTGAAAATCAGAGAAAAATGTTCCAATTGATTTCTATTTAAAATTCTAGTTGCATTCGACTTTTTTGAGTAATCTGTATAATAAGAATCAGTCTTCAACGACAAAGTTATGCCAGAAAACGAGAGTGCTTCCATAACTTTATTTACAGTGAAACTTCTCGTGTGCTATGACCCATAATGATTAACGCTTCACATGCATCGTTTGAGCAGGTGGGCAACAGGCGAATAGAACGGTTATTATGCAATAAACGTTTGGTGAACGTGCCCGCAAGGACTCGCTACCCCGCATCTTTATATCCCGCCGTTGTTTAATTTTTTCTCATTTTCACTCGGAAGATTTCGTCCCGGGATAACGTTTTTCGTTTTGGTTTATGACGTGAAAATTGGTGTTGCTTGAAACTGCTGCCATATAATTTTCCAAAATATGTTTCGCGTCGATGAAGAAATTGTCTGTCTGCGAAATTTAGACGTTATAAAGGATGGTGTAGCGTGTAAAATGTCACTTTCGATTCAACACACTACGTGTTTACCATTTCGCATTTGAGCAATGCCGTTCGGACCTTGTAAAACTGGTATTACATGGGGTGTGAGTCGCCACTCATTATTCCGTGTACCAGCAGTAGTTCTTATGGTATTGTACTCCGTGCCCCTCCTGCGCATGATATAGATTCTCTTCGACTTCGACTCCACACCGATTAACTTCTGGTTGCTGCCTTTCAACTATAATTTGCTTTTCTGCGATGATTTTAAGTTTTACACCTTTGGGATTATAGTTTTGGAATTTGGACTTTTGTGAAACTAAGGCTCGTATTCGCTCAATTTACAAGAGCTTTTTGGGAGAAGCTGTGTTTTAACGAACATAAATACTCTTTGGGAGAAGCTGTATTTTAACATAAATACCTTTTTCGGAGAAGCTGTGTTTTAACGAACATAAATACTCTTTGGGAGAAGCTGTATTTTAACGAACATAAATACTTTTTGGGAGAAGCTGTGTTTTAACGATCATAAATACTCTTTGGGAAAAGCTGTATTTTAACGAAAATAAAAACTCTTTGGGAAAAGCTGTATTTTAACATAAATACCTATTTGGGAGAAGCTGTGCTTTAACGAACATAAATACTCTTTGGGAGGAGCTGTATTTTAACGAACATAAATACTCTTTGGGAAAAGTTGTGTTTTAACGAACATAAATAATCTTTGAGAGAAGCTGTATTTTAACATAAATACCTTTTTCGGAGAAGCTGTGTTTTAACGAACATAAATACTCTTTGGGAGAAGCTGTATTTTAACGAACATAAATACTTTTTGGGAGAAGCTGTGTTTTAACGATCATAAAAACTCTTTGGGAAAAGCTGTATTTTAACATAAATACCTATTTGGGAGAAGCTGTGTTTTAACGAACATAAATACTCTTTATAGAATTATAAATTGACAAACATAATTGGTATATCGAGCACCAAAATTCGAATATTGATAATTGGCGAAATGTTCTTATTTCGCATGAAACCAGAATTGGTGTTCGATCAGATGACCGCCAGATCCAGTTTTTAAGGGTTCGTGAAAGACAAGCTAGACTCCGAGCAGAAAGACAAATTCCGAAATACAAAGGGGGCTGTGTGATGTTTTGAGGAGGCATTATGGTGGGAGGCAAAAGAGATTTGATTTCGTTTCCTGCGAGTGTAACGGCTAGAAATTACGTGAACCTAGTGCTGATAATTTCACTTTCGTGCAAGATAATGCTCCTCGCGCGACAATATGAACAATGCCGTTCGGACCGTGTAAAACTGGTATTACATGGGGTGTAAGTCGCCACTCATTATTCCGTGTACCAGCAGTAGTTCTAATGGTATTGTACTCCGTGCCACTCCTACGCATGATATAGATTCTCTAACTTCGACTCGACACCGATTCACTTCTGGTTGCTGCCTTTCAACTATAATTTGCTTTTCTGCGATGATTTTAAGTTTTACACCTTTAGAATTATAGTTTTGGAATTTGGACTTTTGTGAAACTGAGGCTCGTATTGGCTCAATTCATAAGAGCTTTTTGGGAGAAGCTGTGTTTTAACGAACATAAATACTCTTTGGGAGAATCTGTATTTTAACGAACATGAATACTCTTTGGGAGAAGTTGTGTTTTAACGAACATAAATACTCTTTAGGGAAAGCTATATTTCAACATAAATACCTTTTTCGGAAAAGGTGTGTTTTAACGAACATAAATACTCTTTGGGAGAAGCTGTATTTTAACGAACATTAATACTTTTTGGGAGGAGCTGTGTTTTAACGATCATAAAAACTCTCTGGGAAAAGCTGTATTTTAACATAAATACCTATTTGGGAGAAGCTGTGCTTTAACGAACATGAATACTCTTCATAAAATTATAAATTGACAAACATAATTGGTATATCGAGCACCAAAATTGGAATATTGATAATTGGCGAAATGTTCTTATTTCGGATGAAACCAGAATTGGTGTTCGATCAGATGACCGCCAGATCCAGGTTTTGAGGGTTCGTGAAAGACAAGCTAGACTCCGAGCAGAAAGACAAATTCCGAAATATAAAGGGGACTGTGTGATGTTTTGGGGAGGCATTATTCTGGCAGGCAAAAGAGATTTGATTTCGTTTCCTGCGAGTGTAACGGCTAGAAATTACGTGGACCTAGTGCTGAGAATTTCACTTTCATGCAAGATAATGCTCCTCGTGCGACATTATCTTGAAACAGAGGGAATCGCTATTTTTGACTGGCCAGCTTGCTCTCCAGACCTAAATCCTATTGAACATTTATGGGATAATCACAAAGGGAAAATGATATCGCGCCAGGATAATTCAAGAACCCAAACAGCTCATCCAAGCCGCCAAAAAAGAGTGGATGAATATCACCACAGAGGAGGTAAAAAACTCAATCCAAAGCATGCCTAGATGGATTCAGGCTTTTATATCGGGGCAAGAGGTGGTAATACAAGCTACTGAGGTCAACAAAAAAGTCCTACTCCGTGAGAACACAATTTTTAATGTTTTGACTACATGCGGAAAGAGTCTCTTATATTCTTTCATTCGTTTCCTTCTTAAAATGAACCTTAATTTATTTCTTTTTTCAATTGAAATATCTCTAGAAGATAAATTCTAATAACCTTCGAAATTTCCTAAATCCCTGAGGTAATATCCAAACATCGGGTGATTCCATATAAATTTGGTTGTATGTAGTTTAATTTCTTATTATCATCATGATTCACTATCACATAGTAATGACGAAACCAATATATTTTTCTTTAATATAAATTTTCTTTATCATTAAATCATTAGCTGCGCAACTAAGTTCTCGCTGTTTGTCAGTAGATGGCTCCAGCAGTGAGTGCTGATCGATTTTTACATATCAAGAACGTCTAGAACAAAGCTTAGACATATGGTGAACAAACCACTGTGACACATTAGTGATTTCGTGTTTGCGTCATATACTTTTAGTTGTGAGAAAATGTCTGATTTTGTGCCGAATAATCGTAATTTGCGTTGATTTTATTCCTTCATTCGAAGAGAACGGCGACTGAATCTCATAGAGAGCTTCAAAGAGTTTCTGGAGATGCTGCTCTAAGTGAAACAACGGGCCTGGACTGGTTTCGTCGCTTTAAAAACGGTGATTTCGATATGGACGACTGTCCCCGTGAAGGAAGGCCAAAATCTTCGAAGACGCTGAATTGGAGACATTGCTCGATGAGGAACCGTGCCAAACATAAGAAGAGTTTGCCTTAGGAGTTACCCGTCAGGCCATTTTCAAGCGATTGCATGCGTTGGGAATCATTTAAAAGCAAGGAACTTGGGTTTCTTATGATTTGAAGCCAAGGACGTTGGGCGTCGTCTTTTCGCCTGTGAAGAACTGCTCCAACGCAAAAGGGATTCTTCATCGCATCGTAACGGGAGATGTTTCTACGTCATCGCCTCGGCCGAATATTCACGATGCGAAAGCTATGCTGTGTATTTGGTGGGACCAAGTCGGTGTTATTTATTATGAGCTATTGAAACCGAACGAAACCATCACTGGGTAACGGTATCGAATTCAATTGATGCCATTGAGTAAAGCACTGCGCGAAAAGGGGCTTCAATACGAGCAGATGCGAAACAGTAATTCTAGAGCATGACAATGCTCGGCCTCACATTGCCAAACCCGTTAAAACCTACTTGGAAACGCTCGAATGGGAAGTCCTAACCCACCCGCCATATTTCCCAGTTATTGCACCATCTAATTATTACTTGTTCCGTTCGATGGCACTTGGTCTGGCTGATCTGCAGTTCCGCTCATATGAAGAGCTCGAAAAATGGTTTGATTCGTGAATAGCCTCAGAAGACGAACACTCCTACCGTCACGGTATTCGAGCTATGCCAGAAAGATGGGAAAAAGTTGTAGCTAGCGATAGGCAATATTTTGAATGATTCATTGGTAATCATTTTTTATAATAAAGTTGTATTTTCATAAAAAACAGCGAGAACTTTGTTGCGGACCTAATATGTTCTTTTTTACCGAATCGTAAAGTAATTCACTGAATATAATTTATTTATTGTAGTATACTTTAGGCACTAATGGTTTGAATAAATTAGCAAGTCTTGGTTTAAAAATATGAACATTTGAAAGCGATCGCGTTTGTCCTGGTACTTGATGGATAATCCAATAAATCTCCCTTGTTTCTAAATCGTTTATATGAATCCAGTTATGTTGAATGATTTATAATGACAAATGATTAAATAGCAGATACGAATATGTCGAGGCCTTGATTTGACGTTTGCCAATTGGGGTGTGATGAAACTTTATTGCTGTCACTTTTCCAGTTGAACTGATGATGTGATGAATATTCGAACGAGTATAAAAACATTTGTCGCTTTTAATGAGAATATATATTCATATATCGTGAAAATCGATGCAGTTGCAGTTAGTTATTCGTTAAAGGATAATTCGACGTTTCGAAAACCATTTGCCTGCAGCGTATTCAAATAAAATGTTATTATGAGAGGCGGCGATATCGATTTATTACGTGAAATACTGAGAATGAAATTCTGCATTAATTCAATGGTAATTTGTTTGAAAATCATTAATGATAAGCGAAAAATTACACATTTTTGATAAGTTAATTTTTTATATAAAAGTTTGAAACACTCAATGGAAGAAGAGTAAATACTTTCTTTTTTGATTATCAGCACTATGTGAGAAGACCCCCGTGAGGGCTACTGGCGTTTGTGTGCAAAGGCATTTTGGATCATGTTTTTTTATTTTTTTTGAAGGTAGGAGGTAGGTAGGTAGGAGCTTGAAGTAAAGCAAAAAACTGAACACATATTCATTTGTAGACTAAAATATCAAAATGAAACAAACAGAACAAAATCAAAACAAAATAAATTCTTGTTCACACCCATTTTGAAACATTTACTTAAGTAATGGGATACAGATACGTTGACTCGTTGTCTAGAAAATAACCTAAAACTAAAAATCACATTTTTCAGGAACAAAAAACAGAAATATTGCTTAATGTCTATATATATATATATATATATATATATATATATATATATATATATATATATATATATATATATATATATATATATATATATATATATATATATATATATTCCAATGCAAGTTGGATTTTAAATGAAAGGTCTCGATTTTCTAAAATAGAATGCATGCAATTTGAAAAATTTTCAAACGAAGATATAACATCAGTTATTAAACACACAAAAAATTGGAAACCTCCAGGTGTTGATGGTATTCATAACTTTTGGTTCAAGAAATTCTCTTGCGTTCATGAAAAATTGGCTGAATATTTTTCATTTATGATAAAGAACCCCTCAGCTACTCCTTTATTTTTCACACAAGGAATTACTTATTTAAAACCGAAAAGTGATAATACTATTGATCCGTCTCAATATAGACCAATTACTTGCCTTCCAACAATATATAAAATTCTAACTGCATGTATTACCCAAAAAATTTATGCACATTTGGAGAATTATAATATTCTTTCCGAACAACAAAAAGGATGTAGAAAAAAACACCTTGGTACTAAAGAGCCACTTGTAATTGATTCTGTTGCTTTGAATCAAGCTCAAACTAAGAAGAGAAATATTCATACAGCCTTCATTGATTACCAAAAGGCTTTTGATAGTTCTCCTCATTCATGGCTTCAAGAGATTTTGGAAATTTATAGAATTGATAAGACACTTCGTCTTTTTCTTGAATTTGTAATGAAAAATTGGAGAACCAATCTTCATTTAAATATCTCAAAACAATCGTTAAAATCCGAAGTAATTCCAATCAAAAGAGGCATTTTTCAAGGTGATTCTCTAAGTGCTCTTTGGTTTTGTCTTTGCCTTAATCCATTATCTCATGAATTAAATGCTACTAGTTTCGGCTTCAAAATAAAGAGTCTATCAACTGAATTCAAATTAAGTCACTTAATTTATTTAGATGATATTAAATTATGTGCCGGAACCAGATCACATTTAAAAAGTCTACTTGAGATTACTTTCAACTATTCCAATGATATTCATATAAAATTTGGGCTTCCAAAATGTAAAAATCTTTCTATTGAAAAAGGAAAGATCACCTCTGATTATATAAAGATTTCCAATATCGAAATCGAGCCAATGCATCAAGGACATACATATAAATATCTTGGATTTTGTTAAGAGAAGACAATTAACCATAGCAGCACTAAAGAAAATATTAGAAGTTCATATTACAAAAGACTTAGAATTATCATCAAGAGTCATTCAACTAGTAAAAACCTTTTCAGAGCTATCAACTCCTATGCAGTTCCTATTCTTACATCTTCTTTTGGAATTATTAAATGGTCTAAAACTGATCTAAATGAATTACAATGTCAAACAAGGAAAATGCTCTGTAAATATCATAAGCACCACCCAAAGTCAGCTGTTCAGAGAGTTACACTACCTAGACATCTTGGAGGTCGTGGATTAACTGATTTGAATAATCTTCATAGTAAACAGATTTTTCATCTACGTTCCCATTTTCATGATAAACAGAGAACGTCTAAATTACATGATATTGTTGTTGTTTCAGATTATAATCTAACACCTCTGAACTTGACAATGCAAAAGGTAGATTTTGATATATTTGATGATAATTCTGAAAGAGAAAGTTGGATGCAGAAGGAATTACACGGAAAGCACCCTAAAGAATTGAAAAATGATTATATTGATGAAATCGCATCGAATAAATGGTTAGTATCTGGAGAATTGTTTGCTGAAACAGAAGGCTTGGCAATTGCGATCCAGGATCAGGTTGTTTTCACGAGGAATTATAGAAAACACATCATCAAACAAAATATAGATGATTCTTGCCGTAGATGTTTCTGTTCTTCAGAAACAATTTTTCATATATTATCATCTTGCTCAGTCCTTGCTTCAACAGATTATTTAGAAAGACATAATGCCGTCGCTAATATTATTCATTTTAATCTAGGAATTAAACATGACCTTATTCCCAAAAGAAAAAATTTCACTAATATGAACCTGAGATTATTTGTGAAAATGACAAATATAAACTTTATTTTGATAAAACAATTCTTTGCAACAGAGCTGTAAAACACAATAGACCAGATATCATTCTTACTGATAAAAAGAATCAAATAACATATATAATTGATATTGCTATACCCGACACACATAATATACAAAATAAATACAATGAGAAAATTTCTAAATATATGATGCTTGGCGACGAGATTAGAAAAATGTGGAAAATGAAAAAATTTTTATTTTACCGATTATTATTTCCACAACAGGTGTTATTCCTAGGAATCTTCACAAAAGTATTGAGATTTTGGTTCTGAAGAAAAATTTGTTTGAACAGTTACAAAAGATAACAGTCATCAAATCTTGTAATATTCTTCGTAGGTTTCTTTCCGAAAAAATAATGAGATAAGGCCATAGGTTTTCTTTAGTTTATACTGGTCAGAATCTCATTTCATATTTTATTTATTTGTTTATATAAATGTAATATAATTAACTGACAATTTTGTCATATTTATGTTCAGAGCAGTATTCTATTTGATCGTTCACCACTTCGCACAAAGGAAACTATTAATGAGTAACATTCAGTGTTACTTGACTAAGGTCCGTACACTGGATTTTTCCGGGGAGAAAACATCTGACACTACTCGTTGGTACATTGATATCATTGTCTAATGATGCTATAGTATGTATATATTCTGGTAGATTGATATATTCTCATAACATTTATAACATTCAACGTTATCCTAATATATAATTATTCCAGGATATGTTTTGATTATAATCATTGCCTGGAAATGGTATTAAATACCGGGTGGTGGATTTATTACTTTCTACTTATACTTGGATATTTTAAAAATATGCGGATATTCCTAATAACAAATAACTAGGGAACTTCTTTTTGAAATCAAAAGTGATAGCTAGGTCTAGGTGCAATAGAAAATAAAAGATAGCTATTGTAATAGCGATATTTTCCGAGATTTTGCTATTGCAAATTCATTAATTACATCGCTAAAATTTATACCGTCAAAAATTTCTTGTTCAATTGCTAATATTGTTTGCTCAGACAATCTTTCTTGGATCATAAATAATTTTTAACTTCAAAAAAGATCGCTCGCCAGAAGCTACAGATACAAGCAATGTCAAAAGAATTCTTAGTGAAATGCTTACGTTTGGAAAGGTGGAGATTAAATTGTTTTCAAATAGATATTGTGAAATACTTAAGGGGTCAGTATCATCAGGAATGAAAACAACTTTAACGCTTTAATTTCGTCAAACAGATCATTGAAGTCTATATCATTATTATCCTGATCTGTCAGTCACTCTTCAAGAATAGAACAATGTTTTGGAGATCGCTGTCACGTAATTTGAATATGACGCTAAAAAATCCGATAATATTATCATACTCATTTAATAAGTAAAATCGGTTTTTTATAGAGCTTATAGTTTGATCTATAATTTTCAAGAAAAAACTAATTTTGAAGGCGGTTTTTGGATCATGAGGGGTCTCATCTCGGTGTTCATAGTCAAACAATTTTGGTTTAAATTTCCTCCTAACCGTTGGTAATGGTGGAAAGTCTTCTTCAATTTTAAGAGAGTATGCTACTTCTTTCGCTTGCACAAGAATTTCTTGAAATGATTGGTCAGATCTATATTGCTGGAAGTGATCAACTAAATTTTTAAGATAGGTTTGGCATACTTTAATATTAATTGTAGCACTTTGCATTTGTTTACTGACAATATTTATATGAAATGAAACGTCATGCCTAATAATAATTGCACAAAGAAATTGAAAATTTTGTACAAACGTTAAGAGGGAACTCGCTTTATGTCTTGCATCAATCTGAAAGGAATTATCTTCAGCCGCTTCCAGAAGACTTTCGCAAACCTTAATTAAATAAACTTTAAGGGGCTTTATTGCGTCAATTCTGCTGGACCATCTTGTATCACTTAGAAACTTTAAACTTAACCCGGGGGCATTTTTCTCAAAACATACCACCTTTTTGTGGATGACGAAAAAAAATCATATAACTCTTGCACAAGATTAAAAAAGTTTATTGTAGCACCTGACACCTCAGAAGCATCATTTACTGTTAAGTTCAAAGTATGAGCCGCACAAGGTACAAAAAGGGCTTTCGGATTCGCATCAAGAATGCGTTTTTGAAGCCCAACATGTTTTCCCTTCATTTGTCCCATTATCATAACCTTGTCCCCTAATGTGTTTTATTTCTAAACTTAATTTTTTTCAAATTTTCTATGACAAATGTATATATCCCTTCTCCTGTAGAGTCCAGTATTGGATTAAACGCAATAAAAGTTTCCTTAACTTCAACCTTTTTTGAAGTGGTGTCAAGGACAACATACCTCAGAACAAGACTAATTTGCTCAGTATGACTAGTGTCTGGTGTACAATCTAATATTATTAAAAAATATTTTGAACTGCGAACCATTTCTAAAATATTATTTCTTACTTTGGATGACAATAATTCAATTATTTCATTGTGTATTTGCACGCCTAAATAATGATTCATTTTCACAGATTTTTTTTTGGAGTTATACACTCGGCTAACGTGCCATCACTGAATCAAAAGAGGCAATCAGCTCAACAGCTTTTAGAAAATTTCGCTTATCATGTTCGAAAAGCAATTGAAAAGAACCTTGAAATGCGAAGTATTGTATCGAGAAATACTTAACAATCGCAATAATTCTTTCCACCACGTCTCGCCAATATCTTTTTCCGTTTCTAAAATCCGCAATAGTCATAGATGTCTCCAACAGTGTTTATATAACTGTTGCGAAGATATATATGACGTTTTCTTCAATTTTGTAAAAAACTACAAGCTACGAATATATTAATTAGTTTACATTACAACCGATGGAGGACCAGCAATGACGAAAAGCAAAAACGGTTTTGTGGCATTGTGTCGAGCTAATGAAGATTCCCCTTCATTCTTTCATTCCATTGCATTACACATCAACAAGTTCTGTGTTCAAAAGTTTTAAACACGGAGGAAATTATGGGCATTGCAACAAAAATTGTAAATTCCATCTGTGCACGTAGCTTGCAACGGCAGCTCTTTAAGTTGCAGTTGGAAGATAGGGAGTCAACTGAACACACTGATTTAGTTCTTCACACGGACGTCAGGTGGTTGAAAATTCCTAGAAAGGTTTCAAGAATTATTGCCCGAAATTACAATTTTTCTAGACGAAAGAGGTGTTGAAAAACGAACAATGGCTGACTGATTTGGCATTTTTGGCTGACATCACAATGCACTTAAACACCTTTAACTTGGAGCTTCGAAGTAAAGGAGAAACTAATATTGAGATGATTAGCGCAGTAAACGCACTGAAAAGTAAATTTCAACCTGAGATAGATCAACTGAAAAGAAAGGATCTTTGAAAGCAAGGATTTCTCAATTAAATTATGATACGTATGAGGCTGAATTATCAAATATTTTGGGACAATTCGGAATGCGTTTTTATGATTGCAGTAAATTGGCAAATATAGCATCATTTATGAGTTATTCTTTTTCATGTAAAAACTTTGAAGAATTAGCTACTGAAGTAGCAAGTCAGTTCAATATGAACTCATGTTCTGTTAAAAATGAGTTGGTGCAGATTAAATCAGATATACATATATAGCTTCTTCAACCGACGGCAATGTTTGGGTCAATTACTTGTGCGATTCTGCATTTTCTGAAATGAAGATAATTAAGTCAAAATATCACAATTGACTACCTGAGGATCATATGTCATCATGATTGCGATCAGCTCCATTGATTACGTACCATCTCATGAAAAGTATGCAGAGGACATGCAGTGCCACGCTTCAAGATCCAAATCACTCCTTAGTTAAGTTTAAAACCATATATAACTCCTTTGTTTTGTAACAACCAATAAACTCGCAATTCTGAAAAACTATGAGTTTTTCATTAATATAATAGAGGAGAACCTAACTAAACCTAACCCAAACCTTGACTAAGATAATGTATATTGTTCGGAAAGCTAATGTCTATACAGTGTGTTCCAACGAAAATTTGACCCCCCCTCTAACTCCGAAATGAGTAACATTAGCGAAAAACACCAAGACACGTCGATTTTTGTTTCGAGGGGGAGCATTTTTCGAAATAATTCGAAACTTCTCAGATCAACCCCCTACCCCCAGCAACCCTAACTTTGAAATTCATCATAGGGAATAAGGGTCGAGTGGCACCTTACTGAAAAGGTCTGTCAATTCTCCACCTTGATTTATCATTTTTAGAATTTTAAATTACATACATACAGGGTGTCCCAACCAAGGGTGAAGTTGAATTCCTGGAAATCCCAAATACTAAATGAAATAGATTTATTTTGGCATAATGCAAGCGCAGGTTTATGCTCGGTCTAGAAAACGACCTACACTTGTGAATTTGGAGTTGGTGCAATCAACCCCTATTTCCAGCATCCCCAACTCAAAAATCATTCGATCGATAATAGGTCAAGTGGCACCTCGTTGGAAAGGTACTGCAATTTTCTCTTCGAATTTGGTATTTTCGAAATTCAGAATCATCATACAGGGTGTCCCGAAGCAGGAACATTGAAAATCCAAATAACTTTTGAAACTGGTTCATTTCGGTATACGAGAACATGTTTGATCCGAGAATAGGACTTTCTTGTGTGGTTATAGAATTTTTGCAATCAACCCCTTCCATTCAGCATCCCCAACTTGAAAATCATACAAATAATTCAAGTGGCATATCTTCAGAAAGGTTTTTTGAATTCCAGAATGATTAAAGCATTTCATTCAGTTCGGCTCTCCATACAGGATGTCGCTTTCGAAAAATTCAATATCGTCATTTGAAATTATCAACTAAAATTAATTCGAAACTGTTAAAAGTATTGGGGTACGATGTGTTGAGCATCAATTACGAAGAAATAGAGCTGATTTCTGCATTGAAAATGTTCACATTTTTTTCATTTCCATCTGGCGTGCAGTCATCTGTTATTTCTCATTTTTGCAATGAAATATTATTATTATTCAGATCAGTTCCTCATTATTGTTGTTGTTCGTCAGTTGAAATTAATCTGAAAATGGTTTATTCCACTGAGGAAAGGGTCGAAATTGTATCGACGTATTTTCGAAATAACAGTTGTGCCAAAGAAACGGCAAGGATATTCGATAGGAACCATCCTGAAAGAGAAAGGAGTCAGTCACCAGTACGTTAAATATTTGGTTGACAAATTCCTAGCTACGGGTTCGGTGGCAAACAAAAACATGAAGTGGCATGTCCTGTCAGAAATGAGGCAACGGAAGTGGCAGTAGTGGGTCATCTACAAATGGAGAATACTACTTCGATCAGAAAACTATCTCGTCTGACTGGTGTATCAGCTACAACTGTCCCTAGAAACGTGAAACATCACAAATTTCACCCTACAAGGTAAAATTAGTGCATGAAATAAACGAAGATGATCCAGATCGTCGTTTACAGTTTTGTGAAAATCTAAGTGAAAACCTAAACGCTAATCCAAATTTTCTGAATAACATCTGTTTTTCTGATGAAAGCACCTTTATGCTCAGTGGTGAAGTGAATAGACATAATTGTCGATATTGGGACACACAGAATCATCATTGGTTTAGAGAGGCCCACACGCAAAGGCCTCAGAAGTTGAACGTTTGGGCAGGAATTTTGGCAATCATCTAGTTGGGCCTTTCTTTATTGAGGGTAATCTGAATGGAAATGGCTACCTACAGTTGTTAGAGGAACACATACATCCTAGATTGACAGAAATTTTACAGAACGATCCAACTCTTTCTGAGGACGAAATGCGTTTTCAACAAGACGGTGCTCCTCCGCATTATGATGCTCGGGTGCGCCAATATTTAGACGAAAATTTCCCAGGAAGGTGGATTGGTAGAAGAGGACCTGTTGAGTGGCCAGCCAGGTCACCAGATTTAAATCCCCTAGATTTTTTTTTGTGGGGCCATCTAAAATCTAAAGTTTATGCCACAAGACCAGAAAACCTGGAGGAGCTGCGGATGAGGATTATCACAGAATGCCGACTTTTGACTCCTGAAGTTTTCGCTAATGTGAGAAGAGAGTTCGAAAATCGTCTGTATAACTGTATGGAGGTGGGCGGAGGTCATTTTGAACAATTGTTGTAATAATCAAGTTAGTTTTTTGTTTTCAATTGAATACAAGTTCAATAAATCTCGTTTTCCTGTTTAGATGAGCATCCAATCAGTTTCTCCATCATCCCCTCATCCTGATCCTCACGCCAGAAAACCTCGATTGCCAAACTGAAACCAATGCCTCAGTGATTCAGAAAATAGAAAAATCTTTCTGGAACTTTGCCACTCAACCTGTAATCACTTGTATGATTTTTGAGTTGGGGATGCTGAATGGAAGAGATTGATTGCAAAATTCCATATTCACGCAAGAGAGTCTTATTCTCGAATCAAACATAAACATGTTCTCGTATTATACCGAAACGAACCAGTTTCAAGAAGTTATTTGGGTTTTCAGTGTTCCTGCTCCGGGACACCCTGTATGCTGATTCTGAATTTCGAAAATACCAAATTCGAAGAGAAAATTGAAATACCTTTCCAACGAGGTGCCACTTGACCTATTTTCGATCGAATGATTTTTGAGTTGGGGATGCTGGAAATAGGGGTTGATTGCACCAACTCCAAATTCATAAGTGTAGGTCGTTTTTCTAGACCGAGCATAAACCTGCGCTTGCATTATGCCAAAATAAATCGATTTCATTTAGTATTTGGGATTTGCAGGAATTCAACTTACCCTCGGTTGGGACACCCTGTATATTAATTTAAAATTCTAAAATGACAAATCAGAATGGAGAATTGACAGACCTTTACAGTAAGGTGCCACTCGACCCTTATTCCCTATGATGAATTTCGAAATTAGGGTTGCTGGGGGTAGGGGGTTGATCTGAGAAGTTTCGAATTATTTCGAAAAATGCTCCCCCTCGAAACAAAAATCGACGTGTCTTGGTGTTTTTCGCTAATGTTACTCATTTCGGAGTTATAGGGGGGGTCAAATTTTCGTTGGAACACACTGTATATGCTACGGTAGACCCTACCTAGGCAGGTAGATAGGTAGGGTGTATCGTATATGTACGACAACCCTGCATCACACATACTTGCAGCCTCTCAGAGTCGATCGTAAGTAGTCTAAAACTATTGAGGTAGATCGCCAGCAGTTCAAGTTTGAGCACCATTGCTCTAATATATTGCCTCACACGTCCTTAAGGTAAGGCAGCTTCCAGTATTGATTTATAGATGAGATACGCATTCAATCTGAAAATCTCAACATTCTCCAATTTAGCTAGCATAAGATAAAAACTTCAAACATTGATTCAAAACACACGCATAGAAGTTTAATCATCAAGAACATACACAATAACTAACAATATCTCAAATTTCTAGTTCCAAAAATATATAAACTTCAGATATATCGCTATATACAGATCTATAGTTTCAAATTCTTAATAATTTGATTGAGGAGGTCGTTACTTGATGAAAATTAATATACATATTTTCAATGAAATAAAACTATGGTATTTAGATTTTCATTATATTAACAAAGCTATGACCGGTTTCACCACATTGTGGCTTTATCAGATAGATACTAATGTAGTTTGTATCTATCTGATGAAGCCATAGTGTGTTTTATTTCATTGAAAATATCGAATTTTTAATTGGTACTTAACTGTTCTGATTCGAATAGGATCGGATAAGCATGGATTGAGATTCATGAATTATAATTTTCTGAACCGAAAGAAATAACAAATATGGGCTTAAGGTAGCAATATGGAAGAATTACTTTCATATTGTATACTTCAAGTATATTAAATAATAAAATTCTTCGCAGATTGAAATGACGTTAACTATATATCTGTCGAGTAACAACTGTTTCTTGTAACTGTTAATTTCCTAGTTTTTCAGAACATGAATTATCAAAACTCCAAAATTTTGAGAAGAGGTATATATATATACTGAGTGTCCACGCGAGATGGGACATTACCTGTGTATGGAGAAAGAAATGGCCGATTTCGAATGTATATTTCTATTTTTTTTATTGTAGAAAATGAAATTCTGAACAATTTTTCTTTCAAATCATTGCCACCTTAATTCGAAAGGAAGATATGAATTTTTCAATCGGAATTTTGCGATTTTTGGTTGTCTCTTAGAAGGCATCGTAAAGATACCAAAGGCCATTCAATATCAATTATTTCTAGCTCGTTGAAAGTAAAGGGGCTCATTCAGCAGAATTCATTGCATTTAGAGGTTTCAAGGTATACAGGGTGTTTCCAAATCATGCGGCTAAACGAGGTACATTCAAAGGTACAAATGTCTGTTTTTTCATTGTAACCTAACCTATTTTTGCACACACCATTTAACTCATAATATCTGTTATAGGTTTCCCTGTACTTAAAATGCATCCTTTCCGAGTTATTCACGATTTGATCCCAAAAATTACGGATTTTCTCTCGAGGACCCTGAAATTCGCAGATTCTATGATCGGAAATCTTTCAAATAATGCATTTCGATCTCTCGATACGAGACCCATCTCAATATCTTCATCAAAGTAATTCTGGTTCAAATTCCGAGATAAAATTGAAGTGGATTGAATCTGACTTTTCGTTTTTCTACTTTTCTAGTAGGTATTCTCGATTACATCAGTTACTTGTCAGGAAAGTCAGCTTCTAATTACCAGAAATACCTCGCTGAATGAAGCATACCGATTTTTTACGGTTAGATGTGGGTACTTCTCAAAATATTGCCAAACGAAAAGACTATGGATGTATTTCTTCGATAATGCTGAAGAATATCAGAGTTTTAACTTGTGAAATAATATTTGAAATATTCTGTTTCTGGACAATTTGTGAATGCCAAAACGTCTAGATCTAAAATCAATGATAATTTTAAGAAAGACTTTCCTGACAAGTAATTGATGTAATCTAGAATATCTACTGGAAAAGAAGAGAAACGATAAGCCAGATTCAATCCAATTCAATAGTGGTCTATTTTGCTCTTTTTCTCTTAAGAAAAACGTCGAAAATATTGTTAAGCTAATACTAACCAATTTCATTGCGCAACTAATTGATGATGATTTTACGCTTGAATACACTTCTTCGCGTTGTTCTACATTTTCTGAGATCTGAAATGTAGCAAATACGACCGCACCTTTTCGAAAATGTCATAGGAAAAAAGTGACAAGGTTGGTTTACGTCCTTGAACTTTCGGTTATTGCCGAGGTGTGGCTGTCGAGGATATATTTAAATCACGGAATAATAAGAAATCTCGAATGCTAGTTCCTCATATTAATTATTTATGGCGCCTACGTTTTTATAAGAGTGATGGCAACACGACAAACAAGAAATGGGAGGATCGGTGGATGTTGTTTTGAGAAACTTTTTTCTTGAAATTGATGAAAATCATATAGGATGAAAGAAAGATGAATAGGGTTGGTAAGATGTTTCGATCGGTAATGTATTATTTATCAAGGACACATACTTTTTTCTGTGGAAGTTATTGGAATTATGCAGTATTTTAGTTAGTAACGCGATATTTACTTTACCCAGATTTATCGTTCGATAACCTTCAATTTTTGATATGTTATTGATTATTCAACAAGAAATAATGTGTGAAAATTTATTTTAAATAGCGATTTACGAGAATAAATCAAAATGCTTTTTTCGAGAATTTTGATTCTACCTAAAGAATTTCTGAGCAGAATTTTTTCATGAATTTACCCTTCATTTGAATTGTGGAGGCCGTTACTTGATGTAGATCCATGATATAAATGAGATAAAAACACAAGGTTTAACTTTGATCTACACTTTATTTGAAAAAATTCGACGACGTTTCGCTGACACAGCAGCTTTATCAAGAATGAAAAATAGAATGAAGAGTATGGTATTATAAACAAATCGTAGAACAAGTTGGATGAATAACAGGAAAATCCACACCGAGCCATTGTACAGTTAGTATGAAAGGTAATAAAAACTAATTGAACAAGTTAAGTAGGGGTGAGTTATTCAAATCTACCTGTTCATTCAAAAGCTTGTCCGAATGTTTGTATCTATTTATTTCTAATGCTTCTAGGAGATCTAATTTTGAACTTTTGATTTTATATGTAATATGTCAAAGTTTTTATTGAATGAATGGTTTTCTTTTATTAGGTGGTTTGAATAATTTGAATCAGATTTATTTTTGTCGAAGCTACGTTTATGTTCAGATGTTCTTATGCCAAAACTCCTATAGGTCCTACCGATATAAATTTTATCACAAGAACCGCAATTGAGTTTATAGATTCCTGATTTACTTGATTTTCAACACGAGATTTATTATTTTTAATATGTTTACCTAAGTTATTAGAAGTTTTGAAAGCTATATTAAGATTTTGTTTGACGAGAAAAGGATTTAATATTTGTACTTGCAGAACCGCAGAATGTTAAACTGTTGAATATTTTATAGTCTTTATGAATAGGATATACTTCATTTATTGCTTTTGATAGAGTTTTTACGAATGATTAGGTCTATCATATCCGGATTATATGAATTATTAATGGCTATCTGTTTGATGATGTTTAACTCTTTATTATAATCTTCTACTGATAAAGGTAAATTGAGTAACCGATGTACCATGCTGTTCAAAGCTGCAACTTTGTGTTGAATGCGATGTAATGAGTAGTTATGTATAATTGTATCAGTATGTGTTGGTTTAAAGACGAAAGACCGAAAAACAACAAAATAATAATCATGTTTTCGGTTTTCAAATAAAGTGTAGATCAAAGTTAAACCTTGTGTTTTTATCTCATTTAATTTACCCTTCATTACGTCTACAGAAAAAACAAGTATTTCAGGGAAAAATAGCTTTATTGTTCTCCAAAGTGTTCTCCATGAAGATCGATACTCTTTTGCATGCGTTTAAACCAATTTTCTAGAGATTTTTACCACTCCGGATGAGATACCTCGAAAACATGGTTTTGGAAGACTTCAACTTCCTCTTCTGTTCTCTGCAGAAATGGAATTTGAATGTTGTGGCATCAAACTTAGTAGGGGTGATTTTGAATGTTATATATTGAGTGTTTATAGGCTACCTTGTGGTTCTGTTGAGATTTTCTGTCAGAAATTAGGTGGGGCAATTGAATATTCTCTTACTTTAATTAGTCACATCTATGTGTGCGAAGACTTTGATATAAATTTTCTGATGGATTCTCCCCATAGACGACATTTCATAGACACAATATCGAGACATAATTTGAAAAATGTCTCCATGCTATTGCTATAAATTCATTAGGTAGTTTGTCATCATCAACAAAAATTTACTGATTTCTAGTCAATCATGAAATCAGTGTGATTCAGGTGCACATAGGTATCACCTTACAATGTTGTGTACTTTCAGAATTAAAATGATGCATGAAAAAAAATAACGAAGATTTGTTGGTTAATTGTGAAATTTTTCGGATAAAAATTTAAGGAATGGTTAAAGTGCATTTATCACAACTTGACTGGGTCAAACTATATTCTTGTAAATGTACTGATGCGGGATTTTCCCTATTCGTTGATTGCTTGATAGAACCTTTAGATCTTTTTTGTCCCACATTTTGAATTGAACGCAATCCACATAATACAGATTGGTTCAAAAGTAATGAAGAAGAGGTTTTTAGGAGTAGTAGTAATTTGAGAAATCTATTTAGGTTGTGTAAATTGACAGGAGACATCAATTTGTTGGAGAGTTATAAGGAATAGAAAAAAATACATAAAAATTTTACTGAGCTCCAGAAGAGAAAGTACTATAACAACGTGATTGTTTCATCTGAGAACAGAACTAAAACGGTATGGAGAATGGTTGGCTGTACTTTGGGGGGTGAGGGTAGGACACAGAGTTGAAAAAAAATAGTCAAAGAAGGGAATACGATCAACAACCCCAGTGAGATAGCTGATCTCTTCAAAAAGGACTAAGTGCAAACTTGGAGAATATTTCGGCAATGATAGGCCAAAAACCTCCACATCTCGCACAATTTTTAAACGACATTTTTCCTGAGTCCCATTGACGACAAATATGTCAAATTTGTTCTCCGAAACACTAAAAGCGCCGGCCCCGACGCGATCAATTCGAGGATATTAAAAGCTTTAGGAGAAGTCATAGCTAAACCGATTGCTTTTCTAATCAATTTATATGCGTCGACGGGGAAGAAGGGGGATAAGACCGATCTGATGAACAACAGGCCTGTTTCGATCTTAAACACACTATCAAAAGTGATGGAAAGAATCTTTTGTGACAAAATGTTGCCTTTTTTAGCAGAGTATAATCTGCTGGCTGACGCACAAGATGGTTATAAAACTGGGAGATCACCCGAAACAGCAATTCTTAAATTCATGAACTTTGTCTACGATAATCTAGATCAGGGTCTAGCAGTAGCAGGAATTTTCTTCCATCTTTCAATTGCATTCAACTTTTTATTGAATGAATGTTATGCATTGAGATTCAAGGGTGTTATGCAGGACTGGCTTAGATCTTATTTGACTAATAGGTCATCTTACGTTAAGGTGGGCAGTTCACATTCTGTGAGTTATGAAGTGGGCACAGGCGGTCCTCAGGAGTCTGTGCTGGGGCCACTCATTTTTGTATTGTTCGTCAACGAGTTACGCGAGGTGATTCGTATTGATGTTATGGTTATGTTTGCTGATGATACATCAGTGGCTTTAGCAGCGTAGACTCCTGAGGAACTTGTTGCGAAATTCAAGAGTGTAGTGGGGCGGTTCTTCACGTGGTGTCGATCAAACGGACTGGTGGTGAATCAGAGCAAAACAGTTGTGATGAGATTCTCCCTCAGATCAGGTGAAGGAGGAATTTCTCAGTTGAATGGTAGTAATATTCAATCTAGTCCTTGTTGAGGCTATACATGAATCAGAGGACTTTGTTATCAATTTATTATTCCTCAGAGTACTGTCATCTGTCTAGCAATGCATTTCCATGGGGGGACTCGGCGGGACACTACCGGGTATTTCGGTGTCAGAAGAAGCTCAAGCGGGTAATTTTTGGATTACAGCCTACAGATAGTTGTAGACCATATTTTCTGCAGAATTCAGTTCTCACTTTTCCCTGCATTTAAATGTTGACTGTCCTCTCGTTAACATAAACATCTGAATGAGTTGCAGACGAACTCGGCAAGCCACGGTTATGGTACTCGATCTGGAAATATGCTTAGAACCACGCTCCATCCTACTAGCAAATTCGAAAAGTCACCACTTTATGTGGGATCAAAACTGTTCAACAAATTGCGAGTTAGGTACAGAGTTCTGGCATATGAGCCATTTAGGAGAAACGTTATTACACTGTAGCAGACTTTCTGGAAGACAATTTGAGTTAATGATCTTCCTTTTGATCCTATTATTTGTATTTTCGTATGTTATTGTTTTATTTATCTGTTATTCATTACTTGACGTGTACATCCACACTTTTGTGACCTTACGTACTGAATAAATCATTCATTCATTTTGCCGTCGAAAATCGTTGCCTGTTTGAACTGTTAATATACACACAACCAAATTTATATAGAATCACTCGGTAATACCAAGGGGACAATGTCATGTTTTGGGGTGGCATTATGCTGGGAGGCAAAACAGATTTGATTCCGTTTCCTACGAGTATAACGGCCTGAAATTACGTGGACTTAGTGCTGGAGATGTGAATGAGACTCTGGCGAGGTGCCAACGGTGAGAATTTCACTTTTATGCAAGATAATGCTCCTTCGCATACCAGCAGATGGAATCGCAATTTTGGGTTGGCTAGCTTGCTCTCCAGAACTAAATCCTATTGATCATTTATGGTACAATCTTAAAAGGAAAAGTAAATCGCGCCAGGATAATCCAAGAACACCACAAAAGCTCATCCAAGCCGCCCCAGAGTGGCAGAATATCACTCCAGAGGAGGTTGAAAACCTAATCCAAAGCATACCTAGACGGTTTCAGGCTTGTATCAGGACAACAGGAGGTAATACAAGCTATTGAGGTCAAGAAAAGAACACCTACTTTGTGAGAAAACAATTTTCAATTTCATTACTATATGCGGAAAGAGTCTTATTTTTTTTATTTGTTTCTTACTTGAAACCAACCTTAATTTATTTCCTTTTTCGAATGAATTATCTCGAAAAGGATCAATTCTAACAATCCTTCGAAATTTACAAAATCCCTGAGGTAATATTCAAAATATTGGGTAATTACTTTACCTTATAAGTTCAACCTGTTTTTATTCATTTTGTAATGAACTGAGCTATCTTATGAAATTGTTACAATATTGTTGTTGAATTGAATAAAAACATTATTGATATTATTATCGTGGACTTATGCACTATCTCAGCTATTAGCTGGATATAATTTACCTTTCCCAGATTCAGTAATCAAAGGACTAGGCTCGATTACAATATTCTTGACATAAATTTCCTAAATATCCTATGTATTGAAAATTACATTTTTTTTGCATTTATATATAGTTATTTTTATGCAATTCTAATTTCTTAAGACTATCATGCGAAGTTTTGGGTATTAACCCAGTCGAGGATACGATGACAGGAACAATATCTATTTTATTGAGGCACATCTGCATGATCTCAATAGCAAGGTCTGTGTATTTGGACTTTTTCTCCTGGAACTTGTTCAGCACGTTGTTATTATTCGGTATGACGACATCCACCAGCACAGCTGTTCTGGCTCTCTTATCATACACCACTATTTCCGGCTTATTATTCGTCACCGTCACGATTCTGTCAGTGATAACAGGCCTATCGTAGTATAATCTCATAGAGTCATTTTCCAATACGGGCGCCGGTTGATACTTGTAATATGGCTGGGAGGCATTCAGAAGTCCGTAATTGTGTGCAAGTTACTGGTGGATAATGTTACACAACTGAAGATGTCCGGACGTAATATGCTGTATATTCTCCGATCTTATATGGCATTTTCATCACTTATCTGTTTGTAAATTTTTTGTAGTTGTTTGTAGCGATGACTTGGTCTTGAATGACCATAAGAAATCCTTCTGTTTTCGCGAATATTTCTCCTTTCATCAACCATTTGTTGCAAGCTTCTTTGTCGATGTGTGGTTGATTAATCTCTAGGTGATGTCGTCGTGCTCTTGTTTTTCAGTATATGATAGGAACGATAGATTCAGCAGGTCAGCACTGGTAGCAAGATTTAGAGGGGTATACCCCTTATCAGCCAACAATACTACTCTGTGGAGGTCAGAAGTGCGAGCTTTTGCAGAGAAGAATCCTTTGAGATTTTTTATCTGTTCGGTATGTAACTTGACAACATCCATCAATCCGCGTCCTCCTTCTTTCCGCTTTGATGTTGTTCTTATCACAGACGATTTTGGATGGTGATTTTTGTACTTTGTCAGCATCGTTCGGGTTTGCCTTTGAATATCATCCAGTTCTGTCTTAATTCATTTGATTATTCCCAATGAGTAAAGCACCACTGGAATGGCGTAGGTGTTAATTGCTTTGACTAGATTCCCCGAGTTCAATATTGAACGAGCGACAAAGAGACACAATCGGCCTCCGCTTTCGGCAGCGTTTGACATTCTCTCTTACTTGAGTGAGGGATGCGTCCGCGTGGACAGCAGCTATACCATAATGCATTTACATGTTTTCGTCAAGTATGAAGTGCAGTGAAAAGTGGATGTGGCGACAATTGTTTATAGCGACCATAATTGCGGCGATAAAGGTAATGATTCTTTCGATATTGAATATATTGTTACCGTTTCCACTATGGTATCTCACCATAGATCGCTCTAGGCCCCTCCGAATAAGCTTGTTACCGTGTTAACCACGCTTTCTTAATCACAGATAGCCTAGTAGGCCCATCGACCAGGCTAGGCACAGACTGAGCCTACCTGAACCGAGGGTTTAAATATCCGTGCATTTCGGAGTTTCACTCTCTTTCTCTTCAACAACCTCTTCGAATTCACACTGTCTTAGAAAACCGGCTGCAGCACGCGTTGCCACCAGCCGGCTTTTCTGTACCCACTCCACCGACCATATTGCGAAACCGCCGTTGTTTACCAACGAACCACGTGTTTTTATTTCATTTTAAATTTACGTTTATAAAAAGTGTTTGTGTTAACCATCAGTGTTTCCATCGTGTGTGTGACCCCATCCCGGTAGCAATATGTTCAGTGATATATTGTCGAATATTCGTGTTTTCATTACCAAAATAAATAGCATCGGTCCGCTAGTGCAGCGATTGTAGGTTATGCTATAACTGACAAAACTCTAAGAAAAACTAACAGAACTGTTTCACGACGATCAAAAAATCAATGGCTTTACTATTCGATCGAAATAACTATCGAGCGTAGCCATGGCTTGAAAAATTAAAACATAAATGTCATCGTCCTATTCTCAACAGAATAACACAAATTTTAAATAATAAAAACAAGTACTGTGTTAGTTAAATATCACACACGATTAAGAGTTGTAAATAGAAGTTGTAAAACAATTGCTCAAAGCACATTCATACTTGTAAAAACTATGTACATTGTAGAAAAATGAATAATAATTGACATAATTGTATTTATGCGTACAAATAAATGAAACTTGATCAATTCAATTGTGATTTCCATTTACCTCATTCTCTATATCCATACAAAATATCTATCAAACAAATAAAATTAAAATTTTCTTTTGAAAAATGCACCCATTCACGTTAAACTATCGTCAGTAAACCGACTTCACAGAAAACCGATTTCTTTTTTTCTGCAAAATAGTGGTTCACGAAGGGGATTGCCTCTTAACTTGACGGAAATCTCTGTCCTTCCAGCGCAATTTTTGATGAAGGAACAAGAAGATGTCGCTTGTGGCTAGATCGGTGAGCAAGGCTGAGTTAGATTCTTCGAACAGCACTAAACATTTCAAACCGAAATTCAATGGCAACCGCTTTGTCTTGATAAATTTTCGGTTTTTGCTTTAGCTTGTCAAGTAATAATAGATTGAAATAACTCCATGACTATCCCAAAAAACGAACACCATCATTTTGCTATCCGAAATAACAATTTAATATTGTTTTCAATTAAATAAAACTAAAGTATTTAGATTTTCACTATATTAACAAAACTATGACCGGTTTCTCCACACTGTGAAAATAGAAAATATATGAAGCATACGTAAGTAATTTTTACTTCAACTATCTTGAGGAATTTCAATTCTACATAGGTAGCTAAGAAGGGGGTAGTGTTCTTGGAGAACACCAACATCTCTTTAATTTTTTCTCCTGTCCAGTTCTTTCGATTTCAACTATTTTCTGACTTTGCTTGCCGCACATGAAGTTTATTTTTGTCGGCTAACAACCCACCTCCATGAATACATGGTACCATCATATTCTACACCAACTTCAGGCGCAATTCTATCCAATACAGCGACATGTGTGTGCGTTTGCATTTGTGCACTTGTTTATCTCGGTTGCAGATCATTTGCCTAATCGCCTTTTCTGCTATTTGATTGTGTCCTTTCATCGATTAAATGAAAATGTTGATTCTGAAGTAATCACTTTGGGGTTTCGATGGCATTACCACGCAAGCTTAGATGATACTCGATATTTCCTCAACAACAAAATTGATTATGTAGTGTTTGTCTGAACTCTGATTATTTTGCTTTCGTTTTACTTTGGGTTATCCACATTGAAACTATGGTCAGATTTGTCAACTCTGTGTTCAAGGCAATACTATGTCTGTCTCATGCCTATTGCAGATTTGTCAATTCCGATTACGATCCAAATCCCATTCTTGCTTTTCATTTGAATATGTGTCTGTGCAGATTTTGATAGTCCTTTTAGAAGTGACCATATTTTCATAATTTGGTAAAGTTAAAACCGACATGATGTTGGTTCCTGCTTGCAGAAGGGGTATCTCAGTGGTTGATCTGTACTAAAGACACTGCCGCACCTCTTTCCAGCTCGCGTCTGATAGATGGCCCACGTTAGCAAGCGTTAGGTCGTTGCCAGAGCTACCTCCTTTAAAAAAATTTTGAGTGTCGGTAAATACAGTATAATTTCTATTGGTCGTGTAAGTGTCATATGTATAGCTCAGGTTCTATTTAGATAAGTATTGATCTTGATCAAATTTGCTCTTAGGTCATCTCATGACGGCTCCAGGGGTCAACATTGGTGGCATGTTGCATTGGCGCTATTCATAAAAATATAGGCCATCTTGAGTCTTCCCTCGAAGTGAGCGTGCAAGTTACAGATTACTGAATGAACTGACATCGTTACCATATATGTTTCCGGTTGAGTGATTTAGATAAAAGTTATGTGACTTTGCCAAAAGTATTTTATTCACTTTTAATTCAATTTTGTCGATCATATATAAATCGTTTTATCATAGTTCAGTTTTAACCTTGTATGTCAGATGAAAGTGCAGTGTCGTCAAATCGCGTTGCAAATATAGTCAAGGTGTATCGAGATTTGCTGAGTGCTTTGGTGACCATCGGAAAATAGTGATTTGTAAGTACGAAGCTCTTGACGAAGAATTTCTGAAAGAATCGTGAATTTATTTGAAGTGGTTATGATTTGAGGTTGCTGTATAACAGGTTATCATTGAATATGAATCTTACTTCGTAGTATTAATACTTTGAATATTGTGGCGAACAACATTTTTCAGTAGTATGGTGCAACAAATCATGCTGGCAAAACGAATGGAATATGATTTGGCGACAACGATGTAAGTGTTCCTCTATGGCCTTCCAGCAGTCTCGACCTCCTTGTGAAATAAAATGAAACGAATGTTGGAGAATAGCCCACAGAGTGAGAATTTTTCCAAGAGACTGGTGGAGAAAGAATACGACTTCGTGTTTCGAGAGACCTAGTACAGGAAATAAATAGAATGGAGAAATTCCAGAATTGAAGAGAATAAACTGTACAGCGCGTCTTCAATTCGCCAGAGAACACCAGAATTGGGGTAATGAAGAATGGGAAAACGTCCTGTTCTCTGATGATTCCAGATCCTCCCTAACTCTTCAGATAGATTTTTCAGAATTTAGCAAGTTTCAGGTCCTCCAGCTGTCCCATTCACTCATTATATGAGTGAAAACTTCATGATGATGCATGATAATGGTACACACCTCATATCGAAAGAGTAACCTTGATCATCAAGTAACGACCTCCTCAATCAAATTAATTTATTATTGCTTGTATTGACATGTTTTGTTATATACCTCTAACCGCTATCTCTCATCAAGTAACGACAAACTAATGAATCAAATTTGAAATCAGTGGTCGTCTAGCACCTTCTGGTGAATTTTGGCGATGTAATCGTCGGTAGTTGCAGTTCTTGGACGTCTCACATGCTCTTACGGCCATGTTTAAATTCAATTACCCAAAATTTTACCATGATAAATGATGGTGCAGATTCCTCATACACTAAATCCATTTCATCTTCAATTTGAATAGGCATATTTCCTTTCTAAATCAAATTCTGTTTGATTGTTCCATAACAACTGCTCGTCAGAGAGGGCTGAAACTTTCGTGAGTAACTGCCATACTCACGTAGAGATCGGAAACTTTTCAGATAATCCTCGTATAGAAAGTTTTCATTTACGAAAAAAATAAAGTGGAAACAAGTGAAAGAATACGAACAGAATGTACTTAAATAAACACCAACTAAGTTGCCAGTTTTTCTCCCACAAGGTCTTATCACGGCTCGAATGCGTCTTGGTATATCTTCGATAAGATTACGGATGTACCATCTACTATTCTATGCAACTCTTCTATGCAGAGTCCGACGGGGCAAGGACGCGCTTTCTTAACATTTTACCCATCGTGTCCCATACATGCTCAATCAGATTGGGATCAAGGTTCCTTGCGGGCTAGTCGATTCTTAATATTTCAAGTTCATCAAGGTAATCACTCGTTACTCTTTCGATATGAGGTGTGTAGCATTATCATGCATCATCATGATGTTTTCATCCATATAATGAGTGAATGGGACAGCTGGAGGACCTGAAACTTGCTAAATTCTGAAAAATCTATCTGAAGACTTAGAGAAATTCTGGAATCATCAGAGAACAGGACGTTCTCCCATTCTTCATTACCCCAATGCTGGTGTTCTCTGGCGAATTGAAGACGCGCTGTACAGTTCATTCTCTTCATTTCTGGACCCAATTTCTCTCAATCACCTCCTTACTATTGACTTTCTTACTGATACTTGCCCCAATTTCTCCATTCTATTTATTTCCTGTACTAGGTCTCTCGAAACACGAAGTCGTTTTCTTTCTTCACCAGTCTCTTGGAAACATTCCCACTCTGTGGGCTATTCTCCAACTTTCGATTCATTTTATTTCACAAGGAGGTCGAGACTGCTGGAAGGCCATAGAGGAACACTTACATCGTTGTCGCCAAATCATATTCCATTCGTTTTGCCAGCATGATTTGTTGCACCATACTACTGAAAAATGTTGTTCGCCCCAATATTCAAAGTATCAATACTACGAAGTAAAATTCATATTCAATAATGTCCTGTTATGCAACAACCTCAAATCAGAACCACTTCAAATAAATTCACGATTCTTTTTAGAAATTCTTTGTCAAGAGCTTCGTACTTACAAATCACTAGTTTCCGATGGTCACCAAAGCACTCAGCAAATCTCGATTCACCTTGACTATATTTGCAACGCGATTTGACGACACTGCACTTTCATCTGACATACAAGATTAAAACTAAACTAAGATAAAACGATTTACATATAATCGACAAAATTGAATTAAAAGTGAATAAAAATACTTTTAGGAAAGTCACATAACTTTTATCTAAATCAATCAACCGGAAACACATATGGTAACGATGGCAGTTCATTCAGTAATCTGTAACTTGCACGCTCACTTCGAGAGAAGACTCAAGATGGCCTATCTTTTTATGAATAGTGCCAATGCACCATGCCACCAATGTTGACCCCTTAAGCCGTCATGAGGTGACCTAAGAGCAAACTTGATCAAGATCAATACTTATCTAAATAGAACCTGAGTTATACATATGACACTTACACAACCAATAGAAATTATACTGTATTTACCGACACTCAAAGTTTTTCTAAAGGAGGTAGCCCTGGCAACGACCTAATGCTTGCTAACGTGGGCCATCTATCAGACGCGAGCTGGAAAGAGGTGCGGCAGTGTCTTTAGTATAGATCAACCACTGAGATGCCCCTTCTGCAAGCAGGAACCAACATCATGTCGGTTTTAACTTTACCAAATTATGAAAATAGGCCCACTTCTAAAAGGACTATCAAAATCTGCACAGACACATATTCAAATGAAAAGCAAGAATGGGATTTGGATCGTAATCGGAATTCACAAATCTGCAATAGGCATGAGACAGACATAGTATTGCCTTGAACACAGAGTTAACAAATCTGACCATAGTTTTAATGTATATAACCCAAAGTAAAACGAAAGCAAAATAATCAGAGTTCAGACAAACACTACATAATCAATTTTGTTGTTGAGGAAGTATCGAGTATCATCTAAGCTTGCGTGGTAATGCCATCGAACACCCAAAGTGATTACTTTCAGAATCAACATTTTCATATAGTAGATGAAAGGACACAATCAAATAGCAGAAAAGGCGATTAGGCAAATGATCTGCAACCGAGATAAACAAGTGCACAAATGCAAATGCACACACATGTCGCTGTATTGGATAGAATTGCGCCTGAAGTTGGTGTAGAATATGATGGTACCATGTATTCATGGAAGTGGGTTGTTAGTCGACAAAAATAAACTTCAAGTGCGGCAAGCACAGCCAGAAATTGTTGAAATCGAAAGAACTGGACAGGAGAAAGAATGAAAGAGATGTTGGTGTTCTCCTAGAACACTACCACCTTCTTAGCTACCTATGTAGAATTGAAATTCATCAAGATAGTTGAAGTGAAAGTTTCTTACGTATGCTTCATATATTTTCTACTGGAAAACCTGAAAAAGCTTCGTGTAGAAACAGCTAACGTTATAAAGTTGACCCTGCGTTTTATACAGTTGTCAGGCAGATTGATTAACTGAAATACACCTAATACTACGCCTCATTGCAAGCAGGAACCGACGTTATGTCACCCACATTTGCCTCTCACCATATTGTAGAAATGAGGTCATTTCTAAAGGGATTATCAAAATCTACATAGACTGTTTGGAGTGTATTCGAATTACCTAACTATTCAATTGGCATGGGAATAAGAATAGACACACTATTGTCTTGAACACATAGCTGGCAGACCTCAGTGGAGATGACCACTGAAAGACAAAAAGCAAAACACTCAGAGTTTAGACAAATACTACACAATCAATGGTATTCTGGAGAAAATATCTCCTAAGCTTGCATGGAAATGTCATCGAACACGGACTGGTCACTTGCACAAACAACATTTCTGTATGTTTGGTGAAGGGCCATGAGGAGTGCAAGTGCAACATGAAAACGAACCTTCAGATCCAATATCGAAACAAACTAGAGCACAACTGCTCAAAGATCACAGCCTAGGAAATTTCAGAATGCTATAGGATGGTACGCTGAACTGCTGGCGAGTGAAGAAATTTCGAGAATATATCGACTTGAAAACTGCTTTGAAATATGTCTCAATGTTAAGGTCCAAACTACGATGAAACGCCTGCTTGCCATAGAAAAAAGGGTATTCGTCTTCGTAGAAAGTTGAAGCAGGAGGAAGAAGCGATCGGGTAGTTTCTGTTTGAATCTGAATACCCCATCGTGATCACTATTTGGATATGAAGGCTCGGCGAAAGAATGGTCAGGATATGTAGGATTGGGGAAAAGATAGTCAACCCTTGATCACCTGTTAGAATGTCCGCTTGCCACATTCTTCCAGGAGCTGTGATGGCTGAAAGCTTAGCCGTCTGCTGGATAGAGAAAAGATAGAAAGGGCCCAATAGAGCTTAGTTACAGCAGATTGTGCCGTTCTCTCACACGTACGATATACACGGCCAACTATACTCATTTTGTGATATAGAGGATGAAATAACAGATTCGTTATTTTCGAGTATGAAACCTAGAGAGATTTCATGAAAGGTGAAGAAGAAAAACGTCAGAGAAGATCTTCGCATCAGAATATCTATCAGACTGACAAAGAAGCGTATGATTGACGTCACTCATCGGATTAACCAGTAAATAAGTGATACTTGTATTCATTCAGTAGTCTAGTAATATTTATTCAATAAATTATGATATAAAAAAATTATAAATAATAATAATAGAAACAGTAGTAGAAGTAGTTGTTGTAATAAATAATATTACTAAATATTCAGTTCAAAATTGAGAATCTACCAAATATACTAAACTATATATGAATATACATATAAATATATTTACATAAACAACCTGAATTAAAGAAGAGAGTCCGAGAATCAACTATATCTCTCTAGCTTGAATACTGTTGTTATAATCACAAAGGCTTTAGTCGAGAATCGCAGGAAAATATCCTCTATTACGATATATATGGCACAAAGAAACCATTAAATATTTCACTGCATAACAATCATAAGAGTTTTTTTGGCACTTTTCACATAGTATTAAACAGCTTCATTGTCATCCTTATCTTCTGTTCTGTTCAATTTCTCTATTTCTCCAGCTTTTGCTTCCGATTTGTATTTTTCGTCTTTCTTGATCTCTCTATACATCCATCTAAAATAAAAAATAGTATTTAAAATCCCTATAATACAATGATTCATCTGTGTCTTATAAGAAAATCTGTAATTTTCAATATACTTACATGAAAATGAATACTCCTACCACCTTGATACATGATGTTACCAAAAAGAAAGCTCCAGGAAAATAGTCGATGGTATAAGTGTAGATCATGGTGTAAAGAGGACTGAATATTGGCCCCATTAGTGCTTCACAGATTCCAAAAATAGAATAGGTCTGTCCTAATTCTTCTGGCGGGACTATTTTACCCATCAAAGATCTTACTGCTATATGGCATGTTAAGTAAAATAGCTCGATCACAGCACCTGCAACAGAAAACATATTATTTTATATATGTATGGTCTTGTCTAGATATCGGTGGGAGTGTATGGGGGAGTTGTGGACAAGAGAACATCAACCATTAGCAGGTATTCCCTGATCAATGCTTGCGATCATTCTCCGTCAGGTCGACAATGAGCACGTTTGCTCCAGATGACGGTCTACGAATCTCTCTTGAACTTTCATACAGTCTTTCAATAATAATAATACCTAGAATTTCCTACCACAAGAAACACTATTTGACTTAAAATTGGAATTAAATTAAGGGTTCGCCATGAATATCGACACCTGGGCCTATGACTCTTCGAGTCTCCCTTTCTTGTAACTACATCCCCGCTAAATTCTTACATAGAAGACTCTAATATAGCGAATGAGTATCTTTGGCAGATCACTCATTTTGCATCGTTTCCGCGCCCAGTCGGTTGCGCCTATAGCGAATACGTACTAGGCATGTGGTGTCTGAATTTGGCATGAGCCGTTATTACCTGTTCCAGGAGTTCTACTCTCTTCAAGTGACAACCTTGTCCAGTTTTTAGTATGTGGTGTACCCAGTATTGCCTTGAACATGCGACAACTCGAGGATCCAACAAGTTATCTGATTTTATTTAGCTAGCCAGTGCACCAGCCTTGTCTCAACAATACAGGCTAAGATCTCGACGGCGGGGCCTGTTTCTATTAGAGTATTCTCAGCTTGTACACAGGCCAACTTATCCGCTATCTCATTTCTTCTGATGTGATTCAGATTCAAGGGAAGATGGATATGCTTGATTACCGTCAGTTGTTCCAATGCCAGAATGCAATCCTAAACTACTTTAGAAATAATCCTGTGTGCGCCCTGGGCTCTCACAGCAACCTGAATGTCGGATTAGATCATGATCTTCTCATTACTTGAACCTAGTCCTACCAGCTTTTGAGCACAGCCATGAACTCCGACTAGAAAACTGTTGTATGTTTATATAATGGGAGCTACAAATCCTCTAACCCAACCTTTGCAGGCTGTAGTAGGGGTGTTTCTTTGGGCACCCACTAAACTTCTTAGCATCAATGCTCTGAGCCTCTCTGAAGCCGTCAATTTTTCCACCTTCTTCTAAGAGACGTAGGTGAGTCTGCGCAGCAGAACAACCAAATCAGGACGTGTGGCTTCAAGCTACACGTACCACTGAAGCTCCTCCTATATGTCATGATAATAGCGGAAAACCTGCCAGTTTATAGATTTAGATGCTGATCTTAACTAGGCTTCCTATCCAGTAATACCCCCAAATTCTTCACCAATTCTTCCATGGCAAGAAAATTGGACAGGAACTTGATAGTATTGTATGCTTGCCCATGAAAACAACCAGTTCTGTCTTCTAAACCCCAGACTCCAGGACGAGCACCAGTGTTCCACTCTTTCCAAAGTAATCTGCGGTGTATTCATACATACTTGTTGATCACTCCATTTGCTAAGGACGACAAACTGGTCCTCGAAAGCTTGAACATGGACTCCTCTTCCGTCCAGCGCATGGTCTATGCGCTAGACATTCGGCGACACCACAGCCTCGTCTCTTCATTCCTGTGACAGTGTGATTCCTACCCCTCAACAATTCCATGAACCATTCTGTAAGAGAGGTACGGACATCAAGCCCCTTTTCCCCATTTGAACCAAGTTCAGTGAAGTGTAGTTGAAACTTACTTCGACATCCAAACACGTCGACAATGAAAATTCTCCCTTAACCAACTGCTGTTCAATGATTCGAACATCCGAGTGCAATGATGTAGATAGCACAGGTCTTGTAATTGAAAAAATTCGATTATTTGATTCAAGGAGACGTTTTTCAGCTCGAATGAGTTCTAGGGTATTAAACACCTCAAAAAGTCTAGGGAACATTAACCAATATCTTTTAAATATGAATTTGATGATTCGAATTTATAGAAATCCTTCGGTTTCTGTTAGGATGTATTGTATATAATGTATTCTCAAGAAAACAAAATAATATTTGTCTTCTCCAAAGCACATATTATAAAAAAAATTTGAAATTTGAAAATGACGAAATTTGGTAAAACACAAAAAAATCCTGAACTAATATTTTCGAAACGATATGGAAGCACTTATATTTTTCAGTACCCAGAAGGTCCACTTCTGTTATTAATGACACTTTGGCATCGTCGCGGCATGCTCAATATTAAATTGTCTATTACATTTTGGCCTAAGTCATTCCAAGCCCCCTGAACTGCTAGTCGAAGCTCCTGTTCATGATGGAAGACGTTTTGACGCAGGATATTTCTTTTTGGGGTGTCCCACACATGCTCGATGGGATTCAGATCTGAGGAGCAGGATGGCCACGGTAGAAGATCGATATCATTCTCTTCAAGAACGTTCAAGACAACTCTTGCACGATGAGGAGGGGCATTATCTTGTTGGAAGAGTGGATTTTGACCCATTGTTTGGAGATATGGTACCACTACAGGTAAAACCTTCTCAGTTGCGTAAGAATTTCCCGTGAGGTTGTTCTGTATGAAAACTTCTGCTACCAAGGCTTATACCTCCCCAAAACATCACTGATCCCCCTCCCTGTCTAACAACTTCTCGAGCATACTGGAGACGGTTTTGCTATCCAGGTTCCCTCCATATTCGAATGCTTCCCGAATCGGGATAATAACTAAATCTAGATTCATCACTGAAAGGAACTGTGGCCCACCTCTTTTGATCCCAGTTTACGTGTTCATGGCACCAAGTTAAACGAGCAGCGCGATTTCCATGGGTCAGTTGTGGAACTCTTAAAGGACGTCTCGAGTGAAGTTGACCTTCTTGCAGTCGATTTCTCACAGTTTGGTCGGAAATTTGTACATTATGAACTCGTGATAGCTCTTGAGCTAATTGAGATGCTGTGGTAGTACGATCTCTTCTGGCTTGTAAAACCAAAAATCGGTCTTGGGCGACTATAGTAATCCTGAAACGACCTGTATGGCGTTCTTCTACGCTACCTGTTTCATTGAAACGCGACCATAAACGGTTTATGACACTTGGGCTACTTCCCAGAACCCTGGATACTTCTCGTTGTGAGCTCCCAGCTTGGATCTTGCCAACGGCTCGTAACATCTCTTCTCTAGTCAAATGTCTTTCCATGGTCGAATCACAAAACTTGAATCTTTTATTTGTGCTTACAACAGAAACAAAGTGCCAACTAACTGATTTCAAACACTGAATACATGAAATGATTATAAAGCAGCGTCGTATCTGCTGCATTTTTAGTTTTTCATAAAAAAACTGAAATCATTCATATTGATCGTTCTGGATACGATATATCGATATTCAGAAGTGTTCCCTAGACTTTTTTGAGATGTTTATATCGAAAACTTCAAACTTAATTCTACCTTCTGCTGGACATTCTGATACGTGTGCTTTGCCATTTCTTTCACGTCCATGTGTGCAATGACAGAAAACGACAAAAGTTCTGTGATTCCCAGTGCTAATGATAGAATTGTAGATAAACATTTTTAAATATTTTGAGTCATAGTAAACAGATTGAACGAGCTATGGTTAACGTCCATTCTTTCTACTATTACCAGCTCAACAATTTAAAGCTTGATATCAAATAAAGTACTGGTCCTACTCTTTAATATGAGACATCGATTTGAGTCAGTTAGAAATCACAGTGGGTATATTTAGAACGAGAATGAACAAACGGTAAGGTGCTCGATCGCATACTGTCTCCTTTGCTACTTCTACTCCGTCTCGTCAGACTAACAAACGGATACATAAAGGGTAAGAGAGAGAGAGAGTCTTTTCATTCACGCTCTCTCAAAAACCGTCTCAAATTCGAAAATTAAGTGACTATTTCCCTTCGCGGATCCGATCTCGAGATATGTAGGAATCGTTCGACACCCGAATCCTTTCTCCCGCTAACCCTGTTTGAGTAGGATGGATGAAAGAAAAAATTATTTTGACAGCGCGAGGTTCGTTAATTTCTCGGAACGAGGAAAATGAAACGAAATTTTACAAGAGTCCGCCGATAGCCCTTCGTCGGATCGAAGATTTTCCCGTTTCTCCAGGGTTTTGAATAAACCAAAATATCGCGTCGCAATATGCGAAACTCGAAGCTTCGTCCTCGTCCGGGTTTCGAAACGATCGTACGCGTTCATTCAACAAACTAAAGAGTGCAATTTTGTTGTCCAGTGTTATTTATTGAGAAGGTAGGTTCTCAAACCGTTTGATGGCAATATTGTTGCAGCTGCCGAGTTGCGAACAGACACTAATAATCAACTCAGAGAAACTTTTGCTGATAAAACTTCACAACTGGAATTCTTATCTCAAGGTTCAGATAAATTCTGGCTTGCCTACGATTGAGTAAGAATCCAAGTAACGGAAGCTTTGTAAACATTGGTATCCTCTGCTACTTCTTACTTATGCGAAAAGTTTCTCTTCCATAGTGGATTTAAAAATTTATTACAGAAACCGTCTGTTATCACTCGAAAATAATTTAATAATGACTGTTTGCAGAGATGATCCAAAAATAGAAATACCTTCAAGTAAGTAACAATGCCAAGTATAGCATTTATCAATTAATATTCATGAATAATCATTTAAATCTCCAAAATGAAGCAAGCTGTGAGTTTCTTTTTTTATGCTGTTGTTGCATGATATTTATTCTACAACACTATACTAAAATCTTTTCCTTTATCGAACGAATCGTGTATCTTTCGAGATTTTACTCCGACAGACCGACTGACCGTCAAACTACTACCCCCGTAAATATCAACCAAAACTCCCCCCTTCGAGAAATGATGCTCTAGGAATGAATCCACCACTGGCTAAAAATAATCATGTGACCATTCATGCCGGGTGTGTTATACCACTCGCGGTACATGAATCCCAATTTGGCCATCGGATGAGATTTTCGGAAATGAAGGACTAAAAGAGTTATGTCATCACGGTTTTGTGGATGTGTACGCAGAATGAATTAAAAACGAAAACGTGATTTTAGGGCTTAGCTCGTTCGCTTGTATTCATGCTAGTTGTCGAAAAAATGCATTTCAGTTGCCACGAGTAAATGTGAGGTTTACGTTATTCGAAACCGAACTTTAGAGGAATTTTTTGATATGGTTCAATCTAGTTAATAACAGTTTTATTCATTCATAAATCTCGAAATTGAAGTTCAAAATTACTGGCGACGAAAGCAATAAAATCAGATTAGTTCTCTGTGCGATTTGATTGAATTGTCAAACATGCAATCACAGGTAACAATTTCATCCATAGTTATCACCATATTCCCTGATATCCCTGTTAGATATTTGCACCCTTTGAGTAATCGGAATGGAAGTCGAAAATATCTAACAATTGGCGACGAGGATAATTAATATATATATTGTGCAAAATCACAATGACGGGAGGCGAAGCAACAAAATCAACCGCTCCGCAAATCAACATTATTGGACATTTACGAGAATTCGACGTCCACAACAATGACTGGTCTATCTTCAAGACACGTTTGACGAATTTCTTCAACGCAAACGAAATTAAGGATGCAGAGAGAAAACGGTCAGTTTTTTTAAATATTTCGTCAGAGGATTCGTACCGACTTTTATTCAACTCATGCATGCCTGAAGCTCCAGAAGATAAAAAATTTGATTGAAATTTTCAAAAAGCATTTTGGGAGTCAACTGTGCATATTCGCAGAAAGACTGAAATTTTACAATGCCGTTAAATCATCAAATGAAAGTTTGGACAGCACGTGTTCGTAGTTTGGCCATAGATTGCAAATTTGGTGACGAACTTCAAGTAGTTTTCAGAGATCGTTTCATCATGGGACTCGAAAAGGCGCCTGTAAGAGATCGTTTATTCGAAGAAGGCAAGGAAAAGTCATTCTTCGAAGCCGTGAGGATCGCTCTCAGTAAAGAAGCATCATCTTGCAAGCCGGAAGTCACAGGTACGTCATTGTCTACGAAGAAGGAACATGATATTTTTCAGCTGCGCAAGTATCGACAGCCAGGAAATATATCATCAAAGACGTCATAGCAGAAACACACGTCATCATCAACCTCGTCACTTTGTTCTGTTTGTGGTAGGAGGAACCACACAGCTACACAATGCCGCTTTAGTGACTATAGTTGTCATGTATGCAACCGCAAAGGACATCAGGCACCTGTTTGTCCTGATTCGCGTAAGAAAAATTATAAACCGATTAAAAATCCTTCTGGACTTATGTCTAACGACAGTCCAAACCCGGAAGGTCGGGTTGGAGATACTCGGATAACTGACATGTCTGCCCCGATCTCTTCCTTCAAATTAAAAAATAATAATAATAATAATAAGTGGCTACCTCAGGGGCTCAGGAACATTGTTTCTGAGTACGGGCTTAGCGAACCCGAGTTACCCAAGCTGAACCTGGCAGTAGGTATAAAATGCAACTTATCCAATGATGTACAATCTAAGGAATAAACGGGTGAATCGACATTGTACCACCATAACCTCTTGTCGCGTTCAAGATTTAGGAAGAGGGTCTTGTTCGGAAAGTGAGTCACAGTCTCCCTCGGTTAGCGACGGAAGCAGCGTGATATCGAGTAGGGATGCTGCAACACAAAACCAAGTGGGAAATAACATCAACACCTCCCAACCGACTCTTGATGTTTCAACGGCGGCGCAAGCCATTATGCCTACGACCACGAGAGCCGGACTCCCTAGGAAACGCATGTAGTGGACTCCAGAAATGAATACCTTCATTATGCGTTCCTATTACAAGATTACAAACTTGGAATCGGAAATTACAGCATACAGATACGCGTTACATCTTACATTCATAGAAAAATATCCTGAATTACAGCACATATCCGAGTAGAGAATTTCGGATCAACGAAGAACAATCGTTAAAAACAGGCTACTTCCTTCAGAAACGCTGCAAAGCTTACGAGAAGAGGTCATAATGGAATTCAGAAGCGAAAATGATACTCATAACGGTATACCGGAGTCAATGAAAGTGTTACAGATAACATCGAAGCCACGGAAACGAATATTAACATGGAACGCCCTCCTGAGCCGAATCAGCAGAACGAATATATGTATTTAGCAAGATCAGAACTCAACAGAGCAATAACTGAATTCAGTGGAAGTAACCCAACTAAAAGACCTAAACTGCCCAAACTCAAGACGAACAATAGCACCAATATCATCCTAGTAAGCGTAAACTCAGTGTTTGAAGAATATACTGACCAGAACACCTTGGAGAAGATTCACACTTTGATTTACTGTGGTCCAGTAGCGGTTCTTCGACTTCACAAACAACAAATCTCCACAACTCTGATTCGAGCTGAGCCAAAAAGCGTCAGAAAACCACCATGGCAAGGATATTGATAATATTAGAGCAGAAATTGGTCACCTCACAGAATTCCTGAGAAACAGAAAACCCTCAAGGCGCTTGAAATCACATGTACGCAAAATTTATAGGAAAATTGGTACGAACACAAAACACCCTGATCACAAATAACACATCGACGTGTATATGGACACTTTGAAACAAAAACTCCAAGTAAATGCAAAAAGGCTTTCAAGATACGTCAAGTGTACTGAAAGGAAACACCAAAACCAAAGGTTCCTCCAAAACGCAGCCAATTTTCATAAGGGAAATAACAAAACTGCGACCAACAATAACAGAGAAGTACCTCACGCACAGTGCTTGACCGACTATTGGTCATCACTATGGTCGAACCCCAAAGAACACAATAGAGATGCGAAATGGATCACGACTGAAAAAGAACGCCTCGATATCAGACATATGGACTTCGATGGAATAACGGAGGAAGAAATCACAACAGTAGTTCGAGCGACCAACAATTCGAAGGCCACAGGTATAGATAATATCCACAACTACTGGTACAAGAAGTTTGATAAGCTCCATGGAGCCCTAGCGACACAGCTCACGTATGTTCTTCAACATCCGAAGAAAACACCCATTTTCCTTACGCAAGGCTTAACATATATGCTACCTAAGAGCGATAAAACACAGGATCCGTCTCAATATATGCCAATCACTTGCCTGCCAACACTCTACAAAATACTCACCTCATGCATATCCAATCGAATATACCAACACCTTGACGACAACAATATATTAGCAGAGGAGCAGAAAGGATGCAGAAAAAAACACCACGGGTGCAAGGAACAACTCATCATCGATTCTGTGATAATGAAACAGGCACACGTAGGGCATCGGAATGTTCATTCGGCTTTTCTCGATTATCTGAAGGCATTCGATAGTACCGCCCATTCTTGGCTTGTTGAAGTATTGCAGATATACAAAATTCACCCAGCCCTGGTAGAGTTCTTGAAGACAACAATGACACACTGGCGCACGTCTCTGCAGGTCAACATGAACAATAAGTCAATTAAAACCGACGAGATACCCATACGTCGTGGAATTTTTCAAGGAGACTCTTTGAGTCCACTATGGTTCTGTTTGGCTATGAACCCATTGTCCTCAATGCTCAATAGAACAGGATACGGATTTAGGATAAAAACAGATAGGAATTATTATACAGTCTCCCACCTGCTGTATATGGATGACATAAAGTTATATGCTTCGAACAAGAAGCAATTGAATGAGTTGCTGAAAACTGTCAGTGAGTTCTCGGCAGATGTTCATATGAAATTCGGGATTGAAAAATGTAAGACCCTGAACATTCAAAGAGGCAAAGTCATAGATGGTGGAACACAACTTCCAAACGGTGATATTATACAGTGCATGAGGGATGGCGAAACATACAAATATCTAGGATACCAACAAGCCAGATTGCTAGACCAAAAACAATCAAAGTAGAAGATTCGTTCAGAATACAGTCAGCGTCTGAAGACTATGCTGAAATCAATGTTGAACTCGGGAAATCTAGTCAAGGCAATTAACACCTACGCCATTCCAGTGTTGCTATCTGTGATACGAACAACTTTGAAGCGGAAAGAAGGAGGACGCGGATTAATAGATGTGGTCAATTTACACACCGAACAGATAAAAAATCTCAGAGAATTCTTCTCAACAAAAGCTCTCACTTCTGACCTCCATAGAGTGGTATCGTTGGCTGATAAGGGATATACACCTCTAAATCTGCTGAATCTACCATTCCTATCAGATACTGAAAAACAAGAGCAATGGTCAAGAAAGGAATTGCATGGACGACATCACCATGAGATTAATCAACCACACATCGACAAAGAAGCCTCCAACAAATGGTTGCTGAAAGGAGAATTATTCGCGGAAACAGAGGGATTCCTTATGGCCATCCAAGACCAAGTGATCGCTACAAACAACTACAAAAAGTTTATTATCAAGGACGGAACATTTCAAACAGATAGGTGCAGAAAATGCCATATAAGATCGGAGACTATTCAGCATATTACGTCCGGCTGCGAACAACTGGCCAATACGGACTATCTTCACAGGCATAATCAAGTATGCAACATTATCCATCAGAAACTTGCACACAAGTACGGACTTCTGAATACTTTCCAGCCATATTACAAGTATCAGCCGGCGCCCTTATTGGAAAATGACTGTATCAGATTATACTACGACCGGCCTGTTATCACTGACAGAATGGTGACGAATAATAGGCAGGACATAGTGGTGTATGATAAGAGAGCCAGAACATCACTGCTGGTGGATGTCGCCATACCGAATAATAACAACGTGCTGAATAAGTTCCAGGAGAAAAAGTCCAAATACACAGACCTTGCTATTGAGATCAAGCAGATGTGGCACCTCGAGAAAATAGATATTGTTCCTGTCATCGTATCCTCCACTGGGTTAATACCCAAAACTTTGCATGATAGCCTTAAGAGATTAGAATTGCATAAAAATACCTATATAGAAATGCAAAAAGCTGTAATTCTTGATACATGTAGGATATGAATTTATGTCAAGTATATTGTAATCGAGCCTATTCCCTTGGATTGCTGAATCTGGGAAAGGTAAATTATATCCAGCTAACAGCTGAGATAGTTCATAAGTCCACGATAATAAAACTGGCTATTAAGGGTGATTTCACCTGAGTTCTTACAAAGTTTATTGATTTCCAAACTTTCCGACAGATTCATTTTCTTTTCTTTGTCGCAGTTATGAAGAATTTTGATATTATCTAATGCTATTGAATGTTGTGGTTTCTATATGTTTACATATTGAAGAATTATTGTCAGGGGATGAATGTTCTTTGAATGTGGTTTCAAGATTCCTACCTGTTTGTCTGATATAAGCTACCGTACACTCGTTGCAAGCAATTGTGTAAACTATTGATTTCTTGAATATGTTTTTTTTTTTGGTTAGCATTGAATAATCATTTGCGCAAGCTCAGACCACTTGAGGAAGAGATGGTTATTTTAAATTTCAAAAATAGTTTTTGGAGAGAGGACTAGCGTCTTTTTTCATGGAAGTATCTTTTATGAAATATAATAATTGTGTCATTCGATGTTTTACTTCACGTTGAATTTTGCCTAAAAAAATCGGGGGAACTCTGTTATCTGAGGCAATTCTTCTGATATCATTTATTCCAATTCTAAAGTCTGTTGGTGACAGTGGAATGGAAAAAGGATCATTGGAATCTAAGCTGCTAGTTTGTGATTTGAGTGATTGAATGAGTCAATGGGATCAGTTGTGTCTGTGAAAGTTTCTCTTTTGTAGATGTTTTATTGAAACTGTTAGCGGATTTTGTTATTGTCAGGTTTGAAAAAATTTGTTGAGTTATAAATTTCTATTTCTACTTCAAACTTAATGTTGGTATGAACTCCATTCAAGAATTCAGGAATTTATCCATTCGCCTGTTTGAGCCCTGAAAACCTATCCAAATATCTACCTATCAGTACCAGAACACTATATGTTTTTTCGTTAAGTGGCTATTTAATATTACTTTTCTTTCTATGTTATCTATAAATATCTCGGCTGAAAAGAGGCTAAGAGGTGATTTCATGAGGAGTCCTGATGTTTTTTGGTAAAATTTTGATTGAAATTGAAAATAATTTTGAGATAGGCAGGTTTTTAGAAGGTTACAAAACTCATCTTCAATGTGTGGTAGAGTCTTTTTTTTGGTAAATATTCCTTCTATCGGAGAGCATTAATCTATTGGAATATTTTTGAAAACACAACTGAAATCACCCTTAATAGGCAGTTAGACGTTAATACCTCCCCACTACTTAATATCAAATTAGTATCTTTATAAATAAGTCCATTTCCTGCGGCGGTTCTTTTGGAAATGACCTGACGGTCGATACTGTTATCTTCGTAAAAATTAAATTTTGGAGAGTGTAAAATATATTTTACTTCATCTTTGTTTAATACGGAACTGCTTTTCATACTCATAGACTAAAAAGAGGAAAAAAGTTAGAGTTCTCGGAAAATCTACCAACCCAAAACCAAATGTACATTGTCACCAAATTGTGAGAATAAAGATAAAGGTTGGACACCCTGCTCCTTGCTTGTAGAGAAAGGCAGGGATTATAAGCGCATTTTCATTACATTGGGCCTGTTCGTTGGATCATCGAGTGCTACAAGTGCCAGCTGTTCGTGCAATAGAACTGCCACGCAGAATACAAATCTGAAAAGTGGACAAGGATGTTAAAGGTGCGAGAAACCAATTTTCCTCAATTTAGACGGTACAGGGAAACCGAACAACTCTGCCACGAAACAAAATGCAGCATGAGAAGAACTGAAGCCAGTACCTCAACCGTTTGTGGACTACAGTCAACAAAGATATGAAAATATAAGAGCAAAACACGAGAGAACTTTGATTGAATATTAAGACGAATTGGTACTGGTGTTTGAAGGAATAGAAATAGTCTTTAAAGCAACCAAAGAACAAGAGAGCAACCATCGGGAATCGATATATTAATAGGAGGCCACAAGGGACCACAAGAGAAGCATACCAAAAAAGTGCAGAGCTGTGGTAAACATAAAAAGATGTTACAATCATTAATTGTAAAGCTATTCCGTGTAATCCTATATTTGTAACCTGAAAAAAATTGAAGATATTATAGTTTGGGCCCATCTACCAGTTATATTCTTAACTTTCTTGGTGTAGTTTCCTTCTGTTCATGCCGAAAGATGTCGAACTTACGCAACCACTGATTGACGTGGTTATCGGTGAGAAATCTAACCTAACCTAGAGAGTAGTCAATTCAGTCACACTTAATGAAGGTACCTCCAAGAAAAAGACTGTTTTGTCGTGTAGAAAGTTGATGGCCAATACAATAAATAATGTTTTAAGGAACTATCCAGCTTGATAATAGCAAGTGAATACTTAACAACATTATTCAACCGTCTGAAATATGAGCTCAAGAGTGATTAGCTGCCAACTATCATTATTGTTGTTGCCTTATAAGGATCATTGCAGTGACAGAAAAGCACGTATCGAGGGTGATATGATTCCACGTCTACCTTATTTTCCAGATTCAGCTCAATGCAAGTTTTCGTTTCAGTTTGAAGATCTGTCTTCAGTCGAATAACGAAGCCGTTGTATCTCTGATTGTAGTCAAAATTGAAAAACATCTATCATCTTTGACAAGGACTACAAGTTGTATAAATAAGGTAATGAGACGATCAGATACAGGGTGCTTCAACGAAAACTAAACAGAGGCTATATCTACCAAGATATTCATTTCTGATCAAAACACAAAAACAGGTAAATTTTGTTTCAATCTTTAAGACCATTTTGAAATGGGAAAAACATTTTGATGGGATGGGTCAGTGATGACTCAAAGAAAAGGTGGTATCTTTGTCTGTATTGCCTTGAACGAATTTCCATTTTTAATTGAAAACTGTAAAAGATAAATGGTGAGCAACTGAATGATAGGGAAGACTATTTCCCTGAGACTATTCAAGTTTCAGTGAGGTAAAACGGAACAGATCCATGCTGATCAATGGAAGTCATCATCAAGTACCATCTACATCTCGAATTTCAACCTCTGGTGACAACCCTTGAGAATTTGAAAGAGAGTAGATGGGTCGAGTGATACCTCGAAAGAAAGGTATTATCTTTGTCTGCATTCCCGTGAAAGAATTTTCATTTTTGATTGAAATCTGTAGAAGATACAGAGTGAGCCACTGAAAATAGAGAAGACTATCGCCCCAAGACTATTGGAGTATTAGTGCGAAAAACTGGAATAGATTCATTTAGATCAAAGATGACAGCCTTTGATCTGCAATGAATCTATTCCATTTTTTTGCACTTATACTTGAATAGCTCAGGTCGATAGATAGTCTCCTCTATTTTTCAGTAGCTCACTCTGTATCTTCTACAGTTTTCAATCAAAAATGAAAATTCGTTCACGGGGATGCAGACAAAGATAATACCTTTCTGTCGAGGTATCACTCGACCCATCTACCCTCTTCCAAATTTTCAAGGATGGTCAACCCTGCTCTAGGGGTTCAAATTCGAGATGAGGATGGTACTTGATGATGACTGCCATTGATCAGCATGATTCTGTTCCATTTTACTTCACTGACACTTGAATAGTGAACAGGGAAATAGTCTTCCCTATCTTTCAGTTTCTCACCCTGTATCTTCTACAGTTTTCAATTAAAAATGGAAGTTCGTTCAAGGCGATGTAGACAAAGATACCACCTTTCTTTTGAGTCATCACTCGACCCATCTTCCTTATTCAAAATGTTCAAGGATTGCAACCACCGCTTAGGGGGTTGATATTTCAGGCAACTTTTGTACCCCAATAGATGCCCCCCTTGAAACAAAACTGACCTGTTTTAGCGTTTTGATCAGAAATGAATATCTTGGTAGATATAGCCTCTGTTTAGTTTTCGTTGAAGCAACCTGTATAATTACAATGCAATATTGTCTCCTTCGCAAACGTTTGCTAGAGAAGCCTCACAACGCTGCAGACGGTCTTTCCAATCTTCATTGCATTGCTGGAACACGGATACTGGAATTGCTTTCAGCTGGTCCGTTACCTGTTTGGATGATTTCAAGTGCCCCAAAATGAGTTTTCTTGAGTTGATTTTCAATTCTCGAGTGGAGGAAAAAGTCGCAAGGACTCGCGTCTGGTAATCGAAAAGGTTGAGGAACAACAATAATGTTTTTACTGGCTGAAAACTTCATCATTTCGATATGGCGTGATGAAACAACCAAATGTCTTTGATATTTGGTGACTCTTCTTCGAAATCTGTCAAAGTCCTCTTGGAGAAAGTGTTAAATCACCGTTTGGTCTTGAGGCACAAACACTTTGTGGATGATTTCATTGCTATCAAAATAACAAATCAGAATGCATTTGAACTTTGACTTACTCATTCGTACTTCTGGGCCTTCGATAAAATTGATTTGTAAGACGTATTTAAAAACTTAATACAATCGATACCAAAAAAGCGAAAATCCTTTCCTTTCTGAGATCCTTTTGGTCTTGGCAAAGGTCTAGGCGGAACTATTTTCGCACGAATTTTTATCAACTCCAATTAGTCATAATCTGTTGAACGGAGTGGTCCATCAAGTCCAACTGTTCCGCGATTCTTCTGATTGTCAAACGTCAATGTGAACTCACAAGATTCGTTGACATTATCACCGGTGTTTGTACTTGAAGGCTATCCGCTTTGTGGTTCACCTTAATTCCACTCTCTTCTTTTTGAAAATGGCTTAAACCGACGAAAAACCTGGGTAATTGGCAAAACACTGACTATAGGCCTACTGAAGTTCTTCAAAGGTTTCTATTGTATTGTGTTCAAGTTTGAAGCAAAAATTGATAGCACAACATTGCTCAAAATTGATGACACTCATACTCAGAACGCACAAGAAAAAACTGTTTCACGGAAACTAACGCTACAGATAAACAAATGACTGTAGCGGGTTCAAACTCATATTGGGTGCAGCCGGCTCGGTGGCGTAGGGGATACGATGCTCGTCTCCTGCGCAGAGTTACCTGGGTTCAATCCCCACAAAGTCGGTGCGATTTTTCGGATTCTGGGAATCGCTTGAGTATCCATCTTTCGGAGGAGATGTAAAGCCGTCGGTCCTATCTAACAGAGATGTGTTGGATATTAAAGATCCCTTCCCTCGACACGAGGGGGTTCGGCAAAATTCCCGGGTTAGTGAGGTGATAGAATTACCCGGCGTGTCATTGGCCGAAAGGCGGAAATAGAGCACGTTAAAGGAATAACAAACAAACAAACATACTGGATGCGTATAACATGTGCACCTGACGCTGTCCAAAGCCTTTCGGTTCACGCGTTGCCGGATCGAAAGCGACATTGCCAGTCTTATTACTCTATTTACAAACCTCGTATATTGAGAAGTCCCAGCGTTTAGGAAACCTATTTTTAAAAGACTTTTCAAAGAACCATCGTATAAATAATCACTTCATCCGAAATTTTAAAATGATGCTTAACTCTTACTTTTTAATGCAGATGCAGATGATCCATCAACAGGGAGAGTGCTGGTGCACGTCACTTTCGATGGAGGTTCAACAGCGAAGATACTTTATTTCAGTGCGAGGTAAGTTTTATCTAACTACTTGAACAGTTGTAACTTTACTGTTTTAAAAGGAAAAGGGAGTGCTACCGTAATATGAAACTTCTCCGTTCGAAGTTTTCTCATCCTGAAACTTTGCATGCTGAGTTAAAATATACGATAAATAGTTTTTTGCGAAATCATTTCCGAGAAGTTTCAGTTGTAGCGCAATATTTCACGGTCATTTCTGCGAAAATAATGTTTTGTGAACTTGAAACTGACAAGAAACGATGTGACGTTTTTGTGTTTCTTTTGACAATCAACCCTGATAATGATAACGTCGGAATGAGAAGTTTGTGCAGAACTTTGTCGAAAACCATTACAGTCTTATCATTAAGAATGTTGTCAATGTTGATTCGACATTTTAAGTCATAGAGAATTTCGTTGCAAAATTAAATAAGAGCTAATATGACGCTACGAACGATAGGTTTGTTCTTGTTACCTACACTTTTTACGCTTTTACTTAAAGTGTATACTTTTGCATTCATGTTGCCGGAGATGAATATACAGGGATGTCCACCGGGACCGTCCGTTAAAAACTTTTGAGTTTCAATTACAATATCAAGCTGAAATTTTGTACGCGGCCATAACTAGCGATTTCCAATAGGAGTGAAATATTTTCGGTTATACCGGAAGTGGGTCATCACTTTGTTATTTCTAATGGCAATCTACATTTTTTATTATACTTCTAGAACCGACATTTGAGCAAGGCATAAAATACCCAAGTTGTTGGCACTTATCTATCAAAACTTTTGACACATTTATTAATTTTTGTTATAAACTCGATTTTTGAGGAACATTTAAAAAAATTGTAGCTCGTAGATCTTTTGCACTATAGACACAATTTTTGCTTGGGTGGATAGAAGAAGGATCAAGGAATTTTTTAAGCAGTCTACACATGTCAAATGTTTACTGCGTTGTTTTGTATGATTTTTTGAATTTTGCCTTTTTCAAACAGCAATAACTCATTTTTTTCAAATGGCACGTGCCAATTTTTATATCGCCATCAGATGAAGCGTCAAATTTCAGATGGGATTGTATCAGCATGTACTATACCCATCTCTTATAGTTCCGAAATAATCTGCGAATATATTGAATTTTTATGATTTTGCAAGAACTAACAGAGAATGCTTTGAAATATTTGAATCAAGTAGCTGAACTGGCTACGCTCACCTGACAGGTGCCTAAAATTAATGTACTTGTCACTTCGTTCATTCGAATTTGATATTTCAACAAGAATTGTTGGTAATTTGAAGTGAAAATTTTTGAAAAACACCAGATTGATAATGAAATGGCTGATTTTTCAAACGAGGATATGTTTAATCTCTTTTTGATTCATGACGAATGTCAAAAAGTAGTGGATAGAACTTGCAGGCAATTCAATAACCAATTTCCAAATTTGGCGCCCATGAACAAAACAAAATCTCGAAGGATTAGAAGCAATTTTTTGCAATTTGGAGGAACAAATACATAGAAACTAAAAGAAAACCAATTCTCGAGGACGACGACAATCAAATGAATACGCTAGCGTATTTTCGTGCCAATCCACATGCGTCCATTAAGTCAGCATCAATGGATATTGGATTGAGTTATACTTCCTTTCAAATGATCCTTAAGAAACATATCATGCACCAGTATTCTTTTATCAGACTACAAAAATTGAAACCAACTAACCTTCCCAAGCGGCAAAATTTCTATGAAAATTCAAGAAGATGAGACAATTCTGCAAAAACATTATATGGTCTGATGAAGCCAAGTTCAATGAAAGTAGAATAACCAACAGGAGAAATCGACATTTTTGGGGCATAGAAAATCCACATTTCATTGAGGTTATTGATTTCCGAAGTAAATTCAGCGTGAACGTTTTTGCTATTTTAATGAATGATTTGTTGGCTTATCACATTTATGAGGAAAATCTTAATGGACAAAGATACCTGGAAATTTTGAGAGGAACATTAGCAAATTTTTTGGATGGATTACCCCTTAACATTCTGAGGGCTTGCTATTACCAAATGGATGGTGCACCAGCACATAAAACACGAGCTGTAGAGCGGCAGCTAACAGAAATGTTCGAGGATAGATGGTGAGGTAATGAAGGACCAAATTTATGGCCTCCGCGGTCTCCGTACCTGACGTCCCTTGATTTTTATTTATGGGGCAAAATCAAGAGTGAAGTGTATCTTATTCCTGTAAGAAGTAAAGAAGAGTTACTATAGCGCATTCATAATGCTTTTCGTAATATTGATCCTGAGGAAACTAGGAGGGTAACTCATCATGTTCGTATACGAGCTGTCAAGTGTATCGAGCTAAATGGGACCCATATTGAACATTTATTCAGATCGTAAATTAGTTTTCTCCTATGATGTTTGCTATCATTTATTCGTATTAATGTAATTATCTTCGATGATTGGTTTTCGCTTAGTTCCTACAATTTTTATTCATCCGAATTGTAGAAAATTGCTTCTAATGCTTCGAAATTTTATTTTATTCATAGACGGTAAATTTGAAAATTGGTTATTAAATTGCCTGGAATTTCTACCCACTACTTTTTGACATTCTAAAATGAATTAAAAAAAGATTAAATATATTTTCGTTCGAATAATCAGTGGTTTTATTCCAAATGTGTTATATTTTTTGGATATTTTCAATCTGGAATAACGACAATTCTTGTTGAAATATCAAATTCGAATGAACGAAGTGACAAGTACATTAATTTTAGGCACCTGTCACGTGAGCGTAGCCAGTTCAGCTACTTGATTCAAATATTTCAAAGCATTCCCTGTTAGTTCTTGCAAAATCATCAAAATTCAATATATTCCCAGATTATTTCGGAACTATAAGAGATGGGTATAGTACATGCTTATACAATTCCATATGAAATTTGACGCTTCATCTGATGGCGATATAAAAAAAAATTGGCACGTGCAATTTTTTAAATGTTTGAAAAAATTGAGTTATTGCTGTTAAGTTCCAAAAGGCCAAATTGAAAAAATCATACAAAACAACGCAATAAACATTTGACATGTATTGTAATTGAATTACGGACGGTCCTGTGGACATTAAAAATTCCTTGATCCTTCATCTATCGTTCGTAGCGTCACCCAAGCAAGAATTGTGTCTGTAGTGCAAAAGATCTACGAGCTACAATTCTTCAAATTTTCCTCAAAAATCGAGTTTATAACAAAAATAATTAAATCTGTCAAAAGTTTTGACAGATAAGTGCCAACAACTTGGGTATTTTATGCCTTGCTAAAATGTCGGTTCTAGATGTATAATAAAAAAGGTAGATTGCCATTTGAAATAACAAAGTGATGACCCACTTCCGGTATAACCGGAAATGGTATCACCTCGAAAATATTTCACTCCAATTGGAAATCGCTACTTATGGCCGCGTATAAAATTTCAGCTTGATATTGTAATTGGAACTTTTTAACGCACGATCCCGGTGGATATCCCTGTATAGTCTGTTCACGTTAAGTTCAAACTCACGTCATCAACCAATTTTCTCGGTTGTTGCCAATGTTTCACAAAATTCCTATTCAGTGCGACTGTAAAATATGGAATAAAATTCATAATTTCTTCATTTTTGATTTTCGTGCAAAACAGGTCGATTTTTATATTCAATTCGAAATTATTTGGAAGAAAAAACCCATATTTTTCATCATTATTCTACAGAGATTATTTTTCCGAGTGCCTTGATACCCATAGTAGTGGTCTGAGATGTGTATTTCATGAAATACAGGCTGTTTCATTCAAGAGGTAGTGGTATGAATTATTCTCAGAATAAATTCGATTGTCACTTCGATTTTTGTCTCGAGAAAACTTTGTCTGATGTCAATTTCAGGCATATGACTTGCTGTTCTTGCTACAAGGTGTAGGTACACCAAGTGTGTATTCGTTACACTTTCCACTCCTGCTCGAGAGGAGGTGTGAAAGTGTAAGGGAGTTCGGAATTTTGAATTATTCCCGTTAAGCTTGTTGTCAGATATTTATAACTCAAATATATCGAGTGTTTTCCTTACAATTTTTTAAAGACAGATTATACAGCGTGTGCATTACAAATTACCAGGAAAATCGAAAGTAAGTTAAATTCACTCACATGAAGAATATATTGCTGGTTTCAATATATTTTCATAATGAGAATGTGATTCTTTGGATCCCTTCGAAGTTCAAATTGATTATTCGATCCATAACTCGAACAGTGGTGTTTTTTCATAGTGTTTTATTTCCTCGATCTATTTAAGAAAACGGGAGGTGTATGTAACACCTGGTCGTCGTCGCTGTCATCAAACATTTCGATGAATAATTATTTTATTCGAAAACTATCACTCACAAAAATCAGGAGAAATAAGACACAATAACCACAAGGTGGTGTGCACCAAGTGCACATTAGGGGGCATAGCAGTGACCCCGCCAAGTCGAGCTCCAAGCAAACACTGGCGTACCATTCTCTACTGGAACCATTTCGTCGCATTTTCATGCCCCTATTTGAGAACCTCTGGATGAAACCAGAACGCAGACATTTTCTGCATCCATTAAGCTATAATCACTTATTTGAAATCCAACATTTCAAGTCTGTAGGTCATTTAGTTCCGGAGTTAAGCGAAAGCAAAGTTTCGCATTTATGACACTCACTCACTCATGTAATCAGAATAGAACTAGTACTTCCCATAAAATCAAAGAGCTGAAATTTGAGACAGAGTTAGAGTTTAGTGGCAACATAAAGGGAAAACTATAAAAAGTAGTACCAGTACAGACGGACTTTTATTAATTGATACGCAGTCTGCAGTTCTGCTTTTAATGCGCATATAAATAAAATTAAAGGAGAACTCTGGGTAAGACTGGCTTCCATACTTGTACTACTTAGGCGAGCCTGAAACAAACAGTATAAAAAATATTTCCAAAATAGACTTCTAATCATTGATAGGAGTCCATCTACTTTATGTTAGATCGTTGGCCTGATTTGACGCTCCAAAAAGAAGAGAGCAGAAGTCAGCATAGTTAATGCTGAATGCATGTGTTGCACAATCAACAACAGCCTAAAATAAGACACTTGCGTCTGATTACCAATATTGGTATGGGTATTATCTCGCTTAACACACATAGGTAGTTACAACAGATACAACATAACGTGTAAACAAAATTGACTTGTTCCTACACACTAACGTATAAAGAATGTTCTACGGCCTAGTCACTATATTAAGGAACCTTAGACTTGGCTCGACTTTGTCTAGATTTCATTACTTTAAACAAGCAGCTCCATCGAGACTTGGCTAGTTCTATACAGAATGTTGTTGGTAGGATACGCTATTTTGGTTCTCGTTACCCAACCTGCGCGCCCTCTACAGTTTGAATAATTCTCTACATTTGATCATCACCCACTACACCGTAGGTGAGCAAAATGCAGTAACGAAAACAAACTTAATGTTAAGGCATTGTGTGTATATTCACATAATCAAATCAAAAACAATAGTTTTCTCACCTAAATAAAAATAGACTCCACTGGGGGCGAAAGCGTACACAACACGAGCGAAAATTGCACTAACCAGAGCAACAATTCCTAGAGCAGAGTCTTGCCACTTGAGAAGTTTGGAGAAAATCAACAACGCTATCACAGAACCTGTAAAGAGATTAAGAACATTAGTTTCGAATTTAAATTTCTGCATTAATTTCTATGGAATTCTCTTGAATCGACATTAAGAGGGCAAAAGACTTGAGAGAGGAGCCCTTAGCAAAAGATGAAAGATATAGATATAGGCTAGCCGCAAAACATCAAGGTGTAATAAACGTTGCCTACTTTGGTATCTCTCTTGAAATCAGGATAATGCTAGATAAATATCGTAATTTTCGTCAATTAATCATTAAATATGATTTGAAATCCTCTTAAACAAATCACACGTTAATTCGGTTGTACAGAATTAAAAAAAATAGGCAATCCTGCTGTTCACGCTGTTTCCGAACGATTTAAATTTCAGACAGTGTTGCCAGAACCCTTTCCTGGTGTTCATTTAAATTTCACGTTCAATTAAAACAATAAGTTGTTGATCTCGGTCGTCATTTATGCATTATTCAATATCTCGGTTATTATTGAAGTTACGTAAAAAGTATTTTCACATTTTTCAGTTAGGTAATTATTTAGATTAGTCTCGATAGTCGAAATTCACTGAAAAAGTGTTTACTTACTAATTTTGGGTCCCAGAATCCAAATCTGCTTTTCCATTCAAATGTTTATTTTCTCGACAGTTAACCCGCCTTATTTACTTTCCAGATATGATTGCCCCTCAATTCTCAATATTAGGCAACAATTTCACACATTTACAGTCCAAGACCTACGTGACATGAACCCGTCAATAGTGACGTACTCGCCATCTCAGGTCATAAGAAAGGGGATTTTCAAATGGAAATTTCTTCAAACCAAACCTAACTAACCTAACCGAACCTCAAACCTAATTTAAATGTATAATTTTGAATTGAATAGGTTAGTAGGTTAGGTTTTAGGTGAAATTAGTTTAGTTAGGTTAGGTTTGGAAATATTCCCATTTGAATTGCGGTCTCAGCTATGAACGAGAGATATAGATTCTATGTCTTTCTTGCATCGTTTTGAGCTGTACGTCGTATAACATGAAATCATTGTAAATATAGCCGGTTAACTGTCTAGGAAATAAACATTCGAATTAAAAAGCATTTTAATAAGAAATTAATGTATATTTGAGCGCAGAATTACTAATTAATGGTACATGTGTGTACATTTTATCCATTGTAATAGTAACAAGGCATTTTAATGAAGCAATTATAGAGTTTGAATGATATAAACAAGAGGACTTTCAAGGAAATTTTGGTTTTTTTTCCTAAACTATAGCCTTCCGGGCCAAAATAATTTCAGATTTGGATTCTGGGACCCAAAATTAGAAAGTAAACAAGTTTTCAGTGAATTTTGATTATCGACACTATACTAAATAATCACCTTCAGTTAATTTTCTGAATAGATTGCAATGGATGAGCCGAAATGTTTCTTTCTATTAATAGACAAAAAACTCATGTCCCTTCCGCTCCGGAGAAGTAACGCCCTTGTTTAGAAGTGTTGTTCTATCGGTAATCTAATCTCCGATGTGAGATGAATCGTGGCAACACTGGCTGCAAATCGAATACTTTCGGGAAACATCTGTTCGACTCGATTGGATGCACGGTCAGCGTAAACAGCAGGATACCAATAATATTTTCATTGTGAAACATATTTCTTGGACAGAAGTACAAAATTTAATTCAAATATCTGCAGTCGTTTGGCAACAATGAATAAATTTAATTTTTTCACCAGAGACATCTTGTATCTCTTAAACGAAGCTTTTTCATATACGCATAACCAAACTTATATGGAATCACCCGATATTTTGAATATTACCTCAGGGATTTTGAAAATTTCGAAGGACTGTTCGAATTGATCCTTTTGAGATATTTCAATTGAAAAGAGAAGTAAATTAAGGTTTATTTTAGGAAAGAAACAAATAAAAGTGAATAAGAGATTCTTTCCGCATGTAGTAAAAAATTGAAAACTATTTATATCTCGACCTCAGTATTACCTCCTCTTCTCCTGATGCTAGCCTGAATCCGTCTAGGCATGCTTTGGATTAGGTTTTCGACTTCCTCTGGGTGATATTCTACCACTGCTTTTCCATAAACGTGTAATAGGATTTAGGTCTGGAAAGCAAGCTGGCCAGTCCAAAATAGCGATTTCCTCTGTTTCAAGATAATGTCGCGAGAAGTACACGGAGAAGCATTATCTTGCATAAAAGTGAAATTCTCACCGTGGGCACCTCGCCAGAGTCTCATTATGGGCTCAAGCACTACACCACGTAATTTCTAGCCGTTATACTGGCAGGAAACGAAATCAGATCTATTTTGCCTTCCAGCATAATGCCCCCAAAACATCACACTGCCACCTTGGTATTTCGAAATTTGTTTTGCTGCTCGGCGTCTAGCTTGTCTTCCACGACCCCTTAAAACCCGAATCCGGCGGTCATCTGATCGATCACCAAGTCTGGTCTCATCCGAAGAAAGAACATTTCACCAACACTCAATATTCCAATTTTGGTGCTCGATATACCAATTAAGTCTGTTATTTTTTTGTTGTCTGCTTAGCTCTGGAACTCTTAAGGGCCTTCTTCTGTATAAACCCCTTGAACGAAGTCTTTGACGAATCATTTCGAATGATACACTGATGCCTGTTGCTTCCACAAATTGCCTTTGGAGTATGTGGTGTGACGCACTAAGGTCCCTTCTTGCAATTTGGCACAACAAGCGGTCTTTTTCTTCAAAAGTGATCTTCCTAGGACTATTTTGCAGAGATTGTAGCTCCACGTATCGGGCGTAGGTTTTTGAAATCACCCCCTGTGATATCCCCATTGTTACCGCTATATCCATCTGTGTCACTCCTTCGACGAGAGCTATTATTCGACCCCTCTGCACATCGGACACAGTTTCAAATCTCAGTGTCGACTGAGTACAATATCCCGAACATGTGGTGACAATTCAACATTTCTTATCTTACTATCCACTATTTTCACAACAAAAATTAATTTTTGTTATAAATCGAACATCCAATTCGGTCACCATGTACAATACCTTCAGATTTTTTTTACGTTTATTCGATTATTCAGAAACAAAATGAAAGTACACTTCCCTTCATTACTTTAAAAATATTATATTTTTATTCGAATGCAGAGTGTATTCATTTAATTCAATTCAATAATCCATAGTAATGTAGGTCATACAAAATGCATTGTAACCAAATTTGTTGCTTAACTTAATTTAATCAGTGTTCTCAACTTTTAGTAAGATTGGTACGATAATTAGCGAAAGAATTATCAACTTTTATAATGAATTTTAAGCAATGACGTTGAATTAAGTTGACAGCAAAACTGGATTAACTTATAACTTCGGACGACAATTTATGTTTAAGAAAAGTCTTTCTTGATTCTGTACCTAAGCATTGAATTTATTGGAATTTCAAATGAAAAATTCGTTTCCACTTACCAAATATTTGGATCATTGCCTGCACTATGAAATATATGCTATAGTCCATCTCATTCCATCCAAATTTATATCTTGTATATAGATACAAGACTGGGTACTCTCCTGAAAACATATACATCGTTAACATACGAGCCACAATTAATGAATATAATTAGTGATATAGACAATTATCTCATTTTATGGTTGTTTGAAAAGTTAAACAATTTCCAAACTCTCAAAGAGATTCATTTTCCACCCTTAGAAGGATTTTGAGATTATAATTATTGTACGGTTTGTTGAATTAATGTGTTCGTGGAAGACTTTCAAGATGAAATGTGTTCTTTAAATCTACGGGGTCTGTTCGAAAAGTATCGAGAATTTTGAGTTTTCCCAGAAGTATTTATTTGTTCCTTTATATCAGTTTCATAGATATATTGAAGAATTATTTGTCTAATGATCCACCAGCACTAAGGAATGCTTGAAAACAATTGAAATGAGAATGGAGCTTGAATAAATAGAAATAATACTAATAATTAAAAATGTAGCACTTTTGGAAAAATCAGTCTCCGAAAACCTATTAATACTGGCTATTTCCACCCCTGCCTGGGGTGGAATTCATAAGATTCTGATTCATTTCTTTCCAAATCTCGATTAGTCTGTTCTGAATCGCATTCACGGTTGCTGGTTGATTATGCTGGTTTCTCAATCCTCTATTAAGAATGTCCAAGATATGTTCCATGAGATTGAGTCTGGCGTTATCGTGCATAATCAAAAAGAATTTACCTATGTTGTTCTAAATTTTCTGTGACGTACTTCAGAGCAATCAGGGTTCTATTATGATAAACCAGACCAGTGGGGGCCTTCAAAGAAATTCCTCTTCTCTCTAATTGAACCACCCCCAAAACAATCGATATGGAAAAAATTTCACTGGGCATTTTGACGTCGATCGCAATGAGAAGGACAAAATCTCGAATCATCTATACACCAAACTTTCTTCCAGTTAACTTCTAACTATTTGACATGTTCCCTGTTAGGATACAATCGGGCTGTTCGATGCGCTGCGCTTAGAACAGGGCCTCGAGCTGCAACATGAGGCCTCAAACCAAATTACCTGTTACGTTGTCGTATTGTTTCGCAAATTTGCACTCCTCTGTTCTGTGGAAGCTGCATTTTAAGGTGCTTAGATGTAGGGAACCGGTGTTGCACGAGGTCGTATTTACCCAGGTCTTCTTTCATGACTACCACTCTCCCTGTACCTGCAGATCATGCTGAAAATAGTTGAAATGGGTAGCCCAAGCCTATGCTTGTATAAGTTCAACTTAGGTCATCTGACACCATTTTCGGGATTCCCGTTGCATTATTATCGAAAATTAAAATTTTCTGGAAGAACCAATGTTGCAAAATCTCAAGTTTTCTGCATATGTCTGGATATATCAGCAAAGAACATGTGTTAATGATTACTCGCATACCAAAAAAAAATATTGAGATTGTGCGTTAATTTCTTGATGCATCTACAAAAATAATCTTCTTCAGCTTTTCTTGCGATGCTATCTTTATCGCCTCAATCGTGGTGTAGGATGTAGTGTTGTCTTTTCATAGATTTCTTTTGATTTAGGATCAAAGAAAAGTCGCAGGAAACCAGGTCCAGTTCGTAAGGTGGTTGTGACATCATTGCTGCGATCTTCTTGGCCAAAAATTCGCGCAGAAGTGACGATATGAGAGCAAGGGCGTCTTCATGGTGCAAAACAAATTTTTGTTCTTCTTCTGTTGGATTTCTTCGAGAAAATTACGCATGACTCCCAGGTAATATTCCTTAATTACCGTGCTACCCTGTGACAAGAAATAATAATATCCCTTCAATCGAAGAAAAGTGTTAGCTAAACCTCCACCGTTGTCTCAAATTTGCACGTTATTTTCTGTCTCGGCTCATGCAGCAGCTGCCATTGTGATGATTTAGTTTTGGTCTCCACCATAAACCTATGATTCGTCACCAGTTATGATCCTCTGGAGAAAATGTTGAAGTGATGCAGTTTATGGTCAAAATAGAGCAATTTTTGCTCGAATTTACCGTCGACCTGTCTGATACCCGAAATTATTGGTAAAAATCAAACGGCACCGGCCAATCGATATGTTCAAGCCTTCAGCGATGATTTGACGATTAGCCAATTCTACTTTCGTCACTTTATCCATGATTTCGTCTGTTGCTGACGTGTCTGCTCTTCGTTATTCTTCTCTTTCCATCAAAAACATTTTGTGCTACTAATAACCATGACTTTGATCCAAGAAACTTCACCACATGCCACATTCATCATTTGGAATGCCACTGCGGCCTCTATTTCGTTTTTCACACAAAATTGTTTCTTTGATTCAGTTTTTGGATTATACAAAAATCGAAGTCATGCCAAAACACGTCCAAACAAATAAGCTGTCAGAAATCAACTAAATAATCAATATGACTAACTTTGGCAGCATAAGTGACAAATGTGAGTACCAACATAGTTTCATATATGAAACAAAAATCGAATAAACGTAGCCAGTGTAAATTGAACAGTACTGGTTGTCCAGAATTATTTTTTATCGTGGACTTATGTACTATATCAGCTGTTAGCTGGATATAATTTACCTTTCCCAGATTCAGCAATCAAAGGGAATAAGCTCGATTACAATATACTTGACATAAATTTCCTGACTATCCTACATGTATTAAGAATTACAGCTTTTTGCATTTCTATATAGGTATTCTTATGCAATTCTAATTTCTTAAGGCTATCATGCAAAGTTTTGGGTATTAAACCAGTCGAGGATACGATGACAGGAACAATATCTATTTTATCGAGGTGCCACATCTGCTTGATCTCAATAGCAAGGTCTGTGTATTTGGACTTTTTCTCCTGGAACTTGTTCAGCACGTTGTTATTATTCGGTATGGCGACATCCACCAGTATTGCTGTTCTGGCTCTCTTATCATACACCACTATGTCCGGCCTATTATTCGTCACCATTCTGTCAGTGATAACAGGCCTATCGTAGTATAATCTGATAGAGTCATTTTCCAATACGGGCGCCGGCTGATACTTGTAATATGGCTGGAAGGTGTTCAGAAGTCCGTACTTGTGTGCAAGTTTCTGGTGGATAATGTTGCACACTTGATTATGCCTGTGAAGATACTCCGTATTGGCCAGTTGTTCGCATCCGGACGTAATATGCTGTATAGTCTCCGATCTTATATGGCATTTTCTGCACTTATCTGTTTGTAATGTTCCGTCCTTCATTATAAATTTTTTCTAATTGTTTGTAGCGATCACTTGGTCTTGGATGGCCATAAGGAATTCCTCTGTTTCTGCGAATAGTTCTCCTTTCATCAACCATTTGTTGGAGGCTTCTTTGTCGATGTGTGGTTGATTAATCTCATGGTGATGTCGTCCATGCAATTCCTTTCTTGACCATTGCTCTTGTTTTTTTCAGTATCTGATAGGAACGGTAGATTCAGCAGGTCATCTCTCTGGTAGCAAGATTTAGTGGTGTATATCCCTATCAGCCAACGATACCACTCTATGGAGGTCAGAAGTGAAAGCTTTTGCAGAGAAGAATTCTCTGAGATTTTTATCTGTTCGGTGTGTAAATTGACAACATCTATTAATCCGCGTCCTCCTTCTTTCCGCTTCAAAGTTGTTCGTATCACAGACGATTTTGGATGATGATTGTTGTACTTTGTCAGCATCGTTCGGGTCTGCCTTTGAATATCATCCAGTTCTGTCTTAGTCCATCTGATTATTCCAAATGAGTAAAGCAACACTGGAATGGCGTAGGTGTTAATTGCCTTGACTAGATTCCCCGAGTTCAACATCGATTTCAGCACAGACTTTAGATGCTGACTGTATTCTGAACGAATCTTCTCCTTTGATTGTTTTTGGTCTAGCAATCTGGCTTGTTGGTATCCCAGATATTTGTATGTTTCGCCATCTCTCATGCACTGTATAATATCACCGTTTGGAAGTTGTGTTTCACCGTCTATGACTTTCCCTCTTTGAATGTTCAGGGTCTTACATTTTTCAATCCCGAATTTCATATGAACATCTGCCGAGAACTCATTGACAGTTTTCAGCAAATCATCCAATTGCTTCTTGTTCGAAGCATATAATTTGATGTCATCCATATACAGCAGGTGGGAGATTGTATGATAATTCCTTTCTGCTTTTATCCTAAATCCGTATCCTGTTCTATTGAGCATTGAGGACAATGGGTTCATTGCCAAACAGAACCATAGTGGACTCAAAGAGTCTCCTTGAAAAATTATTATTATTATTATTATTATTAGAAATAATTTAAGGGTGAGGACATAGTCCTATGAAGCCTAATAACAGAAGATAATTCATAAATTTGTATACACAGCTTATACAAAAAATTAGTAAAATTAATCTCGTAATAAACTTCACTAGAGCATTGACATACTACTACGCGAAAAGAAGCGAGTCCATTTTGTTTTTGAATTCATTTACCGATTCCAGCGGACCACATCACCTGGAAACCCATTCCAATCATTGAACACTCTATTGATCAACATGTGCTGTCTTTGCCTTGTCGAAAACTTTTCTTTTCTCAGGTTGAGGCAATGGCTACGCAAGCGAGTATCATCGTTTAATGCAAACAAACTCTTAAGGTTGGCGTATTTGTGTTTAACCATTCTGTAAGTTAAAATCAAATCTCCGCGACGTCGACGTTGCTCGAAAGTCGTTAGACCAGCTGCAGTTAACCTGTCAGCGTATGATGGACGTACGGCACCGAAATTCATACGCGTTGCACGGCGCTGAACACCTTTCAGCATGTTCTTATCCCGAACGAGAACCGGACACCACACCGCACCCGCGTACTCCAAAATGGGACGCACATAAGTTTTGTAAAGTGAGATTGAGCTGGTGAAGGATAGGTCTTCGAATGATTTGCGAATGAGGTGAATCAAAGAGTTAGCATGTTTACAAACACTAAGGATATGTTCCGACTATGTGAGGTCTGAAGTAATGGTTACACCTAGGTCGATATGTGAAGACACCGAGCGAAGGGGTTGATTGTCAATCGAGTACTGATACAACGGATTGTTCGGTCCTATACGCAGCACTACACATTTGTCCACGTTCAATGGTAGGAGCCAATCTTTGCACCATCGATTTATTACATCCAAGTCGTCTTGCAGAAGCTGCCTCTCGATTAGCGGGTTTGCATACAACTTGGTGTCATCAGCGAAGAACGATTTGCGAGACCTAATCCGATGAGACAAGTCACTCGCGAAAATGATAAATAGCAGTGGCCCCAGGATGGATCCTTGCGGCACCCCACTCTTAACCGCCCTTTCCGAAGAGTAAGCACCACCAACTTTAACTACGAATGTTCGCAGCGACAAATAATTAGCAGTCCAAAAAAGCAACTTCCCCCGAATACCTACGATACTTAATTTATACACTGATCTCTTAGCTGTGACTCTGTCGAAACCCTTTGCGAAATCGAGATTTATTACATCGGTAGGTGTTCTATGGTCGTAGGCGTTTGTGCAGTCGTTAAGGCAAGATAACAGATTGGTAGTAGTCGATTTTCCTCTAACAAAGCCATGTTGCTCTGGTGGTATGATGGAGTTTTTTGTAATAAACTCTGTCATCGCTTCAACTATTATTGATTCCATAACTTTCGATGCAGCAGACGAAAGACTTATTGGTCTTTAATTATACGGGTCGAGTTTATCACCTTTTTTGTAGATGGGAGTGACTTTTGACTTTTTCCAACCTAAATGAACTAGGAATACTAGCCAACGGATGTGAAAGTACATCGACAAATTTCTTCAAGAAGAACGAACTGGGGACGAATGATTTTTGAGCTTAAGAAGGTGCTTTTTCACTATATCTGGATTGAACTCTACATGTGTTATGCCATTGTCCAGTGGTGTCGTAGCAGAACCCGGCATCTGCTCGATCTCTGGCTCAGATGTGAAGAAGCTAGAAAATGCATCCGCCAGAACCTCCGCCGATTCAGTGTCAGATTCACATATACTCCCATCATTTTTCCGTAGCAGGGGAGCACTTACCTTCGACTGCAAATTGGTACGAATAAATTTGAAAAGTTTTCTGTTGTTATCGGAAGCAGCAATCGATTCCTCGTACTGGCGGCGTGCAGAGCGCAGAGCAAGAGATACTTGGTTGGAAAAATTTCTATGATTCAAAAAGTCTTCAGGGTTATTAGTGCGTTTATATTTCTTCCACAGACGATTTATGTGTTCTATCAGCGACAAAAGCTCTGAGTTAATCCATGCTTTGAGAGGATTTGCGCGAGTAGTCTTTTTCTGGGAATGTCTGTCTATTAGCAACATCAATGTGGAGTGAAATTTCTTCCACATAATATCAGCATCATCTGTAGGACTGAAAAGTGACCGCCAATCAGTATTCTGGAGATCGTGGGACAAGGTTTCAAAATTGACTACATTATAAACAATATGATTGGATCTTTCAGGTTTAATATCATTGAGCTGCAGGGTGAAAGTGAGAACTTCGTGATCGGAGATACCAATTGGAGAGTGATGTTCTGGCTGTGTAATGAGATAATTTTCTTCATTGAAGACTGAAGAAATTCAATAAAATCTTTGTAAAACTTCAAGATACCAACAGTATTACAGATGAATGAACAACATTAAAAAAGTAGCGAGGTGAATACACTAGTGTTTTAAGAATATTTTCGACTAGATAATACTTTGTATGACCGTATAGAACATTCTAAATTACAAAAAAATCAATAATCAATATTTCCTTTGCCTCATAGTATCAAACTTATTTACCTGAAAATGGTCCTAGAATTATCACCGACAAAAGCATAACACCAATCATTTTATGCTTCCTGTTTCCAGCACCGTTCTTGAAACAAACTTGGAAAACGCCCATAATGTTTTTGAAATCGAAAAATCTCTTGATGGATGATGCCTTTCCAGCTAATTTTGTCTTATTATTTTCAATGGATACAATTCTTTTGTCTTTAAGTACTACCCATCCGTATACAAAAGCTGTTAACATCATGGTTGCTGATATACTGTACATCGTTGTGAAACCGAATGCTTTCATAACGAAACCACTGGCAGACATTCCCATGATCATGGTAGCATTTTGTATGGTTGAAACAGCACCAATTCTGGCTGTACGATTCTTTTCAGTGCTAACGGAGCTGATGTAACTGTAGATACCAAGAAATAAGCATGGGTAACCCCCAGCTAAAGCATGTGGTAGTGAATCGGCTAACACGGTAACCAGTAAAGGTATCTCGTAGAAGAAAATAACACTCAATATGAGTAAAAAGCATCCAATCATTTCCCCAACAATCGGCGCGAGGATTAAAGGTTTTCTTCTTCCATGTCTATCGCTCCAGGCGCCAAGAAATATAATAAGACATACTGGAAAAATTCCTGGCACTAATGTTTTTATAGCAACCATCTTAGAAACTAATTTTTGGACTTGCATTTCTTGTTCTTCCGTATAACCTGATACATTTCTATTGGACATGGCATCACACGTTGAACTGCTGTATCCAAGGTTGACCCTGCAGGCTTTTTCTAAGTATAAGTTTTGGCACACTAGATAATTCATGACGGAAGGTAGGAGATAACAGAATATGAGAGGTTCAACGGAAATATTGAAAAGTACATATTTGAGTTTTCCAATTATCCCTTCTGAGTTCAATTTTGGTCGATATATTCCTTCTATGTCTCTTGTTAGTATTTGTGAACCGTTTTTTTCAGACATCTTGATGGCTTGGATGTGCGGTTATAGTGTTTATTCGGCTCTCAACTTGATCCTGGTATACTTGCTACTCGTTTCAGAAGAACCAAAGGGATATTCTGAAAAGAAAAATTGTATAAGATTTCCATATTACACTACAGTATACTCTCTTTATTCGCGGGGTATATATATATATATATATATATATATATATATATATATATATATATATATATATATATATATATATATATATATATATATATATATTATAGGGTTATAGGATAGGTTCCTAGGAGACAAATTTGAAGGTGAATATACAAGTTATTACATAATAGTATCTCACAATTGAAGGGGTAAGTCTACGTGCAATTTTAAGAAAAAAATTATATAAACATAGGTCTGCAAAAGCTTCGTTATGGAGCTAAAGGGTGTTGAAATTTCCGGAAAATATTGGTTTTTATCTTCAAAACTCCTTCAGTTTTTGAGATATTCAGCCTCAAGACGAACAAGAACACCAATATCATCCTAGCAAGCATAAACTCAGTGTTTGAAGAATACACTGACCAGAACACCTCGGAGAAAATTCACGTTTTGATTTACTGTGGGGCGGTAGCGGTTCACCAAGCACTGGTAGAATTCTTGAAGACAACAATGACACACTGGCGCACGTCCCTCCAGGTCAACATGAACAATAAGACAATTAAAACCGACGAGATACCCATACGTCGTGGAATTTTTCAAGGAGACTCTCTGAGTTCAGTATGGTTCTGTTTAGCTATGAACCCATTGTCCTCAATGCTCAATAGAACAGGATACGGATTTAGGATAAAAACAGATAGGAACTATCATACAATCTCCCACCTGCTGTATATGGATGACATCAAATTACATGCTTCGAACAAGAAGCAATTGGATGATCTGCTGAAAACTGTCAGTAAGTTCTCGGCAGATGTTCATATGAAATTCGGGATTGAAAAAAGACCCTGAACATTCAAAGAGGGAAAGTCATAGATGTTGAAACACAACTTCCAAACGGTGATATTATAAAGTGATGAGGGATGGCGAAACATACAAATATCTAGGATACCAACAAGCCAGATTACTAGACCAAAAGCAATCAAATGAGAAGATTCGTTCAGAATACAGTCAGCGTCTGAAGACTGTGCTGAAATCAATGTTGAACTCGGGGAATCTAGTCAAGGCAATTAACATCTACACCATTCCAGTGTTGCTTTAGTCGTTCGAAATAATCAAATGGACTAAGACAGAACTGGATGATATTCAAAGGCAGACCCAAACGATGCTGACAAAGTACAACAATCATCATCCCAAAATCGTCTAAGATACGAACAACTTTGAAGCGAAATGAAGGAGGACGCGTATTAATAGATGTTGTCAATTTACACACCGAACAGATCACTTCTGACCTCCATAGAGTAGTATCTTTGGCTGATAAGGGATATACACCTATAATTCTTGCTACCAGAGATGACCTGCTGAATCTACCGTTCCTATCAGATACCAAAAAAGAAGAGCAATGGTCAAGAAGGGAATTGCATGGACAACATCGGAAACAGAAGGATTCCTTATGGCCATTCAAGACCAAGTGATCGTTGCAAACAACTACAAAAAATTTATCATTAAGGAAGGAAAATTACAAACTGATAAGTGCAGAAAATGTCATATAAGATCGGAGACTATACAGCATATTATTTCTGGATGCGAACAACTGGCCAATACGGACTATCTTCACAGGCATAATCAAGTATGCAATATTATCCATCAGAAACTTGCACACAAATACGAAACTCTGAATACCTTCCAGCCATATTACAAGTATCAACCGGTGCCCTTATTGGAAAATGACTGTATCAGATTATACTACGACAGGCCTGTTATCACTGACAGAATGGTGACGAATAATAGGCAGGACATAGTGGTGTATGATAAGAGAGCCAGAACAGCACAGCTGGTGGATGTTACCATACCGAATAATAACAATGTTCTGAACAAGTTCCAGGAGAAAAAGTTCAAATAGACAGACCTTGCTATTGAGATCAAGCAGATGTGGCACCTCGAGTAAATAGACATTGTTCTTGTCATCGTATCCTCCACTGGGTTAATATACCAAACTTTGCATGATAGCCTTAAGTATTTAGAATTGCATAAGAATACCTATATAGAAATGCAAAAAACTGTGATTCTTAATACATGTAAGATAGTTAGAAAATTTATATCAAGTATGTTGTAATCGAGCCTATTCCTCTGATTGCTGAATCTGGGAAAGGTAAATTATATCCAGCTAACAGCTGAGATAGTGCATAAGTCCACGATAATGATAATAATAATAGATATATTCAGCTCATTCAAAAATACATAAAGAAAAAGAGAAATATATCAGAACAACCCATAGAAACCTTTTGGGTTTGTTCATGGGAATTAAAACAAATTGACTTACATGAATAAAATTATGGAAAATATACACATACCATAAAATTGATTCAAGTGACAATGAAAAATACAAGACAGAAAAAGCAACAAGTAGAGAAAAATCAAACATTTTTCAAACAATCCACATTGAAATCTCAAACTAAGGCATTAACATTTAAATTTTTCACTAAAACTCAAACAGTAAATTTTTATCTTCATTAAAAAAAAGATCAGCTCAGTCTCTCGGTCAATAAATCCTGAAATATGTGATTCCATAAAAACTCCTAAAATGCATCTGTTTGAGGAAATCATTCTCTCTCTCAGCCTTTATTTCATTCTGGTATGGTCCACAATTTTCTTCAGGTCACCCGGTATTGAATTGAACACCCTAGCCACCGAATAACTCCTTGATTTATACCCCTTTGAAGATGTTGTCCTTGGTATAAGGACGGGACAATTTTTACGGATTTGATAATTACGATCGATTTTCTTCAATTTTTATCCTCCCCTCCGGATTACATCAATTGCTAGATTCAGATAATAAATTTGCCTAATATTTAAAACTTTCGCCTCTTCATACGGTTAATCTGTCGGAAACCGCCTATTTTTGTTTAGTAACACCTTCAGAAATCGTTTTCGAATAATTTTGTGTGGGTTCAAATATGTGTTCACGGCAGTTCCCCAGCAGGTCAACCCATAACGAAGATGAGTCTGTGCTAATGTGAAATAAAATGTTCTGGCAAGTTTCTCATCGACTATATCCTTCACTAGACGAAACTTGTATAAAACAGATCTAAGTTTCTTTAGCAACTTATGTTGTTATGGGATATGTTGATCCCAGTGTGGATGAGCATCGATGGTTACTCCAAGGTAAGTAATATTATTCACTCTTTTTACGACCAGTCTATTTTCCTGATTTTCAGATCCAACCTCAACGTTATCGTAGTCCGGCAGAGAAGAGCTCCGGATTCCAAATGGCAGGAAGAAGGTCTTCTCTTTATTTACTGTTAGCATATTCACAGAAAACAAATCAAGTAATATGCTAAGGTCATATTCAACTTGAACTCTCAGCATCTCTCAAGAGGGGAAAGTAACTTGCAGGCCCCTCAGATCTAGGCTGAATACAACATTCACGTATATCAAGAAAAGAAGTGGGCCCAATATCGATCCCTGAGGAACCCCGAACTCTAAAGGTAAGAAACTACTATCCTCTTTTCTTATGCGTTCACATTGTTTTCGGCTCGATAAATAAGAACTGAAAAGGTGGAAGACATGGCCACGAAAATCTATATCTTGAAGTTTAGTGATTAGTTTCTTGTGGTAAACTGTGTCGAAAGCTTTTTTGAGATCGATAAATAAAGCCATGCATTTTCTTCCTTTATCTGAGTAATCGTAAATATTTTCCACTAAAAAAAAGACAGCCTCCTCGGTTGTGACCATCCTAAAGTACAGTATTTTCTCAAAGACTTTAGCAATATTGCTTATCAGAGAAATTGGTCAATAATTGCTGACGCAGAAGTTCGCCTTTTTTTATGAACGGGCACTACCACAGATAGTTTGAAATGCGAAGGACAGACTGCAGCCTCAAGAATTGTATTTATAACATGAGATAGTGACGCGCAAAGTTCATCTACATTCTTTTTGAGTGCGGTTGTAATACCGTCGAGTACCAATGATTTCTTTGACTCCAGGCTTTTTATGGTCTTTATGACCTCCTTCGGTGTAGTTGGTTTCAGGACAAATGAGTCAACAACTCTATCAGATGGTCTGACATTTTCTTCAAGAGGCTGTTTTATTCTCTCTGCCAATTTGTTCCCTACGTTTGTGAAAAACTCATTAAATTCGTTCGCTATTTCCTCTCCATCCGCCATTTCTCTTCCATGCACTGTTATCTTATCTTTACCATTCCGCGATTCTTCACTCTGTGAACCAACTCTTAACCATTGAAATTGATGGTGCCAAGTTCCTGTAGTATTTATCAAGTCTTTCCTTAGTTTAAGTGACGGATTTTTCACGTGAAAAGTAATGCTCAATCAGCACACGAAATTCGCTTTATTCAATTTTCATAAAAATTCACGAGGCTATCAAAAACCAACTGCTCGAAGTAGCTTGCTCAAAATCAGAAAGTTTTCCACTGATAGATTATAGTTGACGACAGTGATGTTGCATTTGAAGTGATTGTGCGAGAAATTCAAAAAGTCACTGACTTATCAAACCTTCCTCGTATTTAATGTCTACCTGGTATAAATGGTCCAGTAGAATGAGTATTTTGTTTCATCATTAAATTGCGCACGTCTCAAAATAATCATCGATGACGATAACTATAATAATTCACAATTTTTCACATAGCTGCAGGGCTGAAACATCAGAATCTGTCCACCTGTACATAAATATGTAGTTTCAACGAGAATATTTAGGATGTTTAATTAGTGATTAATGAAGCAGTGTATTGTAAATACGATTCTTCGATGTTCCAACTCGAAAGTCATAATAAAGTGTGGCATGAAAATCTAGTTTTTTTTTGGGTATATCAGATAGCAACAACAACATTAGTGTTTCCATTTCGGAATACGCTAAGAGCAACCTATGTAATATCTGCCTTTCTCACTGTGAATTACCAAATCTGGTAGCGCGTTGTTTATTAATTTCGAAATATAAGATTTTCCTCACAAATTCCCCCACCGTCGTTCTATGAAAGCTTTGAAACGAAAATTTTCCGGATTCTCTGCCCGTACTGGGAAATAATGTTCGTTCCACGTAATAATTATATGTTAAAACTTGGAAAGATGCTGCATCTCATCGTCTTTATTTGAAAAACAGAGATTCGTAACCTCAAACTCATTTAATAATGTTCACGAAGCTGTACCTTCTTTGTTTATTAAAGTTTCAAGTCGGAAAATGTTTTTTCCGGGAAACTTTTCCAAATGAAATATTAGAAAACCCATCTCGAGTATACAGTTATGCGTTCGACGAAAAGATCGAAGTGGTAATATATAGGTGGGATAATTGTAAGTGAATTTTACTGGAATTTTTGTTTACATCAGCATTTCCAGATTAAGGAAAAGTTCAGATGGGTTTTGGTGGTTAGGAGAATACCTGACATTTGGTAAAGATATCGCTGAATGTATCAGTACAAGCTTAATGATAGGAATTATTGTAAATTCCTTTTTTAATGGTGGGATATTTGTTATTTATTGATGGTTATTCAACTTATGGTATTCAGTGATCAAAATTACCATAAGCAATAAAACAAAGTGTGATATGTATATTATGAGGATTGCGAATAATTCTAGGAAAAAATATCAGTGGTTTAGATGGAAAAGTTTATTCACAATATAGCTATTTCTATTTGTCATCCGACAAATTTAAGACTGAAATACGAAAAGTTAGCAATTTTCTTATATACCACATATAACTGAAACTAGGGCCACGCCTGTAATTTTTCCTATTTGGAATATTTCGATGAAATTTGGGAATCGGATAGAAGACAACCGTAATAAAATGTCGAATTTTGCCCACCCTGCAAAGGGTTGGATTAGGTTAGGCAAATTTCCATGTATTTATGCCGGCAGCTATGTGAAATATTGCAGATGAAAAAATATGAACCCTCCTCTCTTGATCTTATTTTCAGTTTGGTGGTGCCAAAATATTTCTGATGTCTCTTTCATTCTTCAAAATTTCTCGAATGTTGTGAAAATGGTCCATTGCGGATATCTCGATCATCATCAAAGTTACATAAAAATAAGTTTGACATTCTACATGCACTTTTTTAAGTAGAATACAGTGCAGTGGTAAATATTTTTTTCAGCTAAGCGGTTTTCGAGTTTTAATGCAAACATGCTTTCTTTTAAATACAAACCATAGGTAATTTCACCTATATTGGATGCAGCAATTTTTTTCCTTTTCAGAAATATATAATACTTGTAGACAATTATTGCCTTCAATTTTTCTGAAATTTTCATGGATAAAATTGAAAAACCTATCCAAGAACATCCGCTATTCAAACACTTTATTTATTGGTTTAGATATGTCGACGATATCATTTGTTGTTTCACTGGCACAAACAGACAATTAGAGTAATTCAAAACATTCATTAACAAAATTCACGATAATATCAAATTTACGCTAGAGATAGAAACAGAAAATCACATTAATTTTCTGGATTTAACTATTACTAAAATTAACAGCATGATTTTTCATAAGCCATCGCATACAGATATTACTATTCACAGCTCATCTACGCATCCTTATCCACATAAATCAGCAGCTTACAATAGTATGGTACATAGACTCATTAATATCCCAATGTCACAAAATAATTTCATAAAAGAAAAGAGCTAAACAAATAGCAGTCAATAACGGTTACAGTCCAACTATGATTGAGAACATGATTTCACGCAAAAAATTTCAAATAGCAATCCAGGAAGTATTTCCAAATATAAAAGTTCAGACACAAAATACAACAGCTTAACTTATATTGGTAATCCTAGTCTAAAATTAAAATCATTCCTCTCGCATTATTATTTCAATATGGCATTCCGAACTGATAATTCTTTAGGCCGACATATCAAAATCTGCAAATCTAAAATTGATAAAAGTAATAAATCCGGTGTTTATAAACTGTCTCGCGCGGAAGTTAGATTGTTAGTTTTAATTATTATAAATCAGATTCCCATTATTCTAATCACTTACTCGAAGAAAACCATAACTTTATTGATAATTTCAAAATTTTACACAATGAAAATAACAGACAAAAACTCAATCTATTGGAAATTTTAGAGATCAACAAAGAAAAGAATTCAGGTAGGTTACTTAATAGTCAATTAGATCTAACTCCTTCTCCTTTACTCAATCTTTTCAATTCATAAAGTAAGCAACTTCGATGGGTTTTCCAACATACCTCTTGTACCTATTGTAATATTAAGTAGGAAATAGTCATTAGTTTGTATCTATCTGATGAAGCCATAGTGTGGTGAAACCGGTCATAGTTTTGTTAATATAGTGAAAATCTAAATAATTTAGTTTTTGTTTGTTTGTTTTTCCTTTAACGTGCTCTATTTCCGCCTTTCGGCTAATGACACGCCGGGGATTTCTGTCACCTCACTAACCTGGAACTTTGCCGACACTCGTGTCGAGGAAGGATCTTTAATGTCCAACAAATCTCTGTTAGAGAGGACCGACGGCTTTACATTTTCTCCGAAAGATGGATACTCAAGCGATTCCCAGAATCCGAAAAATCGCACTGACTTTGTGGGGATTGAACCCAGGTAACTCTGCGCAGGAGACGAGGATCATATCCCATACGCCACCGAGCCGGCTACTTTAGTTTTATTTCATTGAAAATAGTCAAATTTATTCTTATGTAACTTTCATAATGATCGAGATATCCGAATAATTCCAGAACGGCAAGAGATATCAGCAAAATTTTGGCACCACTAAACTAGCCCTGAAAATAAGAACTCGAGAGGACGGTTCGTTTTTCTCTATCTGCAATATTTCACATAGCTGCCGTATAAATACATCAAAATTTTCCCACCCTGTACATAACTTTAGTATTTTTAGGTTCATATTTGCACTCGTATATTCCATAATAATTATAAGGTTCAAAATTTCTATTCTAACCGGAATTTCTCTTTTTATTTCAAACAGGTGCCACAATCAAAAAAGTTAGGAATCGCCAATGAATATTTCAAAGATCGCAGACAGCTACGCGGTTGTTACGCAATAAAAATGGAACATCGATCTTGATTTCTTGATGACAATGACATTACACCATGTTTGATTAGTGACATTTGAGAAAAGAGTTATGAAAAACTAGACGCAATTAAATATGTAATTACTATATTATTAAATCCGTAAATGTTTACGTATAAATTTCTGAGCAGTCATCTTTTAATTGATGTGCTCCATTCGATTAAGGTATTATTGCACTGATTATCTTTAACGCTAATGAACGAATATGGGGTGATCATTATGATGTAGCAAAATAAGTAGTACATCATCTTGTATAGGAATTGCATTTTCTTGCACTTAAAATTGTACAAGGTTAGTTTAAAAATTATTCCGTATAAGGTTGATGGAAATGTAATTTAGTTTTCTCCTAATGATGACTTAATTGGATGGTTTCGTAAACTTCATACTTAAGCTGCTAAGTCATACGTTTGAAACACAAATGGAATTTTTTACTATATTTTTACGACAAATGAATTTAATTGATAGATTAGATTGTTACCGCTTTTTCAAACCGTTGCACAAGGTGTCTTGAAATATATACATTCTGTCAGAAAAGTACCAGAAATTGGTCAATAATAATAATAATAAAGTTTATTAAGAAAGGAATTGCATGGACGACATCACCATGAGATTAATGAACCACACATCGACAAAGAAGCCTCCAACAAATGGTTGATGAAAGGAGAATTATTCGCAGAAACAGAAGGATTCCTTATGGCCATCCAAGACCAAGTGATCGCTACAAACAATTACAAAAAATTTATTATGAAGGACCGAACATTACAAACAGATAAGTGCAGAAAATGCCATATAAGATCGGAGACTATCCAGCATATTACGTCCGGATGCGAACAACTGGCCAATACGGAGTATCTTCACAGGCATTATCAAGTGTGCAACATTATACACCAGAAACTTGCACACAAGTACGGACTTCTGAACACCTTCCAGCCATATTACAAGTATCAACCTGCACCCGTATTGGAAAATGACTCTATCAGATTATACTACGATAGGCCTGTTATCACTGACAGAATGGTGACGAATAATAGGCCGGACATAGTGGTGTATGATAAGAGAGCCAGAACAGCAATGCTGGTGGATGTCGCCATACCGAATAATAACAACGTGCTGAATAAGTTCCAGGAGAAAAAGTCCAAATACACTAACCTTGCTATTGAGATCAAGCAGATGTGGCACCTCGAGAAAATAGATATTGTTCCTGTCATCGTATCCTCGACTGGGTTAATACCCAAAATTTTGCATGATAGTCTTAAGAAATTAGAATTGCATAAGAATACCTATATAGAAATGCAAAAAGCTGTAATTCTTAATACATGTAGGATAGTTAGGAAATTTATGTCAAGTATATTGTAATCGAGCCTATTCCCTTTGATTGCTGAATCTGGGAAAGGTAAATTATATCCAGCTAACAGCTGAGATAGTGCATAAGTCCACGATAATAATAAAGTTTATTACAATTGATTTCATACATACAGAGTAATAAACAATGAAAAAGCAGAGGCTTAATCATTCCGAAGAATGTCTCGCCTGTTCGCCTTTGAGATAGGTATATTTTGTTAAATTTAAATTTATAATAACTTCATTTGCGTGGAATGTTTTTTTTTCTATTTGAAAGTAAAGTTAGTTTCACAGCGCGTAATTACGAAACAAAAAGTCACTATGTTTCTTGAACTGTTCGTCACGAATTATTTTTTTTTTCACAATCGGGCAATGAAACACAAAATATTTATTTTTCATCCAAATTTATTGTATCGCGTTCAAAGTAGGCCACTTTCAACGAATAATCTAATTATCGAAACATGTTGCATACGCTTTTCTTTTATGTCCTCTATCGAATCATAACGGGTACCTCGAAGTAGTAACTTGAGATTTGGAAAGAGAAAAAAGTCGGCCGGAGCCATATCAGGTGAATACGGTGGTTGTTCGATGGTATTTGTTGAGTTTTTGGTCATAAATTAATTCACAATGATGGGCTTGTGAGATGGTGAGTTTTCTTTTCACACATCTGACGTTTTTCGAGAAATTTGCTTTCTGAAACGGCGCATGACGATCAGGTAATATTCTTCATTTACCGTCTGACCTTCTGGCACGAGTAACAAGTGCACAACACTGCGTACTCAAAAGAGTACTTTTGACTTTTTTTTTGATCGACTTTGACGTTGCTTTTTTGGTTTCGGTTCAGTTGGAAGCGAAGCACTGTCAAACTCATATCTCATGACCAGTTATAATGCGTTTTATGAATGTGGTGTTGGAATTCATTCGTTCTAGCATGTCTTCAGAGACCTTCACGCGATTTAGTTTTTGAAGAGAATTCAGGTCTTCTGGAACAGCTCGAGCGGCAACGCGTTTCATACACAACCAATTGCTCAAAACGGTACGAAGTGATTCGTTAGACAAAAACAGTTCATAACTAATCTCTCTCAAACTTAAATGATGATTTTCAATTATCATTTCCTTCAATATATTGGATGTTAACTTAAGGTTGTTGTTGATGGCCGATCAGAACGAGGCAAATCTTCTACCACATCTTGTCTGATGTTGAATGCACTGTAACACTCGTATTCTTCTTCTTAGGATGCCTCTTCTAACGAAGATTGGCCAGGACAATCTTCACTTTGGAGGTCGCAGCTCTGAACAGGGAATTCGTACTCTTGTTGAACCACTGTCGTAGGTTCATGAGCCAAGATGTTCTTCTGCCGGGCACTCGCCTTCCTTGAATCTTGCCTTGTATGATGAGATGAAGTTTGTATTTTTCATTTCACATAATGTGGCCGAAGTATTGGAGTTTACTCGTCTTCACCATGGTGAGTAGTTGAGCGTCGCTGTTTACTCTTCGGAGAACTTCGGCGTTGGTTTTGCCATAAGATGCGAAGCATTCGCCGGTACACCCACATCTCAAATGCAGCTATATTCTCAAGACATTGAGTTATAGTCCAGTCTTCCACTCCATACAGCACAATGGGAAACACGCAACAGCTAGCCATCTGCAGACGCAAGTCGAGACTGAGATATCTGTTCATGAGTAGCCTCTTTATCTCTTTCCTGTTCGATTCTGCTGTGTTTCGGGTTTCATCTCCCATTTGCTGGTTACTAGGCAGCCAAGATACTCGAATTGTGTGCACCGCTATATTTGTTGCCCATCCAGCTGTAGCGTAACCGTTACATCATTTCTCTTATTAATTACCATAAACTTCGTCTTTTTGACATTTATTTGAATGGCATACTTCCTGCTGGCAACATGTACTCAGTCTAGTAACTATTGTAGGCCTTCTGCCGACGAGCTAATGAGAACTGTGTCATCTGCGTACTTGATGTTGTTGACAAGTATTCCATTCACTAAAATTCCTTCAGTCGCACTCTTTCAAGCCTCAGCCATTATTCTTTCCAAATAGAGGTTGGAAAGTGTAGGAGAAAGCACTTATTGGGATGTCTCTTGACTCATCAGAGTCCACGAGAACTGACGCCAATTGATTCCAATACAAATTGCAATAGTATAAATGTTTCTGTCGTCCACACCAACACCCTTCACTATCCCGATGAGTGGAGTGTGTCTGACCCTGTCAAAGGCATTTTCGTAGTCGATAAAACAGGCAAATACGTCGACCTTCTCTGCTCGAGCACCTGTAAGCCAAACACCGCATCTCTTGTCCCAAACCCGTTCCTGAAGCCAAACTGTTCGCTAGAGATGTGTTCATCACATAACCTGTATATTCTCTTGGGAGATATAGTTGGCTCATGAGACTAATAGTGCGGTGGTCTTCACATTTCCAAGCATTGGGTTTCTTCGGCAGAATGATGAAATGAGATTCCAACCAACCCACTGGCAATTGGCCTTTTCCGTACACTTCGTTGAACAGTCTGGTGAGATATTTAACTACTCCATCATCAAGCAGCTTCAGGACCTTTCTAAAAATCTTGGGGACTGCCGTTAATGCTTCTACGTCATCGCGTCGGCTCAATACTCACGCTGCGAAAGTTATGCTATGTATTTGGTGGGACCAAGTCGGTGTTATTTATTATGAGCTCTTGAAGCCGAACAAAACCATCACTGGGGAACGGTATCGAACTCAATTGATGCGATTGAGTAGTGAATTGCGCGTAAAACGGCCACAATACGAGCAGAGACACGAAAAAGTAATTCTACAGCATGACAACGCTCGCCCTCACGTTGCCAACCCGTTAAAATCTACTTGGAAACGCTCCAATGGGAAGTCCTACCGCACCCGCCATATTCCCCAGTCTGATATTACTTGTTCCGTTCGATGGCACATGGCTAATCAGCAGTTCCGCTCATATGAAGAGCTCGTAAAATGGCTTGATTCTTGGATAGCCTCAAAAGACGTCACGGTATTCGAGCTCTGCCAGAAAGATGGGAAAAAGTTGTAGCTGGCGAATAGCAATATTTTGAATGATTCATTCGTAATCATTTTTTCAATAAAATTGTATATTCACAAAAAAAAACAGCGAGAACTTAGTTGCGGACCTAATATATTTCGTCTTCGCACTCTTTATAATTGCGTTCCACAGGGATCTGTTCGTGTACTTCGATTATTTAATTTATATCAAGAATTCCGTGAAAAACGTACCAAGATGTAGCTCATACAATTGTTGATTGATTTGAATGAAACAAAAGGCGAATTGGTTTTGAATGATATTTTAACAGCCTGAAATATTTTTTTTTTGTCTGTCACTTCTGGAAGTTGACTTGCATTTAGATTTTTCAATACTATTTGACTATTTTCATAGACAATTATCTCAAGAAGAAGAAGAAGAAGAATACCGACTTAAGTCATCCGTGTGTGTCTCCAAGGATATAGTCGCGAAATGTGTTTCGAAAACTGATCAGGTAGCAACAATTTCTACCCCACCCGCCATATTCCTCAGATTCCCATCCGATTATTACTTGTTCGATGGCACATGGTCTGTTTAATCAGCAGTTCCGTTCATATGAAGAGCTCATTAAATGGCTTGATTCGTGGATAGCCACAAAAGACGAGCTCTGCCAGAAAGACGGGAAAAAGTTGTAGCTGACAATGGGCAATATTTTGAATGATTCATTCGTAATCATTTTTTCAATAAAGTTGTATTTTCATAAAAAAAAACTGCGAGAACTTTGTTGCGGGCCTAATATAATAATTTTCTTTGTCGCGCTTCTACTCTTCGAAAACCAAAGCTATTTGCTATTGACGGTACATTAGTTAAGAATATTTAATTTCAATGAGAATTTTATGTTCACAACTTATGTTTATATGATTATATTTGTGTTTCAAACTTGCAACTACAAAGTGTTTGTTGTATCGCTCTCATAGTGTGAACATGCCCTTAGTCTGCGATAAAGTTGCTATTAATATTCATTAGATAGTTTATCTATATTTGGAGGTAAAATACAAGTGGGTTGAGAGAGAAAGGACAGCATGTCGTCGTAAGATAGTGGTTTGGAACTATGCGAAATTGATAGCAATTAAGTCCGGTGCAACGCAAGGACGAATTCGATTATAAATAGATTGATTTTGTGCCTTAGAATTCTAGAAAAATATGGCCGGAGGGAGAGCTGGTATATTGGCCTCTCTTTTTCTCCGATATGGTATCGATTATTTGGAATATTGATGCTACCATTACGATAATAAGCAATTACGATACTACTGGAGGACTCAGGAATTGATATCGAAGATGTCAAATATTTATTTGATTTTGTTGACAAAGATATTGAAATCATCGAAAAAAGCAAATTCTATTTTCGTGTTTTCATAACACAATAGGGGTATTTTCAAACGTCTATATACACACACCACAAAAATGTTCGCATTACCTATTATTCTGAATTCCACAATCGATTAATCAGCTCGAGCGCAGTTTCTTTGTCAACATATATTTTTGGACATTTGAGGGGAAGAAATCTTATCTATGTAGTAACATTTGTTTCCATATGATCTCAAACACGTCTGAAACAAGAATGAGTTTATTTGTCTATCAGTATTCATTCAATTCCTCTTCAGTTTTCACGCTAAATTAATGCAAGTTTTCTGTGTTTCTTGTTGATTTTCGAATCTTTGAATTTATTGTAATGGCTGCTGAACGTCCTGGACACTATTTGTGGTAAGAATTGTAGCACTTCTAGATGTAGGCCGAAGCCTACGTTACGTGGCTAATTTGTTGAATGTTAACCAAAGCACTATTTGAAGAGCAATCAACCGGTACCACGAAACAGGGGAATATGGAAGAAAGGCCGGACAGGGAAGAAATCGGATAACAACACCAGTTGATGCTCGTTGACTTCGTTTAAATGCATTAAGACTTCGGCACTGTACGGCTAGAATGCTACAAAATAAACTTGTACTTTCCAGAAATGTGCATATTTCATTGCAAACTGTTAGGAACAGGCTCAGAGATGACGAAATCAGACCAAGGGTGGTTTCTACCGGTTGAAAGACTTCAGTTTGCGAGGGAACATGCAAATTGGGGTATTCTAGAATGGTCGAATGTTCTCTTTTCCGACGAGTCCAGGTTCTGTCTAGTATAAAATGATAGATGCATGCCTGTATACAGACGACCTGGGGACGGTATCAACTTCGGAGGGGGCTCAGTAATAGTGTGGCGAGGCATTTCTTTCCATGGTCGAACTGAGTCATAGTGAATAATGGAAGAATAACAGCGGCCAGATACATCGCAGATATCATTAAACCCCATGTTGTATCCTTTGGCCCATTAATTGGCGAAAACTTAATTTATATGCATGATAATGCTCTGCCTCATGCAGGTAGAGTAGTCACATAATTTCTACAAAATGCCGAAATTGATATTTTAAGATGGCCAGCCAGAAGTCCCGACTTGAATCCCATAAAACATGTTTGGGACAACATGGGGTGGCAAATTCAGCAACGTGGGATGCCTTGTTGAACACTCCAACAACTAGAAAATCTGCTTCCTGAAATTTGGAATTCAGTGACTCAAGAGTACATCCAAAATTTGTTTGAGGGGCTTCCGAGACGTATACTGGCAGAAATTAGGGCACGGGGAGGAAACAGTCGATTTTGAAAATGATAAGTAATCATTCGATTCTAGTTGATTGATCTCTTCACGAATGTTTGAACATGGTAGAATTTTTTAATTTTTCATTAACTCGAAAATTGTTGATATTTTCCATCTTATACTCATCTTTTTTGAATGATATCTTCTTATTTTATACTTCTGAAAGTTACTAAGCGACTCTTGGATGACCAACCTAAAAGTTTATATAGTATTGTCGTAAAAGTAGGGTGATGCGACAATTTTTGTGGGGAGTGTATTTGTGGTAAGCTATTTTTTCCCCAGGAAGGAAAATGTATTGATCAACATGTCGAAACCTATAAATCTACCATAAATTGATTCATTTGAATGGAGAGCATTTTTACATGTAATCAATACGTAGTCCTTTAGCGTCCCTACTCTAAACCATCTTAGCCCAGTCACTTATACCACTGAAAAATTTATGTCAATGTTGTTTCTGAAACTTCAATTTATCGATATCAAAAAGATTTTTTTCAACTTATCTATCGTATTATTTTCAACAAGTACCCATTTATATCTGAAAGTTTTTCCATAATTGGAAAATATAGATAATATGCCGAGCGAGGCATAAAATGCTAAAAAAAATTAGGGCATTCGAACACTAAAGAATGAGTAATGAAGGTCTGATTTTCCATTCGTGTACTAAATCGCAAATCGATAGCTGCATGTTTAGAATAACCCCTCATTCTCGGGCATTTCTAGAAATATCTCGAAACAAAGCGTTCCTCAAATATTGATGAATTCTATGACTGCAAGTTGTACTGGGAAATTCCCTATTATTCCAGTTGAATAAAATCGAATTCGTGAATTCCAATTCGAATTAAAATTAATTGCAGCTTTATATTATGGCTGGGAATAATTGACGTATTTAGAATTTTCGATTGGAAATAGCGTATAGCTAAGATCATTATAATATTGTGAAAATTATCCTTTCCCGATGGCAAGAAAGGTGGGTATTTAATATTGAGCATGAAATACTGACAATAATTGCTTTTCCGAGGTCGTGGAATAGGGATTCCTGTTTTACACTGTGCTGGAAAGTTTGGGATTTCATTAAGCGTTTAAATTGATAGTATTGATGATTTATTTATTTTATGGAAATTCATTTTTAAAGTAAAACGAAATGAGACACTTTTGTCACTTTTCCACAACTTATTCAATAATCACGACCGGTTTCGACCCTACGGTCATTTTCAAGTGAATAACAATATAATACATGAGTAGGCAAGTACAAGTACAGAATGAAATTTATCCTAAATATTGAGTAGTGGGGATCCAATGCAGATGTGAAATCGGAAGTTAATAACTATGTTAGGTTAGGTTAGAGCTCAACGGTCATCATTATAAATAGGACCACAAACTTAATGAACATTACAAGAAGGAGAGTGAAGAACTGAAAGGCGATTATGTCAAAAAACAATTACTGGGTGCTTCAACGAAAACTTAACAGAGGCAATATCAACCAAGATATTCATTTCAGATCGAAACGCAAAAACAGGTCAATTTTTGTTTCAAGGGGTACATCTTTGGTGTACAATAATTGCCTGAAATATCAACCCCTAAACGGGGGTTGCAATCCTTGAACATTTTGAATAAGGAATATGGGTCAGTGATGACTCAAAAGAAAGGTGGTATTTTTGTCTACATTGCCTTGAACTTATTTCGATTTTTAATTGAAAACTGTAAAAGATACAGGGTGAGCAACTGAAAGATAGGAAGACTATTTCCTGCGACTATTCAAGTTTCAGTGAGTTAAAATGGAACAGATCCATGCTGATTAATGGCAGTCATCATCCTTATCTCGAATTTCAACCCCTGGAACAGGGTGACAAACCTGAAAATTTGGAAGAGGGTAGATGGTTCGAGTGACAACTCGAAAGAAAGTATTATCTTTGTCTGCATTCCCGTGAAAGAATTTTCATTTTGATTAAAACCTGTAGAAGATACAGAGTGAGCCACTGAAAATAGAGAGACTATCGCACCAAGACTATTGAAGTATAAGTACGAAAAGCTGGAATGGATTCATTTATATCAAAGATGATATCCTTTGATCTGGAATGAATCTGTTTCATTTTTTTCAATAATACTTGAATAGCTCAGGGCGATAGATAGTCTCCACTATTTTCAGTAGCTCACTCTGAATCTTCTACAGTTTTAATCGAAATGAAAATTTGTTCACGGGAATGCAGACAAAGATAATACCTTTCTTTCGAGGTATCACTCGACCCATCTACCCTGTTCCAAATTTTCAAGGGTTGTCACCCCTGCTCTAGGGGTTGAAATTCGAGATGAGAATGGTACTTGATGATGACTGCCATTGATCAGCATAGATCTGTTCCATTTTACTTCACTGAAACTTGAATAGTCTCAGTATTTTTCAGTTGCTCACCCTGTATCTTTCACAGTTTCCAACTAAAAATAGAAATTCGTTCAGGGCGATGTAGACAAAGATACCACCTTTCTTTTGAGTCATCACTCAACCCATCTTCCCTATTCAAAATGTTCAAGGATTGCAACCCCCGCTTAGGGAGTTGATATTTCAGGCAAGTTTTGTACCCCAAAAGATGTCCCTCTTGAAACAAAAATTGACCTATTTTTGCGTTTTGATCAGAAATGAATATCTTGGTAGATATAGCCTCTGTTTATTTTTCGTTGCAGCACCCTGTATTCTTTTTTTTATAATCTTTGTTTTAGATGACTGGATACTTCCTGGACCTACCTCGTAGATTCTAAGTTAATGCGAGCATTTGCTTGAGGAGCTACGAAACGAATAATAACATAACATTATGATACATCGGGTTGCTGATTTCAGATTCGGGTAAAGTACCGCAGATAAAAATAGAATCGGATCGTGACTACTTATTACTTTGAGAAAGGGGAAGAACAGCCCAGTCATATTAGTCATACGACTCTCGGTCGAATAACTTCTTTCGTTTGTAGATAAGTTTGATTATACGTGATGAATTGTCCATAAATCCAAATTAAGAAGGTTCTACAGTGTACGGAAAGTATGGAATATAATTATACGAAAATCATGTTATCATTCGAAAACTTTCAATCAGGAATTACTCTAGTCGTCTATTTGAAAACAAAGATCATTTCCATCATAGTTTTCTTGGTATTTGTAAGCAAAAAGTAAATGGAATAATCAGTGGTAGGAATTTTGTAAATACAATGCGTAATCATTTTTATTTTAAAGTTGTATTTTCATAAAAAAACAGCGAGAATTTAATTGCGGACCTGATATATTTCGTCTTCGTATCCTTCATAATAGCGTTCCACAGGGATCTGTTCGTGTACTTCGATTATTCAATTTATATCAAGAATTCCGTGAAAAACTACCCAAGATGTAGCTCATACAATAGTTGTTCGATTTCAATAAAATGAAAAGCGGATTGGTTTTGAATGATATTTTAACAGCCTGAAATACTTTTTTTGGTCTGTCACTTGTGGAAGTTGACTTCCGTTTGGATTTTTCAATAATATTTCACAATTTTCATAGACAATTATCTCAACAAGAACGTCAATGACCAGTCTTCTATTTGGGTGTTCAAAGAAGAAGAATACCGTAAGAAGTCATCCGTGTGTATCGATAGTTGCGAAATGTATTTCGAAAACTGATCATGTAGCAACAGTTTCTTAAGAAGAAACACTTACTGCCGATTGATACACAAGCATTCGTTTACTGCAAGTCGTTAGTAGACTTTGGAAAAGCAACCCTAATGGCTTCACCAAGACAATGCAATTGTTACTTTTCCCAAAATCAAGAACGAACGGCATGGTCAAAAGTTTCAGTAATCTAAAGAAGCTGTTGATGCATTCCCAAAGATCATTTTGAATGTTGCTGCAAACGATTAGAATAACAGCTTCGAACGAATGCAGAAGTGAATAAACCTTTAACAACTCTCATTTGTTTCATTCTAGCTCTATATGCGAAAATTAGAAGACATCCCTCGTATATCTTATAAAATGTCATTTGTATTTGGGAGGCTTTTACTTAGTAGAATTCCATTATCAAAAATAAAAACAAGTAATGTTTTCTGAGGAATTTTACTGAATAGTTGTGATTCGTAACGCGTTTCGCTGCACCGTAGCTTCTTCAGACGAATGAATGTACAAAAATTATGACAACTGTATATAGATAAAAATGAGAATATAAATACAAATGTTCTTAACTAATTAATAGAGTTTCTTCCTCTTAAGTGGTTTTTGACGACAGGTGTATCCAATAAAATTAAAGAATAGATGGCTCCCTGAAGAGAATCAATAGAGGTGAAGGGCTTAAATCGACTTGTTCATGAATGAGTCAACCTGAGTGTTTCTCTTTGTTGATTTGTAAAGTTTCCCAAAGATCTACTCTCCAATATTTATTATCTGTATGTAAGATTTCAAACTGTGGGTCAAAAGAGTGATTATTTTCTAGGAGATGATTCGCGTAATTTGAATCTGATTCTTTATTTGAACAACTGCGTTCATATTCTAATATTGAAATTTCTATGTGTTCTACCAATGTAGAAATTATCACAGTCATTGCAATTCAATCTATAAACACCTGATTTATTATTTTCATCTTATTTGATTTTATTGTTTTTATAAATTTGCCTAAGCTATTATTAGTTTGGAAAGCTATGTTGAAATTATTTCTACTCAAGAATGATTTCAGTTTCTCACTCGTAATACTAACGTAGGTTAAGGTGTTGAATTTTTGTTTTAATTTATCGACAGGGTAAACTTCATTCAACGCGATTCTACTTTCTTTTTATTCAAAATTTTATTTAATATTTTGGGATTATAACCATTATTTTTAGCTATTTGTCTAATTGAATTTAATTCTTTGTTGAAATTTTCTGGTGATAAGGGGTGTTAATCAATCTATGAATAAAACTGTTGAATGCTGACATTTTATGTTGAAACGGATGACACGGCTAGTTATGTATTCTAATATCTGTATGTATGTTAAGGATTCTTAACAGCCGGAATCTATATAATATCAACCAAGGATCCTACCTCCAAATTAAATAAAGAAGTTAAAAGCGTAATTTCGACAGTAATATCAGTAATTACAGACCACGAAAAATATAAATTCATTAACTCAAATCCACAATCCCCCGAATTATATTCGTTGATGAAACTTCATAAACTTAATTACCCTATTTGACCTGTTGTTTCTTATGTAACGGCACCTTCTCTCAAACTTTCAAAATTCCTTAACGACTTGTTAACAAAACGTTGCAATTTTAAATCTGAATTTTCGGTCAAAAATACATACGAACTAATTGCCAATATCAAAGATACAATTATACCACCTAATTCCAAACTCATTTCTTTCGATGTTAAGAATCTATTTCCCAATAGACCTCCGAAAGATACGTATTACTTAGTTGAAGAATTATTAGAAAAGAATCATGTCAATACGATCATTAAATCAGATATTCTTTCATTATTACAAATTTGTTAAGATCAAAATTATTTCCATTTCAATAACAAATATTATACTAGTGAAGACGGCTTGATTATGGGCAATCCGTTAAATCCTTTGTTGGCAGAAATATTCATGAATAATTAAGAGAAGCTAATTCATATCCATTCACTTAGTAAATATTGTTTATACTGGTACCGCTATGTAGACGATATCATCAGATAAACAGTTGAAAATTTTCGAAAATTATATAAACTCATTATATTGAAAAATTGAATTCACAAACGAATTAGAAAGCAAAAATTCAATAAATTTCTTAGACGTAACAATTTCGAATGAAAATGGAGAATATGTTTTCGCAATCTACCATAAGCCGTCACACATACAGATATTATAATACATAACTCGTCGTGTCATCCGTATCCACAAAAATGTCAACATTCAACAGTTTTATTCATAGATTGATTAACATCCCGTTATCACCAGAAATTTTCAACAAAGAATTGAATTTAATTAAACAAATAGCTGAAAATAATGGTTATAATCCCAAATGAATAAATGATATTTCGAATGAAAAACAAAGTAGAAACGCATTGAATGAAGTTTACCCTGTCGTTAAATTGAAACAAAAATTTAACCCTTAACCTACGTTGATAAGTGAGACACTGAAATCATTCTTAAGTAGAAATAATTTCAACATAGCTTTCCAAATTAATAATAGCTTAGGCAAATATATAAAATACAATAAAACCAAATCAGATGAAAATATTAAATCAGGTGTTTATAGATTGAATTGCAATGACTGTAATAATTTCTTCATTGATAGAACGCGTAGAAATTTCAATATTAGAATATCGGAACATAAACACAGTTTTTCAAATAAAAAATCAGATTCAAATTACGCGAATCATCCCCTAGAAAATAATAACTCTTGCGACTGACAGTTTGAAATCTTACATATAGATAATAAATTTTGGAAAGTGGATCTTTGGGAAACTTTAGAAATCAACGAACACAAACACTAAGGTAGACTCATTAATGAACAAGTCGATTTAAGCCCTTCACCTCTATTGATTCTCTTGAGGGAGCAATCTATTCCTTAATTTTATTAGATATACCTGTCATAAATAACCACTTAAGGAGAAGAAACTCAATGAGCTTTTAATTGAGAACATTTGTATTTATATTCTCATTTTTATCTGTATATAGTTGTCATAACTTCTGTACATTCATTGGTCTGAAGAACCTACGGTGTAGTGAAACGCGTTACGAACCAGAATTATTCCGTAAAATTCCTCAAAAAACATTACTTGTTTTTATTATTTATAAAATGTCCCTCAATCAAAATTATTCGACATGTTTCGCCCAATTTTTCCATCCACCATGATATGAAAAATAAACATCGTTTGCGATTGAAATATCCTTAAAGAAAGATACCCGTTCACCCGTTTCTTCTTATTTTCCTGAGCTTATAGTTTTGAGGAAGACCTCGAAAAGCTGTATGTGAGATTTATTATAACTTTAAATTTTCGAGAATGATTTTCGACCGACAATTTCTCTTTACCTCTTGTGATACAGAACCATAGAAACGCTCAATATGACCTATCGAATTTCACGAAACCCTTATCATGCATGCCTGAGGTGTCCTTGATCGATATTTTCTTCCACCATTTCAAACATAGATATTTTCCAGAGTTCATTGAATTAATTGAAAATTTGTAGTATTGAAAACTGCAGAGGATATCAGACTTCTAATTACATTTAATTCCCAGTTTTCCTCGTTCTCAATCATTTTAATAGAAATCATTTCGAAAACTTCCGAACATTTTCCGGCATAGTTTGAGTTGTGAATGAAGATATTTCTAGAAATGAAAATCCTTTTTTATATGTTCACTAAAAACACAAAAAGAATTCAATTCGCTTTTATCATCTGAAATTTGGTTTTATTCGACATCGAGTGCGTTTCTATATTGGCGTTTAGTAAAAAAATTGAAGAAAAGTCGAGTACTCACCCGAAGAACTACAACCGACACTGGTATGAGATGATTCCAGACTGACACAATTTGTAGTTTGTTGGCTTATCCCATTGTATGTAGCAACGGTAATTCTCGGAGAAGAATCATGACACTGAATATTTATAAATTGATACCTTTTTTCCGGGAATAATTTATGTGAATTCCAATTTCGTTAGGAATTACCTTCGTCGTTTAACGGTTCGCTGGAAAAATGGGTGAAGAACCCATTACTTAATATTCTATTAAGGAAAATATTGTAGGAGTATAAAATTATGGACTATATTTCGCGATTTCAACTGTAATGAATAAACTAAGATTTAGTATTAAGAGTTGAGTTGAATCATGGTTCGCACACCGGATGTCCCCAATTTTATATGACAGCTGATAGTTTTGTTATTTGAAGAGATAGATAGGATAGGCGGTCAAATTGAAAAATTATTGGACGTAATGAACCTGCATCTTCATATTATCGTTCTGTTTTAAAGTATCTTAATGTACTCTCTCTCTCTCTCTCTCTCAGCCTGTGGATATCCAGTCTTGGACAAGGGCCTCTTCTAAATCTCTCCATTTCTGTCTATTTAAGGCAATCTGAACCCAATTTTTCCTACTCTTTTCTGGATATCATCCCGCCATCGTTTCGGAAGTCTACCAACACTCCTCTTGGTTTGTCTTGGGCGCCATACCATTATTCTATGAGTTCATCTGTTTGGTTCTTGGTGGGCTACATCTCCAGCCCAGCGCCATTTGAGTTCCGCTATTCTTCTCAAAATGTCGTTTCATCTAAGAACCATCGGCAGAAATTTAGTCTTCAAGGAAAATCTCGAGGAAGTAGAGTTTGGACGGGTTGAATATGAAACAGGTACGATAAAAAGTCGTGGAGATTCCTCCAAACTAGAACATGTGAAATATTCAACTGATTTCCAATTTTTCTTGTACTATCATGAGGATTCAAATCGATACAATTCAAAACTGTTTCCTCAATATCTGGAGTTCCCATCGTTTGAGTTGCACCTTCTAAATGATTATTTGCAGTAAACGTAACAGTTTCCCTCAACCTTCTGTGGATGTTTGAAAATGTTCACCTGTCTGGTGTTACTAGATTTGGAAAGGGCATCTGACATAATCGCCTAGCTTCTGTTATTTCCGTCAGCCAGACCATACATGTAAGGGATATCAATAAAATTGGGGTTTAGTATATAAGGCGTTTCGTATATTAGCTGTTTAGGCGATCTTAATTGGCTCACTAGTATAATATAATATAATAAGTAGAAAACCTAATTACCTGGAACCTATAGGAATCTCCAGAATTCTCTGAAGAGATTATCCTTTCATTTTGAACAACCAGACCGACTTATGTAGTGGATATTCAATATTTCCGAATAGCTTTCCATTATCTCTGTACTTTCTATATAATTTTATCTGTCTGACGATGAACGTGAGTTTGAAACAGCAGTCACAGTGTTAAGATTTTATAATTTTTTTTGGTAGTACTACATAATGAAATCTAATTAGTCGATATTGAAAATCACTGCCTTAGCCTATGGTTACCGTTAAGGAAAACACTTGAACGAGGCTATTACTTCCTTGAATATTTCACAGGGGATAAATGAGAAGGACGCGATCCACAATTTGCTTCTCAAACAGAACGTCTTGTTCAAGGAACATGCGATATTCTATGTTGATAAAATAATTTTTTGTGATACCACGCCGTCAGCAAGTAACTATCAATTATCATTCGTTCGATCTTTATTGCCGTAGTTTAAAAATTCAATAGTACGGTAAGACCATAAATATGGGAAAAATCTCAGACGCAGAATATTCGTTACAAATTTTCTTGCACTAATAGTGATGACCTTGAATTAAAAATGTATGCTGCTTCCAAGTATTGCGTCAATCAAATTTATTAATTTTATTCGAAGTCAATTTTCACCTGCACGTGTTTAATTCACATTCATAATATAAGCAGTTGCCAGTTGTAAAATGAACGTCAAGATGATCACTTTTTTATATACAAGAAGTTGAAGGCATGTGTCGTCATAAACTTATACAATCATAAGCCATTAATGAATCACCCTGAAATGGAACTGTCCCTTGCACGAACCATTCTCCCTCCTCCTCCAGACACGAATATGTCAACTATTGCTGTGTAAGCCAAATTTTGATTCGTCATTAAATCATTTACATATCCTTCAATTTTTATTAGGCATGTACATACATATACTCATATATTTTGATATCTTCAGTTTATATACTTACATATGTAATTATGTGAAAAATGAAGTTTAACCTTTTTCTGGTTTGAATTTGCAATGCTCTTTCTGAATTCATCAAAGTCAGCATATAACTGACATCAACATTTTTTGTCATTTCGGCCATTCTGAAACAATAGCTTCGGAGTGGAAAAGTTTTTGTTGTAATATAATCAAATCTTCACAGTCGCTACCTTCAAAAATATCACTCTTCACATATATTCCCAGGTCAGTCTCATTATTTAAAATATCTTGATTCCATTTTTCAACATCGTGCATTATGAACTCAGAAGGTGCAAGATCATGTTGTAGGTCAACAGTATCATTGAACACGTTATATATATGTTATATTTTGTCTCAAAATTTCGCGAACCCTTGCTAAAGGCGAATCCTCATCATCTTTATTGTTTTTTCGTAAAATATTTTGCCAACACTTCATCATCGTAGCCCTTTTCAAAGTAAAACGAAATGAGACACTTTTCCACAATTTATTCAATAATCACGACCCTACGGTCATTTTCAACTGTATAACAATATAACACATGAGTAGACAAGTACAAATCCAGAATGAAATTCATCCTAAATATTGAGTAGTGGGGATCCATTATGCTCTAGTTGGCTGTTGAGGGTAATAAATTGTGGGTTTTTAATAATAAAAAACAAGTACTGTGTTTTAAGGAATTTTACTTAATAATTGCGATTCGTAACGCGTTTCACTACACCGTAGCTTCTTCAGACGAATGAATGTACAGAAAATATAAATATAAATGTTCTTGAGTAATTAAAAGCTTATTGGGTTGCTTCTTCTTAAGTGGTTATTTATGACAGGTATATCCAATAAAATTAAAGAATAGATTGCACCCCGAAGAGATTCAATAGAGGTGCTTAAATCGACTTGTTCATTGATGAGTCTACCTGAGTGTTTGTATTTATTGATTTCTAAAGTTTCCCAAAGATCTATCTTCCAATATTTATTATCTGTATGCAAAATTTCAAACTGTGGGTCGTAAGAGTGATTATTTTCTGAGAGACGATTCGAGTAATTTGAATCTGATTTTTTATTTGAAAAACTGCGTTTATGTTCCGATATTCTAATTTTAAAATTTCTATGAGTTCTACCAATGTAGAAATTATCACAGTCATTGCAATTCAATCTATAAACACCTGATTTATTGTTTTTACCTGGTTTGGTTTTATTATTTTTATATATTTGCCTGAATTATTATTAGTTTGGAAAGCTATGTTGAAATTATTGCTACTCAAGAATGATTTCAGTTTCTCACTTGTAATGCCAACGTAGGTTAAGGTGTTGAATTTTTGTTTCAATTTATCGAGATTCAATGCGATTCTACTTTGTTTTTATTTAAAATACCATTTATTAGTTTGGGTTTGTAACCATTATTTTTGGCTATTTGTTTAAGCAAATTTAATTCTTTGTTGAAATTTTCTGGTGATAACGGGATGTTAATCAATCTATGAATAAAACTATTGAATGCTGACATTTTATGTTGATATAGATGACTCGACGAGTTATGTATTATAATATCTGCATGTGACGGCTTATGGTAAATTGCGAAAACATGTTTTCCATTTTCATTCGAAATTGTTACGTCTAAGAAATTTATCGAATTATTGCTTTCTATTTCGGTTGTGAATCCAATTTTTGGATGTAATGAATTTATATGATTTTCGAAAATTTTCAACTGTCTATCTGTTCCTGTGAAGCAAATAATGATATCGTCTACATAGCGATACCAGTATAAACAATATTTACTGAGTGGATGATTATGAATTAATTTCTCTAAGTTATTCATGAATATTTCTGCTAACAATGGACTTAACGGATTGCCCATAATCAATCCGTGTTCAATAGTATAATATTTGTTATTGAAATGGAAATAATTTTGATCTAAACAAATTTTAATAATGAAAGAATATCTGATTTAATGATAGTATTGACATGATTCTTTTCTAATAATTCTTCAACTAAGTAATACGTATCTTTCGGAGGTCTATTGGGAAATAGATTCTTAACATCGAAAGAAATGAGTTTGGAATTAGGTGGTATAATTGTATCTTTGATATTGGCAATTAGTTCGTATGAATTTTTGGCCGAAAATTTAGATTTAAAATTGCAATGTTTTAGTAGCAAGTCGTTGCGGAATTTTGAAAGTTTGAAAGAAGGTGCCGTTACATAAGAAACAACAGGTCTAATAGGGTTATTAAGTTTATGAAGTTTTATCAACGAATATAATTCGGGGGATTGTGGATTGGAGTTAATGAATTTATACTTTTTGTGGTCTGTAATTAATGATTTTGCTGTCGAAATTATGTTTTTAACCACTTTCTGAAATTTTGCGGTAGGATCCTTAGTTGATGTTTATAGTTTCCGGAATTCTTCAGTTTTAGTTTTTTTTCATTCGTCTGAAGAAGCTACGGTGTAGTGAAACGCGTTACGAATCGCAATTATTAAGTAAAATTCCTTAAAACACAGTACTTGTTCTTTATTATTGATAATGGAATTTTACCAAGTAAAAGCCTCCCAAATTCAAATGTGGGTTTTTACATAGTTTGTTAATCTCCAAACTTTCCAACAAATTCATCTCTCTCCCCTTGTTACATTTATAAAGTATTTTAAGATTGTTCAATGATATCGAATGGTTAGTTGATTTTATGTGTTCAAATATTGGCGAATTTGTATCCCCCTCTTTTTTCTACTATGTAGGTATTCGCAATCAACGTTGCAGAAAAGATCAGAGTTATGTAGTCCGTTGAACCCACGTGGGTAAATTTAACTAGATTTTCGAACGTTACCTGAACGTTATATCAAATGAACCCTGCGGTTATTAATTTGGCGAACTCGGCACGACCACACCGATTCGTACTATCAGGAGATATTGGGGATTCACTATTTAGCTTGAAAGGGGAATGAATTAATAAATTATTCCTTCTAAGAAAACATAGTAATTTATACAAACGATAATGCTTGTTGTTAACGATTACGGTAAACATTTTCGTGGTTTCAATTTCTTTCTATGATTCACGAATAATTCGTTTGAAGAACGTAGACAAGCCTATTCACGGTGTCTATTCAGATTCTCGGTCAGTAGGCGGCCATGAGAAATGCACCTCTCACCACTAGTATTAGTTTTTCCACATGATTATTAGGTGAGGTACGCCGTTTGACATTAGGAGCAGGCAAATCGCGCTCAGATATGCTGTCAGATTAATGACAGAGCAGGGTTAGCCTTTCACACAAAAATCATACGTTTTTGAACAAACCCAACTTTGACATTTAAAATAAAAAGGAATTATAGACTTGTAAACTCTGCTCCTGGCAGCAGAGGCTCTTTCGCAGTTATTGTTGAAAGATGGATTTTGTGCTGTTGTTCACTTGATGGAATGAGGGATGTAGAGATCCATTCCTGCATGAATGATTTCTGTAACAGATTCAGTGCACACATTGATGTCAGGATCTGGAAGGCAAACATCACTGAATGGGAAGCACGAAAAGAATTCACGTAGCTCAATCCCAATTAGTACGGTTATAGTGCCAAATGCGTCTGGAGGGTTTAGGTTCTTGGTTTAGCGGCAGCACAATGGTTCCAGTAGCAGAAATAAGTTTGTGGTCTGAGTTGCCTAGAAGCGCTGAGACCTCCACTCCAAAATCATCTGGATCTGAAATATAAAAAAGATCCAAGGTGTTCGGAAAAACAGTAGGGTGATCAGGTATTCTTGTCGGTTCATCAACTAGCTGCGTTAGATTATGGCTGATTGCGAAATTTTCATGGCGGGGCGATTTAAGAACTAACTCTTGTCAAGAAGGATCATTCATTGATCCACGGAATTCAGATCAGGTGACCTTGGTGGCCAACTGTTCCTTTTCTGCCAATCCACCGACCTGGGAAATTAGCATCCAAATATTGTCGTACATGAGTATCGAAATATGCAGGAGCTCCATCTTGCTAGAGCCTGGTATTCATCAATTCTTCCAACAACTGCAAATAAATGTCATCATTGAGATTACCTTCGATGAAGTAAGGTCTTACTAAATGGTTCAACTTCCCAGTCATTCGTGTGTATGTCCTTGTGAACCAATTCTGAGTATCCCAAAATCAACAATTATGCCTTTTCATTTTACTAGTGAGAGTGAAGGTTATCTTATCAGAAAGAAAGGTTTTCGTTCATTTCATGAACTGATTAGACTTTATAAGGGTGAAATTGGTGATGTTTCACGATCCTGTAGATAGTTGAAGCTGATACCCAAGGCACGTGATAATATTCTGACGGAAGTAGTGATTTTCATTTATATGTTGCCCAAAACTGCCACATCAGTTGATTCGCTCTGTCTATAGAATAGGATAGAAAATTAAAAGGCCTTTCCAAAGATATGTCACTGGTTCTACTTTCAATAACGAATTTCAATTTCGTACGATCTTGTGGGTATGACCTGGTCTTGGATTGACAGTAATCTACCTTATCAACCTTGTCGCTTTTCAGATGTCCTAGATATTTTCTATGCAGAGCTTTCGATTGCCATTCTTTCATTATCTGCTTTTGATCGTCAAGCGTGCGGATTGCAATTGGATTGGACAAGCGGAAATGCCAGGTGAAGATATGAGGTGAATATAAAAAAATAATAAAACCAAACCAGGTAAAAACAATAAGTCAGGTGTTTATAGATTGAATTGCAATGACTGTGATAATTTCTACATTGGTAGAACACAAAGAAATTTTAATATCGAAACATAAACGCAGTTTTTCAAATAAAAAATCAGATTCAAATTACGCGAATCATCTCTTAGAAAATAATCATTCTTTCGACCCACAGTTTGAAATTTTGTATACAGATAATAAATATTGGAAGGTAGATCTTTGGGAAACTTTAGAAATCAATAAATACAAACACTCAGGTAGACTCATCAATGAACAAGTCGATTTAAGCCCTTCACCTCTATTGAATCTCTTCGGGGAGCAATCTATTCCTTAATTTTATTGGATATACCTGTCATAAATAACCACTTAAGAAGAATCAACCCAATAAGCTTTTAATTACTCAAGAACATTTATATTTTCATTCTCACTCTTAATTTCTGTACATTCATTTGTCTGAAGAAGCTACGGTGTAGTGAAACGCGTTACGAATCGCAATTATTAAGTAAAATACAAGTACACAGTAGTTTTTTTATTATTGATAATGGAATTTTACCAAGTAAAGCCCCCAAATTCAAATATGAGGTTTCAATACTGAAGTATCGTTGTAGGTTTGAATTTGCTTATCGTAGTTTGTTTCAAGGCACATTGGGAATCGACCCCTGTGCGCCTACGTATATAAAGTCGGTTGACTAAATATTGAGGATGGTGCACTCCGTATCTGGTCATAATTGTTCTTATTTTTGTGTCTATAGCCTTCAAATCTCAAGTTGACCAGCTAAATACTCCGAACGAATAGGTAACACACGGGATGGTCTAGCTGTTTACGGCGTTGAACATGACTATGTAAATCAGTTTGCTCTGGAGCACCAGATTCACCCGTCGGAGAGCTTCTTCGTAGGAATCATTTGTGCCAAGTTTTGACAGTTCGACTTTGTTCAACAATGTGATCTAGTTAACATTCACGATTTTCCTCTAAGTATGTTCACCACGGCGCGTTTCTCAACACCGATCTCCATGATGATCGAGCTGCTGACAACCTCAAGTTGAGTTTCATCTGGTCGGCGCTTACAGCATAGAACTTAAGATCGTCCATGTATGGTTAATGAGTAATGCGCTGATTTGAATCCTTTGTAAAAACGTAAACGTTGACGTTATTATTGAGTGAGTTGCTCAGAGGGTTCAAAGCGAGCCATTACCAGATTGGGCTCTGGGTATCTCCCTGAAATATTCCGCCGTTTATTCTTATTTCCTCAGTTCGAATAACTCCTTTACCACAGTGCACCTTCAAGTAGATTTTCTATGACTTCATCAGGTGCTCCAGAAGTTTGACCCATACATGCTCAACACAGCCACTAGCCAAGAGTAAGGCATTTTGATGCGGCGGAGTTTTTGCCGCGTTTGTTTTGTAATCTATCGCTGGGAGTTCTTTGCATGCCAAGGTTACAAACCGATAACCCCTTGCTGTAAAGCCTGGTTTTTATACTTCTCAAGATACCTGCTTATGTGCATTGTGATTACTCCTTTGAGTATCTTATATGCACACGAGAGGCATGTTATCGGTATGTAATTTTTGGGGTCTCTTCTGTCATTGCCCTTCGAGATCATCGCTGTTACTCCTATACTGTAAGATGAGGGTACCAGGGTTAGATCTTCAACGACACTCTGGAGTAATATAACTAATTTGGCATGCACACTACTAAAATACTTCCACCAGTAATTGTGTACTTGGTCCGGTCTTGGTGTCGCCCAATTTTTGTGTTCCTTAGTACTCTATATATATCTTCGGATGTTATGTGGATATTATTCATTTTTTTGTTCGGTGTTTTTTGCTGCATCCCCCTCAACAATACTGAATCATGTTTCACTTCCACCAAATTTTGCTCCAGGAATCTGGTGGGAATAATCGGTCTTCTGTTTCTCAAGCTCTCTTCTCTCTCCTTATTCTATTAACACATATTATAGTAGTTTCAAAAGATTTACCTTTGTCTAGAATCACTCCCTTTTCGTTTATTCAGGATTTCATTCAAGACCTGCAAATTGTTCAGAAGATTAAAAGGAAATTAACTTCGGCTGTGAAATTGACATTCAATAATTTTCTTTCTGAATACAAACTTATAAATGTTGAAAATGGAAAATAATCTCACCAGTGAACAAATTATGCATGCGTTTATGATTCGTGGTCAGAACGAAATGATAATATCAGAAATTTCGGAATATTAAATGAAGAATATGCAAATTTACCACATCAGCAGACAAAAATCCAAGAGAATACAGTTCAATCTTATAATGTGTGGAAAACAGATTCCTGGAAATTTTATATCGAAGCTCATAACAAATGATGATAAAACAACTGTTAACGTTTTGGCATGTTTGAGGTTAGATTTCATTCACACCTTTACGTCCGGAAACTTCTGAATTGAAATTTTTTTATTGAACTATGTATTATACTTTCACAAGAGATTTTATTGAAAATCTGGATTGCAATTTCGGTCTCTCGACCGTTGAAGTTGAAAATACATATATGTATGCATATATAAATCGGCAGGTAAAAATTAAAAGGTTGCAAACAAGAGGCAGAGAAATAATTATGATAAAACCAGGTATTATTTAAAGATTTCAAATAGAGACGAATAAGCCGAGCCATACTGGTCGTTCAGAAGATTATCTCTATGGGGGGTTTGTTGCAGTTTGAAAATTTCCATTGATTCCAAGAAATCTAACTTTCCTCCTTTAGGTATTCTGTGATGTAACAAAGAGAGAGACTTATAGGTTGTATATTTTCGGGGAAATCAAACACTTAAATTGACACTTGCAGACTATATTTAAATTTACAAAAAAACTTAACTTGAAGAACAAATAACAGTGTTTCAGTTCTGTGCTGTGGTCCCTTGGTACTTGGGCGGTTGTTCAATGCTTCCATGCCTGGTTAAAACTGTAATTGTGGTTTATTTCGCTCTCAACGTGCCCCAGACCTAGGATTAATTCAATACATATAAGAAAAACTGTACAACACAAAACTCTAGTGAACCTGACAGTCTACGGAAAACTATATAAGAAAACTGCATTACAACTTAAAAAACGTAGACAGCACGTGGTTCACTAAAGTTGAAACAAAATATATCAACTAATGAAGCAATAAAAGAAAATAAAAAGAACTGAGAACAAGAATTAATACCCAGTTTGATAGTAAGAAAAAAAACATGGCCATGGCAGACGAAAATTCATCTTACCCCGTTTTACAACAGGAATAAACACTAATCGGTATATTAAAGTTTGAGAACTCTTGCACTTTTTTTTGGTTTTTTTAATAATTAAATAGATCTTGAATCGTACAAGTTGCAAGGTATTTACTCGATGCGATCTTCAGGTTAAATGACCAAAATGTCAAAGTGTCAAAATGCTGAGCACAGAAACAAAATTTATACTGTGCATATTTATACAGGGATATCCGCCGGGACCGTCCGTTAAAAACTTTTTGAGTTCTAATAACAATATCAAGCTGAAATTTTATACGCGGCCATAACTAGCGATTTCCAATTGAAGTGAAATATTTTCGAAGTGATACCATTTCTGGTTATACCGGAAGTGGGTCATCACTTTGTTATTTCAAATGGCAATCTACCCTTTTTATTATACATCTAGAACCGACATTTGAGCAAGGCATAAAATACCCAAGTTGTTGGCACTTATCTGTCAAATCTTTTGACAGATTTAATTATATTTTTTATAAACTCGATTTTTGAGGAACATTTAAAAAAATTGTAGCTCGTAGATCTTTTGCACTACAGACACAATTTTTGCTTGGGTGGATAGAAGAAGGATCAAGGAATCTTGTAAGCAATCTACACATGTCGAATGTTTATTGCGTTGTTTTGTATGAATTTTTCAATTTGGCCTTTTTCAAATTTTCAATTTTTATATCGTCATTAGATGAAGCGTCAAATTTCAGATGGAATTGTATCAGCATGTACTATACCCATCTCTTATAGTTCCGAAATAATTTGGGAATATATTGAATTTTGATGATTTTGCAAGAACTAACAGAGAATGCTTTGAAATATTTGAATCAAGTAGCTAAACTGGCTACGCTCACCTGACAGGTTCCTAAAATTAATGTACTTGTCACTTCGTGACAACTTAATGTTCTTACTCTTACCCATGATATTGCTGGTGAACAAATAGTAAGCTCAAAAGTTGATATACTGTTCAAAAGCCAGATGAATGTAGTGGTTTTTTCCAAAAAAAGAACGGCTATCTATCGATTAGTTTTCAGTGGTATAGCTAACAAGAAAATAGCACTAATTTTGTTCATTTCACAATTTTTTCATTTAGCCTTTCACAACACCCAGTATACAGAATTGTTTTACCATTAATACTTATCTATCTTATGGCAACTTCAATGCTCTTTCCGGTGGTATAGTCAGATTTGATGTAGCTGTAAGAGTAACAGAGATATTCTTGTTTTTATAGAGAGAAGCAAAAAATTTCGTAAAATTAAGAAGTGTTAAATAACTAGATAATTATCAACTTATCGAAAAAATGTTATAGGACATTTTTTGTTGCAAATGACTTGTACTATCACTTACTGAAGTGTGGCACTTTTTATAGTAGACACCCTGTATATATGTAGACGATATACTTGGATGTTTCATAGGAACCGCTAGACAACTTGATCGGTTTTTAGTTTACATCAATAGACTTCATCCCAAAATTAAATTCAAAATAGAGAGAGTAGTCGATAATCAGATTCACTTTTTAGGCCTAACAATCACTCAACCACCTTCTTAGTGCACAGGGAGGTACTACCTAGCGGTTTCTCAAGGCATAATGCTCAAATGTTGACTATGTTAAGAAAGTCTAGTAGAACCAAAAAAACTGCAACAAAGGACACTAAAAAAAATAAAATGAGAATTTTTTCAACCTCGAAGTTGGACTACCTAACAGATCAACTGCGGAATATGGATTGGTCAGAAATAACCAATTCCAGGGACGTAGGTAAGGCATATGGAAGGTTTCTTGACAGAATGAAAACTCTAACTGATAAAATTTTTACATACAAGACGATGCAACAACATGATATGAAACCATGGATCACACAGGGAATAAGAATATCTGCGAGGCGAAAGAATTTTCTGTAACACTTGAAAAATAAAGGTGAGATTTGATCAGGATATTACGAAAAATATTCTGGGATATTGAAGAGACTTGTCAGAGCAGCAAAATAACTGTCGAGTGGGAAATATGTTTTAGAGTCGAAGAATAAAAGCAAAGCACCATGGACCCTTATGAGGCAACACACACAGGCCAACATGAAGAGAAATACATCAATTCTGGAAGAAATGGACAAACAGCTTGGTCCTGAAGAAATTTTGAACTCGGTTAATGAGTTCTTCTTGAGTCAGGGCACAGCCTCAAAGATGATTAATGAGCCTAGTAAGCAGACAAGTGAACAGATTTGCAATAGTATTGTGTTCTTGCCAACTGATGCAATGGAAATCGAGCGAATAATTTTGGCTCTGAGAGATGTGAACTCGACAGGTTACGATGAAATACCAGTCAGACTGCTGAAGCTTGTAGTACATGAGATAGCGGATAATAAATGACTGCTTCGATACAGGAGTATATCCTGACCTGATCAAAAGGCTCTAGGGCAATTCATAAGAAAGGGAATGATGAAAGTATTGGAAATAACAGGCCCATTGCTCCTCTATCAAATATAAGTAAGATATTCGAAAAATCGATTGATGAGTGGATTGTGTATTTTCTTGAAACCTACAAACTTCTTTCTGATCAACAGAATGGTTTCAGAAGAGGAAGGTTGACAACTCGTGCCCTTTATCAAGCGGTGGATAGGATAATAGCTGCAATTAACAAAGAATTCTATATTGCTTTGCATTGACCTGTTCAACGCATTTAACAGCGTTAATCATAGTATCCTCCTGCAGAAGATGCACACATTGGGTATCGGGTGAACACCCCTCGTATCTAACGGGGAGAACACAGTTAAAGAACAGAATTCACCTTCTGGTAAAATGGTTCAATCTTCTGATAGAGAAGTTTCGAAAGGGGTTCCTCAAGGATCAATACTTGGTCCACTGCTTTATATTGTTGACCTTCCTGAAGATGTGCCAGAAGATATGGTGATGTTTGCTGATGATACATCGTCGGTTCTCTCTGCTGACTCCGAAAGTATAGAAGATAGGGTATTTGGAACCCTTGATAAGCTGGACCTGTGGTTCACTGAGAATGAGCTTCTGATGAACGGTGGAAAGACTCAAATAGTTGAATTCAACTACAGTGTGAATTTCAAGAGAACAGTTTACAACAAGATTAAGGGAACAGCAAACTTAGAGTCGTCTGAGAGTGTTAGCTTCCTCGGAGTGCATTTAGACCATAGCTTGAACTGGAAAGATCACATAGATATTTTGTGTGGGCAGATGGCACGATATGCATATGCCCTCAAAGTTCTGGCATCCACAGTAAGTCGTAGAGCTGTAATGATGGTTTATCATGCTTATGTTCACAATAGGCTTCGGTGCGGCATGTTATAAAAGGAAATGCCCCTGATATCGAGAGAATATTGCTCTGCAGAAGAGGTGTATGCGTGGTATCCTGTGCTTACCTTCATACGAGAGCTTCCGCAAACATTTTGTGGAAACATCAGTGCTCACTATAATAAGCCTATACATATATGAAAGTGTTGTGTATGTTCTCAGAAATAGTGAACTGTTTTCACAAGTTGGGAATAAGCACGGATATGCACTCGCAGGGGCTATGTTCGGGGGACACCTAAACTACAGTTCTTCTACCTTCAAAGGAATGCCACCCATATGCTTGTAAAAATTTTCTATAAATTACCAAAGAATTAAAACTGCTGCCTAAGAAAACTTTGAAATCGGGACTTTTTGCACTTCTGAAGGACAAGCCGTACTATAGGCTCACCGAGTACCTAAGTGACAATCTGTGATATTTTGATTGTGGTATTGTAAATTATTTCAGTATGTTTTTTTTTATTTTTCTGAAATTTGTTTTTGCATTGTAACTGTTTGTATGATAATACGTTTTGGTTCCTATTCTCGGACAATTCGTTTCGTATTTTTGCTATTCGTGATTGATATTTTGATGTACTTATATACTTATTGACTGGATCTTCAAAATGTACAATGTTTTAGGGATCGAATAAAGGTCTCTCTCTCTCTCTCTCTCTCTCATTTGATCTCTCTGGTCTAGAAGATTGTTATGAATTATCTGTTCCATTATTTTGAACGAGTGCTAATTAGAGATATGGGTCTTTAGTTTACTGCCATTCCTTTTATGGATTGGGACCAATGTTGCCTGTCTTAAGCAGTCGGGTAATAAGATGGCTGCGGCATCATTAGCGTGTTCTTTGCGCATAACTTGCAGGTTATATTCCTCGATGACCGTCCTGACTTGTCGTGGGAACTTATGATGCATTACGCACCTGTCTTAGTTGCTGCAGCTGCTACCATTGAGATGGTTGAGCTTTGGGTTTCATCTCATAACTATATTACTTTTTCACTTCCTGGCGTGCTCGGGTTTGCGGCACGCTCTTCGTCTTGCTCATCTTCTCCACCCTCTGAGAACATTTTATACCATGGTTGAACATTTCTTTGGTCTAAAGTAGCTTTACCGGAATGCGCACGAACGGTTAATTTTGTTTTTCACGCACAAGATTCTTTGATCAATTTTTTGAAATAGTCTAAAAATTTACTATAAATTCAAAATGGCCGACCTTGACAGTATAAGTGAAGAATTTAAGTACCAATATAACGCCTTAAAAAAACGAAAATGAAATATACGTAGGTCGTGTAAATTCAAAATTCATGATACATTTTGGACGAACTCGTAGTTGTATTTAAAAAAGTTGGTTTTTAATTACGATTTTATTAAAAACCGATGAATAATCTACGTTACTTATGGAATTGAGTTACGATGACGTGATCGAAAATTGCGGCTTCAATCAACAACGTCAACTCAATTCCACAGGTATCGTAGTTTATTTAATTGTTTCTCACAATATAATATTAATATTAGCGGTGTTCTATTAAATCGTGAATAAAACAAGAACGAGCCGAGCGAAACCTAATACAGTACGAGTCTTATTCAATTGAAGGACTACAAATAGGTTGTTTTTAACAACAATTGTTTGAATCTGGCCAAAGTAGTGAATAATTCCAATTTCTTCTAGAAAGAATACCATTACGAAGAATAGATCTTTTTCTTCAAAACTGAAAGAAAACACATGAGAATGAAAGTATCATCAGAAGGTCTAGGAAATTTTGAAAATTCTGTTTTTGAACATTTATCTTTCTTATGGTCAATTTTTGGTATGGCAAATAATCACAAAATTTGTTTGAAAACTGATTATCTACATTAAAAATAGAAAAATTCATCATGCTATTCAAAATGATGAAGTTGAGATTCGTTTCTGGTATAACCGGAACTAGTACAACAATGGAAATGTTCTTAGATGGTAGTTCCGTACTCTCAAAGCCAGAATCCAAAATTTGGTGATGATCGATGCAACAGTGCTTCGTATAAATGTAATGTCTCATATTTGCCGATCACCCTATAGAATTTAGCTTCACAAGTGCACCAACATATTTCTCCACTTGCTTGCACATGCTTCGTATCAACCTCGAATAGTGTCTCGACGAATCAGACATTAATGTTTCAGTGTTTTTTCCTAGAATTATCCTCTTTAGAGTTATTAGTGGTTGTTCGTAGTCGGTTAATCTTCTACCTCAGCACTAACAAAGTGAAAAGGGCGTCAAGAATAAAAATTAAGTTTTGGTGTAGTGATTATATTTGTTTTATTATTGTTAGAATAATACAAATATTATTTGATTTAAAATCCAAAACTGACTGCAATTGATATCAGTAAATGCAAAACACATGCTTCTTCTATATAGCAATACAATCATTTTACTAAACTTCATTTCACATTTAAAAAGTATTCGCCCAACGTGGGGCTCGAACCCACGACCCTGAGATTAAGAGTCTCATGCTCTACCGACTGAGCTAGCCGGGCCTACTAAACACTTTCTTACCTCCATGTTCAACAAAACTGTAATGTGTAATTATTTTAAATACTGAAAATAATTCACAACACTTATTGATATTTCTGGAAATTTTGTGAAATACTCACTTTATCACGGGAATATTTTATTGCTGGATAATTACAAACATTAAATATTTACTTGTCTTCCATGAATGTTGACGGAAACTATAATTGGTTCTTATGGAATGGGGTAATACCTGACTTTGTCCATAAAGTTCGGATGAAAATAATTTTCAAATAAATTGATTGATTTTTCGAGTGAAGAGGATATTTTATGTAATATAAATATATTATTATACAGTTTTCGAATATTTAAGTAATCAGAAATTCAAACTAATAATTCAAATATTGAAGAAGTTCAAAAAGTAAATCGCCCAACGTGGGGCTCGAACCCACGACCCTGAGATTAAGAGTCTCATGCTCTACCGACTGAGCTAGCCGGGCTTGTAGCATCAATTTATATTATACCCTCATCTGATGCGAAAGAGGTAGATATCAACTGTGAACAATTAAATTCGTTGAATTAACTGAAATATTTTCATGAAATACATTTTCACTTCAACATTTCATTCAAAAGATACTTTTTGTAATTCATTTTGTATCAATACGCCCGTTGGAATTCAATATTCATAAGGAACCAAAGCGTTTTACAGTAAACTATTATATCGTATTTCCTGTTCTTGAATAAGAACTTGATCTCGTTTACGTTTACGACATTTTTTTACATTTGAGTGAAGTTATTTTGTTAGTTTCGTAGAGCTATGATAGTATTGAATATTTTATAGGAACAATCTTTTACACTACGCTATCTGACGAATACTGGAAGATAGAAAATAATTGCAATAGAATTCTTCTTGCCACGATAGAATAATTTTGTTACTTACAGCTTAGACGTATAGAGGAACACCTATCTGTAATGATGTCTAACTCTAGAGACAGAGTGAACGATAATCAATGATTTCTTTATTTTAATGAATGTAATTAATATTCACTGCTCAATCATTACTACTATTAAATTACTTAAAATTTTATGAGATGGTGGCGTACAGATTCATTTGAAAAAATATGTAACAATAATAGAAATAAGGATGACCGTTAATTGTAACGTTGGAATTATTCACTGCTTGTTTGTTTACTTGAATACTGATCTCAAGGATAAAAATATTTATTCAGATAGTTTTTGTTATCAGACAGTTATCAAATTAAAATTCATTATTCAGAATTCTTGATAATTTGTTTTGAAATTTAATAAACGGAAATCATCCAAATGAAGTTGTTTCTGTTTCATATTTAACGGTATCAATTTTAATAAAGTTTGGGTCTTCATACATTTAGTTGTTCTTTTGTTTTATTATGTTTATTGGGGTTTGAAAATAAACATGTTTTAATTCTTCATTTAACTTATTACATTTGAAATTCGAAATATATAATATATACAATAATTACTCCTAGTACATTTTCTATAGTAGTTTCTGTAGGAGCTGCGTTTCACCCGACGTTCATAGTGTAATTCGTTATCGTTATCGTCAGATGTTGCGCAAACGTGATCATCCTTCCTTGCGCCGTTCCAAAACGTCAGTAACGTCACTTTGTGACAATTATTATTGCTGTAGGTGTGTTTGTTGGTAACAGGAAGTGAGCAAGTGAATTGTTTCAGTGAAAAACGGGTGTGTACCTTGTTTTTCATTAATAAAGGGAGGCGGTAAGTTCTATTCGAAGTATTTTCAATTGATATTGTTGAAGATTGTTTTTTCTATAGTGTAAAACTTCTGATATCTCACTTAGAAGATTGACCTTGCCCTTGTTCATGCCCCGTTTTCGCTTTTATTTGAAAATTTGAAGATTCTGTGTGTTTTGGTGAATGAGAAGAGCGGATATTTTCTGTATTTGATAGCCTACTTACGAAATCTATCGTTATTTATATTAATATCGAGTGATAAACAACTAGATAATAAACAATCGGTTCGGAAATTTTCCACCGATACAATTGTCAATGTATCTTTCCTGTTACTTTATTGGATTTCACTTGGAATTAATATGCTAACAATAAAAAGGTGAAGTGAACTTAATCATTGATTATTAATACCTTTAAGGTTATTGTGGAATTTTTTTTTCGTTAAGCGAATTAATGAATTTTATTTAAATAGTATACGTTTTTCGTCTCACAAATGATGTGACCTGTTTCTACTGTTATGCCGGCAGTTTATTTTGTCTTGTATTTTGTATTCTGGGTACCAAGTAATTTCGAACCACTTCAGTAATTAAAGAAGCGATACGAGTCTTCCGAAATCTTTTAGGATATGAAAAAAATAGGGTGCGTGCGGAAGAAATTATATAATTTACTTGGCTATTAATTTTTCCGGAATGCAACAACTATCGAAGACATATTTTGCATATTTTGTATACGTAGATGGTACGACGGGTTTGTTGAGTATCGCAACCATGTCGAGTTATGTTATGATTATTAGTAAATCTGTGATTGTTTTGTATATACTGGGTGCTTGAAAAAGACATGGCAATATTTGAGGAGAAGATTGCGGAAATCCTTTTATGAAAAAAGTTCATACAGGGATATCCACCGGGACCGTCCGTTAAAAACTTTTTGAGTTCCAATTACAATAACAAGCTGAAATTTTATACGCGGCCATAACTAGCAATTTCCAATTGAAGTGAAATATTTTCGAAGTGATACCATTTCCGGTTATACCGGAAGTGGGTCATCACTTTGTTATTTCAAATGTCAATCTACGTTTTTTATTATACATCTAGAACCGACATTAGAGCAAGGCATAAAATACCCAAGTTGTTGGCACTTATCTGTCAAAACTTTTGACAGATTTAATTATTTTCGTTATAAACTCGATTTTTGAGGAACATTTAGAAAAATTGTAGCTCGTAGATCTTTTGCACTACAGACACAATTTTTGCTTGGGTGGATAGAAGAAGGATCAAGGAATTTTTCAAGCAGTCTACACATGTCAAATGTTTATTGCGTTGTTTTGTATGATTTTTTCAATTTGGTCTTTTTCGAACAGCAATAACTCAATTTTTTCAAATGGCACGTGCAAATTTTTATATCGCCATCAGATGAAGCGTCAAATTTCAGATGGAATTGTATCAGCATGTACTATACCCATCTCTTATAGTTCCGAAATAATTTGGGAATATATTGAATTTTGATGATTTTGTAAGAACTAACAGAGAATGCTTTGAAATATTTGAATCAAATAGCTGAACTGGCTACGCTCACCTGACAGGTGCCTAAAATTAATGTACTTGTCACTTCGTTCATTCGAATTTGATATTTCAACAAGAATTGTTGGTAATTTGAAGTGAAAATTTTTGAAAAACAACAGATTGATAATAAAATGGCTGATTATTCAAACGGAGATATGTTTAATTTCTTTTTAATTCATGGTGAATGTCAAAAAGTGGTGGATAGAACATGCAGGCAATTCAATAACAAATTTCCAAATTTGGCGCCTATGAGTAAAACAAAATTTCGAAGGATTAGAAGCAATTTTCTGCAATTTGGAGGAACAAAATACATAGAAACTAGAAGAAAACCAATTCTCGAGGACGACGACAATCAAATTAATACGCTAGCGTATTTTCGTGCCAATCCACATGCGTCCATTAAGTCAGCATCAATGGATATTGGATTGAGTTATACTTCCATTCAAAGGATCCTTAAGAAACATAACATGCACTCGTATTATTTTATCAGACTACAAAAATTGAAACCATCGGACCTTCCCAAGCAGCAAAATTTCTATGAAAATTCAAGATGAGACAATTCTGAAAAAAATTATATGGTCTGATGGAGCCAAGTTCAATAAAAGTAGAATAACCAACAGGAGAAATCGACATTTTTGGGCCACAGAAAATCCACATTTCATTGAGGTTATTGGTTGATGATGTTGGTTTATCACATTTATGAGGAAAGTCTTAATGGACAAAGATACCTGTAAATTTTGAGAGGAACATTAGCAAATTTTTTAGATGGATTACCCCTCAACATTCTGAGGTATTGCTATTACCAAATCGATGGTGCACCAGCACATAAAACACGAGCTGTAGATCGGCAGCTAACAGAAATGTTCGAGGATATATGGTGGTGTAATCAAGGACCAAATTTATGGCCTCCGCGTTCTCCGGATCTGACGCCCCTTGATTTTCATTTATGGGGCAAAATCAAGAGTGAAGTGCATCTTATTCCTGTAAGAAGTAAAGAAGAGCGCATTCATAATGCTTTTCGTAATATTGATCCTGAGGAAACTAGGAGGGCAACTCATCATGTTCGTATACGAGCTGTCAAGTGTATCGAGCAAAATGGAGCCCATATTGAACATTTATTCAGATCGTAAATTAGTTTTCTCCTATGATGTTTGCTATAATTTATTCGTATTAATGTAATTATCTTCGATGATTGGTTTTCGCTTAGTTCCTGCAATTTTTATTCATCCAAATTGTAGGAAATTGCTTCTAATGCTTCGAAATTTTATTTCACTCATAGACGGTAAATTTGGAAATTGGTTGACATTCTAAATTGAATTGAAAAAAAGATTAAATATATTTTCGTTTGAATAACCAGTGGTTTTATTCCAAATGTGTTGTATTTTTTGGATATTTTCTATCTGAAATAACGACAATTCTTGTTGAAATACCAAATTCGAATGAACGAAGTGACAAGTACATTAATTTTAGGCACCTGTCGGGTGAGCGTAGCCAGTTCAGCTACTTGATTCAATTATTTCAAAGCATTCTCTGTTAGTTCTTGCAAAATCATCAAAATTCAATATATTCCCAAATTATTTAGGAACTATAAGAGATGGGTATAGTACATGCTTATACAATTCCATCTGAAATTTCACTCTTCATCTGATGGCGATATAAAAATTGGCACGTGCAATTTGAAAAAATTGAGGTATTGCTGTTTGAAAAAGGCCAACTCATACAAAACAACGCAATGAACATTTGACATGTGTAGATTGCTTAAAAGATTCCTTGAACCTTCTTCTTTCCACCCAAGTAAAAATTGTGTCTGAACAAAAATAATTAAATCTGTCAAAAGTTTTGACAGATAGGTGCCAAAAACTTGGGTATTTTATGGCTTGCTCAAATGTCGGTACTAGATGTAAAATAAAAAAGGTAGATTGCCATTTGAAATAACAAAGCGTTGACCCACTTCCGGTATAACCGGAAATGGTATCACTCTAATTGAAATCGCTTGTTATGGCCGCTTATAAAATTTCAGCTTGATATATTAATTGGAACTTAAAAAGTTTTTAACGGACGGTCCCGGTGGATATCCCTGTATAAACAGGTGTGTGAACAAGGGCGTACCCAGAAATTTAGCAAGAGGGGGGCAGGCACATGATTGTAATGAAAATCAGTCGAAAATTAAGGGCGGAAAGCTGCGGGGGGTATAATGCGTTGCAGGCGAAAATTTTTGAATCAACAAGGTTAAAATCTTTTCCGGCGAGTGAAAATTATTCCTATTATCATATTTTATTTGATCTATCAGAAATTCATTGGAAGTATTCTCACATAAAATAACAGATTTACATAGAAACTCATTAAATAATACTTGCTTCACAGCACAAGATAAAATTCATAGCATCAACTCACCAAAACTTTTCTTCATTAGGTCTTAATCAATTAACACATATTTAGTATATACAATATGTTTTTTCAAAACTCAAATTTGACAATGAACACATTTCACGCACACGGCAGTCACTCACTCTTTTGATGAATTGAGGCGGAGATGGACGAAGAGAGTTTTATAACTATTAGTTACACTGGTCTACAATGGTTTTGTTGCCCTAGATATGAAAATGATTTTGGGTCTATTTATGCACACAATTCGTGAAACTATCAATGATTTTGTAGGATTTGCTCTGATTTCTTTTTAAATCTTTATTTTCATTTTACATAACAAAAATCGTAAAACAAGAAACAAAATAACAGATATATTTATAATGTCAGTTATGTTTTGAGAAATTCGGATACATCGAAGTAAATAAAGAGGAAAATGTCGAAAATATATTTCATATTTCCATAAAACGCCTTTTATGAGCTTTTCTTCTATAATTTTTCAGGGGACAATCTCTTTTCAAAGACCAGCAGTAATCTGCCATCATGTGACAATCCCATCGACCTTGATACCTTTCTTCCATCACTTTTAGATTTTGATGAAACCGCTCTCCCTGTTCCTCACTATAATTTCCTAAATTATCCGGAAATTTATCTAGATGATTGCGGAGATAGTGTAACTTAATACTCATATTTGCTCCTAAAGTCTGAAAGTTTGTCAGCATATTTTGCACAATTTCTTCATAATTTGCTGCTTTATGGTTACCTAGGAAATATTCGACAACCAACACAATACTGTTCCAAGCTTTACTTTCCGGAACAGTCATAACTTTGATAAAATCTGAGTCTTTCATCAATTGCCGTATTTGAGGACCATCAAATATTCCACCTTTCAATTTTTCCATACTAAACTTCGGAAATTTTCTGCAAATTTAATTAAAACAATTTCCGTCTTTGTTCAACGCTTTTACAAATTGCTTAATCATACCTAACTTAATATGTATGGTGGGAGTATGATTTTGTCTCTGCTCACCAGCGGCTCCTTATTACGTTGGCTTTACCGACAGTTAAAGAATTTCTTACAGGCCAAACATCTTGTTCCCAATGAAGTTGCTTTGCTCTACTATCCCACATACAAATAAAGCAAGGGTATTTTGTATATCCACTTTCTTGGCCAAGTAAAAATTAACCATTTTAAATCCACACAGATCGGCCATTGATGCTCAGAGTATTTAATTTTCTCTAAAACTAATTTTACATTTTCATATTCTTCTTTGAGTTTCATTGAATGGGCAATTGGAATTGATGCAAATTTATTTCCATTGTGCAATAAGACGCATTTTAAACTTCTTTTGCAACTATCAATAAAAAGGCGCCATTCAGTAGATTTGTACTCTTTTAAACCCATGTCTATAAGCAGCTTCGCGATATCATTACAATACACTAATCTTTCATTTTCACTAAAAAATTGTAATAACTCTTTTTCTCGCGTTCTGTATGTTGTTATTGTTACTGTTGGTGCCAATAAATTTTTTCTTTCAATCTTGAGGCTAACAGTTCTGATCCTTGTTTTGATAAATTGAGATCACGTATTAAATCACTGAGTTCATTTTGAGAAAATAACTTTGGCGTAGATGTTTCACCTTCCCATTCACTTCCACTAGTAGATGGTCCTGATTTCTGTGAATTTGGTAACATCATTGTTTCTGAGGGCATGCGAATTACTTTTGAAATGTATATGGGCCGAGGGAGATTTTCACTGTGTAGAACCGGACATTTCGTAGACTAAGTCTGGGTATCTCCACGTTTGATTTCGATTAAAACCTTTAACATCTACTACGCAAAAGTAACAATCATCTAAATGATTCGTAGGCTCCATCCAGATCATAGGAATACCAAAGTCTAATCCAGAACGTTCACCTTTTTTCCACAACCGTAAAGACTCAACACAGGACTTACAAACTTTATTAGGAACCCATGGTTTACCTAATTTGTCCATTTTGAAACCAAAATATTCAACATAAGTCTCTTTGACAAAGTCTGTGATATTTCTTTTTTGTTTTTTTGGTATATAAACACCGCAAATATAACAAAATAAATCACTACAATATTTACACTTTCTTCGTGACGAACTCATATTTTAGACTAGAAGACAAATATATAAGAATGGACATTCAGTAATTGAAACAAAATATTAATCCATGACACTTTATTCAGATTTACGTGTATATGTACTTTAATATTGTCAAATAACTGAGATCTCAGCTGTTCTGTGGAGCAAGGAGTCTAAGAGTGGGGATCAGGTGATGTTTGTATGCGCGAAAAAGTTGCGCAGAAGCCTAATCATGACTGGAAAATTAAATTTTATTTCTAACAAGCTTATAATTGTTCTAAATATAAGAAATGCAAAAATCATGAAAATACGAGCACATTTAGAACTTTCATGAATATATTCGTAATCTGGGCACTTGAAAACATAAAAATTTGCGATGATATCCAGGGCAACAATAAAAAAAATTTTTTTGTAGAGTTGTGTTATTATAAAATTGCACTAGTAATAACTTCCTCGGGTTAGCTGTGAAGTTTTTGAACACTTTCTATTCAATACTTTTTCTATTAGCTTTGACGAATTCTCGGTGTACACTCATTAAGCATAACGCACTCATAGTGCTTCTTAGCCATGTCTTAACTCTCCTTAGTGTACTAAAAGACCGTTCTATAGAAGCAGTAGTTGACGGCAAACCTATCAAAATTGATAAGGCGTGCCTGTTTGATGAATAGAAAATATCAGTTTCCTTCAAAAGGTCAATTACTTCGAGCTCCTTCAAGTTGTTCTTATTCATATTCTCGTCACTCCACAAATTAAACCACATATCCAATTCTGCGACGATATTAGATAAATGGTAGAACTTCATGAAAGATTTTGCTATCTGTTGAACTTCCGTGATGCTCATTTTTAGCATATGAAATGGATGGAGTTTTGTTAGTGCAAAAGCAGGAATCGTATATTGAGTGAAGTTGTTACTGAGTCAAGGTAAGGTGTGATGGGTGACCGCCTCCAGTACTCGTCTGTCTGTGATGGGGTGTTACTTCTGTGTTGTTGTAATTGTGCCTGGCGCGATACAGAAATTTCAATGATTATCGCTTCAGCAATGGTTTGAGCATTTCCAAGCAATTCTTTAGATATCCTTTCAACATCTCCGCCATCCTTTTGAACGGCAGCCATGATTTGTTTTATATGGTTTCTTACCATGATGAGATCAATAGATTTCGCTTGAAGAACATTAGCTACAGGTTCCAGAAGAGCAGAATATTTCGCAATTATCACAAATGCTGCAACACATGACGACTTTGTTAAAGCCGCATGAAGTTGGTTAGCAGATTTTCTTGTCCTACAGTTTCCAACTACAGATAAATTTTCCAAAGATTTAACCACTTCTGGGAAATGTTGGGGACTTTAACATGCACAAAAACTGAAGGAAACTGCTGGTATATATAGAAAAATGGGAACAACTGTAACAATCAATAATAACAACCAGATAGTCCTCGACAGCGAAGAGAAAAACAATGTTTGGGAAAAGTATATAAAAGAACTATTTGACGATGACAGACCTCCAGCCAACTAGTAATTTTTTTTTTTTTGAATTTGGGAGGCTTTTACTTGGTAAAATTCCATTATCAATAATAGAAAACAAGTACTGTGTTTTAAGGAATTTTACTTAATAATTGCGATTCGTAACGCGTTTCACTACACCGTAGCTTCTTCAGACGAAACCATTTGCTTTCCATTCAGCGAATGCATACAATCGTTTAATAATTTTTTGCTCGAGAACGGTTGGAGATACGAAAAAATTACAGGTGTCAAAAAAGTTTCTAAATTGAACGAAAATTTATTGTACGCTGATCAGTGGCGTACTGCAAAAAAGTTTGAATGGGCAAAATAAGACATGGAAAAGAAAACGCCTTGTGAATTTCAGTTAAAATCTAAGACGTTTAATGATGGAGGCTGTAAAAAATAGCTTGCATTCCAGATTTCGGCTTAATATCTCAAAAACTGCAGGAGTTTTGAAGAAAAAATCAATTTTTTCCAAAAATTTCAACACCCTGTAACTCCGTAACGAAGCTTTTGCGGACCTCTGTTTATATGAACCATTTTTTCTTAAAATTGCACGTAGATTTACCGCCTCAAGTTATTATTATTATTATTAGAAAATAATATAAGGCTGAGGACAGAAGTCCTATGATAGCCTGATCTAATTAAAATCAAACAACAATAATGCAGCTAAATTTTCACAGAACATTCTAAGAGTATATCATAGCTAGTATCAGATGAAGATGAAAATAATGCAGTTAACAGAGTAAATATTAACAAGGTATCGTGCAAACAGAAGAGGGTCAATTTTGTTTTTGTTCACAGAGTTGCAATTAACAATGTCACTGGGAAGCTCATTCCACGCACTAAAGATTCTGTTCACAAGATAATTCTTCCTCTGTCGAGTAGAGAACTTCTCCTTTTCCAGTTTCAGATTATGACCACGTAGGCGGAGGTCCGAATTAAGCACAAAGAGAGATCTTAGGTTGGCGTAGTTATGTTTAATCATACGGTAAGTGAGGATCAAGTCCCCACGAAGACGCCGTTGGTCGAATGTTATCAAATTGGCTCTTGCCAACCTTTCTTCGTAAGATGGTCTAAAGTTTCTAGAACACAAACGTGTAGCACGTCGCTTTCCAACATGTTTTCATCGCGGACGAGAACCGGGCACCAAACCACACCGGTGTACTCCAGAATCGGACGAACACACGATTTGTGAAGTGTTATACTACTTGCGAACGAGAGATGAACGAAAGATTTACGGAGGAGATAGATCAGAGTATTGGCGCGTTTACAAACACTGATGATTTGCTCTGATCATGAAAGATCAGAAGTTACAATTAATCCGAGGTCCATGTGGGATGACACCGCACTAAGCACACGTCCGTCGATAAAATATTGAGTAGATGGATTATTAGTCCCTATGTGTAACACGACGCACTTCTCAACGTTTAAAGGCAAAAGCCAGTCACCACACCATTGGTTTAATGCGGTTAGATCTTGTTGTAGTACATAGGAGTCGGTGAATGGATTTGCGTATAATTTTGTGTCATCCTCGTAAGAGGACTTGCGTGATTTGATATGATGAGCAAGATCACTCACAAAAACTAGGAAAAGAAGCGGTCCGAGGACGGACCCCTGAGGTACTCCACTGATGACAAGTCTGTAGAAAAAGAGGCACCAACTCTTACTGTAAAAGTTCTTCTCGACAAATAGTCACGGATCCAGAAGAGAAGATTTTCACGTACGCCTATGTATTCCAATTTGTAGATCAACCTTCTAGCTGTAACTCTATCAAAAGCTTTCGCAAAATCAAGGTATATAACGTCGGTGGGTATTTTAAGATCGTAGGCTCGTGTCCAGTCATTTTGGCAGTGTAAAAGGTTAGTGGTAGTGGATCTTCCCGCAACAAATCCGTGCTGTTCACGAGGGATGATTGTGTTGTGACATACTATTATGTAACACCCTGTATATCGGGGACTTTCGAGGTTGCGGAATCCTGAATTTTGCCACTTTAATTATTGACCAGTTTATGTTAATCTCATACGGGTTGGTTAAATTTTTGAAAAATAAGTTTACCATATGTTTACTTACGTAATATTTTCCGAGTATACATTGCAATCTAAAGATAACGATTTTCTCGTTCGGTCAGCTTGGTATGTTAATTTGTGTTTCTAATTGTCGATTATCCAACCAATTTAAATGTGCTAATTCAAGTTGGCAAACTTATTCCGGGTTGAAAGTGTCGCAAGGGACAACAACACTCAAATGGAGATCGCCCAAAAAGTTCTTATCGTCCTCAGCCAGTTCAGTCCTGTAACATCCAATTTCGTTCAGATTATCGTGTGACGTCACGACAGCATCAGTGACGTAAATGGAACACGACGGGGGTAGGAGGGAAAATCTCCTCTCGAAAACCCATTCACTTCTAACGAGAGTTGCCTCATCGCAAATTGATGGAAAAGCTAAAAATAGTTTTCCGTTCAAGGCAATTATCAATACGGAACGAGGCTGAAAATAGAATGTCTTAGATATAGACAGGTATTGGATGTTGATTCCACGTTGTATTGGAATTTTTCGGTTGAATTATAGTTAGTGTTATACACACAACCAAATTTATATGGAATCACTCGGTATTTCACATTATCGATTGTTTTTAACCATGGATTTTGACTACTTGTGAAGAATGAAGTTTTTGTTGTAAAAAACTGGATAGTATGATTAGAAATCTTTAGTTATCACTACACGTTCGGGATATTGTACTCAGTCGTCACTGAGATTCGAAACTGTGAATTTCAAAATTTAAAAAAACCTATAATCATAATTGAAAATGCCTTATGTTGGATTGTCCGATGTGCAGAGGGGTCGAATAATTGCTCTCGTTGAAGAACGGGGCAATCACAGAGGGTGATTTCAAAACCCTACGCCCGATACGTGGAGCTACAATCTCTGTAGAATAGGCCTAGAAGAAGTCGTAGGAAGATCACTACTGAAGAACAAGACCGCTTCTTGTGCCAAATTCCAAGAAGACGCCCTAGTGCGTCGCGCTCCATACTCCATAGGCAATTTCTGGAAGCAACAGGCATCAGTGTATCAGTCGAAACGATACGTCAAAGACTTCGTTCAAGGGGTTTATAAAGCAGAAGACCCTTAAGGGTTCCAGAGCTAACCAAGCAACAAAAAATTAACAGAGTTAATTGGTGTATCGAGCACCATAAGTGGAATATTGAGAATTGGCGAAATGTTCTTTTTTCGGATGAGACCAGAATTGGTGTTCCATCAGATGACCGACGGATTCCGGTTTAAAGGGGTCGTGGAAGACAAGCTAGACTGCGAGCATCAAAACAAATTTCGAAATACCAAGGGGGCAGTGTGGTGTTTTGGAGTGGCATTATGCTGGAGGCAAAACACATTTGATTTCGTTTCCTGCTAGTGTAACGGCTAGAAATTACTTAGACCTATTGCTGGAGCCCATAGTGAGATTGGCGAGGTGAGAATTTTATTTTTATGCAAGATAATGCTCCACCGCATACCAGTAGCCGTGCGCGACATTATCTTGAAACAGAGGGAATCGCTATTTTGGACTGGCCAGCTTGTTCTCCAGACCTAAATCCTCTTGAACATTCATATGACGATAATCTCAAAAGGAAAATTAGATCGCGCCAGGATAATCCAAGAACCCCACAACAGCTCATCCAAGCCGCCACAGAAGTGTGGCAGAGGAGGTAGAAAACCTAATCCAAAGCATGCCTAGACGGATTCAGGCTTGTATCAGGGCAAGAGCAGGTAATACAAGCTACTGAGATCGAGAAAAAACTTTAAATAAACCTTTATTTATTTGTTTTTTCAATTGAAATATCTCAAAAAGGATAAATTCTCAATCCTTCGAAATTTCCAAAATCCCTCAAGAGGAATGAAGGCAAGAAATTAATAATGAAATAATGGAACACTACTGAATGCAGAAAAAATTCACCTTATATGATTGCCCTATACATAACTCTTTCGTATAAATTCAAGTTGACCAAAATTCACATAATTTGCTCACCAGTAAAGACAAACATCTTCTGAATTGAAGTGTTCTTGTGAAAAGCATAAATGAGATTCAGACATCCACGAATTTGTAAATTACGTTATGAACCTTCATAAACAATATAATGATGTTAACGATATATCAGTCTCTATACAATTCTATCCTGTAACTGTTTCCTATTGCTAATTGATATTTTATCCTAAATTTCCTCAGTCCAACGTGCTCAGTACTTTTCTTTTGAATTCTGGTCATATCTCTTCCACATTTTTGTCTTCTAATTTTTGCCTATTTCTTCAATTTTCATATTCTAAATCAGAGACTGAGTATATGAAAATCTGTGTAAACATGCCGTGATATTTGGATTTTCTATTCTTCAATAATACTTTTCTTCCATGTATGTTTTTGTGAAATTTTAAAATATAACCGGAAATGTAAATGAAAGGAAGAAATTGCATAAACACAACTTCATATTTTCATTACGTGATGAACATACAAGATTTTACACAATTATGTAAAATACAACTACATCAAGCAAACATAAATTATTTTCAAATATACACAGCATTCTTTAAGTAGTAGTTAAATATTCCCCAAAATATGATTTATATATATAAGTAGCAGCAACGTTTCTTTTGATTTACATAACTCTTGGATTGCAAGATGTTGTTATACATAATGAAACTTCGTATGCAACTTATACAGATTTGAACATCGTGTTTCCCCAAGCATCAATCACCTATAGAAGAAAACCCTTCAATTTCAAATCTATGAGGAATAACCTTCATTTATTCTACAGATTGGATAAAATTTCCTGAGAATAAGTAAGAATATGTTATGAATAGAAGGAACTAACAATGAATACCTTTTGTGCAAATTGAATTGACACACAGAAGAATATCTGAGTATTCAGAAGTGTTCCACATGATAGATTAAATATTATTTTTAATTTCATTTTCCAACCTTCACACAGTGGATCCATTGTATATACGTCCTTTTCATCAGGTGGATTGTAACCTAAATATAAGTATTCAAGAAATGATAACAATTATATATGCATTGAAAATAAAACTCACCCTCAAACCTCTGACAAAATGATTATTCAACTGAGAGATAGATAATTCACACTTTTTATATATTTCTTTCTTATTTTCCAAATATATTTGTAGGTCAATCAATAATCTAACCTTACTTCCTTTGCTTCAAACTTGAATATCGTCAATTATATAGAATATCACTCACTTTTACATTTGGATAGTTATAGAATAAAAGACGTAAAAAATTCAATTTGGCACTGTCTTATTGACATCCAGTTTGAAATATTTTAATACAGATATGGCCTTTAGTGGATAGCTTTCAATATTCATATGATATGACCTAACGAAAACTTTATCGCGTTCCTTCTAGAAAAATATGATTATACAAAAGAACTCAATACCTATTAATAGCAACTCAAAGGATATCCCATCATTTTGTAAGATCCCCCAATTGATTCGTTAAAAAATCCTAGTAATTCCAGGACATTTTTCAACACATAGAGGTTAAAATAACTAAAAAAAATGATATGTGTGAATTCTGAGTAAATTTCGTGAGCATGCTGAAAAAATTACATTAAAATACATAAATAAACCGAAGAAAATTCTTTTTCAAGTGACGATATTCAACCTTCCGTAGAATGTTAAACATCCTTCCTTGAAGGAGCTAGTTTTCCGATCTACTCTTCATAATCACCGTTAACCGGGGCCACAGGGAAGTGGTACAGCACGGTCAGATGTCACGAATAGGAACAATGGACTGCAGTTTTGGTCTCATTGGACCTCGTCAGCATTATCTACTCATTCGTAACACAAGGCTATGCCGCTACCTACTCATCTCAATTTGTTGGAGCGAACGCAATAATTTAATTATCTCTGCGCCCCCCAACGAAACGAAACAGAGGCTACCTCACCAACGCCCCGCGAAACGGTGAAAAGAAAGAGCAGATAAAACTGCAGTCCATTGTTCCTATTCGTGACATCTGACCGTGCTGTACCACTTCTCTGTGGCCCCGGTTAATGCTGATCATAAAGAGTAGATCGAAAACTAGCTCCTTCAAGGGAGGATGTTTAACATTCTACGGAAGGTTGAATATCGTCCTTTGAAAAATAATTTTCTTCGATGTGTGTACACATTGCGAAATCTCGCATATAGTAACTTTTTGTTTTGAGACATAAATAAACCTCAAATTACATTCACTCACCTTTCAAACATTTGTGTAAGTCTCCTTAACTCTTTTTATTATAACATTCCGTTAGAATCACATTATTTAGGTTAGAATAACCTCAAAATGTTAAATTTATGAATTTTGAAAGTTTGTTGTTTATTTTCTCAAACAAAATATACATGAAAATGGATAAAATAAACATCAAACTACGTCCACTTAACCCTAAAAGTTTATTTCAAATTTCGTCAAACTTTTCATTCAAATAAAATTCGGAATTACTTATTTTGACAGATCGAATATAAGACTAATTGAAATAAAGTTAGATTCGATTGTCACTCAGAAGAGAGAGAGCACTATATTCTAGATGTTGGTGGTACCGAAATTATGTTGGTGAAAATAAAAGTTACTAACTATTTCCATCCCAATATTTTCATTCAAAAGAGAGAGAACATTAACACACGTTTTTAAAGCTCACTTCCGACATTGAATAGCGATCTAAGGGGCGGTAGGAGAGTGACGGGCTCCGCCCCCCGTGTTTCTGTTCGTTTTCTCAGAATTTTAGGCCTCAAAAATTGTCCCAAATTCAAAAATTAATTCGTAGAGTAACGATTTTTCTTCGCGGATCCGATCTCGAGATATGTAAGAATCGTTCGACACCCGAAACCATTCTCCTGGTAACCCCGTATAAGTAGGACAGATGCAAGATTATCACTTATTTTGACAGCTCGACGTTAGTTAATTTCTGGCCGTCAGAGATATTCGGAATGAGGAAAATGAAGTCCGCCGATAGCCCTTCGTTGAATCGAAGATTTTCTGTTTTCCCGTCGTTTAACGGGAATGAAACTATTGCGGCGCAACATGCGAAACTCGAGACTTGCTCTTTGTCCAGATTTTAAAACGATCGAGCGCTAAGAAAAAATTTGTATAGACATAAAAGTCCGACGAAATTATCCTCTCCACTCGCGAAAAATCAGAGACCTTTTTTATTTTTGCATTTTCGGAGCTTTCTTTCTGAATTTTCGCTCGATCGACCGTTCCGATCGCCTTCCGATTCCGAAGAAATCTCGTCGTTTCTACTTTCCGTTCGAAAAATCCTCATGGCTCCGTCGTTCCAGCTAGGGGCTCCAAAGGCACGGACCTTCCTCAGAACCTTCTCTGGAAAAAATAATCGCGGGGGCCTTTGGCCCCGATTTTTCGCCCGGCTCAAACTACCGTTATTCCCTCGGATAATTCCCGAAAAAGGTCTAACGACTTTAATAGTATAGATTAGACTGAGTAAGATTAAGAAAGCAACAAGAATCACAAAAGGACTCCTCAGAGGTTTTCGAAATGTCCATTGAAGTGCTAGCATAAGCATCAAAAAAGAATCTTGACACCAACGGATACCTGGGAGGTTAAAGTCACCAATAATACACATGTCAACATTTTCACGATCGAAATTTACAATGTCTGTCGTTTTCATGAAATCTTTGTAAACAATTTGGTCGATGTAGGTGCCATGTACATAAGAAGCTTTGGTAAAGCTGTGAATTTGGGATTGATTATTTTTCACAAGTTATAATATAAATAAATGTTATCCATATAATAATAGCGAATACTAATTGCATTGAGTTACACTTTTTCTAAATGAAGAATTTCAATAAAGTTGTGTTCATTTTCATGATTAACCTGCTAACTGAGTTATAAAAACTTAATTCTCGTTTTGAGTTGAAAATAAATAGTCACTCCAGCTATTCACGAATTGTAAAAACGCATCAAATAACCGATATTTCAGTTCCCAGAACCTTACGTTTAAGTATTGTGATGAATCAATAGACATCGAATAATTCCAGAACTTTTCGCAGAACTCATGTTTCCGATACGTCTCTGAGAGCGGCATCTGTTGACCCATTTTCTCGGTTGGCCAAATGCTCCTGCTGCTGGCTTAAACGCACCAACCTGAGGCCATTCACGTCAACCAACTTGAATGAGATTTCCATTCAGCCAATTGCGACCGTTTACGGTGGAAATTCGATGAGGAAAAGTTTCCATGTCAATTTCGAAATCGCACAAGTTGATTCGATGATGCTCTCAGGTACGGGGAGATGAAATATTTTAATTGGGAAATATAAATAGAAATTTGAGTTAGGTAAGATATGAGATGTATGATGTGGAGCGGATAATTCTTGGCGAATTAATGTATTGCAGCAAGTTAACAAAATAAAAATAAGTTAGAGAACGATGTGCGATACTGATGAGTCCTAACAAAAACGAGATTTCAGTTTTTCGTTTTATTTTTGACAACCTTCTTGGTTATACCACAACAATTCTGTTCACAACCTATCATTTTACGTGGAAACTAAAAAATGCGCCGTCCACAACTGTAAAGAGGGTACGGTCATGGTCTAGGATAGTATAATCGTTGTTGGACTCAAAGTTGTTTTACTGGGGTGATACGTAAACTTTGTAACTTATAGCAACCTGATCAAATCATAGGATAAAATTTCATATATAAACGAAAATCAGCCACTCTCAATAACTCGTTTGATTTTTCTGTGAATTTCCCGAAATTTGTCAATTTTTGATTGGAGGGGTACAATTTTTGTTATTTTTTTGTTTTTGTTGATGTTTCATTTTCCCACTATCAACCCCTACTCCTGGCAGCTTCCACATAGTATTTTCGAATAGGGAGAAGGGGTCTTGTGATAACCTTCTGAAAAGGTGATTTTATTCTCTATACTACCACGTAATTATTCGTTTTGTGAACTAACATGTGAAGTTTCACTTTGATAGCATGTGTCGGTTTGTTATCAATCTTTCCATGTTGAAAAATTTTTTCCAGATCTGCTAGATTCAGTCAGTTTTGGGTTCCAAATGTGTTTTTGAGTTAACGAGCAATTCCATAGATGGATTGATATAGATAATAAATGAAACCTCCCTAACAGTTCGGCCACTGCAAACCCCTTTGTTCATTGTTCCACACTCTGTCCTAAATTTCTCCCTCAAGCTCTAACCTTCTTGTAAAGTCATAATCTAACGCAGCTAGTCGACGAACCGATAAGAATACCTGATCACCCAACCTAATTCTCGAACACCTTGGATCTTGATTTCAGATCCAGTTGATTTTGGAGTGGAGGTCTCAGTACCTCTATGCAACTCAGACCACAACCTTATATCTGCTACTGGAACCATTGTGATGCTTCTAAACCAAGAACCTAAACCACCCACACACATTTGGCACTATAACCTAACCTAACTGGGATGAATTGCGTGAATTCTTTTCGTACTTTCCATTCAGTGATGTTTGTCTTTCAAATCCTGACATCAATGTGTGCACTGAATCTGTTACAGAAATCATTCATGCAGGAATGGATCTTTACATCCCTCATTCCATGAAAAGAACAACAGCACAAAAGCCATGGTTCAGCAAAGACTGCGAAAGAGCCCCTGCAGCCAAGATCAGAGCTTACCAAACATGGAAGATAAATCCAACAGAGGAAACAAAAACAACCTTCGTACAAATACGGAACGTATGCAACCTAACAACTGCAAGAGCATAGGCCAATTTCAACGAAGGGGTAACTAATAAACTCCTTGAACAGGTAAGCGGGACCAGACAGTTCAGGTCTATGGCGAAGACTGTCAGTGCCAATTTCTGCAAATCTGCGTTTCAGCCTCTTGTTAGAGAAGATGGAAGTATAGCATCATCTCCGAAAGAGAAAGCCGATCTCTTTCCTCTCTTGTTCTCAAAGAATTCTGTACTAGATTCATCTAACGCAATACCACCTACAAATTCTTGAATGTCAGAAATCAAGTTCAAAGTTCGCTCTGTGTGACGGGCTCTCGAGCAGCTGAACTGCAAGAAGGCAGTTGGTCTAGACGAAATACCGACAATCAATGTGCTCCCGAACTGGCACCCATTCGTAACCGCCTGTTTCAGATTTGTTATGAACGCCAGACTTTTCCGAGCAGCTGGAAAATAGCGTGAATTCAACCGATCCCAAAGAAAGGAAAAAAATCCTTACCACAAAACTACCGCCCTGTTGCACTTCTTCCCCTATGTTCAAAGTGATGGAGAGAGTCATAAACGATGAACTCATCAAGTATCTTGAGTTGCAGGGAATTATTAACGATCATCAGTATGGTTTTCTCAGGCAAGATCGACGGAGATATGCTCGCCTACTTCACTCATGTTTGTACATCAACGATGGAAAAGCATGGGGAATCTGAAGCAGTAGCTCTCGACATCTCTAAAGCCTTCGATTAGGTTTGGCATGCAGCCTTGTTGAATAAACTTGCTGCATATGGACTTCCCGAAAAATTGCGGGATTGGATAAGTAGCTTTCTTTGAAATATATCAATACAAGTTGTGGTCGACGGTATAACATCTGATCGTTTCCGGTTGCAAGCAGGAGCAACTAAGGGATCCATTCTTTCGCCAACCTTGTTTCTGTTGCAGATAATCGATCTCCTGTCATCTACAGAGAACAAGATCTTCGGTTTTGCAGACGAGTGTACTCTGGTTTCGTCCTTCAGTAGTCTGCGGCCGATAGTAGCTGCGGAATCTCAGCGTCAGAGATGTCAACAAATCAATAATTAAACTCTGACTCACAGAAAATATCGGAGTGGGGTCAGTTGAATCTGGTGAGCTTCAACGCGAGAAGACGCAAGTACCTACGTTTTCTGGAAAGGTATAACCTCCTCTATCGATGCAAGGCCAACAAATGGCATCCAACGATCGATGCATCTTCTCGGAATAGCGCTCAACTCCGGGTTTTGCTGGCATGTTTCAGTTTAGTCTGCATCAGCTAAACTTAGTTTTCTTTTTAGAGCCAAGCGATACTTCACGTCATCTCATCTGTTGCTTCTATATAAGGCGCAGATTCGATCTGCTCTGGAATATTGATCCCATGTATGGGGATCTGCGCCCAAATATTCGTTGCAGATGTTGGATAGTGTGCAAAAACGGGCTGTGCGCCTCATCGATCACCCGGAGATCACTCGCGATCTCTAACCGTTGGCTCTCAGAAGACAAGTTGCTGACCTTTCTCTGTTTTACAGGTACTTCTACGGAAGATGCTCCGAGGAACTGAAAGACCTTGCTCCAGGAAACATCATGTTTTGCCGCAACACTAGGCTGGCAAGGAATTATCATCATATGGCGGTACATTTATCGACCCCTCGAACCTCTCTCTATAGGAATTCCTTTGTTCACAGGGCCGGTGTCCATGGAACTCGCTTTTGTCCAGCATCATCCCAACATCCTACAATTTGGCCCAGCGAGTAAACAGGCACCTCAATTCTTCCCAGGCGCCCAGTCAAGTGGTGTAACAGGCTCGCCTATTCCTGGGAAGCGCGCATAAAAAAAAGGATATAAGCTTTGCAGGCGAATGCTCGAGGAGCTCATTCAGCTTCAGTTTGTAAGATCCAAGTTCCTCCAGTCTGACTCTGTCCCCAGTTGATGTCCTCTATGATCAAGTATGTAAACCGTAAAAGACATCCCTCGTACCTTCACTCTCCGTGCATATAATCACCTCAAAAAAGTCTAGGGAACACTTACCAATATTTTTAAAATATGAATTTGATGATTCGAATTTATAGAAATCTTTCGGTTTTTGTTAGGATGTATTGTATATAATGTATTCTCAAGAAAACAAAATGATATTTGACTTCTGCAAAGCACCTATTATAAAAAAATTTGAAAATTGAAAATGACGAAATTTGGTAAAACACAAAAAATCCTGAACTAATATTTTCGAAACGATATGTAAGTTCTTATATTTTTCAGTACCTAGAAGGTCCACCTCTGTTATTAATGACACTTTGGCATCGTCGCGACATGCTCAATACTAAATTGTCTATTACATTTTGGCCTAAGTCATTCCAACCCCCCTGAACTGCTAATCGAAGCTCATGTTCATGATGGAAGACGTTTTGACGCAGGAGATTTCTTTTTAGGGTGTCCCACACATGCTCGATGGGATTCAGATCTGGGGAGCAGGATGACCACGGTAGAAGATCGATATCATTCTCTTCCAAAACGTTCAAGACAACTCTTGCACGATGAGGAGGGGCATTATCTTGTTGGAAGAGTGGATTTTGACCCATTGTTTGGAGATACGGTACCACTACATGTAAAACTATCTCATTTGCGTAAGAACTTCCCGTGAGGTTGTTCTGTATGAAAACGAGGTCAGTTCTTTCACCAAGGCGTATACCTTCCCAAAACAACACTGATCCTTCTCCCTTTCTAACAACTTCTCGAGTATGCTAGAGACGGTTTTGCTTTCCAGGTTCCCTCCATATTCGAATTCTTCCCGAATTGGGATAATAACTGAATCTAGATTCATCACTGAAGAGAACTGTGGCCCACCTCTCTTGATCCCAGTTTACGTGTTCTTGGCACCAAGCTAAACGAGCAGCTCGATTTCAATGGGTCAGTTGTGGAACTCTTAAAGGACGTCTGGAGTGGAGTTGACCTTCGGGCAGTCGATTTCTCACAGTTTGGTCGGAAATTTGTACATTATGAACTCGTGATAGCTGTTGAGCTAATTGAGATGCTGTGGTAGTACGATCTCTTCTGGCTTGTAAAACCAAAAATCGGTCTTGGGCGACTGTAGTAATCCTGAAACAACCTGTATGGCGTTCTTCTACGCTACCTGTCTCATTAAAACGCGTCCATAAACGGTTTATGACACTTGGGATGCTTCCCAGAACCCTGGATACTTCCCAGCTTGGAGCATGCCAACGGCTCGCAACATCTCTTCTCTAGTCAAATGTCGTCTTTTCATGGTCGAATCACAAAACTTGAATCTTTTATTTGTGCTTACAACAGAAACAAAGTGCCAACTAACTGATTTCAAACACTGAATACATGAAATGATTACGAAGCAGCGTCGCATCTGCTGCATTTCTAGTTTTTTATAAAAAAAAAACTGAAATCTGTTGCGGCACTCTACATAATTTGGTGAGAAATTGATGCAGGTGTTCATTTCTTAAAAAAATCATCCATATTGATCGTTCTGGATACGATATATCGATATTCAGAAGTGTTCCCTAGACTTTTTTGAGGTGTTTATAGGGATCTGCGCCCAAATATTCGTTGCAGATGTTGGATAGTGTGCAAAAACGGGCTGTGCGCCTCACCGACCACCCGGAGATCACCCGTGATCTCCAACCGCTGACTCTCAGAAGACAAGTTGCTGACCCTTGTCTGTTTTATAGATACTTCCACGGAAGATGCTCCAAGGATCTGAAAGACCTAGTTCCGGGAAAACTCATGTTTTGCCGCAACACTAGGCTGGCAAGGAGTTCTCATCATATGGCAGTACATTTAACGACCCCTTGAACCTCTCTCTATAATAATTCCTTCGTTTACAGGGCCGAAGAGCTGTGGAACTCGCTTCCGTCCAACATCATCCCAACATCATACAATTTGGCCCAGCGAGTAAACAGACACCTCAATTCTTCCCAGGCGCCCACTCATGTGGTGTAATAGGTTCGCCTATTCCTGGGAAATGCGCATAAAAAAAGGATATAAGCTTTGCAGGTTCGAGGAGCTCATTCAGCTTCAGTTTGTTAGATCCAAGTTCCTCCAGCCTGACTCTATCCCCAGTTGATGTCCTCTATGACCAAGCATCCAAACCGTAAAAGACATCCCTCGTATCTTCACTCTCCGTGCATATAAGTATCTAAAGATGATTCACGTAGCCAGAAAGAAAATATCCATATATCTTTTATATATCTCGAAGGATTCCAAATGGATTGTATGCCAGAATTGTTTCGAGAACGTCTCAGCGGAAAGCGGTATAACGTAATCGTTTATTTATGGCGCTATTTCCATCGAAATGAAGGATTCGTGTTGAAACAAACTCAAATCTTATGTGGAAAATTGCTTAGGTAATGGTCACATGTCCCAAAGGGACAGCGTTCGCTTGAATTATAACTTAGTTTAGTCCCCGCTGACCTTACTTCCAGAAACATGTTTACATGTTGTCCTGAATGGAATTTGAATAGTCGCTCACATTTTGCCCTAGTTAGTAAAAGGCTGCCAGTAATGTCGTCAGTTGAGCGGAAAATTCATTGTGTCATTAAGTGCGAATCGATGAAAGGGTCTGTTACATTAATGTGTTAGATTCGCTAATGGATTTTCCACGTTTCCATTCTGATTTTTGTTCTCCGTTTTTTTCCTATTCCCATGTTAACGATTCTTTTGATATGTACAGCCTAAATGTATGTGATAGCATTATTGTTGTACTTCTTTCGTCGTATCGGGCGATTTTTGGAAGAATAAAATGTTATTAGTTCGCGTCATCGTCACGATGTGTTGTACGCTAAAATGGCGCATGCTCAATTGTGCAGTGCAGTCAATCAAACTGAACTTTTCAAATTTTCGTACGACATGGTCGCTACGTTATTACAAACGATAGTGTATTCACACACAAGTTGTAACTTGATGAAAAAACATCAAATAATTTATCTAAATTGTCATGAATTGAATCTCGAACTGTTATAAGAGCACAGAGTATATTTGAATCATTTCCTCGATGAAATTTGGGAAAGTTGTACAATTTTCGGTTTTTCATGAAAACACGACCTAACTTTTTTCTGTTTATTACTCCACCAACCCGCAGACCTTTAATATCAATAAACGGCCAGGCTATTTTGAACAAATGATATAAATTCCATCAACGACCGGCACGACTTTGACATTCCACGAACATGACGCGCCATCCTATCGGGACAATGTCCAGGTGGTGTCAGCGCAAGCCGACCGTTGAGGTTCTCTTCGTGTCGAGACAAGTACAGGTGACGTCAAACCTCCAGCGTGGGGGCCCCACGAACTGCCATCACACCGGCATTGTTCAGGTTCCCCCTCACCACAACCGCCATTGTTCAGGTCCCCCGCCTCACCCACAACTGTCCCACACATATCCAATCAGCAGCAACCCAAACGTCCATACAACATCCGTCCCACTGGTCACGGCCGCCAACGCAGCCCCAACCCCCACTTACTCGCCCAATTGCATCACAACCACGGCCCATATTTACCTATCGTACACAATCACAACGACACCTAACCCCATTCACAACCGCGCATGCGTAAGTGACCCAGAACTCCCATTGCTATACTACTCTGCAGTAATAAAACGTCGAAATCTGTCCACCCTGTATAACATTCATCCTCATAGAAATTTTCATCGCTGAAAGGAAGAAATTTTGTGAAGAGATGAAACGCTTCCTCAATGGGTTGTCGCTGGAGTTCTATGACACTGAGATACAGATACAATCTCTGTAGTTCAGTGTCATAGAACTCCAGCGACAACCCATTGAGGAAGCGTTTCACCTCTTCTTTGACGTCATATTCGTTATGGAAGCCTTGGCTACTCAAGTGTTCTCATCAATATGGGAACTAGTGGCAATCACTATGTGCGATGTCCGGACCTAAGTTGAATGGGGCATGACAGACGACCTAAGTTGCGTCAAATGTTATTGGGTTTAGCGGTAGACTTGAGGTCGTGCTTATCATGAAGCAGCGTAAAATCGATAACGAACTCTGCACCATTTTCAAACGTATTGAACGGACATATATTTGTCACCATATACATCTACTGATAATGAACATACACAAGTGGAGTCCATAGATAGATAGGATATCAAAATTGAGTGTCGGCTGATTGACAGACCTGCCACTGCAACCCAGTGGTCTATTGTGGCCATCTCTGTCCTAAATTTCACCTACAAACTCTATCCTTCTTATGAAGACTATGAGCTTAGTCGGTGAAAGCTTAATGAGCTCAGTCTGCTCCAGTGATTATATCTCTTCCTCGCATAATCTTCATGAAGACTCCTCGATCAAATCTAACTTATAGAGGTGATTTCTGAGGCAACAGTGTCCAGTTAGTATGACAAATACAAGTCTCAGGTCAAGCCTAGAGAGTTGAAGCTAATTCTTGGCACCTGCAGTGTGAGGACCGCTGATGGTGAGTCGAATGGCTATCACCGGTTATTTTCCATCCTTGCGATCTCCAGGGTAATTCCTAGATGAGGTTACGGTCCGGTGAATCCCAAGGCTGTTCCTTGAGCGGTCTATTACTCTGTCTCTTCATTAGTCTCAACGCCCGAATGGCTCGGGATCCACATCTAACGGAGCCTATTTCTTTCTCCCAGTTTAGCGCGACATTACTGCACAATTAGTGATGCGAGGTTGTCGTATATACTACAAACAAATTATACTGGAACCAAACTGCAGAGGTAAGGTAGATCAAATGACATCTGAAACAATATCAATCAAAAAAGAAGTCTGTCAGGGCTGTATTATGTCGCCTCTATTATTTAATATATACTCGGAGGCAATATTCCGATAAGCTTTAGATGGTGAAATCGCTGGTATCAAAATTAATATAAACAACATAAGATACGCAGATGACACCGTCGTAATTGCCAGTAGCATTTGCAAACTACAACACATAATTAACTCAATACAGCAAAGCTTTGGGTCTGTCTCTGATTGTCTCCAAAACTAAACTAATGGTATTCTCAAAAAGAGACAGGGTCGAAGTTCTAAGCATTGGAGGGAGCAGTAACGGACAGGTGTCGTCTTTAAAGCACCAAGGCACAAGCAGAAACGATCGGTACGACATAAAAAAGAAAATTAGATCACGAATCGAGCAGGCCAGAAAAATTTCTCGACCAGAACAGATATCAACCTGGAACTCAAAATGTGGATAAGATGTGTTCTCGGTTCTTTTATACGGATGCGAGTCTTGGACTCTTTATCCTGGTATGGAGAATCCCATTGATGCCTTTGACATGTACCTCTGAAGAATACTGAAAATACCATGGACAGAGTAACGAACATCTTGGTCCTGAGAACAAAGAAAAAGAACTTTTACACACTGTAAAAAACGGAAGATATTGTTCCTGGGTCACGTTATGAGAGTCGAGAAATACGAAAGATTAAGACTTAAGAGGAAAAAGTCCAGGAAAGGAGATCGGTTGAAAGGCGTCAGAACTTCTGGCTGAAAGGCCTTTGTAGATGGATTGGTTGCACATCAACAGACATCTTTGGCTCAGCAGTCTCAAGAATTCAGATAGCCATCTGGATCGCCTACCTTCATTAAAAGAAGTTGTCGTATCTCAATGCCATCAGTGCAGCTTGGCTATCCGTGATGATTTTTATTGACTTACTTGTCCCAATTTGGGAAAAGTAATGGAATCTGTAGCTAGCCATTCTAGCTTTTCCTCTAATCAGCATGTGAAGAAGCGCTAGGTCCAGTATCACTTCCATGATTGCAGTAAGTTTAGTACGAAATGCGTCAAGGTTCGAATCCATTCGGCATGCGAAATGTGAATTACGAAACGGCTCTATCACTTGTAGAGATAGAATATAGAAACATCCATCTCGGATGGTTGCTGAGTCAAGAATGAATGGCACAGGGAAGCGCGGTCGAGGGAATCGTGAGTGAGGGAACGGGAATACATCTCTTTGGAAAAAGTTTTAATTGGATCGACCCTCGTATATTCAAATATATGAATCCAACAAAAGAGATGTATGTCTAAAATGTAAGCAGAACCAGAGAGCTTCCTTTCTTGCGCATATACCTTTTGTCTGTGTCTAGGCAGACTATGGTGCCTCATGTTCTTTCAGTCCGTTTTTCCGTAATTGGTTAATTTTTTTCGAAATCGTTAAAAGACAACCTTTATTGCGAAAAGGTTCTAGAGGAAGGAAATTCAATCAGATTTGCAAAAATTAACACCTTTCAAAACTTAGGGCGTTTCGCTCGTCCACCGAAAACATCGAAAACGACATGTTTTACGGCCTCGGAAAAAGTGTTGTGGCCCAAACAGCCGAAATAGCCGATCGGAACCGTTTTTAACAGCGAATGATTGCGAAATTTCTTCACACAAATAATTTTAGGCAGTTTATAACTGCGAAATCGAATTTATTTCCCTCAGTAGTCCATTTTCCGCCGAGAAATCAGCCTTCTCCAGAAATCGCAATCTCTTCAAAATTACTCTGCCACTACTTTCCGTGATTCTCACGACAAGAAACTGGAGCGGTTAAAATCGGAGCTTTTCTTTCGTTCGCCTTAATTACCTAGAATTCCCTAGAGATGTCTTTCGCTTAACGAACGATCATTACATGTCTCCAGATTTGATCGGTGAAGAAAAATCGTCATTTTATGGTTTTATTTCATATTTTGCAATTCAATTCTCCTAGATCTTGCAGAAAATACTAGTATTGAGAGAGTACGTGCCATTCAACATCTCCTAATTTTACGTTAATAGAGCGAATGTAAAGGTAACTGCTGCTGAATGTCTAGAAGTCATGCGTCATGCAAAATGCATATACAGGGAGCGATCTAATAATTCAAAAATGTCTATCGAGCAAGATGAATCATTTCAAGATCGTTAAAAATAATGTTTGTCTGCTCTTTAATGAATGAAACTTCACATATGTTGCTGAAAAATATTAGCCGGTGTTGCATCGGCAAACTATTCTCATTATTATATGATGTAGAATTTTTTCTTGGCATCATTACTTACATCTTGCCTATTTCATCGTATATAACTGTTATGAAGACGTAGCCAACGGTATAACAACATATTGTTGGGTTCATTAAAAAGAGTGTTGAATATGAAGAGATATGGAAAGGTATTAAATATAAAGGGGCGTTCACTTTATCATGATTTTAAGAACATAATCCAAGTCCAACAGGTCAGGAAGATTTTTCTCAAAACCAAATTTTATTGTAATTGAATTCGAATTCAGGTGTATTCATAGTTCGAAGTAACAGAATCACGCGATGAAGTTTTAAACGAAATTTTCGAAGATGTCAACATGGTCTTTATTTTTATCACTTACTCATCTCTAAGCTATCAAGTTCATATAGGTTTTTTGTTAGAATATATTCGAAATGACATTAATGTATCTTTATCGTTTTCAGGGGTGCTTGATGAGGATCATAATGAACCAGGAACCCCTAGGGGTCGCTTCTGACCTCGTACTGCCCAATCATCTGCCACGGTGGAGCGATACAGCCGCATTCCATTTACACACTGATTACAGTTCTACTGGAGAAACTCCCGCACATAGTCGTCCGCCATTTCCTTACGACCCTGAGATCAACCACAAAATTATATTATGGTGAGTAAGGGAATTTTGCGTTTTACACCCCTTCAGAGAGTAGAAGATTAATGATTGCAAATTCAATATATAAAATTACTTTCACGAGATAAAATTGAATCTTTTGTCCCAGTTGTCAAGAAGGATACTTTTTGGTGGTGCCATCTACAATAAAATTGCAATCTATTCTCACTTCATAGTTTCACTCTTTCATTAGAGACGGACATTCATCTGTTCGAATATTTGGGTGCATATTTTTTATGTCAAAAGAGGCTTAGAAAATAAAATTGTTAAGTGTCGATAGTTTAGAATTCAAAATGGTGTATTGCGAATGAAAGTTGGTGAGTTCCATGAATTTCTCGTCTAAGAAGCTAGTTAATTTACCTGCAGTTGTGTCTATGTACGATACAACTCGCCTGGCGAGATCTTCTTTGTGTAGTTTGATTAAACCGTATATTTAGTTTGAATCTGTTGGAATGTTTGGAAATTAACAAACTTTGTGAAAACCTAAAATTCACAACTCTCAATGATCAACTAGAATTGAATCACTCTCCACCATTGAACATTTGAAATAGGTATAGATAGCACATTCTTTGTCATAACTGTTAGCTCTACGCACTTGGAAATTACGTAACTGTCGAAACCGTTCGTGTGTGATGAAAATAAACATGGTGGAAATCAGACAAAAGTGTTTGATTTTATTTATATGGTATCATAAATGTGGATTCTGCTCAAGAGTCGACGATCATGAAAAGACAGGCATTAGTTTGGTCTTAGTATTGCTTACTGAGTACTTGTTTAGTCTCTATCTTCTAGTCACAAGTCTTGTTATTTCTCAGAGTTGGTGTCTATTTTTTTCGAAGCAAGTTATGTGGACTAAATAAACCATTTTGAGGCCCCATGCTGTGGGAGATTCATTATTGTAAATATGATTGTTAGATGAAATGTTATATCGTGCAAATGTGTTGTTGGATAAAAGGTTCACAATGTCTGCTTTCTAAATACCAGACCAAGACGACACTTAGCCAGGTCAGTATTGTCTACTGAGTGATTTTCTTAGTCTCTATCTTCTAGTAACAAGTCTTGTCATTACACAGAGTATTTCTGTAACTTTTTCGGAAGAGTTAATGTGGACTAACTAAAACCTTTTAAGGCCCATGTTTTGGAAGATTCATTATTGTGAATATTATTGTTGGATAAAATGTGATAACGAGCAAATTTGTTGTTGGATAGAAGATTCGCAAGGTAGTGTTTTCTAAATACCAAACAAATGCGATACTAAGCAAGGTTTCGGTCTTAGTATCGCTTACGGAGTAATTGTTCAGTCTCTATCTTCTAGTCACAAGTCTTGTTAATACCGGAGCCTTTTTCTAACTTCTTCTGAGCAAGTTATGTGGACTAAATGAACAATTCCAAGGCCCATGTTGTGGGAGATTTATTATTGTAAATATGATTGTTACAGAGAAGTTATAACGAATAAATTTGTTGTTGGATATAAGGTTCACAAGGTAGTGTTTTCTAAATACCAGACCAAGACGATACTAAGCAAGGTTTTGGTCTTAGTATCACCTACGGAGCAGTTGTTCAGTCTCTATCTTCTAGTCACAAGTCTCTAATACACAGAGTCTTTTTCTAACTCCTTCTGAGCAAGCTATGTGGATTAAATGAACAATTTCAAGGCCCATATTGTGGGAGATTTATTATTGTGAATATAATTGTTACAAAGATATTACAACGAACAAATTTGTTGTTGGATAGTAGGTTCACAAGGTAGTGCTTTCTGAATACCAGACCAAGATAATACCAAGCAAGTTTTAGATCTTAGTGTCGCTTTCGGAATACTTGTTCAGTCTTTATCTTCTAGTCACAAGTCTTGTTATTACACAGAGTCTTTCTCTAACTTCTTTTGAGCAAGTTATATGGACTGAATGAACCATTTCAAGGCCCATGTTGTGGTAGAGTTATTATTGTGAATATGATTGTTAGAGAGATGTTATAACGAACAAATTTGTTGTTGGATATAAGGTTCACAAGGTAGTGTTTTCTAAATACCAGACCAAGACGATACTAAGCAAGGTTCTGGTCTTAGTATCGCTTACGGAATACTTGTTCAATCTCTATCTTCTAATCACAAGTCTTGTTATTATAAGAGTCTTTTTCTAACTTCTCCTGAGCAAGTTATGTGGACTAAATAAACCATTTCAAGGCTCATGCTGTGGGAGATTTATTATTGTGAATATGAATGTTAGAGAGATGTATTATAATTTGTTGTTGGATAGAAGGTTCACAAGGTAGTGTTTTCTAAATACCAGATCAAGACGATACTAAAAAGGTTTTTGTCTTAGTATCACTTAAGGAGTACTTGTTCAGTCTCTATCTTCTAGTCACAAATCTTGTTATTACATAGAGACTTTTTCTAACTTCTTCTGAGCAAGTTATGTGGATTAAATGAATAATATCAACGCCCATGTTGTGGGAGATTTATTATTGTGAATATGATTGTTAGAGAGATGTTATAACGAACAAATTTGTTGTTGGATGGAAGGTTCACAAGGGAGTGTTTTCTACATACCAGACCAATACGAGACTTAGCCAGGTTTTGGTTTTAGTGTTACTTACCGAGCACTTGTTTTGTCACAAGTCTTGTTATTGCACAGAGTGTTCGTCTGATTTCTTCAGAGAGAGAGAGATAATTTATGTGGACTAACTGAAACTTTTATGGCCTATGTTTTGGAAGATTCATTATTTTGAATATTATTGTTAGATTAAACGTTATAACGAGCAAATTTGTTGTTGGATAGAAGGTTCGCAAGAGTCTTGCTTGAATCTTGCAGGCTAATTTTCGCCTTGGTTTTGCTACAAATAGATTTTCTTGGCATTGATGTTGCAAATGCAAGAACAGGACTAAGAACAATTGTAAAAACTCTATTTGGGCTCAAGCGAAATGAATAAAACCCTTATCATAAGATACATACACCACAAAAATTGTCGCATCACCTGGTATTCTTAATTCCACAATCGATTAAGTAGCTCGATCTCAGTTTCTCTGTCAACATATGTTTTTGGACATATGAGGGGGAAAAATCCCATCAATGTTGTAACGTTCATTTCCATATGATCTCAAACACGTCCGAAACAAGAATGAGTTCATTTGACTATCAGTATTCATTCAATTTCTCTTCAGTTTTCACGCTAAATTAATGCAAGTTTTCTGCGTTTCCGGACGCGTTTTGAGTGATCATGAAGTGGTAAGAATTGTAATACTTCTAGAGGATGGGCGAAGGCAACGTTACGTGGCTAACTTGTTGAATGTTAACCAAAGCACTATTTCAAGAGCAATTAATCGGTACCACGAAACAGGGGAATATGAAAGAAGGGCCGGACAGGGAAGAAGTCGGATAACAACACCAGTTGATGATCGTTGGCTTCGTTTAACTGCACTAAGACTTCGGCACTGTACGGCTAGAATGCTACGAAATGAACTTGCATTTTCCAGAAATGTGCATATTCCATTGCAAACTGTTATGAACAGGTTCAGAGAAGACGATATCAGACCAAGGGTGGCTTCTACCGGCGCGCGTCTCACCAGAGAGCATCGAGTTGCAAGACTTCAGTTTGCGAGGGAACATACAAATTGGGGTATTCGGGAATGGTCGAATGTTCTCTTTTCCGACGAGTCCAGGTTCTGTCTAGTATCAAATGATAGAGGCATGCCTGTATACAGACGACCTGGGGAACGGTATCAGCAATGCAATATCCGGCAAACCGATAACTTCGGAGGGGGCTCAGTAATGGTGTGGGAGGCATTTCTTTCCATGGTCTAACTGAGTTAGTTCTAGTGAATAATGGAAGAATGACAGCGGCCCGATACATCGCAGATATCCTTGAACCCCATGTTGTACCCTTTGGCCCAATGATTAGCGAAAACTTCATTTATATGCATGATAATGCTCGGCCTCATACACCTAGAGTAGTTACATAATTTTTGCAAAATGCCGAAATTGATATTTTAAGATGGCCAGTTGTTGATATTTTCCGTCATAAACTCATCTCTTTTGAATGATATCTCTTCATTTTACACATCTGAAAGTTACCAAGTTACTTAAAAGTTTATATAGTATTGTCGTAAAAGTAGGGTGATGCGACAATTTTTGTGGGGAGTGCACTTCAGCAGGGTTTCCTTGAGACCTTAGAGTTCAAGAAAAAATCATCGAATATAAAAACGATTCCAGTATTAAAGGCGCTCCGTATAAAGCCCAGTTCATAAGCCATACAACGTTTAGGGTACTGTAGTGCAAACCTCTTTCTAGGGGCGAGCTTTAATCGAAAGAGGATCAGGATCAAACAGGTTGAAATCAAACATTCGTGCACCGAACCGCCCAGAAAAGCATTTGGAACTTGTCCCATACCAGATACGATAATTCCCTGCAAAATAGTCGCGATCTCCTCGACGATAAAAAGTCTACAATTGGAAACAATCGGATAGTAAAAATGGAACGCTGAACTTCAAGGACGGCGGTCCCAATCGATAAGATCCTCAATCCGCGTTCCGTTTCCGGCGGCTGTTCGATGAATCGGACGCGTATAATACTTAGTTTCAATCTTTTCGACTTCAATTCGGACTGCGATTGGTGCAGTCGGAGTTGGAGTTCAATCTATATCTAGTGGAATTAATAGTAGCTAGATTACGAATGCTGTTCGTCGGAGAAAATAGAATTGCGATGTGGAAATAATATAAAGGGTGTCCTGTTGGGGCAAGCAAATCTTGATAGTGAAAAAATTGTGATTATTTCAACTCATGTTAAGAAATATACAAGGTATCTAGAACTGGACGCCCCATTTGAAAGATAGTAAATTTCTTTTGAAGTTGAAATTATTTCATTAATGCTAAAATACACCCAATATAGGCGTATGTTATGTTTCAAAAATAGTAACATCCAGATGTCATTCTTCTAATGCCTTTTCATGATTGAAACTACTGAACATATCTCAGGAAGAATCCTCACAAATTTTGTTTCAATTCTTATTATAAAGTCCCGTATAGTTGAAGTATCCGCACAAGAAAAAGTTCAATCTCGTGTGATCAAGAGACCTAAATGGATGAGGTTGGGTACTTTGATCTTTGCCAAAAAATAGCCTACCATTATTTCGGCGAAAAAACAACAATTTTCATAGTTATTTTTCAGTTCAGTGTTTGCCGTTGTTGATACTCCAGGCACTACATACATCAAATCTTGGTTCATTTCGATAATAATAAGAAATTAAACTATGTACACAACCAAATTTATATGGAATCACCCGGTGTTTTGAATGTTACCTCAGGGTAGAATGGATCCTTTTCGAGATATTTCAATTGATTAAAGAAATAAATTAAGGTTTATTTTAAGAAAGAAACAAAAGAAATTAAGAGACTCTTTCCGCATGGAGTGAAAAAATTGAGAATTGTTTTCTCACGGATTAGGTGTTTTTTCTCGACCTCAGTAGCTTGTATTACCTCCTCTTGCCCTGACACAAGCCTGAATCCGTCTAGGTATGCTCTGGATTAGGTTTTCGACCTCCTCTGGGGTGATATTCTGCTACTCTTCTGTGGAGGCTTGGATGAGCTGTTGTGAGGTTCTTGGATTATCCTTGCGTGATCTATCTATAAATGTTCAATAGCATTCAGGTCTGGAGAGCAAGCTGGCCAGTCCAAAATAGCGATTCCCTCTGTTTTAAGATAATGTCGCGCGAGGTTGCTGGTATGCGGGGGAGCATTATATTTCATAAAAGTGAAATTCTCACCGTGGGCACCTCGTCAGAGTCTTACTATGGGCTCCAGCACTAGATCCACGTAATTTCTAGCTATTACACCCGCAGGAAACGAAATCAAATCTGTTTTGCCTCCCAGAATAATGCCACCCCAAAACATCCCACTGATCGAATATAAGACTAATTTAAATAAGGTTAGATTCGATTGTCACTCAGAAGAGAGAGAGCACTATATTTTATATGTTGGTAGTACCGAAATTATGTTGGTGGAAATGAAAGTTACTAACTATTTTCATTCAAAAGAGAGAGAAAGCATTAAATTTCACACGTTGGTTAAGCTCACTTCCTACATTGAATAGCGATGTAAGGGACGGTAGGAGAGTGGCTGGGTCGTTCGATACCGGAATCCATTTTCCCGGTAATCCCGTATACGTAGGACGAATGAAAGAAAACCACTCATTTTGACAGCTCGACGTTCGTTAATTTCTGGCCTTCAGAGACATTCGGAACGAGGAAAATGGAGCGAAATTTTGCAAAAGCCTTCGTTGAATCGAAAATTTTCCAGTTTTCCCGTGGTTTGACGGGAATGAAACAAGTGCGGCGCAACATGCGAAACTCGAGGCCTGCTCTTCGTCCAGGTTTTGAAACGATCGAACGCGATGGAAAAATTTGTATAGACACCAAAGTCCGACTGAATTATCCCATTCGTTCGCGAAAAATCGGAGAACTTTTTCCGATTTTTTTCGCTTTTTTTTCGAAAATCTTCAGGGCTTTCGTTCCAAATTTGGCACTACCCTTCCTCCCCGGAAAAAATAATCGGGGTGCCACAGGCCTCCGATTTTTGGCCGCGTTGCTTCTTCGCCCGGTTCAAACTATCGTTATCCCCTATGATTATTCCCGAAAAAGGCCTTACGACTTTAATAATATAGACTAGTGAGCCCATTAAGATCGCCTTGTATATCTAAATAGCCTAATATACTAAACGCCTGATACAATTAACCCCAAATATACTGAACGCCTTTTCATATCCAAATCTATTTATACTGAACCCCTTATTATATTCACTTCATTATTCATATTGATACTTAATAGTTCTTTATGTTACATGGAACTGTCTCATATATTGCCTCAGTCATCCTTAGGGTAACGCAGCTTCCAGGATTGTTTTATGGATACTGACTCATCAACCACACAAATTTCAATACTATTTACTACTATCCCAATTCAAAGGGATACATTCAATTTGAAAATTTCAACTTTTTCCAACTGAGCTAGCATAAGATGAAATTAAAAACATTCCAACATTGATTCAGAAAAACAAATTGTTCAATCACCCTTTAGGCATAGAAATTCAATCATAGGCAATTCTAATAATAATTCCCAATATTCCAAATTTTTAGTTCCAAAAGTATTAAATATATACTTCAGAAAGATCGATATATGCTGATCTATAGTTTCAAATTTTTACATTTTAATCAACAGTTCTGATTCGTATTAGATCAGATAACAATCGAATAAGATTCATGAATTATAATAAACAACAAATATGAGCTTAAAACAGCAAGATGGAAGAACTACTTCTCAAGCATATTAATGAAATAAAAATAAAAGTTCTTCTCAAATTAAAATTTCTTGGGAGTATCTAAAACACGAAAGCGAGAAATAAGTAATCAAATAAAGGAACACTACTGAATACATAGAAATTTCACCTTATGGATTGCCCTATACGTAACTATTTTGTATAAATTCAAATTGACCAAAATTCACACAATTTACTTACTAGAAAGAACGAACATCTTTTGAATTGACGTGTTCTTGTGGAAAGCAGAAATGAGATCCACAAATTTGAATATTGCATTATGGACCCTCTTATGCAATACAATGATGTTAACTATTCATCAGTTTCAGTGAAACTGCTTCTTGTAATTGTTAATTTCCTAGATCCTTAACTGTCGAGTTGGCAGTTGGTTTCGAGCAGTCAGCTTCTTATAATTTTGCTCTTTTAAATTTGAAATTTCTATTCTTCAGTTTTAATTCTCTTCAATTCATTTTCTTGTGAAACTTTATGATATAGTATGAAAGGAAGAAATTGCATTAAAACAACTTCATAGTTCCATATTACGTGATGAACGTATTCATTTTATACAATTATATAAAATACCTATAGTACAACTACCTATAACAAAAATTGCATAGCATTCTCCAAGTAGTAGTTGAATTTTTTCCAGAATATGATTCACATAAGCAGCAGCATGTTTCCTGTGACTTTCATAAATCTCGATTGAAAGTTGTGGTTGTACAAAATGAAACTTCGTATGCAACTTCCACATATTTGAACAACGTGTTTCCCACTATCAGACACCTATAACAGAGAAACCTTCAACTTCAAATCAATGAGGAATTCCTGTTATTCATTCAACAACCCTGATAAACTTTCCTGAGAAACAGCAACTATGAGTTATGAACAGAAGAAATTCACAATAATTATCTTTTGGGCAAATTTGACATCTTATTTTCTTTGGTTCAAACTTGATTATTGTCAAACATAGAATCTCATTTAATTTTACATTTGGATAATTGTAGAATAGAAACGTACTTCCTCTTGAATAAACTGAAACGAAAATTCAATTTGAAATGGCACGGTCTTACTGACCTCCAGTTTGAAATAATTTAATACAGATATAGCCTTCAGTGGATAGCTTTCAATATTCATATGATACATACTCTTAATGACCTAACGAAAACTTTATCGAGTTCCTTCCAGAAAAATATGAATCAATATCTATTAATTGCAACTCAAAAGATATCCCATCATTTTGTAAGATCCCCAATTGATTTGTTAAAAATCCTAGTAATTCCAGGACATTTTTCAACGCATAGAGGTTTAAATAACTATAAAAGAAAAATGGAATATGTGAATTCTGAGTACTTTTCTTGAGCATGCTGAAAAAAGTATACATTAAAATACATAAATAAACCTCAAATTACATTCACCTACCTTTCAAACATTATTGTGAGTCTCCTTAACTCCTTCTTCTTATAACATTCCGTTTGAATCACATTGTTAGAATAACCACAAACTGTTAAATTTATGAATTTTGAAAGTTTCTCGTCTCTTTCCTCAAACAAAATATACATAAAATGGATGAAATAAACATCAAACTACGGTTACTTACATCTAAAAATTTAATAATATAGATTATGTCGAAATTATGAAAATACGTTAGTCTCCTTCTATTCACATATAGTTCCCTGCGACGTGACGAGCCAATACGAAATGCTTGTGCCAGGACAGCTACTAGAAATGGAGAATTTGTTCGAACTCTGTTGATTAATAGAATGGGCCCACTTTGCAGAATGCTACGAGCCAGACGACAACGAGGATGAAATGTGGAAGAAGGATTTTTTTGGGTCAATCCTCGTATACATTGTTCTATTCATAAATTGAATTCGCATAAAAATGAGACCAAAGACGTTGGAGCGTGATTTATATTCACTATCTGTCTTTCCTAATTGAAACACTCGATACAAAAGCGGCCTGTTTTGTTGGCCGTAATCAAAAAAACATTAAACGATAATCTATTTTCCTCCAAAACATTCTGTTTCATGGTGAACAGGATTACTGAAATAACAATATTCTGAAAGTTTTCCACTGAAGGTATATACAATCTAGAAAAATTCCCCAATAAAGGCCGCCAAATTGAGGTCTTGAAGTGTTCGGACTTTGGGGAACTTGGCGAACATATTAAAAGGGTGTAATCAAGTCCACGACGTCGGAACGCCAGCCTCTCAGGCGTCGAATCGACAACGACGGATTAGGAAGTCGTTTCGAATTCAACCTTCGGCTGATTAGACCTAAAAGACACTCCATAGGCCCTATTGTGCAAGGAAGGGAACGCGAGAGGATAAACTCTAATAACGGCGACTTTGTCGAGATAAAAGGAGCCGAAATACGTTGGTATTACTTGAAACGATAAGAAATGTTCTGAGCGAAAGCGAGTGATGTGTCCGATTGGCAAATTTCAATGTTTTTGTTCGCTAGCTTAATGAAATTTTGAAATAGGAAAAATATGAACTCCCCTTCTAGATGCGCATTATTCTAGACAAACTCAATGGCGAAAAGAACGGTAAAAGATTTGAAGAAATGGTTTTCATTACCATACAAAAATCGACCCTTGAATCTCTAAGACGGTTTCACGCTTTTTCTCTAGAAGGGGGATGAAATCGCCAAATTGGGTACATCTTGTTGAGTCTACCTATACCCCGGACTATCAAAGGCGATGCAAAATAGATTGTCTTTATGTAAGTTGCAATACCTGATTTATCTTATTTTCTTCCCCACATCAATTACACTTGATACCGAATGAGATTGGTCAAATGAAAAGCCATGTGATCATCTAGTACCTGAACTTGCCGCTAAGTTCTTTTTATGAAATAAGACCTTCTTACCATTACATTACATTACATTCGTGGGGGTCGATTGGCTTTGCAAGCCTTTCCGAACTGCGACCAAATTGGTCTTTTGTTCGTAACCCTTCTCATTCATTTCTCTGTAGGTCTAATTCCCTTACAAAAATCAAGAATCTCCCTGGGAGCTTTCGCTTTTACATCGTGCGGCTCTTGTTTGTCGCTACCGAAGTGTATATGTCTTTGACGGACAGTTGCGATGCAACTGTAAAGAATATGACCGGCAGTTCCATCGCCCTCTTCAAACATTCTGCATGTTGCCGTTTCCGATTTGCCCATTTTATTGAGATTGTATCTCGGTGGCAGTGGCCAGTAAGGAGGCCTGTTATGATCCTCAGCTCGTCCCTAGAGAGATTGAGAAGCTGTTTTGTCTTCTTTGGCGAATAGTCAATGAACTTTTTCGCTTGCCTTTGGCCTGGAGTTTTCATCCAGTATTCATACCATAGGAAAGGAAATTACATAATCAGAAACAGATTCGTTAACGAAGTCTATTTGAATTTTGCAACATTCGTTTCAAATTCTTTTCTTTGCAATCGTTGGCGTCTTTAAATAAATTTGATGAAATATCAGATCAGTTAGGGACATGCCTAATTGGCAATCGCCCATATTATGAGTGGAAGTTGGGATATCAGATTATTATAGACAGACCCAATCGGCTCTCACCCATATTATGAGTGGGAAATTAGATTATTATGGAAGACCTAACTGGCCCTCAGGCGTATTTTGAGTGGAGGTTGTAAAATAAGATTCTTCTATTATTGTTCGGCTGCGAACAACTGGCCAATACGGACTATCTTCACAGGCATAATCAAGTGTGCATCCATCAGGAACTTGCACAGAAGTACGGAGTTCTGAATGCCATATTACAAGTTTGTTTGTTTGTTATTCCTTTAACGTGCTCTATTTCCGCCTTTCGGACAATGACACGCCGGGGAATTCTGTCACCTCACTAACCCGGGAATTTTGCCGAACCCCTCTCGTGTCGAGGGAAGGGATCTTTAATGTCCAACACATCTCTGTTAGACAGGACCGACATCCTTACATCTCCTCCGAAAGATGGACTCTCAAGCGATTCCCAGAATCCGAAAAATCGCACCGACTTTGTGGGGATTGAACCCAGGTAACTCTGCGCAGGAGACGAGCATCATATCCCCTACGCCACTGAGCTGGCTATATTACAAGTATTATCCGGTGTCCGTATTGAAAAAGATTTTCAGATTATACTACGATAAGTCTGTTATCAGTGACGAATAATAGGCCCGACATAGTGGTGTATGATAAGAGAGCTAGAACAGCTATGCCGGTGTACACACAACCAAATTTATATGGAATCACTCGGTATTTCACATTATTGATTGTTTTTATCCATGGATCTTTGACTACTTGTGAAGAGTGAAGTTTTTTGTTGTGAAAAAACTGGACAGTATGATAAAAAATGTTAAGTTATCACCACATGTTCGACATATTGTACTCAGTCGTCACTAAGATTTGAAACTGTGAATTTCGGAATTTAAAAAAGCCTGTAATTATAATTGAAAATGCCTTACGTTGGATTGTCCGATGTGCATAGGGGTCGAATAATTGCTCTCGTTGAATAAGGGGTGACACAGAGAGATATAGTGGCCACAATGGGTATCACAGGGGGTGATTTGAAAAACCTATGCCCGATACGTGAACTACAATCTCTGCAAAATATGCCTAGAAGAAGTCGTAGAAAGATCACTTCTGAAGAACAAGACCGCTTTTTGTGCTAAATTTCAAGAAGAGACCCTAGTGCGTCGCACCCCATACTCCAAAGGCAAAATTTGGATGCATCAGGCTTCAGTGTATCAGTCGAAATGATACGTCAAACACTTCGTTCGAGCGGTTTATACAGCAGAAGGCCCTGAAGAGTTCCAGAGCTAACCAGACAATAAAATATTAACCGATTTAATTGGTGTATCGAGCACCAATTGGAATATTGAGAATTGGCGAAATGTTCATTTTTCGGATGAGACCAGAATTGGTGTTCAATCACATGACCGCCGGATTCGGGTTTTAAGGGGTCGTGGAAGACAATCTAGACTCCGAGCAGCAAGACAAGCAGTGGCATGTGTTTGGGTGGCATTAGGCTGGGAGGCAACACAGATTTGATTTCGTTTCATGCAAGTGTAACGGCTAGAAATTACGTGGACCTAGTGCCGGAGCCCATAGTGATACTCTGGCGAGGTGGCCACGGTGAGAGTTTCACTATTATTCAAGATAATGCTCCTCCGCATACCAGCAACCTAACCTATCTTCCCTATTCAAAAAATTTGAGTTTTGTGTGTAAAATAAAATCACCGCGTGTTGAAAGATGTCCTCCTTCTGACAAAAATGGACCTGTATTTGCTTTCTGTCCGGAAACGAATAGTTTAGCAGGTGAGATAAAAAACACAAGGTTTAACTTTTATCTACACTTTATTTGAAGAAATTCGACGACGTTTCGCTGACACAGCAGCTTTATCAAGAATGACAAACTGAATGAAGAGTATGGTATTATAAACAAATCGTAGAACAAGTTGGATGAATAACCGGAAAATCCACACCGAGCCATTGTACAGTTAGTATGAAAGGCAATAAAAACTAATTAAACAAGTTAAGTAGGGGTGAATAATTCACATCTACCTGCTCATCCAAAAGCTGGTCCGAATGTTTGTATCTATTTATTTCTAATGCTTCTAGGAGATCTAATTTTGAACTTTTCGATTTTATATGTAATATGTCAAAGTTTTTATTGAATTAATGGTTTTCTTTTATTAGGTGGTTTGAATAATTGAATCAGATGTATTTTCATCGAAGTTACGTTTATGTTCAGATGTTCTTATGCCAAAACTCCTATAGGTCCTACCGATATAAATTTTATCACAAGAACCGCAATTGAGTTTATAGATTCCTGATTTACTTGAGTTTTCAACACGAGATTTATTATTTTTAATATGTTTACCTAAGTTATTAGAAGTTTTGAAAGTTATATTAAGATTTTGTTTGACGAGAAAGGATTTAATATTTGTACTTGCAGAACCGCAGAATGTTAAACTGTTGAATATTTTATAGTCTTTATGAATAGGATATACTTCATTTATTGCTTTCTGATTAGAAAAAATAGACATGGTTCTGGAACGTTTCACTGTACATAATCTATTTTCTTTACAGGAACGGTGACATCTCAGCTTTGCAAGTAGATGCAATAGTCAATTCTACGAACGAGTCGATGACTGATAGTAATCCAATAAGTGACCGTATATTTCAAAGGGCTGGTTCGGAGTTGAAAGAAGAAATCAATTTAGATATAAGAGGTGAGTACGTTTCGATGGATATAAAATGCAATCATCAAAATTACATTGTCTAGATCAGGGTTTCCCAACCTTTATTTCACTGAGCCTCCCCAATTAAAAAATAATATTCTCATGGCCCTTAAGTTCAAAAACATTAAAACACACAATTTTTTCCACAACTATATTATTTATTTGAATTAAAATTAAAACAAAGAGTTCCATACAGATATTTGTAGATATTTATGTTTTAAGGATCTAATAAGAGAAGATATATGTATATACACTTGAAAACCATTAATTACTTTCACATTTAGGTAAATATGTTAGTTTCATTTTAATTATTAAATACTAATGAGATACTTGAGCTTGCATGTTCTGTACCAGTATGTCGATTCTGGGTTCAGTCTTTGCTAGAGCAATGGTTAAATCACTATCGACGGCAAGGCGATTTCGCTGTTTAGTTTTAAAAGTCTGTCTCACATGAATATGTGGTCGAAAATGGAATAATTATTCTCAAAGTGAAGCAATTTTGGGATTAACAAGAAATCGTTTGACCCAAAATTTCTCTAATGTCAAGAGATGGAAGTCATCTTTCATGGTCTAGTCAGCCTTCATGTCTAGAAATTCTTCCTGAACATCTTCAGGCAAATCTGAGACATCGACCACAAATGGGTTTCTGGTCATGTGCCATATTGGTGACTCGGAATTAACATCTCGATAGTACAGGTGAAATTCGTTTTCCAATGTTTGTAGACGAGTTTCTATTTCAAATTTCAAATCATTATCCAGTTTTTGATCATTAATCGCTTCGGATAGCCGTGAAAAAGGAAATGTGTTTTCAGCAGATACCTTATTTTTCCAAAGTTGAAGCTTTGATATGAAACCTTGAATATGATCATAGTTACTAATCAAATTGATTCAGGGCCTCGAAAATATCAGCTAAATAGGCCAGCTTTCACTGAAATTTTTCATCTTTGAATAGTTGCATAAAATTATAATTTTCTTTAAATTCAAGAAAGAGGATGACTCTTCTCTTAATTCATAAAGGCGAGCTTACATGTTGCTTTTTGACAACCAGCGCACTTCTGTGTGGAATAGGAGGACCTTGTGATCAGAATCGAGATCCTCGCAAAGCAAAGTGAATAGCCGACTGTTCAATGCACTACTTTTGATGTAGTTAACGATCTTTATGGTAAAGTTTAAAATCTGGCATAAATTCTGTGGCAAAGTTTTCGAAGTCAAAGCTTCCCGATGAATAACACAATGCGTACTAACTAAGGCGGGGTTCTTTTCCTTAGGTTTTTGAGCCAAGTCTGATCGTGAACCTATCATTGCAGGAGCGCCGTCTGTGCATAGTCCAATAAGTTTATTCCAATCCAAGTCATTTCTTTCGATAAAGTCCGATATTGAATTGAATATAACTTCAGATTTAGTGCCTGCTGCTAACGATTGGGAGTGAAAAATCTCTTCCTCAATGTGATCTCCGCTGACATAAACACCTCAAAAAAGTCTAGGGAACACTTCTGAATATCGATATATCGTATCCAGAACAATTAATATGGATAATTTTTTTTAAGAAATGAACACCTGCATCAATTTCTCACCAAATTATGTAGAGTGCCGCAACAGATTCCAGTTTTTTTTATAAAAAACTAAAAATGCAGCAGATGCGACGCTGCTTCGTAATCATTTCATGTATTCAGTGTTTGAAATCAGTTAGTTGGCACTTTGTTCCTGTTGTAAGCACAAATAAAAGATTCAAGTTTTGTGATTCGACCATGGAAAGACGACATTTGACTAGAGAAGAGATGTTACGAGCCGTTGGCATGCTCCAAGCAGGGAGCTCACAACGTAAAGTATCCAGGGTTCTGGGAAGTAGCCCAAGTGTCATAAACCGTTTATGGTCGCGTTTTAATGAAACAGGTAGCGTAGAAGAACGCCATACAGGTCGTTTCACGATTATTACAGTCGCCCAAGACAGATTTTTGGTTTTACAAGCCAGAAGAGATCGTACTGCCACAGCATCTCAAGAGCTATCACGAGTTCATAATGTACAAATTTCCGATCTAACTGTTAGAAATCGACTGCACGAAGGTCAACTCCACTCCAGACGTCCTTTAAGAGTTCCATAACTGACCCATGGAAATCGCGCTGCTTAGCTTGGTGCCAAGAACACGTAAACTGGGATCAAGAGAGGTGGGCCCCAGTTCTCTTCAGTGATGAATCTAGATTTAGTTATATGCCGATTCGGGATATGGAGGGAACCTGGAAAGCAAAACCGTCTCCAGCATGCTCGAGAAGTTGTTAGACAGGGAGGCGGATCAGTGATGTTTTGGGGAGGTATACGCCTTGGTGGAAGAAGTGACTTTGTTTTCATACAGAAAAACCTCACGGGAAATTCTTACGCAAATGAGATAGTTTTACCTGTAGTGATACCGAATCTCCTAACAATGGGTCAAAATCCACTCATCCAACAAGATAATGCCCCTCCTTATCGTTCAAGAGTTGTCTTGAACGTTCTTGAAGAGAATGATATCGATCTTCTACCGTGACCATCCTGCTTCCCAGATCTGAATCCTATCGAGCATGTGTGGGACACCCTAAAAAGAAATCTCCTACGTCAAAACGTCTTCCATCATGGACAGGAGCTTCGATTAGCAGTTCAGGGGGCTTGGAATGACTTAGGCCAAAATGTAATAGACAATTTAATATTGAGCATGCCGCGACGATGCCAAAGTGTCATTAATAACAGAGGTGGGCCTTCTGGTGCTTCCAAATCGATTCGAAAATATCAGTTCAGGATTTTTTTTGTGTTTTACCAAATTTCGTCATTTTCAAATTTCAATTTTTTTTATAATTGGTGCTTTGGAGAAGTCAAATATTATCATATATTATTATATAATATTTATTATTTGTTTTCTTGAGAATACATTACATACAATACATCCTAAAAAACCGAAAGATTTTTATAAATTCGAATCATCAAATTCATATTTTAAAGATATTGGTAAGTGTTCCTTGACTTTTTGAGGTATTTATCTAATATAAGTGATTTGTTGTGCACAATTAACGATGTCTGTGGACTCATCACAACTAATGGCAAAAATGGTGATAGTTTGACTTTATTTATAATTTGTAATTTTATGTCTGATGCAATATCGTCGATTCTTCGCTTGACAGTGTTATTAGACAGAGATATGGAATTAATTTTTTGCTTTGATTCTTCTTCTAATATTATTTTCTTGGCTTTAAGGATACATGGTTTGATTAAATCCTCCCCGATGGTGTGAGGTTTTTTTTGTTTTGCTATCAAAAAAGCTATTTCAAATGAAGCTTTGAGATATTTTGATACATCTGCATGATAACTTCCTGATTTATCCAATCTCATGCGCTTGAGTGATTCTGCCTTGAATGAAAAAAACTCTTTAGATTTCGAAACCAGAGTAGGATGTTGCTGTTTCGAATGCCTCTCAAGGCGAGTAGGCCTCATGCTATCATTGCTCAAAACTTTCATGCACATTACACACTGCGTCAATTGTAGCTCGTCTTTTTCTATGAAGGTAAATCCAAATTTAATATAATCTTCCGAAAACTTTTAGCTGCCATTTCTAATCTGTAACAATAGTACATACACATTTATACTAAGCTTGAGTGACGTACCTAGTCGCGAATGACGTTGTTTCGAAAAACATTTTCAATGCCTCATACGTTCGAATCCTTAAAATCGAAATTCGAAAACATCATGTGGCAGTGAAAATGTTTTTCGAAACAACGTCATTCAAGCCTATGATCATTCGAACCTGTGTGGTTGTGGGAAAAATATCGCACCAGTGCGGCGTATTTCGCAGCAGCGGCGTTCGAACCTACATAAATGTTCAGAATGTAACCCATTCCGTACATATACTTGCGAGATAAAATTAAAAAAAATAATTACTTTATTTATGAATTAGATATCTCAATCTCATTTCAAAATTTTATCGCCTCTGCCAATATGGTTGAATATTGAAATAATTATTTGAATACTATTGCGATTTAATGACACAATAACTTAAGAAACTTACCTTTTATTAAAGTGACGACACAATTTCACTTCTAAATATCTCACAAACAACAATTTCACATTTAAGTATTTGTTAACAAAAACGCAACTTGGAGCGAACGAACTAAGTACTGACAGTACGAGTACGATCCGTAAATGCTCCCAATTGTTTTACGAGTGATAGATGGATTGCAAGGGGGAAGGTAGGGCGGGGATGCGCGAGAGTGTCAGGTTGTGACTTGTCGAAACTTGTATATGTGAGCGCAATACACACTGAGTCCGCCGGGCCGACGACATATGTCGGCAACTTTTTGTCTTTGATTTGATTCTTTTCATACAGGACGACGGGTCTGTCGGCGGCCCGGCGGGCTTATAATAATAATAATAATAATAATTTATTGATCCCTCAAGACATCACAAGTATGTATAGGACAGGTCAATAGAAAAGACATTTAGACAATATCTAAATCAACACATAGAAACTCATTCACAGTATAAAAACATTTTGCTAAAAGTAAATTCTTAACTGCTACCTTAAATCTATTTACACTTAGACCCTGTATATGCCGTGGAAGATGATTGAACAATCTGATACCCTGGTACAGGGCGACATTTCAAATCTAGAAGTTCTGTGTTTAGGGATACATAATGTTTCCTTATTTCTAGTATTGTGGGAATGAAAGTTAGAAAGTTTAGTCATGTTACTTTCATTCTCTTTAATATAAACGAGGCATCTCAAAACGAAAATAGACGCCAATGTGAGGATACCATTCTTCAGGAACAACGGTCTACATGAAGCTTGTGGAGCTGTATCGAACATCATTCGCAGAATTCTTTTCTGGATGATGAAAACTCTACCTACGTCTGAGGAATTTCCCCACAGTAAGATATTATAGGACAGGTGACTATATACCAAACTGTAATAAACGTTCACAAGGGAACTTAGAGGTAGTGAACTCTTGATTCTATTTAGGGCATAATAGGAACTATTCAGCCTCTTACAAATCGCATCGATATGTGCACCCCACTTCAGATTCCTATCGATGTGAACGCCGAGGAATTTAGTGGTGTCCTTCGAAGAGATGACTGTATCTAAATACCTTATTGTTATGCTACCCTGATCACAAGACGACGGAGTGAAGTGAATGCATTCCGTCTTGTTGACATGGATCATAATAGCATTAAAATGGCACCATTCTACGAAACTCTCTACCAGCAGCTCGCATAACTTTTGAAGCTCCTCAAGAGTCTCAGCAGTAATAGCTATGGAAGAGTCATCAGCGAACAGTATCAACCAGATTATTTTGATAATAAATTGCGAATATTAGATTTTCTGTAGAATATTTTTTCAAATTTGGTGGCAGATCGTTGATGAATAACAGAAATAGAAGTGGCCCCAAGACAGAACCCTGGGGTACTCTAATTTACAGTACTGTTCATTTGAGAACGAGTTGTGAACCCTGATTGAGGCAGTTCTGTCCTCCAGATAACTACGAATCCAGTTCAAGAACACGCCTCTGAATCCAAGATTATAACATTTATCCAATATAAACTGGATAGCAAGACTATCAAACGCTTTAGACAAGTCAAAGAACAATCCAGCAACATATTGACCATTATCAAGGCAACGATAGACGAACTCCACGAACTGCAATGCTCCAGTTTGAGTCGAGCGGCCGGTTCTGAAACCATGTTGTGCAGTATCAAGTATTTGAAATTTATCTAGGTACTTCATCATTCTATCAAACACTATTCTTTCGAAAACCTTGGAAAAGACATTTAAGATAGATATAGGTCTATAGTTCATGATATCGGTACATCATCCTTTTTATGAATAGGAATGACGATTGCTTTTTTCAGAATACGAGGAAATACGCCTGTGCTAATTGACAGGTTAATAACATGAGCGAAATGTCGGCTGATATCGGTACCTATCATCTTCAGAATTCGTGCTGAGATGAAATCAACACTAGAACCTTTGTTGTTTTTGAGTGATCTTATAACATCATGGATTTCATGCTCCAGGACTGGGAGGAAGAAAAAGGTTGTGTCTAACATACGTGACGTCGTACATGAGGATGACATTGAGTCTTTATAATAACTGTTGAGGGAAGATTCGGCAACTGTAGTGAAATGATAAGCGAAAATCTCAGCCAAATCCTTGGGATCGTTATGTGTGTATTGCGCTTAAGTACTATTTCCCGAAATTAAACGTACCGAAAACGCCCCCCCTGGTATTCCACTACGCCCCCCTGGTTGGGAACTCCTCGTCTAGATCGTATCTTGAAGTATGTTTTTTAATTTACTTATTGCGAAATGGAGCGTTACTCCTTGATTCGTCTCAATAAGCTGCGTAATTGATGCACAGGTGTCCCAAATTCAATGGGTTTCTAGGGCAGTTATATGAAAAATTACAGACAAAAAAATTACCCCCCTTTGCCGGTCTCGATTTTCGATGAAACGTCATTTCAGTTATCATTCATTGATTTCAAACTATTCCGGAATTTTCGTTTTTTCGGGATTTGATCAAATAACCATATCTTGGACAAGTTAATATTCTCAAATTATTTAGGTGGTTTTTTAAATAGAATTCAGAGTGAAGAGTGAAACTTTTTTTTTACAGAATGTAGGACAGGTGATGTGATAGTAACTCAAGGTCACGCTTTGCCAGCGAGGTATATAATTCACACTGTGGGACCTAAGTACAATATAAAATATCAATCAGCATCGGAAAATACGTTACACTATTGCTATAGGTAAGTAAAATCTGTTGTAGTCTATACTAGTGTACCCGTCGGATTTTCCATTTTTACTTAACGTATAATATACTGAACGCGTTTTTATGATGAACAATTTTGAAATAATCACTTACCGCGAAGTTAGACAGGAGTCTTAAATTATTCGGTCGCCCCCGTACATTAGATTTTGCGACTAGACATCGATGTAACAGCATTTTCAATCATAATTCTCTTAGAGATGTCAGATTGTGTTCTGTTCGCGTAAAATGGCATCGTCAATCGTATTTAAAGTTCTGTAGGGACAGTGAAAAAGGTGAAAACGGAATGAACAAATTGCTGTCCAATGATAATTGTTGTACTTATATACACTGCGCCAAGAAATTAACGCACAAAATTGAAAATTCACGAGCATCAACGAATGCTCGAAAACAATCGATATGAAATTATGATATGAATTGAAATGAAACTGATAATGAAAAATGTAAAACTTTGAGAGAATTCTGTGACTATCAGAAGGCTTTCATTTCCTGAAATATTTCGTGTTTTCGAGCCTACTGATCTAGCGGATTTCTCTTCTTTGTGCAGTTTTATTAGTCCGTATAACTTTGGAGATTGGGCGATCATTGGAATCAGTTTTCTCATTTCCCATTCTATATGTGCTAGGTAATCTGTATGTTCCAATCCTTGTTTCATGTCTTATGAATGATTAGGTCGGATACTTAGGTATTTCCATTATGTTCAGTGTTTCTCATATATCTTATATTCGTTCTTTATATTGGTCTTTACTGAGGCATACGAAGCTGTTGCCTGTATCAGTTATTTTACTTCTTGGGTCGAATGTTGAACTCTAATTTTTTCAGCAATCTTATGTTTATGGAGAATAGGATCGTAGATGATGCTTTTGTGCTTCTGAATATTCAGTTCGACTTGGATTCCAATCTCTCTTTAGTTGATTTAATTCTTTTGATCTTTGGAATGAATTTTGGCCCTTTGTCTAACAAAGCTATCTGTTTTTCATTGAAATTACTGTTTGATATGTAGACGAATCTTGGGAGAAACGGTTGTATCCATAGTTTCGATGAATGCTAAATCGGTTACTGGTTGCTGGGTGTTTTGGTTGGCGTATTTTTTATCAAATAAGGTATAAAGTTTTCTTTCAAATTGTCATATTTATTTTTGGACCTCTGGTTAATTTTTATACTAATTCTATATTCGAGACAATCAAACTACACTCAACCAAATTTGTATGGAATCACCCATATTTTGAATATTACCTCGAGGAATTTTGGAAAGGATTATTACAGTTGATCCTTTCTGAGATATTTCAATTGAAGAAAAATAGATTAAGATTCATTTTAAGAAAGAAACAAATAAAAGAAAATAAGAGATGCAAAAAAATTGAAAATTGTTTTCTCACAGAGAATGTGTTTTTTTTCTCGACCTCAGTAGCTTGTATTATCTCCTCTTGCCCTAATACAAGCCTGAATCTGTCTAGACCTCCTCTGAGGTTATATTCTGCCACTCTTCTGTGGCGGATTGGATGAGCTGTTGTGGGGTTCTTGGATTATCCTGGCTCGATCTAATTTTCCTTTTCAGATTATCCCATGAATATTCAATAGGATTTAGGCTTGGAGAGCAAGCTGGCCAGTCCAAAAATAGCGATTTCCTATGTTTCAAGATAATGTCGCGCGAGGTTGCTGGTATGCGGAGGAGCATTATCTTGCATAAAAGTGGAATTCTCACCCTGGGCACCTCGCTAGAGTCTCACGTTGCGCTTCAGCACTTGGTCCACGTAATTTCTAGCCGATACACTCGCAGGGAACGCAATCAAATCTGTTTTGCCTCCCAGCAAAATGCCACCCCAAATCATCACACCGCCCCCTTGGTATTTCGGAATTTGTCTTGCTGCTCGGAGTCTACCTAGTCTTTCACGACCCCTCAAAACCCGAAACCGGCGGTCATCTGATCGAACACCAATTCTGGTCCCATCCGAAAGAAGAACATTTCGCCAATTCACGATATTCCCATTTTGGTGCTCGATACCCAATTAAGTTTGTTAATTTTTTGTTATCTGGCTAGTTCTGGAACTCTTAAAGGGCTTTCTGCTGTATAAACACCTTGAATGAAGTATTTGACGTATCGTTTCGACTGATACACTGATGCCTGTAGCTTCCAGAAATTGCATTTGGAGTAGGGGTCTAGGTAGGGTCTCTTCTTGCAATTTGGCACAAAAAGTGGTCTTGTTCTTCAGAAGTGATCTTCCTACGACCTCTTCTAGGCCTATTTTGCAGAGATTGTAGCTCCACGTATCGGGCGTAGGTTTTCGAAATCACCGCCCATTGTGGCCGCTATATCCCTCTATGTCACCCCTTCTTCAACGAGAGCAATTATTCGGCCCCTCTACACATCAGACAATCCAACGTAAGGCATTTTTATTTATGATTATAGGCTTTTTTAAATGTTGAAATTCACAGTTTCGAATCTCAGTGACGACTGAGTACAATATCCCGAACATGTGGTGATAATTCAACATTTCTTATCATACTATCCAGTTTTTTCACAACAAAAAACTTCATTCTTCACAAGTAGTCAAAGATCCATGGTCGAACATCAATAATGTGAAATACCGAGTGATTCCATATAAATTTGGTTGTGTGTACATCCAGAAAGAATGAATTTCGTCGTAATCCCAGAGGTTTATCGATGCTCTTCAACATTGAATAACTGTTATTATTTTCGACATAATCATCCTTTCACTGCGAATGGTAGTACGCCAATAAACAATGGAACTAGCATAAATCATAGAAAATTAGGTAAATTTACTACCTATTCAATTATAACCGATCTGCATGCGTGCTATAGACGAGCAATTTTAGTGTTTCCGAGCACGCCAGGCAATATAGGGTTTTAAGGGTTGGCAGTTTCGACAAATGATCTGCGGTTTCTCTGATGATCAACATGTGAAAACGAACAATCGATAAGTGGGTTCTTCAACAGCTGTGAAAGAGCAGTGGGTTTTGACGGAATACTGTTCTCAAAACATTTGTTACAGAATTTGTGTCTATTTTTAACTCTCTGCAACTAAGAGGGGACATACCTCGAATTCAGCTTAGTTATTTATTTATTCGAATGAAGAAGAGAGAATCGCATATTAAAGAAACTATATTGCTTAATGTCAAATTTCGATGTGAATCCAAAACATGATCAGAAGAAAGCACAGTATGTAGAATACACGCTTACAGATGACTCCACATTTTGTCTTTTATTAGGATTCACGTTGATTAAACGAAAGTTACAGACATTTTAGAAGAATAAATAATAATAAAGATTTTTGTTTGAACGGTATTGTGTTTAGAAAGTAAAAATCTACTTCAGAAATTTATTTTGGAGCAAACAGAGTGTCAATTTGCTATAAAAAATTTTGGGAGGTTTTTTCAGATTGGTAGATCACTTTTTGTTGAAGATTCAAGAGCGTCCTAAACTCTGCTATAATGTATTTAAATAATGAGTTTTTTGGTGAGTAGTCACAATGTTTTTTCTTTCCGTAAAAATTCATGAAAATAGGCTCTCACATCATCGCATGCTCCTTCGGCCAGAGAGAATGAATACTTTTTCCTCTCGTTTTCTTATTGTTCAAGGATAACTTTATTGATGAATTGAACTAGATTATCTCCATTTTATACAGGAGTGACTCAAAGAAATTATTGAATATTGTAATTTTAAAATATATCTTGATTTTTCAAATGGAATATCTCGTATTTTATTATTCATGTCAACGCATAAAATATTGTGCCTTTTTTTAGCAGAAGTAAGCTTATCTTTGTCTTCGACCATCGAAATAAAAAAACTAAAATAATAAAATCAGAGCTTGCGAACGAAGAGTTTATCGGTACATATCATTATACTTGATCAAAAAATTGAGATATTTTAGGGTAGTCGTGTATTAAATACGTAATAAATTGGTTTTTGGTGAGATGATCTACAAGGTGTTGAACTATTTCAATAAGTGTTCGAAATATTGCCCGTTTCTTTGTAGACACAACTCAATTCTTCTGAGGAAAGACCGTTGAACTCTCGACAACATTTGCGGATTAACTGACTGGAAGGCGTTGACTATTCTTTGTCTCATATCCAACTGTGTTGTATCTGGTAACAGATGCACTTCACATAACCCCTAGAGAAAAAATCTAGACTTGTAAGGTCCGTAGACCTAGCTGGTCATCTAACAGGACCACCACGTCCTATTCATTTGTTTGGAAATACATGATTCAAATGCTCCCTAATCTGATGTGAGTAATGTGCCGGTGCTCCATCCTGTTGAAACCACAAATCTTGTCTTATATGCTCTGCTACATCGGCAAGTAAAACTGGTAGATGATTTTGCAGAATATCTAAATACATTTCACTATTGAGGGGCCCGTCGAAAAAGTGCGGCCCAATTAGATATCCATCTACTATAGCGGTCCATCCTTTCAAGGACCAACGATGCTGGTGATCTACTTGATTTGTCTCATGAGTTGTGGATTTTCCGTGGCGTAATAATGAAAGTTGTGCATGTTAACAAGCACATTCTTGTGGAAAGTTACCTCGACCGAAAAAAGAACTCTGCTAAACATATTTGGATTTTCCGCTACTTTGTTACTTACCCAACTGCAAAAATTGATTCGATTTTCATAGTCTTGATTGTTCAGTTCCTGGTGCAGCTGTACATGATATGCATGAAATTTATTCACTTTCAAGATTTTCTGGACGGAAGTGTGACTTAAATCTGTTAACTGAGAAATCTCTCTTTGGCTTTTATATGGATCCTCTGTCACTGTCAACAAAAATGATAACTGGTTGTCTTCAGCTGTAGCAGTTTTTTCATGTTTGTTGTAAGCGATATTACTCGTTTCGATAAATCTAATTAGAAGTTTTTCAAGGCATCTTGCATCAGGATGCCTCTTATCAGGAAATCTTTGTGCATAAACTCTACTTGCCAACAAAGACTTTCTTTCACACTCATCCAGAATAAAAGTCATATCAACCATTTCTTCTTTGGAGAACTTCATGGCTGTCAATTGAGAAAATTGGGTTCAAACTTCACTTCAACAATGTTTAATAACGAAACACTGATAAGTTCACCATGTAAAATGCAGAATATATGTCTGGACACCTGACAGAAGGAACAAATGATAAAAAATGTCAACATATACCTCGATTTACGAGGTATTGATTTTATCATTCGTTAAAAGGATTATCTTGTTTAGGTTTCATTTTTAACTATTTGAATCATTACAGAAAAAAAACTTGTGTGCGAATAATGATGCATGTTGATGAGTTTGATACGGTTTATAGAATTTTCATCAAAAATGTTTACAAATGATCGAATATTTCGAAAAGGATCGAAGATAAATATGAGTTTATTTCTGCCAAAGTATAGCACATTATTTTATGCGTTGACATGAATAATAAAACCACACAAGATTTTTATAGAAAATTGGCACACCTATTTACTGCAAAATAAATTGCTGAAGTAGATTCTTACTTTCTAAATACAATACCGTTCGAACAAGAATGAAATCTTCAAGAGTGTACGAGCTACAGAGCACCGCGCCACTGGTGAATCACCCAGTGTACGATTTGCTTTGTTTATTTATAGAAATTAATTTTCAACGAAGATGAAGTAGAATACAGGGTGGGGCGTAATTGAAGGGCGTTTTTAAATGAGAATAACTCAGCTGTTTTTCAACGTATAATATTTTCAGTTGCGTAAAATGAGAGATTGAATGCTACCATATAGTGTAAAAGAAGTGAAAAAAATCATGTTCTGAAAAAGACATCAGGCAGATGCAGTACTCTCTAACAAATCGCTCTTTATTGCCTTAACATCTCTTGTGATGGCTTCTTTCAACTCTTGCAGATTTCGAGGTTTATCGACGTAGACCTTAGCCTTTAGGATTCCACACAAAAAATAATCACAAGCAGTGAGGTCCGGGAAACGAGGGGGCCACGGCACATCTCCAAAACGAGAGATTACATGACCAGGAAAAATGCAAAGCACAACTTCCATTGAAGCTCTGGAGGTATGTGCCGTGGCACCATCCTGTTGGGACCAAACATTTCTTCTGTTCATTCTTCGTCGTCGCAATTCTGGGATATAAAAGTTCTCCAGCATGAAAACATATCACCCACAATGTACAGTTACAGTTGGCCTTTTCTCATCCTCGTAAAAAGAATGTCCAATCACCCCCAAGACGGCTCATAGCGCACCAATTGGTGACTTCCTCACTGTAAAGTGGTGACTGATGCAGTTTGCGGGGGTTTTCTGCTGCCCAATATCGGCAGTTCTGTTTATGTACTCAACAGCTAAATGAAAATGAGCCTCATCACTCATCATTATCGTTGGTTCATTTTCATCAGCGATAATCGTTTGAATTCTCTCGGCAAACTGCTGGCGTTGTGCAAAATTTCCTTCATTCAGATTCTGGACAACCATGAGCGTATAGGGGTGAAGCGGAGGACTTGATGTAAAATTTTACAAACAGTTCGACTATTCATTTGGAGTGCTGCAGCTCGTTTTCGGACGGAGCGCCCTGGGCTTTCAATTATGGCTTGTCTCACTCTTTCCACGGAAGCTAGTGTCCTTAAACTTCGGCGGCGAACTTGAAGTTTCGCATTCATTTCTGATGCAGTCGCTCTGCAATTGTGTTTCGGAACTGAAGCGTTGCGATCAATGTTGAAGCGCTGGTGGAAGCGCCGTTGCACGTCATTGCCAAACGCAATTGCGAACGCATGGTGCTCCCTTGACCAGATAACCATGGCGAACTAAATGGTAACTCCTGAGTCGAATTACCTCAGCTGCTCTCCTCTAATGCAATCTCGCATCAAAATATCACTCTCGGTATTCGCTAAAATGTACGAAAATTCCTATCATTTATATTTCTATTGGCTCTAATTGTTCTTCAGGAGCAAAATAGAGAAATAAAATCTGAAGCTAACCAGTAATTCATTCAAAAAGTAACATATTATTCTAAAACTTGAAAATAACTCCTCAAAAAGCATAAAGTATCTAGGGTTTCATCTGCCAGCCGACTTCGAATGCTGCATGCCAGATAACCAGCTGAGGAGAACGCTCGTTCTGCCTCGACACTTGTTGGTACTACAGATAAAAGACATTGGTGAAAGAACTGTAGATTATGTCCTTTTGATTCATACAAATTGATTTCTTTCTTCAAAGGTGCCACACGTTTTTGCGAACGCTCTTTCGATGCCATTTCCAATTCCTCATCAAGACTAAGAGAAGCGTTCGCCATTTCAGGCTTTAAATTTTTTTTACTGCAGCTAATGGAATTGAATAGTCATCATCACTTTCATTCATGGCTTCATCTGCAACTGAAGATGTAGAGGGTTCGTTTTCTATATTGACTGTAATATTGTCATCTCTGGTACTGTTCTTGTGTAATCTTCTCATTAACTTTATTATTTTTGTTTTGATTGAAGATTTTGGAGGCAGTTTAAAAGTTTGATCACTTGCAGATTGATTGAAATATACGTCCTATTGGACAGGGTCTGTCAAATGATACAATGCTGCGGTCATAATTGTTCGGCGTTCATTAATCCGAGCTTTCATGGATCAGCAAGTTTTTGAGCTACAGGTGTTCCGAGTTCTTCTAACTTTTTCACCATAAATTGCAGAGTAGCTTCGGCAGTTAACAAATCTGAATTTCGACGACATAGTACTTCCACTGCCAGTTTTATAGGCTGAAATACGAGTTCTAAATCTGATAAAGCACGATATTCTTCGTCTGAGAAACTATGATTTGTATTCGATCCAAGACTGCAATCAATCAAGGCTTTGCTTACACATTGCTTCATCTTATTGAAGGTGGAAATCATATCTGCAAGACTAGACCAGCGTGTTTTACTGTCCAGCACGAGTTGCACATTTTTGCTGAATTCGTCCTTCATATATTTCTTAAGAATGTCATTCTTCTATGGTGATTTTTTTTAGAAGTTTGACTACATGTCTTTCTTTTTTGATAAGGTGATCAAATTCTGGCACTAAGTCAACTTCATATACAGTGGGTAATCTGCAGTCAAATCCTTCATTATCAATAATGTCATCGAATTCTTAATCGTCAAACTTCTCCTCATCTGACTGAGCTACGACTGTGTCTCTTGTACTTTCTTTTTGCGTTTCGGCGTCACGTTTGGATTTGTAAATCACATCTATAACTCCCAATTGAATACCGTGAGCGTAGCATAGCTGGTGAAGAGGATTCATAAGTCACCCAACTTTCACCATTACACTGGCCCCATCTGTATTAATACCTACTATATCTCCATCTAATGACACGACATATTCTGATAATTTCTTCTTCAAAATAGTTATGCAACTCTCTGCAGGCATGCTTTCTACTATGCGCACAAGATCCAAATTCCAGAACATATTTTTATGAAAATGTATGAACATTCACATTCATGAAACGCCTGTTTTTGCATGAAGTCCATTCATGGAAAGTAAGGCTGAATCTATGGTTATTCTTTCTTAGATTCTTAGGATCCTGCGAAACTTTCATTTTCAAACTCATGCCATAATCTATAACAATCTGTTTTATGGAATTAGGCGATGTAGGTAATTTGTAGTCACTAGTCGCAAATAATTCTGTCAAGTCTTTCGTCGTGCAAAAAGATCTAAAAGTCATGCCATCTTTAGAAATCATCCTTGAAATTCTTTCCTCCAAAGAAACTTTTTGTAGGGACGAAAAGTAATCAGATATTTTCTGCCTCTTCGTACCGGTTGGAGGAGATAGCCTTACTGACCCGGAAGCATTGATCAACATTGAAAAATTTGATGGAACCAGAGTCATGTTTCCTGTCACTTTTTTATGAGAAGTATCAATTTTGTGTTTGGACAGTAAATGTACATGTAAGCCTTTGGGAGATCGTGCCGTTGTTTTCAAAATAGACTTATACAATTTGCACTGGGCAGTTTATCCATCATCTGCCTTCAAAAAGTATTTATGTACCTCTGATCCACTTTGAAACTCTTTATAAACTACCTTCGTTGTCATTTTAACACAAAACGAATAGACCGTGAGAACTTGAACACACAAGGAACCATTTTCAACTGTTATTGGAATAGTTTATAAATCTGCAGGTTGCCATACACTCTGACACGTCCAGGCTCGAAAACAATGAAAAATTTTCGACAACCGGAAAACTTCTCGCATTACTCATCTTTACCGCCCTGTGGCCCTAGCGCCACGTGTTGCCGCCGGGAATAGGTACATGATTTTGGGTGCGAGATCTCGGTATTGCAAGATCTTGGTATACCGATATTGCATTTCCTAGTTACGTGTACTACCCGTTCTAAAAACGCACTTCCATTATGGCCCATCATGATATTTTATACTTTTCACAATTTTATTCTCACTAACACGACCGGTTTCGACCGTCAAGTCATTTTCAAGCGGTCGACTACAAGAAACGACCTTACTTACAGTCTGTTAAGTAAGAGCGTATACGTCATAATTTATCGAAAAATTCATTTAAGAAGACCAGTAAATTCATTCAACATGTTACGAAGCAATGCGCAATCTCACCGCCAGCAATAATCGCTTGGCATCTTCTTGACATACTATCCACCAAATTTTCGGCATAGTCGACGGGAAATGCTTCGAATTTCTCGAGAAAGCTGAGAGTGAAGGTGAATCTTCCTCGAAGATTGTGCTTCATGCAGACCCAGACGTTCTCAAGGGGATTGATATCAGGTGATTGTGCAGGCCAGTCTAATGTGACAATGCCTTTTTCGCTTTTCCAGTCGGTACATAGGCGGCTGCGGTGCTTGGGGTCATTGTCCTCCTGAAGGATCCAGTTCTCGTTTTCCATCAAAAATTGACTTTTGGCAGTCGGTATTTAAAGATTTTTCGTGAATGTTGACCATTCCAGCAGCATTAAGGTTCTCGGTAGAGAGGTATAAAGTTTCAAAACTCATTTTGGAGAAGCATCCCTATGAATGAATTTTTATGGGATGTTGGACAAAAAGTACTCGAGGAGGAAAACCAAGCAAAAATTACATTATTCCAAATCACGATTATTGTTTTCTGTTGCCCAAGCTAGGCGTTTAGTAACGTGATTTTTAGACAACAGCGGTTTCTTTATTATGCTTCGCCATTTCAAATCATTTGCAAATAGTTAGGTGTCATATATTGAAACCTTTTCGATTCATTTTTGCTGGCCCTTCACGCAAGCTCAAGCCTAGATTTCGGGAAAACGAACTCACGATAGCTTTTTCATCCTTCTCGTCACACTCCCTGTTGAGTCCAGATCGGTGCAGAGGAAAACTGCCTCGAAGCTTTAGGCTCATCTTTCGCCACGTACTTTTTTCAAAAAGTTTCGACTTTCGATGGAATTTTCTCATAAATGCGTCAAAGGTAGAGATTATGTCCACTTGTTGACAAAACATATGGTTTTTACTATTTACCAACTGAAGAAAAATAATAAAGCCGTATACGCTCTTACTCAACAGACTGTATATAGATACTAGCCTAATTACAAATTAGGTGGTGGAGAGGTAATAATGTCCATTACTCATTAGAACAGCTTGTCGGGCAGAATTGATGACTACAGACGAAATACAACAAAGTTTCACTAAACCTATAGTTTAACCCTTAACTGGTATCATCACTTTTACGTACCTAACTGGTATCGTCGGGTCAGTTTTAACCCAGTGGTTTTAAAAGTGCCTGAGAGCTATAAATGCGTAAATACTCATAGTAATATATGTTATGGTATGTATTCAACATGATTATACACAAGGAGCTCTTCAAACGGAAACTCTTTCTTTTGGCAACACAAAGTCAATGAAAAAAAAAAAAACAAGAATTTTCCTAAAGAAAATAACGAAAACGGCTAAATCCTACAAAAACGAGGTACAACATGCATATGTAACCTAATAAACTTATAATATTTTCAAAAATCCACAGAAAACCTCATCGTATAAGAAAGCGTGCCATAACGTTTGTAGCACTTAATTTTCACATCTTGCATTTTTCACACAATACGGTAGATGCACTGTGGACCCTACAGACGTGTTTGGCACACATGCTGCATACTGTGGCATATGTAACATCTACGACGTTTCTTTCCCTTGGTACCGACATTAGGAACTCTAGGTTGAGTCGTGACGGCTGACTTTCATTTGTTATAGTGTCCTCACATTTTAAGATTCTTTGCATCACTGATCGAAGTTCCCTATGTTCCCTATATTCTCATATGAGGCTCAATCAGAGATTGTCCTAACTGCATAATGAAATTTCGTCGCTTCATACAAATTTGAGTTCCGGATTTGAACATTACATAAGAATTTACAGATGCTATGTTCATTACTGCATACCAAACGGTCAACGGCCGTCTTCTGGTTCATTTGCTGCTGCAAAACAACTGAGGATGATCGACATTTTCTAAAAATGCAGATTAGTTGTAGATACAAAATAACCCATTCAATTTCATTTAACTTTCATTAAGGTCTATCAGTGTAATTGCATTACAAACTGAAATAGAATATTCTGTAGTTGACATTTTGACAGTTAATTAAATCAAAATTCAAAAAGTATCGTAAGTTTCAAGTTGAATCCATTGAAATGGACTTGTTTCCAAACAATTTCTAACATGAACAAGAGGAAGTGTAAAAATGGAAAGGGTTCGAATGAGAAGAGGTCAAAGAAAACTAAATGCAGGAGTTTAAATATCATCCCCGATAACACTAAGAGCAGAAGTAACATCAAATCTAGACCGAATACACGATCTGTGACGAACATTTCGACAAACGCTCAAGAAAAGACTCCGATTTTAAGAATGGCAACAAGTAGCGCATCTAAGTCGCAAAAAGTTACCAATGTTCCCGTCGTTAGATCTGCCCGACCTTCGTCGAGATCAATTTTAATTTCGGATAGAAAAAGCGAAATCAAAAGATCGAACAGGAACAAAACGAAAAAAATTGCAAGTAACGACAAAAAATCTAAACCCAAATTGATGCTGGGAGAGACTGTAAAGCAACCACTAGGAAGTAGAACTAAGTCGTTCCGAAGAGCATTTAAAAAGACGCCAATTCTTCAAACTCAAGTTGCTATGCCGCCGGGTTACTATAGAAATCTAGCAAATGAACTACAGTTTTCCGACAGTATGTGCTCGAGGAATAAAAAATATTTAAAATTGGCCATTTCGGAAATGAGAACGGATACGTAAGGAATATAGGAACTTAAGATGTCATTATAAAAAAGAGATGATGAATTATACAATTTGAATAAAACGTTGATTTCAGGTTTTGATTGATACATTTTCGTTTCTTTCTCTAGCTTTGGTGGCTGAGAATGAGACGATTTTCGGATATTATTTTATACTAGTAAGCCACGTAGTTTGAGCAATGATTTTCTTGGAATATTCATAGCAACAACCATAGTACCTTGGAAATTCCAGTTTATCTGAACTCAAGGAGTGGGAAGCGGTTAGTAAAGCCCTAAAAAATTGATTGTCATTACAAAATATTACGTTATAAATGAGATAAAAAACACAAGGTTTAACTTTAATCTACACTTTATTTGAAAAAATTCGACGACGTTTCGCTGACACAGCAGCTTTATCAAGAATGACAAACAGAATGAAGAGTATGGTATTATAAACAAATCGTAGAACAAGTTGGATGAATAACAGGAAAATCCACACCGAGTCATTGTACAGTTAGTATGAAAGGTAATAAAACTAATTAAACAAGTTAAGCAGGGTGAATAATTCACATCTACCTGTTCATTCAAAAGCTTGTCCGAATGTTTGTATCTATTTATTTCTAATGCTTCTAGGAGATCTAATTTTGAACTTTTGATTTTATATGTAATATGTCAAAGTTTTTATTGAATTAATGGTTTTCTTTTTATTAGGTGGTTTGAATAATTTGAATCAGATTTATTTTTATCGAAGCTACGTTTATGTTCAGATGTTCTTATGCCAAAACTCCTATAGTTCCTACCGATATAAATTTTATCACAAGAACACCAATTGAGTTTATAGATTCCTGATTTACTTGATTTTTCAACACGAGATTTATTATTTTTAATATGTTTACCTAAGTTCTGATTTAATTATGTGGTTAACATGATTCGAATTCAACATGTTAACCACATTATTAAATCAGAAATATTGAATCTGTTGGACGTTTGCATTGAACAAAATTATTTTTCTTTCAACAACATCTATTACAGTAGTGAAAATGGTTTGATCATGGGAAATCCTTTGAGTCCACTTTTATCAGAGATTTTATGAATAATATTGAACAGAAAATTCATACACATCCACTCATTTCCAAATTTCTTTATTGGTACAGATATGTTGACGACATCTTAGTAGGTTTCATTGGAACTACTCGTCAATTAGACTTATTTCTTAATTTCATTAATTCCATCCATTTGAACATTAAATTCACGATAGAAATTGAACAGAACGATTCCATTAATTTTTGGACTTGAAAATCACTAAACAAAATAATAATCATGTTTTTTCGGTCTTTCGTAAACCAACACATACTGATACAATTATACATAACTACTCATTACATCCAATTCAACACAAAGTTGCAGCTTTAAACAGCATGGTACATCGGTTACTCAATTTACCTTTATCAGTAGAAGATTATAATAAAGAGTTAAACATCATCAAACAGATAGCCATTAATAATTCATATAATCCGGATATGATAGATCTAATCATTCGTAAAAACTGTATCAGAAAGCAATAAATGAAGTATATCCTATTCATAAAGACTATAAAATATTCAACAGTTTAACATTCTGCGGTTCTGCAAGTACAAATACTAAATCCTTTCTCGTCAAACAAAATCTTAATATAACTTTCAAAACTTCTAATTACTTAGGTAAACATATTAAAATAATAAATCTCGTGTTGAAAAATCAAGTAAATCAGGAATCTATAAACTCAATTGCGGTTTTTGTGATAAAATTTATATCGGTAGGACCTATAGGAGTTTTGGCATAAGAACATCTGAACATAAACGTAGCTTCGATAAAAATAAATCTGATTCAAATTATTCAAACCACCTAATAAAAGAAAACCATTCATTCAATAATAACTTTGACATATTACATATAAAATCAAAAAGTTCAAAATTAGATCTCCTAGAAGCATTAGAAATAAATAGATACAAACATTCGGACAAGCTTTTGAATGAGCAGGTAGATGTGAATTTTTCACCCTACTTAACTTGTTTAATTAGTTTTATTACCTTTCATACTAACTGTACAATGACTCGGTGTGGATTTTCCTGTTATTCATCCAACTTGTTCTACGATTTGTTTATAATACCATACTCTTCATTCTGTTTGTCATTCTTAATAAAGCTGCTGTGTCAGCGAAACGTCGTCGAATTTTTTCAAATAAAGTGTAGATTAAAGTTAAACCTTGTGTTTTTTATCTCACTTATATCATGGATCTACATCAAGTAACGGCCTCCACAATTCAAATATTACGTTACTGAAAAAAGTATTTTCGATTGCATTTTTTCTCTGTCTTATTGCTAATATTTAGTAGAGCTCCCACCAAGGAGTATAAGACTCCTTTGTGTTGTGATTGCCCATATCTGCAGACAGGTTGCTTTAATCTGTTAGAGACTTTCGAAACGGATTTGAAAAACAGTAAGCTCAGTTCATCTAACCTTAAATATCTAAGCCAGGGGTGCTCAAACAATTTTTAATAAGTAGGTAACTAAACTACAAAAATTTATTACGTAATAAAATAACACTCTGCTAGCGGTAAAAGGCGGCTTTATCAAAGGAAGGCGCGGTACTTGTCAAAGAAAAGCCGCGTTTTTATTCTTCCCGCTCTTCTAGAAATTTCGGGCGGCGCGTTTGCAGGAACATTCGAGACTTTCGTCTCACGCCGATATAAATGTTGCGCTTGCAGGAATTGGAGTCATTCTGAATTGTAACTTGAAGGCAATACTACCTCGCTACAAAATTTATTATTAAATAGTACAAAATGAGTGCAGCGAAGAAATCTAAAACGTATCATTTTAATAACGTTTGGAAGGAAGAATTTTTCATTCGTATGGTGAAGGATAAGTGCATTAGTCTTATTTGTCGTGCGTCAGTTGCAATACCTAAGCATGGTAACTTAGAGAGGCATCATAAAACGGTTCATAAAAACTATGGAAAGGATTTTCCACCACAGAGTGAATTAAGAAAACGAAAAGTACGTGATTTGATTTCTTGTTTGAAAAATGAACAAACCATGTTCACAAGACCAGCCAAACAATTGAAAGCTGCTACAGTCGCGTCATTTAAAATATCTCATATATTGGCGAAACACAGGAGACCATTCGAAGATGGATCCGTTGTGAAGGAAGCATTTATTGAAGCGGGTGCGACTTTATTTGGAGATTTTAAAAATTAAACAGAAATCATGTCTGCTATTAGAGAACTTCAGTTATCTAGTCCGACTGTCACAAGGCTTATTGAAGTCATGAGTCAGGACATGGCAGATAAACTAAAACATGAATATGAAATTTTGAAGGTCAAAGAACGATCAAGCTTTACACCAAGATATGTTGAAGTGAAATTATGAGTTAATAGTTGTTGATTGAAGAATACTCTTAGTAGCCTATCCTTCTCTTGATTATTCAGATGAAAATAAGAAACCTCAGTTTTCGAAGGATTTGGACTAAACGCCATTTTTTGAAGAAAATGTTCAGAATGTCTAAATCGGAAGTCAGTGTTTGCTCAATTGTTTCGAAGTTATAGTGTCGAAAAACCAAAGCAATATCATCAGCATAAATAAACTTTGTAGATGAAGTTTCAGGGATGTCAGACATATATAAATTGAAGAGAAGAGGTGCAAGAACAGATCCCTGAGGTAGGCCATTATTTGGAGTGTAAAATCTACTGCTTTTCTCACCGATAAAAACTCGAAGTCTTCTATCAGATAACATATTTTCAATCAACTTTACAATTTTTCCACATTGAACTACTTCAAAGAGTTTATAAACTAAAGCATCCTTCCAAACTGAGTCATATGCCGAAGAGAGATCTACAAACACAGCGCCTATTTTAAGTATACCCTGAAATCCTGTCTTAATGAAAGTGGATAAACCTAAAACCTGATCAGAACAATTCCAGTTTTTTCGAAAACCTCCTGAGAAGTGGACAGAGCTCTGTCAATGATTAGTTCTAACCTCTGATGAAGTCTTTCTAAAATTTTGAAAGAAACAGAAAGTAAGCTGATAGGACGATAATTACTAGGAAGTTTTGGATTTTTCCCAGTTTTGAGAATGGCAATAACTTTAGCCCTTTCTAAATTCAACGGGAATACTACCTGAGCTGAGTATGTCATTGTAAAAGGATAGTAACCACTTGTTATCTTTATTTCCTATATGTTTAAAAAATCAGGGAAAATGCCATCAAATCCATGAGTTTCACGGACTTTGGTAGATTTTATTGCAGATTTGAGCTCTTCTTCCTCAAAAGGATTCGATAAATCCTCAACCGTGATAGCATTCCTCCTCTTTTCATGTAAGATTCGTTTCATTCTATTCCTGTCTTATCTACCAATCTCCACACTTTTAGAGACAGTAGCAAGCCTAGATGCTACAGAATTCGGATTCATATTAGACGGAATTTTTGAAACGAGTTGAGCATTGCCTAATTTTCTCAACAAATCCCAGGAACTTCTACTGGAATGACGAAAATTTATACCATTTATCAACTCATTCTATTTATTCTTTCTGCTATCATTCAAAGAATTAAGTAGTGCATATATTTCTCTCTGGAAGGATTTCGCTGATAATCCTTATAAAAAAAATTTGATTCCTCTGACCACCCAGGTATATAATCCTTTCGAAAACCTCTGGGAATATGTTTTTTAGCAGCAACTCCTATAAACCGGGAATAATTTCTACCCAATGGGGGAACCCATCTCAAATCACTCTCTACCTGTTTAGTGAAATCATTCCAACGAGCTTTTTAGAAATTCCATCTTGGTTTTTCTAATGAATCTGCACATGTAAATTGGAAACCTAACGAAAAAATAACTGGCCTGTGTTGACTGTGAGGAAAATCTGAAAGTACTTTACGATGAACAGGAAGAGGAAACAATTCAGAGTCGTTAGAAACGAGAATTGAGTGGAACTTACCCACACAAACCATACTCGATAATACAGTGTGTTCCAACGAAAATTTGACCCCCCCTCTAACTCCGAAATGAGTAACATTAGCGAAAAACACCAAGACACGTCGATTTTTGTTTCGAGGGGAGCATTTTCGAAATAATTCGAAACTTCTCAGATCAACCCCTACCCCAGCAACCCTAACTTTGAAATTCATCATAGGGAATAAGGGTCGAGTGGCACCTTACTGAAAAGGTCTGTCAATTCTCCACCTTGATTTGTCATTTTAGAATTTTAAATTAACATACAGGGTGTCCCAACCAAGGGTGAAGTTGAATTCCTGGAAATCCCAAATACTAAATGAAATAGATTTATTTATCAACCCCTTCCATTCAGCATCCCCAACTTGAAAATCATACAAATAATTCAAGTGGCATATCTTCAGAAAGGTTTTTGAATTCCAGAATGATTAAAGCATTTCATTCAGTTCGGCTCTCCATACAGGATGTCGCTTTCGAAAAATTCAATATCGTCATTTGAAATTATCAACTAAAATTAATTCGAAACTGTTAAAAGTATTGGGGTACGATGTGTTGAGCATCAATTACGAAGAAATAAAGCTGATTTCTGCATTGAAAATGTTCACATTTTTTCATTTCCATCTGGCGTGCAGTCATCTGTTATTTCTCATTTTTGCAATGAAATATTATTATTATTCAGATCAGTTCCTCATTATTGTTGTTGTTCGTCAGTTGAAATTAATCTGAAAATGGTTTATTCCACTGAGGAAAGGGTCGAAATTGTATCGACGTATTTTCGAAATAACAGTTGTGCCAAAGAAACTGCAAGGATATTCGATAGGAACCATCCTGAAAGAGAAAGGAGTCAGTCACCAGTACGTTAAATATTTGGTTGACAAATTCCTAGCTACGGGTTCGGTGGCAAACAAAAACATGAAGTGGCATGTCCTGTCAGAAATGAGGCAACGGAAGTGGCAGTAGTGGGTCATCTACAAATGGAGAATACTACTTCGATCAGAAAACTATCTCGTCTGACTGGTGTATCAGCTACAACTGTCCATAGAATCGTGAAACATCACAAATTTCACCCTACAAGGTAAAATTAGTGCATGAAATAAACGAAGATGATCCAGATCGTCGTTTACAGTTTTGTGAAAATCTAAGTGAAAACCTAAACGCTAATCCAAATTTTATGAATAACATCTGTTTTTCTGATGAAAGCACCTTTATGCTCAGTGGTGAAGTGAATAGACATAATTGTCGATATTGGGACACACAGAATCCTCATTGGTTTAGAGAGGCCCACACGCAAAGGCCTCAGAAGTTGAACGTTTGGGCAGAAATTTTGGCAATCATCTAGTTGGGCCTTTCTTTATTGAGGGTAATCTGAATGGAAATGGCTACCTACAGTTGTTAGAGGAACACATACATCCTAGATTGACAGAAATTTTACAGAACGATCCAACTCTTTCTGAGGACGAAATGCGTTTTCAACAAGACGGTGCTCCTCCGCATTATGATGCTCGGGTGCGCCAATATTTAGACGAAAATTTCCCAGGAAGGTGGATTGGTAGAAGAGGACCTGTTGAGTGGCCAGCCAGGTCATCAGATTTAAATCCCCTAGATTTTTTTTGTGGGGCCATCTAAAATCTAAAGTTTATGCCACAAGACCAGAAAACCTGGAGGAGCTGCGGATGAGGATTATCACAGAATGCCGACTTTTGACTCCTGAAGTTTTCGCTAATGTGAGAAGAGAGTTCGAAAATCGTCTGTATAACTGTATGGAGGTGGGCGGAGGTCATTTTGAACAATTGTTGTAATAATCAAGTTAGTTTTTTGTTTTCAATTGAATACAAGTTCAATAAATCTCGTTTCTGTTTAGATGAGCATCCAATCAGTTTCTCCATCATCCCTCATCCTGATCCTCACGCCAGAAAACCTCGATTGCCAAACTGAAACCAATGCCTCAGTGATTCAGAAAATAGAAAAATCTTTCTGGAACTTTGCCACTCAACCTGTAATCACTTGTATGATTTTTGAGTTGGGGATGCTGAATGGAAGAGATTGATTGCAAAAATTCCATATTCACGCAAGAGAGTCTTATTCTCGAATCAAACATAAACATGTTCTCGTATTATACCGAAATGAACCAGTTTCAAAAAGTTATTTGGGTTTTCAGTGTTCCTGCTCCGGGACACCCTGTATGCTGATTCTGAATTTCGAAAATACCAAATTCGAAGAGAAAATTGAAATACCTTTCCAACGAGGTGCCACTTGACCTATTTTCGATCGAATGATTTTTGAGTTGGGGATGCTGGAAATAGGGGTTGATTGCACCAACTCCAAATTCACAAGTGTAGGTCGTTTTTCTAGACCGAGCATAAACCTGCGCTTGCATTATGCCAAAATAAATCGATTTCATTTAGTATTTGGGATTTGCAGGAATTCAACTTTACCCTCGGTTGGGACACCCTGTATGTTAATTTAAAATTCTAAAATGACAAATCAGAATGGAGAATTGACAGACCTTTACAGTAAGGTGCCACTCGACCCTTATTCCCTATGATGAATTTCGAAATTAGGGTTGCTGGGGTAGGGGTTGATCTGACAAGTTTCGAATTATCTCGAAAAATGCTCCCTCGAAACAAAAATCGACGTGTCTTGGTGTTTTTCGCTAATGTTACTCATTTCGGAGTTATAGGGGGTCAAATTTTCGTTGGAACACACTGTATAATAATGACAATGTTGTACAAATGGTCAAATGAGGATTAGGTACAACGGTATTGCACTATTGTCAACATTTAGAGCCCTTCAATTCATCAAAGTTTGCATCAAATTTGTCTAAGTCTAAATAATAATACAGGGTGTTCAATAATAGTATGTCACAACTTGAGAAGGTAAATCTACGTGCAATTTTAAGAAAAAAGGTCATATAAACATAGGTCCGCAAAAGCTTCGTTACGGAGCTACAGGGTGTTGAAATATCAGGAAAAATTGAGATATTCAGCCCAAATTTGGAATGTAAGCTATTTTTAACAGCCTCCATCATTACACGTTCTAAATTTTGATTAAAATCTACAAGGTGTTTTCTTTTTCGGAGCCATGTCTTCTTTTACCCTTCCAAATTTTTTAGCAGTACGCCACTGATCAGCGTACATCAATTTTCGTTCAATTTAGAAACTTTTCGACATTGTATGCATTCGCTTAATTGAAAGCACTTCTAATTAAGAAAAAGACTAGTAGGCTTTGATCTTTTTCATTCATTTATTTATTTTGACAGTTGAACCAGTGTCTGCTCGAATTGTTTATTAAATTAACGATTAGTTTTAAGACTTGAAGCTATTGCTGTAAGAAAAAAAGCTAATATTACTAATACCGAATTGGCTGATATCCATTACATGTACGGTCTGGCTGACGGAAACACAACAGAAGCTAGGCGATTATATCAGGTGCGCTGTTCAAATCGAGTAACACCAGACAGGCGAACATTTTCAAATATCCACAGAAGGTTGAGGGAAACTGGTACTTTTACTGCAAATAATCGTTTAAAAGGTGCAACTCAAACTATGAGAACTGCAGATATTGAGGAAGCAGTTTTAAATTGTATTGATTTGAATCCTCATGTGAGTACAAGAAAAATTGGAAATCAGTTGAATATTTCACATGTTCTAGTTTGGAAGATTCTCCACGAATTTTGTATGGTACCCGTTTCATATTCAACGTGTCCAAACTCTACTTCCTCGAGTGAATTTCTGCCGATGGTCCTTAGATAAAATTAGAGAAAATGCTCATTTTGATAGTGAAATAATTTTCATAGATGAAGCTAACTTTTCGAGATCTGCTATCACAAATTATCACAATAATCATTATTGGGCTGAGGAAAACCCCCATTTGATTGAAGAATCTCATCATCAAGAACAATTCTCACTAATGTCTGGGTCGGAATAATTGAAAATTATTTGATTCGGCCTTTTTTTTGGCTAACAGAATGAACGGTCCCACTTATCGGCAATTTCTTGAGGAGGAGTTACCTTTATTGCTGAAGGATGGGCCACTTTTGTTGAGAAACATAATGTGGTTCATGCATGACGGGGCACCAGCACATTTTAGTGGAGAAGCTAGGGAATTCTTGAATAATACATTCAACAGCCGATGGATAGGTCGGGGTGGGGCAGGACCATTGCCTCCTAGGTCCCCAGACTTAAATAGTTTAGTCTTTTTCTTATGGGAATATCTCGAAAGTTTAGTTTATACCACTCCAGTGAACACTGTAGAAGAATTGAGAAATCGAATAATAACCTCTTGTGACACGATAAGAAATACCCCAGGAATATTTCAAAGAGCGCGTGATAATATGCGAAGAAGGACAGAGAGAAGCCTGTATTCTTGCAGGTGGAGGACACTTCCAGCGGTTTATTTGATTTCTAAGTTATTTTTTTCAGTTTGATATTGAATAAGTATATTTTGAGTCTCAGAAGACGAGCTATCAAAGTAAAAGCCAATTTTGGGCATACCTATCGAGTATTTCGATTTTTTTTTTATTTAGCGAATAACATACAATTCAAATAATTCAAATTCAATAATTTTTCAGTGGGAAACGGTTGGAGATATAAAAAATTTTAGGTATTAAAAAAGTTTCTAAATTGAAGGAAGATGACGAAAATTGATTGTATGCTGATCAGTGGCGTACTGCAAAAAGTTTGAAAGGGCAAAAGGAGACATGGCCTCGGAAAAGAAAACACCTTGTGAATTTCAGTTAAAATCTAGGACGTGTTATGATGGAGGCTGTGAAAAATAGCTTGCATTCCAAATTAGCGCTGAATATCTCAAAAACTGCAGGAGTTTTGAAGAAAAAATCAATTTTTTCCGGAAATTTCAACACCGTGTAACTCCGTAACGAAGCTTTTGCGGACTTATGTTTATATAAACCTTTTTTCTAAAATTGCACCTAGATTTACACCCTCAAGTTGTGACATATTATTATGTATCACTCTGTATAAAGAAAACATGACATTCAACGTTTTATTTATTCCAATATTTACGGAAATTGAAATCTTTGAATGAGTTTTATTCAATACTCCGACAATCATATGGTTAAAGAAATATAAAATTACAGACACAACGTAATAACAACCTGCTTGAACAATTCATCAGAAAATAAAAAGAAATTTCTTGAAATATTCATAGTTTGATCCTTCGCAACTAAAATAATTGCGTATCCAACAAATCGGAATATTTCATTTCCCCTTCATCCGGGAAACTCTCCTTGGATATTTCGAATGAATACGTCGACGATTTCAGATAGTTTAACGTAGAAGAACACAATTCCATATCCGGTTTCCTTAGCGTTAATTGTCGTTTTGAATTTTCGGACATCCGGCAGAGTTTTGAACTTTTTGTGTTCAGGTTACGAATATTTTCTGGACTCGTAAATGACAACTGAAAACGAAAAAACTGGGTTAGTTTCGATTCGTAAGAAATGCGAAGAAATTGATGAACGCATATACAAATGAAGATTATGTAAATCCAGAACATCATGTAATTTTCGTCGCAACCTTGAAATTTTATTTTCGTTCACCTATTGACCATTGAAACGCCGCCAAGACCACCTCAGAAAGAAGGTATTTGAGAAATATTGGCCAATTTTCTCCTTATGGTACTGTAAAAGGTATGTACCAATATTTGACTCTAGCACGACTTTCAAATTTCTATATTCCTCCGAACGATATTTTTCATGTTCGCATTCGATGATTCCTCATTATCCAATTATGAATATTGAAAGTTCTAATTTTCGGTGATAATATAACTCGAATCACGAAGTTTGACCTCGGCAGAATGTGCTGAAGCAGTGGTATTAAATGACCTAGGTTGGACAAGAATAGGCCAAAGGCTTGGGGTATCTCATTATGTTTCGCTACTGCTACAGCTTCAAAAGAGTGTCGACAGAAGAGTGATGTACAACTGAAACGAAATGGTTACATTTCAGGGAATTTGATTTGAGGCCTTGTGTCACAGCCGAAGGCCCAGCTCTAAATACAGTACATCGAAGAGAACTAAAGCTTAAATTAGTGTGCAAAAAGAGACCCTGTAAAGCACTAAATCTTGAGAAACTAGAACTGAGTTCAGCAAGAGGTAAATGCTGAACTCGGCAAATTGAAACACAATGACTTAGCAGAAGTTCGACTATTGTGGAAGGGACTAAAGAGCACACTGACCAAGACTTGTAAAAGTCACCTACAACCATCTAGGAACATCAGGAAAAAAAGGTGGATAACCGACGATATCTTGGCGCTGATGGAAAGGAGAAGACAGATTGAAAGTAACAAACAAGAATTTAAAAGACTGCAGGAGATCATCAAGAACGAAGTCGAGAAAACCAAGGAAAGATGAATGAAAGAAATTTGTCGAGAAATGGAGGAACTTGAAAGAAAGCATGATTATTTCCGCATGCATAAAAAACTAAAAGATATTTCTGGTATACACAAGAAATCACAACCAACTACTTAGTTTGATTCATCAAATCTACCTATAATAGATGACCAGGAAATGAGACACACATGGGAAAACTATATAAATGAATTATTTCAGACGACAGACCCCCTTGCCAAACAACGAAACAAATATGGAAGGCCCAGAAATACTTAACTATATGTCATCTCTGTGGCACCTAGCCGAAAATCACCAGCCCCGGACCAAGATACTGAAACTCATAGACGAGAGTAACATTAAACTAGTCACAAAATTATTCAATTCGCTATATAACACCGGGTCGATCCCGAATGACTGGCACATATTCACCTTTGTGACAATCCCCAAAAAACCCAGACCTACAAAATGCAGTGACTTTTGCTTGATAAGTCTGATGAGTCATTTTTTGAAGACATTTTTACGAATTATAAATGCCAGAATCCGCCGGAAGTGGAATTCGATCTTGAAGACGCTCAGATGGGTTTCAGGAATGCTTTCGGAACTCGTGAGGCTTTGGTATTAACATCCTTCTCCAGAAATTTCGAGATCAGCGTAAAGATGTTTTCGCCTGTTTCAAAGATTATGAGAAGGCATTCGACAGAGTGCTTCACTCTAAGCTGAGGTCGGTGCTTCGAGAAATACTACTGGACAGCCGAGATATACGAATAACTGAGAACCTGTACTGGGGACAGACGGCGAAGGTGCGTGTAGAAGGAAAAATAACATCTGGTCTTCAGATACGACGCGGAGTCCGGCAGGGTTGTATCCTCTCACCCCTACTTTTCAACCTCTACTCGACCGAATATTTAAGGAGGCTTTGGAGGATGTGCACCATGGAGTAAAGGAAAATGGCGTCCTGCTTGAAACAATTAGATACGCAGACAATACAATTGTTTTATGTGACAAAATTAAGGATCTTCAAGAATTATTGAATAAAATCAATACAGTGGGAACAAGTTATGGTCTTAACATAAATACCAATAAAACAAAATTCATGATATTTAGCTGCGATCCATTCAAAGACACCAAGTTGTTTCTGAATAATTCTCGAATTGAAACAGTTGAGAAATATAAGTATTTGGGAAGGATTTTGACAAAGCAATTAGATCCTGATACTGAAATAAAATGTCGCATCGAGACAGCCAGAAATTGCTTTCAAATCATGAGAACGCTCTTTTGTAATGACGCCATTAACCTCAAGCTTCGACAACGGATAGTCAAATGCTATATCTGGCCAGTTATTTCGTACAGTGCGGAGAGCTGGACCCTCAAAGTACGCTCGATTAATCGTCTGGAGACCTTTGAAATGTGGATTCACAGAAGAATGCTGTGTATTCCCTGGATCAATTTAATTAGTAACGAAGATGTTCTTGGTCGTGCAAGAACAGAAAGACAACTATTCACAACGATAAAATGCCGCAAAATATCTTATCTGGATCATATAAACGAGGAGACAAATACCGCTTGCATCAGTTGATCATGAAGGGGAAAATAGAAGGAAAACGTGGTGTAGGTTGAAAACAGATGTCATGGCTTGGTAACATAAAAGCGTGGACCACCATTCGCAATGCATTTAGAATGGCAAAAGATAGAGATGCACTCTCCACAGTAATCGCCAACGTTGAGAAGCATGGAAATTTGAATCAAATATAGTTCTACGGTTTTGTAGCGAATCCATGTCAAACCTAGCCCTTACTGAATCGAAGTCATGATCATAGAGATTCATCTTGAATGCCAGATGACGTAGAAATTTTCGTTGAACCCTTTCCAAACAGTCAATGTCGCATTAATAATGAGGAGACCAGATGCAGGTTTGATACTCGAGAATTGATCTCACCAACGCACAGTAAAGAATTTTGACTGTATTTGAACCAAAGTCTCTTGAATTCCGAATAATTAAACCCAGCATCCGGTATGCTCTAGCTGTTGTCTTGCGAATATGTTCCTTGAATCTTAAATGACTGTCGAGGATCACTCCCAGGTCCTATCATTAACCCTGCCCAACAGTTCATCGCCCATTGCATAGCCGTGTTCGATTGGGCTTTTGGTTTTATGAAATGTGATCACACAATATTTATCGAAATTCAATTTCAACGAATTTGAAGTTGTCCAGTTTACCAGTGCATCAATCTGCTTCCGCTGAAAATTTACATCCTCAACATCTTGAATTTTCTGGAACAACTTCATATCATCTGCAAACAACAAAATTTACACTTCATAACTTCCTACACATCATTAATGAACAGGTTGAAAAGAATTGGACCGAAGTGTGAACCATGTGGAACTCCCGAAGTGACAAGAAACGATTGGAAAGAAACGATTTGTACTTGACTAATTGAGTTCGGTTACTGAAACCATGACAGAAGTGGGTTAGATATACCTAGTGACTGCAACTTTCATAACAGTAAATTATGGTTTACCCTATCGAATGCTTTTGAAAAATCTGTATATACAGCATCCAACTGGGATCCTGACTCAAAGCATTCGATAATATCCTCACATATGAAGTAGAGAAAGATAACCGACATGTTAAAATGTATTAACCGACAGGAGGTCTTTCCTGGAAACACCGTGGTCTAGAGCACCAAAGCCAACGGCCTATTTCGCTCGTTTGAACTGTGATGCGATTCACAAACCAGCGAAACTGGTCTTCAAGTGTTGGAATTTTACGTTCTCACATCTGTTTGTTATAGTTCGTTGCTTGTCTCGAAGTCCGGTAGCGAGTTCACTGTCTCGGTCCATAGAGGGCGAGTCTCGTACGTAAACACCTCAAAAAAATCTAGGAACACTTCTGAATATGCAGCAGATGCGACGCTGCTTCATAATCATTTCATGTATTCAGTGTTTGAAATCAGTTAGTTGGCACTTTGTTTCTGTTGTAAGCACAAATAAAAGATTCAAGTTTTGTGATTCGACCATGGAAAGATGACATTTGCCTAGAGAAGTGATGTTACGAGCCGTTGGCATGCTCCAAGCTGGGAGCTCACAACGGGAAGTATCCAGGGTTCTGGGAAGTAGTCCAAGTGTCATAAACCGTTTATGGTCGCGTTTCAATGAAACAGGTAGCGTAGAAGAACGCCATACAGGTCGTTTCAGGATTACTACAGTCGCCAAAGACCGATTTTTGGTTTTACAAGCCAGAAGAGATCGTACTACCACAGCATCTCAATTAGCTCAAGAGCTATCACGAGTTCATAATGTACAAATTTCCGACCAAACTGTGAGAAGGTCAACTCCACTCCAGACGTCCTTTAAGAGTTCCACAACTGACTCATGGAAATCGCGCTGCTCGTTTAGCTTGGTGCCAAGAACACGTAAACTGGGATCAAGAGAGGTGGGCCACAGTTCTCTTCAGTGATGAATCTAGATTTAGTTATTATCCCGATTCGGGAAGAATTCGAATATGGAGGGAACCTGGAAAGCAAAACCGTCTCCAGCATGCTCGAGAAGTTGTTAGACAGGGAGGCGGATCAGTGATGTTTTGGGGAGGTATACGCCTTGGTGGAAGAACTGACCTCGTTTTCATACAGAACAACCTCACGGGAAATTCTTACGCAAATGAGATAGTTTTACCTGTAGTGGTACCGTATCTCCAAACAATGGGTCAAAATCCACTCTTCCAACAACGTAATGCCCCTCCTCATCGTGCAAGAGTTGTCTTGAACGTTCTCGAAGAGAATGATATCGATCTTCTACCGTGGCCATCCTGCTTCCCAGATCTGAATCCCATCGAGCATGTGTGGGACACCCTAAAAAGAAATCTCCTGCGTCAAAACGTCTTCCATCATGAGCTTCGATTAGCAGTTCAGGGGGCTTGAAATGACGTAGGCCAAAATGTAATAGACAATTTGATATTGAGCACGCCGCGACGATGCCAAAGTGTCATTAATAACAGAGGTGGACCTTCTGGGTACTGAAAATTATAAGTGCTTCCATATCGTTTCGAAAATATTAGTTCAGGATTTTTGTTTATGTTTTACCAAATTTCGTCATTTTCAAATTTCAATTTTTTTTTATAATAGGTGCTTTGGAGAAGTCAAATATTATTTTGTTTTCTTGAGAATACATTATATACAATACATCCTAACAAAAACCGAAAGATTTCTATAAATTCGAATCATCAAATTCATATTTTAAAGATATTGGTAAGTGTTGCCTAGACTTTTTTGAGGTATTTATGTCCGAGATGGGGTGTTCCGATGGGGTTGGTTAGGATGTTGAAAAGCGTTATACGACACTGATGAGTTCGTAACAAGAACGAAACTGCAGTCAGCCACTTCGTTTCTTAGCATCCTGCGTAACTGCACTATTATGGCTCTTGACGGCTGCGTGCATGGCAGGCAGATTTGAGAACTAGCTGTTGTCAAGAAGGGTTATTCATTGATCTACGGATTTTTGAATAATTCTTGTCTCAGGTTAACAACTAATATGGTGTACAAGGATATAATCATAAAATAGTGAAAATCGAGCTATAACTCATGCTTCGATTAATTTTCTCCCAATCATGAAGTGAACGAACCTGTTTTTCCTTGTAGCCATCAGGTTTTCCATTAGAAACTCTATCGAAGACGTAATCCCTTTCATTTTCGGTTAAAAGTTCCAGAATATCCTTCAGGGAAATATCTTCAGACGATGCACGTTTCACTTCCCTGAGTTTCTTCGCCATATCAGTGATTCTATCTCCGAGGAGATCAGAAGATGCCATCGATACACCGGAAATTGTGGTCGAGTTGGAGGCGAGTGCTTCGAATTTTTCCGAACGATGGCTTTGAGTTTTCTCGGTTTCTGTCAATATTTTCTTCCAATACATCTCAGTAGACATGCTATCTGATGTATCTTGTGGCATACCGAACGTTTCGCTGATAGTCAAACCAAGAATGGACGGTACACTTTTCCACTTTCGTCTTCGAGATGATAACCTAGCCTGGTTGTGTCGTATGTGTTTTTTTCTCGTTTCGGATCTTGTTTGGCGCCAAGTCTTGAACAAATTTATTTCACGCTCGTTGTGCAACAATTCTGAGGAACTCGCAACAGTTTCATGAAAGGATGAAATTTTGCTGGCGATATGATGTAACGACACATTATCACCACTTCTAGAATGACATTTGAAGTCTCGGACCTCGTACAATTGCTCCACGAGATCATCATCTATATATGAAGTGGTTAAGTCGAAACTCTCAATTTTGGGGCTCCCTGAGCCCGAATCATTCATGCCAGATATTTTGATAGCTTTTGTTGAGCTATCAATGATTTCGTTACTTTCAGGAAAAGTTTTTTCTAATACAGAATGATCGCTGATTCGTTGAACCGTATTGCTCTTGGATTTTTCTTCGTCTTGTTTGGTGGTTACGCCTCCTATCTTGGTTGATCCTTCTGAGTCTTCTTTTGCATTTCCTGAACTCCTATGTAGGTTATGTTTGTCTTCTGATACGTGTGTTTGGCATGTTTCATATGCTGAGGAATTGTTTTTGGAGCCGTCTTGGGAGATAGTGAAGTTACATCTACATGGGTATTTGGGAGGAACTTTGAGTTCTTTATTCAACACGTTGTCATTGCTAGTTTCTTCCTCAAGCAGATCTCTAAGAAGTTTTTCAATATCAGAATTTTCATTTTCATCACATCTTTTTTCTTGCGCTGATAGTTTTTGGAGTAGAGATACTTTGGAGGAAAGCTCTTCAGGACTTTCTGCGTCAATAATTGTTTTTTCTATTACATGAAAAGATTTTTGGCTCATCTTGTGATTAAGCAAGGTAAAGGTGGACTTTTTAACTACTTTAATAATATCTTTTTCGTCATCTTTGTCTACAGATGTTAACATAGGTAATTCTTCGTTCTCAAGGTTCACTTCTAGTAAGTCGTTTAAATTCACCCGACTCGCCGTTTCAGTTTGATCCTTTAGATAGTTACTTTCATTAGATTTTTCAGTTTCGATATTTTCTTCAAGGATAACATGCGTTTTACCAAGCAAATTGTCAATATCACAAACAGAACGATTTCTGAGATTATGATGCGACAACGTGAAATTTTTATTTTTCTTTCGGATGTTTCTATCAAGTTCTGGGATTTTCGATACGAAATTTTCAACTCTTTGGGTTTTGACAAGTTTGTATTCGGCTTGGTTCTCCTCGAAAATGTTTCCATTTTCTTCTGTTGTCTTAGTTTTGTGTTTGTTCTCTTTACCGATCCCATCAATGATCATTGATGGTAGGATATCGAGGAGCTGTGGGTTCAAGTCTTTCAAGTATTTGGTTCTGTATACGAAGGAAAAAGATCTGGAAATACCTTCTATGTAGACTTCTGCGAGTTTATATTTTTTAATTTTTTTGCTTGCGATGCTTGTTTTTTCCAATGTACTGGACTTGCTGGAGTTGTTATATTTGTAGTCAAGCTCGGAAGTCTTTATCTCTGAGATCATCTTCTGGAAATTATTGTTTCTTTTTGAATTCAGTTCTTCCGCAAACTTGAGGTCTTTCAACATAGAATAGTGGTTTTCTGAATGTGCTAAAGCTGGTCTCCTTATGTCAGGTGTTGTTTTAGGTGTTACATTTGTCGAAGGTCTTGTTGCAGCTTTCGCGTCGTTCTTACGTCTTAGCGGAAATTTCAAATTGAACAAACTGTCTGCGATGACCGTATTTTTCACTTCTTTCTTGTGGAAGTCCGTACCCTTTTTATTGTGGAATCTACAAGGTATATTTCGACGTTTTTCACTATTTAAATCTATGACCTTCGGCTTGATATATCTGGTGATGATACTGCGAGACACTGGAATAGAAGAATTCACCACTGGAGTAAACATATGGAGGAGTACCGAACTACTCAATGATTTCCCAACATCAATTCGATTTTTAACAACATGAATCTTTTGATTTATCCCACGAATTAGTTTACTGGAAGACTTTCTCATGACCTTTGTTTTGTAGATGGGCGGTTTGTTCTTGGTTTTCTTTTTTCCTGTTCGTTCATTTATTTTGAGGGTAAAGAGATTGGCTGGATTTGTACTTGTGGACTGTGGATGATATGCGAAGTTCCATTGGTCTCGATTCATAATAAGTATTAATTTGAAGTATGTTTTAACAGCGGTTCCATGTTCATATCATCTGGAATAATTAACGAAAATTTGGACATTACTTGACATTTGGACAGTAAAGTGACGTTGTAACATTGACGTATGTATGAATGAAGCTTTCTTATGCTGTGAATTATGGAATGAAATTGATTACTGTAAAGCTATTCGTAAAATTACGTAAGTAATGATCTATCTTCAATTGAGTAGTGTCGAGTTGGTCCATGTGCATTGGTACAAGTGTAAATATAACAAATTAAGTTGCTTTTACTGCAAATTGACCAACCGAAGGTCAGGTTACAATAGGTCAGCATAAGAGGTGGTCGTAGGTGAACAATTGGTTAATTTGACCTGTAAAAGAATTATTATTAACACTCAAGAGCAGACAATAAGTTCACAAGAAAACACACTAAAATTTGATAAATATATCAAGTCTATTTCCTTCACACGAAAGTTGAACAAAAATTAATTACAAAATTTGAAGCAAAAACCGACGAGCGACTCTCTAAAACTATTTTAAAATTATTAACTTGTAATGTTGTTACATGTATATACAGTGTGTCCGTGAATTGTGTGTACAACGTTATACCACTGATTCTTGAGCTCGAAATAAGTCGATTTAGGCCAACTCACCTATATGAAAAGTTTCTTCGTTTGGACGCTAGAGGTCGCCAAATCCAAAGATTTTTTTCTTATTTTTCGAATATTTTGAGAACGACTCGATCGAAAGAAACCATATTTGGTATGCGTAATCGTTTTCGATGACCCACTCATCAAACAAACCTTGACGTTTTACAAGTGTCCTAAAAAACTCGTGTTTTTAATCAACCATAATTTCTCAACTGTTTGCGTTAGAGCAAAACTGTTTTAGACATTGAGTAGCTAGGCTAATTATCAAACTTTTTTGTCTCTTGACAAATTTTGATATGATGAGCTGTTCATTCACAAAAAACAGTTTTTTAATTTCATGATTTAATTTCTTCAACCACCTAGCAAGTTAAAAATATCACATTTGACTATGTTTGCTTGGTATTTATTTTTGTGGTCTGGCAAATTGTCATTTCATTAAGCTTGACAACCAATTGTTGACACAACAGTGTTCCTTAAGTTCTTAACTAGGTATTTTGGTGATATTTTTTTCACTATTAACTCTGAAATGGTTGATATGGTTATGGTGTACGGATTTTGTCAAGGCAATGAACGTGAAAGCATATGCTCAAAGATTTCCAGATCGCATAGTGCCGAACCACCAAACATTTGGAAATCTGGAGAAGGGCCTCCGCGAGAATCGTTGTTTTAAGTCCAGGAATTTGGATCGAGGACGAGAACGAATAGTAAGGACGGTAGAACGCGAAGAACAAATTTTGGACATTGTTGAGGAAAACCCACAATTAAACAAGCGGCTTTCAGATTTGCAGTTAATTCATGATGTCTTGAAGGAGCAATTATTTCATCCTTATCACATTCAGAAAGTTCAGGAAATACTTCTCAACGATCCTGAGAATCGCTTAACTTTCTGCCGATTTATCCAATAGAAGAGAACTCAGGATCTTCACTTCAGTAGGAAAATTCTATTTACTGACGAATGCACTTTTACTAGGTCTGGTATCACTAACCTACACAATGAACACGTGTACAGTGTCGAAAATTCACATGCTTTTACATTATTTTTAAATAGTCATTGTGGAAAACTTCTTAAATATTTTTTCGATTTTTATACTACTGAACATTGAATTTCCTGTTGATCCCATGTAGCAACCTAGAAAACATCATTTTGCCAATAAGAGGTTGTCAAGCATAATAAAACGACAATCTGTCAGTCTACAGAAACAAATCCAAAGCCAACATGGTCAATATGTGATATTTTTGACTTGCTAGGTGGTTGAAGGAATGAATACATGAAATTGAAAAACTGTTTTTTGAAATTGAACCGCTCATCATATCAAAGTTTCTCAAGAGACAAAAAAGTTTGATAATTAGTCTAGCCAGTCACTGTCTAAAACAGTTTCGCTCAAACGCAGACAGTTGAGGAATTATAGTTGATTAAAAACACGTTCGAGTTTTTAGGGACACTTCTAAAACATCAAGGTCATTGAGTAGATCACAAAAAACGTGAATAATGTACCCGATTACCCATCGTTCTAGAATTATTTGAAAAATAAGAAAAAATCTTTGAATTTGGCGACCTCTAGCGACCAAACGAAGTAACTTTTCATATAAGTTAGTTGGCCTGAATTGACTTATTTCGAGCTGAAGAATCTGTGGTATAATGTTTCACACGCAATTCACGGACATCCGGTATGTATAAAATGATTTTTAAACGGTTTTATTTAGCTCGCCCCGTTTGTTTTATTTATTCTTGGGTCAAATTTAGTAATTCAAATTTCACCCTCTTCCTGTCAACCGATTAATCTGAAATTTTGTATACACTTTGGATTTTGGTGACAATACAATTATATTTATTCATTATCATTATAAATACAAGATGGCCGCCGCTACAAAATGGCGGATAATTTATGTTTTATTAATTCCATCAATATGGGTATCAAATGAAAGGGCTCAACAAGCAGAATACAATATACTATAAAAATTGAAATCCAAGATGGCGGCCGCTACAAAATGGCGGATAACATAGCTTTTATCAATCCCATCAATATGGGTATCAAATGAAAGGGCTCAACAATCAGAATACAATATACTATAAAAATTGAAATCCAAGATGGCGGCCGCTACAAAATGGCGGATAACGTAGGTTTTATCAATCCTATCAATATGAGTATCAAATGAAAGTGCTCAACCAGTAGAATACAATGTATCCAGCCTGAATTCACCACCCAAGTCAAGATTTTGTATCGTGTTGAGGACTGTGTCGCGTTAGGGTGGCTAAAAATGATACGTCGTTAGCGGTACACCACCCAAGTTAAGGTGAAAGGTTAAAACGCGCCGAGAACTGTATGGCATTAGGGTGGATAAAATGATATGTCGTTAGCGTTTTCCCCTCAAGACTCAGGCGCATCTTGTTGTACAAAGCGTTAAGGGTATACCCACAAATCAGCAACGACCACAACTCTGCTGTATTGAATTTGTACAGAAATAATGGTGCTCGCATTTACAAAATAAAAGCGCAGGATCAGCTAGTACACGCCACACGAAATGCAGACAATGTGGATATAGCTACAATAATATCAGCTGATATCAACAAAACTGGGGGTTTACCAGCGGAACTTGAAATATTTGTGGGTGCAAAAGTCATGCTACGGTCCAATATTGACGTTTCAAAGGGATTAGTAAATGGCGCTATAGGCTACATCACCGAAATCGTTTGGCCTCAATTTCGTCGAACTCAGATGTATGCAACAGATGTACCTTCCGTCCGAATTGATTTCGCAAGAGACGGTGTACATCTTATACACCCGAAAGCCATACAGTTTCCAGCTAAGTACAATTATGGGACAGCTGAAAGAAGAATGTTGCCTTTAATACTATCATGGGCTTCTACAATACATAAAATGCAGGGCAGCACTGTGGATCACGCAGTCGTATACTTAGGTGCGAAACTGTTTGAAGAAGGTCAAGCCTACGTGGCTCTTAGTAGAGTAAGATCTTTGCAGGGACTACGTATAGAGGAGTTGGATTGCAATAAACTAACGGGCAAGAAACCTTGCAATAATGAAGCACTAAATGAATTAAAAAGAATGCGAAATAAAAACTAAAAACTAGAAAATAAAAATAGGTAAAAAAACTTTTTAAGTTAAACGGTTTTATGTTAAACATACATTGCACTGTTTAAGATAAATGTACTAAAACCAAAAATAATAAAATAGATACAGTCGTGGGAATTATAAACATATGCATAGACTAGACTAAAATAAAACCGTGGGGCACGTCAATTGTCTACAAATTATCGACTTAATGTGCGATAGAAGAATCGTTTAATTCGTCGTTAGGCAGTTGGCCCGCAGACGGTGAGAAATTATTTACTATTTTCTTGCTCATGGAAATTCTAATAGTTATACACTCCATGTAAATAAAAGAGATGTTTTAACTAGTTTATCGTTGGACATTCACACTGCTGGCTGGCGAGGAATCGTTTCACTGCTTGTTGTTTGTCTTTAATCGACAAAACATGACAAAAGTACTACTCGCTCACCACTATGAAACCCTAAAACTCGCTTATAATCGAGCTTGCTAGCTTGTTTCCACATTCTAGCCCTACTTATCACACGTCCATCGTTGTCGGTTGCACAACTGCCTAATAATTATAGTGTAACATTACAAAACAAACACTTTAATCAACGATTGTAGACAATTGACGTGCCCCACGGTTTTATTTTAGTCTAGTCTATGCATATGTTTATAATTCCCACGACTGTATCTATTTTATTATTTTTTGGTTTTTAGTACATTTATCTTAAACAGTGCAATGTATGTTTAACATAAAACCGTTTAACTTAAAAAGTTTTTTTACCTATTTTTATTAAGGTTACAAGGCCGAAAGTTATTTCACAGAAAAGTTTAAAAGTTGAAAATCAATAAAGAAACATGTAAAATATCAGAGTCACTTATCTAGAGAATGGAGATGCTCCCAATGGTGTTATGGGACTCTACAACACAGCTCCTTCAAAAGAATATATTTGGGTCAAATACAGGTCAAAAAGTATATTTGGGTCGTTACAATTCAGCTTGTTACAAGAAGAATATAAGTCGCAATACAGCTCCTCCCAAGAAGAATATTTTGGTTAGAATACAGGTCCTCCCAAAAAGTATATTTGGATTGTAGTACAGCTTCTTCTAAAAAGAGTATTTTATGGTCGGAATGGAGCTCCTCGCAAAAAGAGTATTTGGGTCCTTAAAGTACAGCTCCTCCTAAAAGCTCTTATACATTGAGCGAATGCGAGCCTTAGTTTCACAAAACTATAATCCCAAAGTCAGTTGTTGTTCCCAAAAATTCCAAAACTATAATCCCAAAGTCAGTTGTTGTTCCCAGGCCGGAACAGAAATGAATCGCTGTCGGTCGAATCGTTTCGAAATCATAGAATCTATTTTCATCCTTTGTAAGACGGGGCCGGGGAACGGAGTACAGAACCAGACAAACTACCGTAAGGTACACGGAGTGGTAATGCCAGTTTTACACGGTCGGAATGGCATTGCTCGAATACGAAATGATGAAAGTGTAGCGTGTTAGTCGAGAGTGGCATTTTACAGGTTACACAAGAAAGGGTACCCCAGTTAAGATATTCGAAATGCCCTGTATTGAAAAATCCATTTTTTTCTTGGAAACTTCATTGGATTGATCAAATGAAAAGCTATCATCTTATTTTCAGCCTCTCTCCTCACTCCCCCTCTTCCTTCATCAGAAAACGTGTTTTTTCACATCTTGTTTTGTCCTAAGATTATAATTGAAAATTCTCAAATAACTGGTAATCACCTCACCAAACATGCAGAATTTTTCGTAACTATTGGGCCCCAAAAAATATATTTTCTTCAATTTTTTTCCTACGTTCAATGGATGTCTGGACAGGTCTAGTTTCTACGGCGTTTGGTTTCTGTTATTGGAATATACTTCTCTAATTTTTTTTCTCCTAACCTCCAAAAACCCAAAACTAGGTTTTCTTGCATTCCAAGAGTGGAAAATTCAATTTTCCTAGTGTCTAAGCATGCAGGAACCAGTGGTAACACTTTTATAGTGTAATATCCAATGAACATTATATCTAACTAAAGATTTTGCTTTCCAAAAATTTTTTAGGGATTTTCAGGTTATTATTCAATCTTACTTTTTAGATATCTTAGTGTGAAAAACTCAATTTTCCCGCTTCTATGCTCGCGGAAAATTATGAAAATAGTCTAATACCATATCCTACAAACATAACGCCAACTAAAGATTATTAAATTCCAAAAATTATGCAGTAACGATTTTGCTATCTATCTTTTCCGTTAAATTTATGCTTCATGAAGTTTAGATTATAATTTACAATACGTTGAGATTCAATTATTTATGAAACCTCAATTGCAAAATAGAATATTCAACTAAGTAATCAATATCGGGTTATACGAAAACCTATACTTCTAGTTCTTTAGTTTTTTAGGTTATGGTTTCAAATAGCAGTTTCAATTTACTTTTCTTTTTCCCGGAACTTTTTTAAATTATTTTGCGATCGAGATTGGGAAATGCGATATCACTTATTCATCCTCTTTGAAATTTTTTTTTGGTGTGTATAACATCAGTTCTACGTGGCCCTTAAACTAGTGGCGTTTGAAAGATACAGCTTTTCCAGACTTCCTATCAGAATTTCTTGACATATGGTTAACTGAAAGCAGAGTTCTCGAGTCTAAAGTGACAGTATGTTTTGGTAGTCGGTACAAAAATGAGCATCGAATAGCCAATAATGAGTTTAGTATGAAACACGGTAAAACGTTTCAATTGATCCAAGAAGTTTATGGTGACGATTGTCTATCCCGTGACAGAGTTCATGAGTGGTAAATGCGTTTTAAAAATGATCGAGAAGATATTAATGACGATACTCGCGTCGGCCAGGCGAAATTCGTTATTGCGCCAAAGAACATCGAAACGACAAAGTGCCGAATGAAGGCCAGAAAACAAGCCAGCAACCGAAAGATCTCGATTTGAGAACTCAAAAGTGAAGGTACTAAGGTTTATTATCTTAGTGTTTCGAGGCGTTTGTTGCATCGTATTCCGCCAGAATATCGTGAGGAATGGAGCTGGCATTTGTTGTACGATAATGCGGCATCTCACCGATCGACGCTTATCACCGATTTTTCGACCAAAAATTAATTTGGATCGGTCAACCGTTCTCCATATTCGCCGGACCTAGCTCCGTGCTACTTTTATTAGGTCGGAAAACTTCAACAAGAAAATGTTGATTACTCTCTCATTTAGCATACTACTCATGGGTTTTGCAACAATATTAGGTACTTCTCTGGATCTAGTTGGATCCACACCTCCTTTGTCCATGAAAGTTGCAACTGTGGTATCCATGTGGTCAAGAGAGTGAGTGATCCTTCCGGACTCACCGGTAACCCCCTTTCTGTCGAATCCATTCAACACTTTCTCAAAGGATTTTAAGACGAAAGACATGTGGCTTATTGGTATCAACAATTTAAGATGTAAGTCCATGATGTTCCAGACTTGTCTCGACCGGAATAGCCTCGTAAGGTACGGTGGAGGGAATCCTTCCCCTGGTGCTGCAAGGTGAGGATGATTACATCATCACTAGGAGCCAGAATTGGTTTGAAACTAGTATTGAAAGTCATTTTGGCGTTCCCCCAATCGTCCATGCTAGGTTTTTTGTCAGGACCCAATAAGGGAACGGTATCTCTGTAGTTACTGACATTAAGAAACCGAAAGTCTGGCAAATACGTCTGCGGCAAGGATCTCTAACGTTGCTGCGTCAGTATACTGGCCATCTGACCCTTGTACAGAACCAAATACGCACTAGGAATTAGTATAATCGTTAAGAAACTCAGATGTGATTTTATTCGATTATCACGAATCGATATGGTTCTGATGAGCCTCAATAAAGATGAAACTTCAGTCAGATGATCTTCGGAACAGATCCCCTTCCTTCCTTGGAGAGTATTATCAGATGATGATCTCCGAATTGTAGGATATACAAACAACCACGTTTATATGGAATCACCCAATACTTTGAATATTACCTCAGGGATTTCGGAAATTTCGAAGGATTGTTAGGATTGATCCTTATTTAGATATTTCAATTGAAAAAAGAAATAAAGCCAGTTTTATTTGAGGAGATGAACATATAAAGAATATAAGAGACTATTTCCGCATGTAGTGAAAAAATTGAAAATTGTTTTCTCACGGAGTAGCTGTTTTTTCTCGACCTCAGTAGCTTATATTAACTCCTCTTGCCCTGATACAAGCCTGAATCCATCTAGGGATGCTTCGGATTAGGTTTTCGACCTTCTCTGGGGTGATATTCTGCAACTCTTCTGTGGCAGCTTGGATGAGGTGTTGTGGGGTTCTTGGATTATCCTGGCGCGATCTAACTCTCCTTTTGAGATCATCCCATAAATGTTCAATAGGATTTAGGTGTCGAGAACAAGCTGACCAATCCAAAATAGTGATTCCCTCTGTTTCAAGATAATTGGTTGCTGGTATACGGAGAAGCATTATCTTGCATAAAAGTGAAATTCTTACCGTGGGCACCTCGCCAGAGTCTCACTATGGGGTCTAGCACTGTGTCCACGTAATTTCTAGTCGTTACACGCGCAGGAAACGAAATCGAATCTGTTTTGCCTCCCAGCATAATGCCATCCAAAAACATCACACTGTTCCCTTGATATTTCGGAATTTGTCTTGAAACCCGAATCCGGTGGTCATCTGATCGAACACCAATTCTGGTCTCATCGGAAAAAAGAACATTTCGCCAATTCTCAATATTCCCATTTTGGTGCTCGATACACCATTCAAGTCTGTTGATTTTTCGTTGTCTGGTTAGCTACGGAACTCTTAAGCGTCTTCTGCTGTATAAACCCCTTGAACGAAGTCTTTGACGTATCGTTTCGATTGATACACTGATACCTGTTGCTTCCAGAAATTACCTTAGGAGTATGGGGTGCGACGCACTAGGGTCTCTTCTTGCAATTTGGCACAGAAAGCGATCTTGTTCTTCAGAAGTGATCTACCTACGACTTCTTCTAGGCCTATTTTACAGATATTGTAGCTCCACGTATTGGGCGTAGGTTTTTGAAATCATCCCCTGTGATACCCCCATTGTGGCCGCTATATCCCTCTGTGTCACCCCTTCTTCAACGAGAGCAATTATTCGACGAAAGGGCATTTTCAATTATGATTATAGGCTTTTTTCAATTTTTGAATTCACAGTTTAAAATCTCAGTGACGACTGAGTACAATATTCCGAATATAATGATAATTCAACATTTCTTATCATACTATTCAGTTTATTTAAAAACTTCATTCTTCACAAGTAGTGAAAGATCCACGGTTAAAAACAATTAATAATGGAAATACCGAGTGATTTCATATAAATTTGGTTGTGTGTATTTCCTTCATTAAGTTTGCATTTTTACATATTTCATCTACACTCGGAGGCAAAATTAGCGGAACACTCCAAAATTTAACCAAATTCGAAGTCCGATATTTTTCCTAATTCTCAACCGATTTAGATGATTTTTTCGGCAAGTTATAGATCAACTCTTCTGCTTTGTAGAAATTATAAGAAAACCAAAGAAAATTTGAAAAAAATTTTATACGGGGGCAAAACTAAAAGTGTTTTTTTTTGTCAAAAATTCGTAACACCCTGTGGAATTTTGTGGTCCGAGTTGAAACGTACAATATCATGGTCTGTCAAGACACATCTTCCTACAGTAACGCCCTTCTTGTTTTATGCATTTATCTCTACTTTTACAAGAGATATCCAATTTGAAGCGAAAAGTCGCAAATTTCAAGAATTTATTTTTAATCTTGCGTAGGTGCAAAATCAAAATTAGAGAAGCGGAAATCTAACGAAATGAAAATTTTTGAAATTCACTGGCCTATTTCACGCTCCGGGAGAACTCGAAGTACACTGGAAAAATCGTTGATTTTGCACATTTATTTTTGAATTTTTTTGTGTGACACTCTATAATAATTATCATTCCTGTCCAAAATTGAGAGCAGGTGTGTATCCTGGCGATACACTCGTGAAATGCAATGAACATGTTGAGAAAAATGTTCATGATGACCCACAAAAAAAAACATTTGATTTTAGTAGCGAGTATGACCCTTCCGAGCACTTATTACAGCGCGCATACAATTTCGCATACTCCCAATGATGTTGTCTATCATCTGTTGAGGTATGTTGTCCCACTCTTCCACCAAAGCCAATGTCAGCTCTTCAACGTTGCCTGGATTCCGTTGTCGAACCCTTCTTCCAAGAATGTCCCGAACGTGTTCGATCGGGTTTAAATGAGGTGACCGCGACGGCCAGTCCATTCGTGTGATCCCAACTTCATTGAGATATTCTATCACTATGCGCGCAGTATGAGGGCGCGCGTTATCGTGCATAAAAAGGAAATTTTCCCCTATGTAAGGAGCAGAAGGCACAATATGGGGCTCCAAGATTTCTGTTATATACCGATGGGCATTTAGTGATCCATTGCCAATAATCTCCAGTTCTGTTCGTACTCCCAAGCATATGCCACCCCATATCATAACTGACCCTCCACCGTATTGCTCAGTTCCTGCGAAGTTCGCTTGATTGTACCGTTCCCCTCGATGCCTCCATATTCTATCTCTACCATCCACGAAATTCACACAATATCGGCTCTCATCACTGAATAAAACTCGTCTCCACTGATTGATTGCCAATGCTATATGCTCCCTAGCAAACGCCAATCTTGCTACCCGATGGGCTCGAGTCTTGGTGCTCTTGCTTGCGCGTATGATCTCAGACCAACTTCATTTAATCGTCTTCTGACTGTCCTCACACTGACGTTAATGTTATCCACTGCTTGTAAAAGGTTACGTGCCTGAACAGCAGTAAGAAGAGGATTTCTTATGGTTTGATTGACGATGAAACGGTCATATATAGCGCGGGTTGCCCGATTTCTTTCTTGTCCTCGCCCCCTCACGTACAATCCAGTTTCCCTGTAACGTCGGTAGATTCGATGGATAACCGACGTCGAGACACCCAACATGGTACCGACTGAGCGGTAGGTGCGCCCTTCCTCGATCAATGTAACTGCCCTTGCTACTGAGGTTGGTGGTAAATCTCTCATTCTGAATGAAAAATACCGTTTCGAATCGTAAACAGAAAAGAATCACAAAACACCGCAACCGATCGAATTTGTATCAAATCAAAGAATGGAAAACTCTCATTCTTTAAACAAGTGCAAATGTGGTCATATACAAAAAAACGTGTGTTGTATTTCATATTTGATAAAAAAGGTGTGCACATGTATCAATGAAAAGTTTTATCAATGGTCCCAGAATTCGGTTGTGTATTTTAATACCTACCGACTGTTATCTCCTATGAATTCCTAATTTTCACCAAATTAACCAAATTGTCATCAATAACTAATGCAATTCGAACATAAAAATCGCAAACGACAATTTCGACACGCCTGAGTGATAATAAGAAAATTCCAAATTGATAGACGAATTTTAATGACATTTTCTTGATTCAATGGAATTTCTCCAAAATGGTGATTTTCCACTGAAAATTAAATATATTTTGCAAAAATAGAGATAAACGCATGAAACAAGAAGGGCGTTACTGTAGGAAGATGTGTCTTCCATGATATTGTACGTTTCAACTCGGACCACGAAATTCCACGAATTTTTGACAAAAAAAACACTTTTAGTTTTGCTCCCGTATAAAATTTTCTTCAAATTTTTTTTGTTTTCTCTTATAATTTCTACAAAGCAGAAGAGTTGATCTATAACTTGCCGAACAAATCATCTAAATCGGTTGAGAATTAGGAAAAATATCGAATTTGGTTAAATTTTCGAGTGTTCCGCTAATTTTGCCTCCGAGTGTAGTTGCGTATCATTTAAATATATGGCAAAATCTGACATTTATTTTTTTGACTTCAATATGACCGATATTTTGACATTATCTTTGTTCAATTTTCAGAAATGTTCTTCAAAAGACGAAAGAATTAGGACTCCATTCCTTAGCTCTCTGTGTAATTAATTCAGTGAGGAGGAATTATCCGCCAAATGAAGGAGCTCATATAGCTTTACGTAAGTATATTATATAATTCGTTCTTATGTAATTTTTATTGTTTTGTATTGATTTTTTTGCATGTCCACATTTAAAAAAATGTTTTCCCAGAACTACCGAGCCGAACGAAAGGGTCATGAGGAAGCAACTAGAACTATACGTCATAAATTTTAATATTGTGTGATGGCACCTTTAGCTGCGATGAGAGGTTCTATGCGTTAGGGCATGCTCGCTACTCAAACCTTAGTATTTTCATGGAGTTTGAAGTGATGAGAGTTTCATTCTACCAGCTCCCTTTGCAATTGCCCGTTTTGCGTGCAACCAGATATTTTCTATGGGATTCGTGACTGGTAAATTCACTGGCCACGGTAAAGCGGCAACTTTTTGTTCAGTCGGAAATGGAGTTACACTCTTAGCTTTGTGACACGGTATCATGCATGAAAATATAATCGTCTGCATGAGGGAACCATTCATCCATTCATTGAGCTAAGTTAGCCGTTGGTTTCTAGTACTTGCTTGTACTGAATCTGCTTCATCGTCCGTCTACGCTGTCGAATGGCCCCATGCCATTTACCTTGTCTTTAACCCTCTTCGCAATATGCACTTAACTGTTCTCTACTCAAATCTTGAAATGTTGACTCGTCGGTAAAATATACCTGTAAAATAGAAATTAATGAAAGTAAATCGTTAATGATTCATCACACTATTCAAAAAAGTTATAATACCTTCCCGGAATTAATTCATAGAACTCGAATACAACATTATTCATCAAAATTGATATTGTCCCTTCAGAGTACTCCACATTGTCTTTAAACTAGAGGAAGTCACAGGGAGCAAAATCAGGTGAATTTAATGGATGTTGGATGGTAACTGTTGTTTTCGTTCAAAAACACACGCGTTCCATGACACATAAGTGACAGTCTTTATTGACAATCCGACCTGGTAACAATTCGTGATGCATAATTGTTATCTATGAATTGTGACGTGTTTTTCTCTGTCTTGGCTCATGGGGTGCAGGCCATTCACTCGCCTGATGTCTTGATATGCGTATCGTACACTCGCGTCTCTTCTCGTTTCTGTTTGATAAATGTTGGATAGAATTCAGTGATAGAAATCATCCTCCATTCCATGAGTTTGCTCGTTAATTCCAGAATGTATTTGTGCTCCAACTTTCTTTCATTTTCGTTGAAAATGCTCGTAGTTGCTCTAGCACAGTTATTATTATTGAAGAATAAAATCACAATTTCAATGAGTTCCTGCAGTGTGTACACCATCTTCAACTGAAGCACCGTAATTGCAGGTTATCAAAACTATGGAAAATACTACGAATGCAAGGTCCCTGTGTTTCAACTAATAACCAGAAGTAACTGTATCTGGCAGATCTGTAAAAAATTTTCGAGCATGAAAAATTTGATAACAAACACATGCCATTTATTGAAATGAATTTTCGTCTTTATTTATTGATTCCATCGGAAGAAATCTTGCTTTTCCTCAAAAGACTGATATCACATGCTTTCTGTTCCCATTCTAGATCAGCAGATTTTCAAGTCTACAAAACCGACGTGATCGATCATAAGATTAAATTTAAAGTGGTTGCTCGTTGAAATTGATGAACGAAGCTGTGCAATAATAATGTGAATTCCATCATACAATCAGAACTTATGAATCTTTTAGAAGTACGTTCAGAACATAATTATTTTAACTTCAATGATGAAATTTACATAAACAAAAACGTATTAATAGTGGGTAATTCTCTAAGTCCTTCATTAACAGACATTTTCATGGATAATATTGAGAAAATAATTCATAATCATCCGCTGTAAAAACACTGCATTTCTTGGTTCAGATATGTGGATAAATTTAATTCACCCTAATATAAAGTTCACTTTGGAAATGGAAACTGAGAATTCCATGAACTTTTCAGATTTATCTATAACCAAAATTCACTTATTGTTGTGCTCCCAAAATCCTATACAAATATTACCATTCACAATTCTTACGCACATTCGCGCCATCATAAAATAGCTGCTCATAACATAGACACATAGACATTGCCACCATAACATTGAAGCTAATTTCTTAAAAGATCTCAATATTATGAAACAAATAGCGGGTCAATAATTATTATGATTCTAATATGCTTTCTCGTTAACAATTTCAAGATGCAATCCATGAGGTTTTTCCTATTGTAAGAATTAGAATAATTTATTTATTCATGCTTAAACCAAGGTATATTGCATCAGCCAAACAAATTATGATGGCAAAGAGAATTAAACGCCATGAATCAAGAGTAAACTACTCCCAAAAAATATATGAATATAACACAAACAATTTGACAGATATCACAAACTAACATTAGTAGACAAAAAATCACTTATGGGTTAAAAGAATTTCGCCACCAGAAACTTAAATACCTGCGTTTTGAAAATTTTGTGTGTCAAAGCACGATGATCTAGAGGTAGTTTATTGAAATATTGAAATGCCATATTGAAAGGACTGTTAAGGGTCTTCGGTAATCTACAAAAGTCAGGACGGATGTCTTTTCTACACCTTGTATTATACATGTGGCAATCTTCGCCTGAAGTGCAGTTATCCTTAAACAAAAAGTTACTATATGCGAAATTTCGTTATGTGTTGACACATCGAACAAAACTATTTTTCAAGGGACGATATTCAACCTTCCGTAGAATGTTAAATATCCTCCCGTGAAGGAGCTAGTTTTCCGATCTACTCCTCATAATCACCGTTAACTGGGGCCACAGGAAAGTGGTAAAGCACGGTCAGATGTCACGAATAGGAACAATGAACTGCAGTTTCGGTCTTGTTTGACCTCGTCAGCATTGTCTACCCATTCATGATACAAGGCTATGCCGTCACCTACTCATCTCAATTCGTTGGAGCGAACGCAATAATGTAAATATCACTGCGCCCCCCAACGAACCGAAGCAGAGGCTACCTCACCAACGCCCCGCAAAACGGTGAAAATGAAGAGCAGATAAAAAAGGAAAACGTAAAGTGGTCACACTAGTTCGATAACATACCGCCATGCGACACTCACGTATCAGACAGAAGCGGCCGTCGAAGGACCGACGCTCCTCATTTCTATGTGGTTTACAACCAGCCATACAGAAACATCTCAAAACGAAGTTGTGGTTGTAAACCACATAGAAATAAGGAGCGTCGGTCCTTTGACGGCCGCTTCTGTTTTAATTTTTTGTTGTCTGGTTAGCTCTGGAACTCTTCAGGGACTTCTGCTGTATAAACCCTTTGAACGAAGTCTTTGACGTATCGTTTCGACTAATACACTGATGCCTGTTGCTTCCAGTAATTGCCTTTGGAGAATGGTGTGCGACGCACTAGGGTCTCTTCTTGCAATTTAGCACAAAAAGCGGTCTTGTTCTTCAGAAGTGATCTTCCTACGGCTTCTTCTAGGCCTATTTTGTAGAGATTGTAGCTCCACGTATCGGGCGTAGGTTTTAAAATCACCCCGTGTGATATCCTCATTGTGGCAGCTATACTCCTCTGTGTCACCCCTTCTTCAACGAGAGCAATTATTCGACCCTTAGCACATCGGACAATCCATCGTGAAGCATTTTCAATTATGATTATAGGCTTTTCTAAATTTTGAAATTCAGTTTCAAATCTCAGTGACGATTGAGTACAATATCCCGAACATATTATTATATTATACTAGTGAAGACGGCTTGATTATGGGCAATCCTTTAAGTCCTTTGTTAGCAGAAATATTCATGAATAATTTAGGAAAATTAATTCATAATCATCCACTTAGTAAATATTGTTTATACTGGTATCGCTATGTAGACGATATCATTATTTGCTTTACAGGAACAGATAGACAGTTAAAAATTTCCGAAAATCATATAAATTCATCACATCCACAAATTGGATTCACAACCGAAATAGAAAGAAATAATTCGATAAATTTCTTAGTCGTAACAATTTCGAATGAAAATGGAATACTTGTTTTCGCAATTTACCATAAGCCGTCACATACATATATTATAATACATAACTCGTCGTGACATCCGTATCAACATAAAATGGCAGCATTCAACAGTTTCATTCATAGATTGATTAGCATCCCGTTATCACCAGAAAATTTCCACAAAGAATTAAATTTGATTAAGCAAATAGCCAAAAATAATGGTTAGAATCCAAAACTAATAAATAATATTTTAAATAAAAAACAAAGTAGAATCGCATTGAATGAAGTTTACCTTGTCGATAAATTGAAACAAAAATTCAACACCTTAACCTACGTTGGCATTAGAATGGGAAACTGAAATCATTCTTGAGTAGCAATAATTTCAACATAGCTTTTCAAACTAATAATAGTTCAGGCAAATATATAAAAATAATAAAACCAAATCAGATAAAAACAATAAATCGGGTGTTTATAGATTGAATTGCAATTCTACATTGGTAGAACACAGAAATTTTAATATTAGAATATCGGAACATAACGCAGTTTTTCAAATAAAAAATGAGGTTCAAATTACGCGAATCATGTCCTAGAAAATAGTCACGCTTTCGACCCACAGTTTGAAATTATGCATACAGATAATAAATATTGGAAGGTAGATCTTTGGAAAACTTTACAAATCAACAAACACAAACACTCAGGTAGATTCATTAATGAACTAGTCGATTTAAGCCCTCCGCCTCTATTGAATCTCTTCAGGGAGCAATCTATTCCTTAATTTTATTGGATACACCTTTCATCAATAACCACCTAAGAAGAAGCAACTCCATAAGCTTTTAGTCACTTAAAAAAGCATTTGTATCTATATTCTCAATTGTATCTATATATAGTTGTCATATACATTCATTCGTCTGAAGAAGCTACGGTGTAGTGAAACGCGTTACGAGTCACAATTATTAAGTAAAATTCCTAAAAACACATTACTTGTTTTTATTATTGATAATGGAATTCTACCAAGTGAAAAGCTCCCAAATTCAAATGATTCATTAATCACGTAAAGACTATTTTAGCCACTTTTATCCTCCTTTCCTTCGTTCAAGGATAAATCACTTTCTCCCTGAAATTTGACTACTTGCGTTCGTTTAATTTCTTCATGCACCTCGTATATCATTACGCGTTCATTACTAAATGACATTCGTTGAATTCAAAACCGAAACCGGTTGTTCTGATACTTCCCTAAACAACAAACTTTCCTTGTACCTTGGATTATTGCGAGTTGAGAAGCATCTACCCACAACACATATCCATTCCTACGTAAAATACACAAATACTAAATGAATATCTGATTAAATCATAATAATATTTTTAGAAAACAAAATGACTTATATAATTTTTCAGAAATATATCGATTTGTGATTGAAATTACGAATTATTGTAATAGTAGTCGTGTTGTCAATTAGGAGGTACGTAGTGTGTAATTGCATAGGCACGGAGCAGTGAAACCTTTGTTCTTCAGCACAAGGCCACCAAATCCGATTACCAAACGGATAGTAGTGTGCCTTCCTCCTTTATTCTCTGCCTGTATGCGAAGAGTATGCGTTTACTGAAATATTTGTACGGATATCAGTCGATGACATAGTGAATCATCGTTGAACGGAAACCATTAGTTCACAGTACGTGTAGTGTGTATAGGTTAGGATGTGAGTGCGTTAGGTGTGAAAGGTGCGAGATAAACACTTACACACAAAGGTATTTCAATCAAAATCTTTCTGAAAAATTTCAACTAATCGGTACATGTATTCCTATAGAAAATCGTTGTGTCTTTGTATACAATTGTAACTAACCAATTGCATTATTTATGAAATTTATAGTTGGTTAAATGTATAGTTAAAATCCCACGCAGTCTTATCAATAATGATTAAATATTGGCAATAACGATAACGACTTTTATTGTTTTACACGTTATTCATTGCGGCCTTCAACATTCGTTTCGTGGTGAGTTTTGTATCGCAAATTGTTTAGGTTAGTTCATTTCACGTTGCTAGATATTTAGAATAACTCTGAAATCTTTGAAAATTTCAGATTGAATTATGTCTACTGAAACAACCTTAACCCTGGTCTATGAAAGACGATGCAAAAGACATCGCCTTTATGTAAATTGCAATACCTCAATTATCTTATTTTCTTTCCCACATTAATTACACTTGAGACTGAATGAAATTGGTCAAATGAAAAGCCATGTGATCGTCTAGTACCTAGTCCTAGTAAACTAGGACCTCTTTCTTTGGTGTGTTGAGTAATTGTAGAAACCTATTCAAGTTCTTTTATATGAGGTTTGATGTGATACGTCGCTTATACCATAGGTAAGAAAATCACAAAATCAAAAACAGATTCAGTCAGTCAGATTCAGTCTATTTGATCTTTGCAACATTCGTATTAAATTCTTATCCTTGCATTCTTTGGCGTCTGAATAAATTTATTATAATATCAGATCATTTAGATCAGGGGTGCTCAAACTTGAACTGCTGGCGATCTACCTCAATAGTTTTAGACTACTTATGATCGACTCTGAGAGGCTGCAACTTTACGTGATGCGGGGTTGTCGTACATGCACGACACAACCTACCTAGGTAGGGTGCACCGTAGCATATATAGATATTAGCTTTCCGCACAATATACATTATTTTAGTCGAGGTTTGGGTTAGGTTTAGTTAGGTTCTTCTCTATAATATCAATGAAAAAACTCATAGTTGACGCAAACATTGGCGTCAGTTAAGGGCGATTGCCTTAGGTTCGGATATTCATCTTCTGATATAAAACACCAGAAATTTGTATCAGATTGTATCATATATATATATATATATATATATATATATATATATATATATATATATATATATATATATATATATATATATATATATATATATATATATATATATATATATATATATATATCTGCACCAACTCATTTTCAACAGAACATACGTTCATATTAAACTGACTTGCTATTTCAATAGCTAATTCCCCAATGTTTTCACACGAAAAAGAATAACTCATGAATGATGCTATATTTGCCAATTCACTGCAATAATAAAAACGCATTTCGAGTTGTCCCAAAATATTAAATAATTCAGCCTCATACGTATCATCATTCAACTGAGGAATCCTTGCTTTCAAAGACGGAAAATGTTTCAGGTCCTTTCTTTTTAGTTGATCTAGCATAAGTTGCAATTTACTTTTGAATGCGCTTACTGCGCTAATCATCTCAATAATAGTTTCTCCTTTATCTTGAAGCTCCAAGTTAATGGTGTTTAAATGCATTATGATGTCAGTCAAATATGCCAAATTAATCAGACATTGTTTGTTTTTCAACCTCTCTAGTCTAAAAAAGCTGTTATTTCGGGCAATAATTCTTGTAACCTTTCTAGGAATTTTCCGTGACTCAACCATCTGACGTCCGTGTGAAGAAGTGAATCAGTCTGTTCAGCTGACTCCCTATCTTCCAACTGTTGCAAGCTACGTACACGGATGGAATTCACAATTTTTGTTGCAATACCCATAAATTCTTCTGTTTAAATTTTTTGAACACGAAACTTGTTGATGTATAATGCAATGAAATGAAAAAAATGAAGGGAAATTTTCATTAGCTCGACACAATGCCACAAAACCGTTTTGGTTTCCAGTCATTGCTGGTGCTCCATCGGTTGTAACGCACACAAATTTATATATTGGAAGCTTGTAGTTTTCTACAAAATTGAAGAAAACGTACGTATGTACATTTCATGATATCATGTTTTAGTTTATCTGCCATGTCCTGACTCATGACTTCAATACGCCTTGTGACAGTCGGACTAATAACTGAAGTTCTCTAATAGCAGACATGATTTCTGTTTTATTTTTAAAAGCGCCAAATAAAGTCTCACCCGCTTCAGTAAATGCTTCATTCACAACCGATCCATCTTCGAAAGGTTTCTTGTGTTTCGCCAATACATGAGATTTTTTAAATGACGCGATCGTAACAGCTTCTGATTGTGTGGCTGGTCTTTTGATGGTTTGTTCTTTTCCAAACAAGATATCAAATCACGTACCTTTCGTTTTCTTAATTCACTCTTTGGCGGGAAATCCTTTTCATAGTTTTTATGAACCGTTTTATCATGCCTCTCTAAGTTACCACGCTTAGGTATTGCAACTGACTCACGACAAATAAGACAAATGCACTTATCCTTCACCATACAAAAGGAAAATTCTTCCTCCCAATCGTTATTAAAATGATATGTTTTAGATTTCTTCGCTGCACTCATTTTGTACTATTTAATAATGAACTTTGTATCGACGTAGTATTGCTTTCAAGTTACAATTCAGAATGACTCCAATTCCTGCAGGCGCTACATTTATACCGGCTTGAACGAAAATCTCGAATGTTCCCGTCAAACGCGGCAAGAATAAAAAACGGTATTCTTTGACAAGTACCGCGCGTTCCTTTGATAAAGCCGCATTTTGACGCTAGCAGAGTGTTATTTCATTACGTAATAAATGTTTGTAGTTTGGTTACCAACTTATCAAAAGTTTTTTTCTACTCGAGATCTATCCAAAAATCACTTGTGATCGACCGTTTTAGCACCCCTGATTTAGATACAGACCTAATCGGCCCTCACCCATATTACGAGTGGAAGTTGGAACATTTGATTATTATAAACAGGCTTAATGGGCTCGCACCCATATTTTGAGTGAAATTTGGGATATCAAATTATTCTAGCTTGATGGCTGGCTGATTTGAGAACTAGATCCTGCCAGGAAGAATTATTCATTGATCTACGGATTTTTAAACAAATTCTTCTTGTCTTAAATTTACATATATAGACTCCGCACGAAGGGTATCGACAAAGATATTTGGTTCATTAATTGAACAGCTTGTTGGACGACAGATGGATAAAAAGACTGGGTCCGTAGAATTGGCCTGCAAGATCTTTGGATCTTACCTCTTTAGATAGTTATCTATGGGGTTTCCTAAAGAACAAAGTTTATGGTATACAGTGTGTTCCAACGAAAATTTGACCCCCCCTATAACGCCGAAATGAGTAACATTAGCGAAAAACACCAAGACAAGTCGATTTTTGTTTCGAGGGGGAGCATTTTTCGAAATAATTCGAAACTTGTCAGATCAACCCCTACCCCAGCAACCCTAATTTCGAAATTCATCATAGGGTCGAGTGGCACCTTACTGTAAAGGTCTGTCAATTCTCCATTCTGATTTGTCATTTTAGAATTTTAAATTAACATACAGGGTGTCCCAACCGAGGTAAAGTTGAATTCCTGCAAATCCCAAATACTAAATGAAATCGATTTATTTTGGCATAATGCAAGCGCAGGTTTATGCTCGGTCTAGAAAAACGACCTACACTTGTGAATTTGGAGTTGGTGCAATCAACCCCTATTTCCAGCATCCCCAACTCAAAAATCATTCGATCGAAAATAGGTCAAGTGGCACCTCGTTGGAAAGGTATTTCAATTTTCTCTTCGAATTTGGTATTTTCGAAATTCAGAATCAGCATACAGGGTGTCCCGGAGCAGGAACACTGAAAACCCAAATAACTTTTTGAAACTGGTTCATTTCGGTATAATACGAGAACATGTTTATGTTTGATTCGAGAATAAGACTCTCTTGCGTGAATATGGAATTTTTGCAATCAATCTCTTCCATTCAGCATCCCCAACTCAAAAATCATACAAGTGATTACAGGTTGAGTGGCAAAGTTCCAGAAAGATTTTTCTATTTTCTGAATCACTGAGGCATTGGTTTCAGTTTGGCAATCGAGGTTTTCTGGCGTGAGGATCAGGATGAGGGATGATGGAGAAACTGATTGGATGCTCATCTAAACAGGAAAACGAGATTTATTGAACTTGTATTCAATTGAAAACAAAAACTAACTTGATTATTACAACAATTGTTCAAAATGACCTCCGCCCACCTCCATACAGTTATACAGACGATTTTCGAACTCTCTTCTCACATTAGCGAAAACTTCAGGAGTCAAAGTCGGCATTCTGTGATAATCCTCATCCGCAGCTCCTCCAGGTTTTCTGGTCTTGTGGCATAAACTTTAGATTTTAGATGGCCCCACAAAAAAATCTAGGGATTTAAATCTGGTGACCTGGCTGGCCACTCAACAGGTCCTCTTCTACCAATCCACCTTCCTGGGAAATTTTCGTCTAAATATTGGCGCACCCGAGCATCATAATGCGGAGGAGCACCGTCTTGTTGAAAACGCATTTCGTCCTCAGAAAGAGTTGGATCGTTCTGTAAAATTTCTGTCAATCTAGGATGTATGTGTTCCTCTAACAACTGTAGGTAGCCATTTCCATTCAGATTACCCTCAATAAAGAAAGGCCCAACTAGATGATTGCCAAAAATTCCTGCCCAAACGTTCAACTTCTGAGGCCATTGCGTGTGGGCCTCTCTAAACCAATGATGATTCTGTGTGTCCCAATATCGACAATTATGTCTATTCACTTCACCACTGAGCATAAAGGTGCTTTCATCAGAAAAACAGATGTTATTCAGAAAATTTGGATTAGCGTTTAGGTTTTCACTTAGATTTTCACAAAACTGTAAACGACGATCTGGATCATCTTCGTTTATTTCATGCACTAATTTTACCTTGTAGGGGTGAAATTTGTGATGTTTCACGATTCTATGGACAGTTGTAGCTGATACACCAGTCAGACGAGATAGTTTTCTGATCGAAGTAGTATTCTCCATTTGTAGATGACCCACTACTGCCACTTCCGTTGCCTCATTTCTGACAGGACATGCCACTTCATGTTTTTGTTTGCCACCGAACCCGTAGCTAGGAATTTGTCAACCAAATATTTAACGAACTGGTGACTGACTCCTTTCTCTTTCAGGATGGTTCCTATCGAATATCCTTGCCGTTTCTTTGGCACAACTGTTATTTCGAAAATACGTCGATACAATTTCGACCCTTTCCTCAGTGGAATAAACCATTTTCACATTAATTTCAATTGACGAACAACAACAATAATGAGGAACTGATCTGAATAATAATAATATTTCATTGCAAAAATGAGAAATAACAGATGACTGCACGCCAGATGGAAATGAAAAATGTGAACATTTTCAATGCAGAAATCAGCTTTATTTCTTCGTAATTGATGCTCAACACATCGTACCCCAATACTTTTAACAGTTTCTAATTAATTTCTGTTGATAATTTCAAATGACGATATTGAATTTTCCGAAAGCGACATCCTGTATGGAGAGCCGAACTGAATGAAATGCTTTAATCATTCTGGAATTCAAAAACCTTTCTGAAGATATGCCACTTGAATTATTTGTATGATTTTCAAGTTGGGGATGCTGAATGGAAGGGTTGATTACAAAAATTCTATAACCACACAAGAAAGTCCTATTCTCGGATCAAACATGTTCTCGTATACCGAAATGAACCAGTTTCAAAAAGTTATTTGGATTTTCAATGTTCCTGCTTCAGGACACCCTGTATGATGATTCTGAATTTCGAAAATACCAAATTCGAAGAAAATTGCAGTACCTTTCCAACGAGGTGCCACTTGACCTATTATCGATCGAATGATTTTTGAGTTGGGGATGCTGGAAATAGGGGTTGATTGCACCAACTCCAAATTCACAAGTGTTGGTCGTTTTTCTAGACCGAGCATAAACCTGCGCTTGCATTATGCCAAAATAAATCTATTTCATTTAGTATTTGGGATTTCCAGAATTCAACTTCACCCTTGGTTGGGACACCCTGTATGTTAATTTAAAATTCTAAAATGACAAATCAAGGTGGAGAATTGACAGACCTTTTCAGTAAGGTGCCACTCGACCCTTATTCCCTATGATGAATTTCAAAGTTAGGGTTGCTGGGGGTAGGGGGTTGATCTGAGAAGTTTCGAATTATTTCGAAAAATGCTCCCCCTCGAAACAAAAATCGACGTGTCTTGGTGTTTTTCGCTAATGTTACTCATTTTGGAGTTATAGGGGGGGTCAAATTTTCGTTGGAACACACTGTATATAAAACGGGTTAAAACGTTCTATGCCTTCTTCCGATGCCTTGTTTATAGTTCGCCAATAAGTACGTCAGAATCTCGAACTGAAACTGATACATCCTTTTATCCCAATCAAGTGCAAAAAGCAAATATTACTGAAATGCGCTCGCGGATGCAAAATTGGTTAGAAAATAATGGTGGACGATTTGATCATTTAATTTCATTTGAATTTGATTTGAATGTTTTATGTTCACGTTTTTTTTTAGTTTTTATCCTACTTCTGACGGTAGTAGTGGGAAAATGCACAAATGTTCGAATTTTCGTGAACCAGCTGAATCGATTTTGATCAAGTCGAACTTATGAATAAAATTCTCGATTTCTATTCGTCACATGCAAATTTAGAAAATTATAATTACGTAGTCGTATAGAGAATCAATCACTCATTTTTCCAATTGAAAAATAAATTGGGTGGGGGGAAGGAACCACGTGATAGAGGGAGGACGAAACATATAACAAAAATATCCCCCTCTAATCAATTTGTTCGACATGTTTCAGAAAATTCACGGAAATATCAAACCAGCCGAATTTATCAAGGACGTTAGTTTTCATTGAAACGCACTGTATACCAGGTGTAACTGAAACTAGGGCCACCATTTTGATGAAATTTGGGAATCGGATTGAAGACAACATTTTGAATTTTATAACATCGATATGTTTGACATTTCGTTTCCGGTTATGCCGGAAACCATACCAACTTTCGATTTTCAAATGGGGCACTCTGTATCTTTTAGCTTATTTTAATTGTTCATCTCATCCTACGACCTTTTGACATATTCTTGAAAGAAAAACAAAGCAGCAATTTTCATCTTTCGATCTAGAAGGCCATGAACAGTGACAATTGGCGTAGCTCAACATATCACGAATATACAAGATTGTATCTACAAATTTAATTGCTCATTTTTTACGTTTTAATTTTAATTTTCAGTTTTTCTCGAAAAGTAGGTTTTCTTCTGAGACAACCATATCGGGGTATTATAGAAGCAGTATTTTCTTCTTTTTATACCACTCACTCTATTCTTAACAGTTTCGGAGTTCTAGTGGAAAATAGATAGGCAATTTTTGCAGCGTTTCCCCATTCGCTAATAACAATATCTACGTTGACGATGCAAAATTTTTGTTCATACTTATAATATCCTGATAAACTTAAGATGGCCAAGGTGAGAGCAGTGTACAAGAAGGGGAGCAAACAGCTTATGGGAAATTACAGACCTATATCTATACTCAGTAACATTGGCAAGATATTTGAAAGAGCTATTCACAACAGAATTGTCGATTTTTTTGAGACTTACAGGGTACTTTCAGAATATCAAAATGGCTTTAGAAAGGGTAGGACTACGACAAGAGCTATATATCAGGTTATAACAAAAATTCTCTCCTAATTAAACAGTGGTAAAATAACAGCACTGATGTGTATCGATCTCAGAAAAGCTTATGATTCCGTCAACCATTACAAGTTGGTGGAGAAGATGTATGCGGTTGGAATTAGAGGAAGGACTTTGGATCTGCTTCGGTCTTATTTATCAGGAAGATCTCAATGTGTTGCTGAAAAAGAGCTTACAACTGGGAAGACACTGCAGTCAACGATGTTGGCTATTGATAGAGGGGCGCCGCAGGGGTCGGTGTTGGGTCCCCTCCTTCACCTGATTCATACCAATGACTTACCTGGTTGTTCAACCGAATTCAATTTGCAGACGACACTTCTCTGGTGCTCGCCGATCCGGTTTCTCTGGTTTCGGTAGTGGACGATGTGCTTGTCGATATTGATGCCTGGTTTTTTCAAAATGAGTTGAAAATGAACAGTCCAAAGACCAAACTTATCAGGTTTGCATATGGAAAAGAACACATACTCATATCTCATGAATATAAGACTGCCATGGGTTCATCTAATAGCCTTAAATTCCTGGGTGTTTCGGTTGACTATCGACTAGATTGGGGTGATTTTGTAGACCAACTTGCAAATGATATGGCCAGATATGTGTATGCACTAAGAACACTTACCGCATACAATGCATATATTGATAGTAGGCTGAGATACGGGATAGTTATATTATTTTATTCAGTGACGAATCAAATTTCACGAACAATGGAATGTTTAATAGGCAAAATACCAGGTACTGGCCGTAACAAAATGAGCATAGATATCAAGATGGAAACTTCCAAGAACGTTTTGGGTTCAATATCTGGATGGGGATGATGGGAAGATATTTAATAAGGCCTATAATTTTTGAGGGTTGATTGAAAGAATAATTATTTGCATGAGGACCCAAACACAAGATCAGTTGAACGAGTTGCCATTAGCTGTTGTGAATGAAATATATTTTCGACAAGACGGTGCACCTTCTCACAACAAAACGACGAAATTTTCCCCGAAAAATGGATCGGTACAAATGGTCCCATAAGATGGCGAACTAGATCGCCAGATTTGAGTGCACTAGATTTCTTCCTGTTAGGCCATTTGAAGAATGAGGTTTACCAGACACCTGTTTAAACCCAACAAGAATTGGAGAACCGTTTGAGATAGGCAATACAGCTCAACAGTTAAATAATGTGAAGGGAACCATTAATCGTTTTCGAAGTTGTGGTCGTGAGAATGGTGGTATTTTTGAACATTTTTTATAATTATATATTTTTTTTATTAATTTTGACATCTCGTAAAAATGAGCAATCAAGTTTTTAGATATAATCTTGTATTTTCATGACAGATGTTGAGCTAAGCCAATCGTTGTTCATGGCCTTCTAGAACGAAAGATGAAAATTGCAGAAAGAAAGATCGTGTTTTGTATTTCTTTCAAAAATACATCAAAAGGTCGTAGGATGAGATTAACAATTAGAATAAGCAAAAAAATACAGGGTGTCACATTTGAAAATCGAAAGTTGGAATCGCTTCCGGATGAACCGGAAACGAAATGTCAAACATATCGATGTTATCAATTTCAAAATGTTGTCTTCTATCCGATTCTCAAATACCATCAAAATATTCGAAATAGAAAAAAAGTTACATGGGTGGCCCTAGTTTCAGTTACACTCGGTATATTATATTTGTATGTGTTCCTCACGAAATATTTGAGCTATTTGAAAAAATGGAGTTTATCTTCATATATAGTAATAAAAATTAGATACCATTCAAATAAACTGTAGGAGATATCGCTCATAAAATGTTAATCCTAGTTCTATTTGAAACTAAGAAATTTAATTGACTTTGTCTTATCATTAGGAATTTAATCCACTAGACCTAGATTCTAAAACTACAGCGACCTGCACACGTACGTGGAAGTATTACATAGTTCGATTGACCTGAAAAGGGTGACGTTTGGAAATGGTTAGCCGGATTGTTTCTACTAAAACCTCAAAAAGAATTCTGCTGCACTCGTCGCCATAAAATATTCATTCAATCAATAGTTCAAATACCTTTCGACCTCATTAGTAAGTCCAGGTTAATACTTGGATAATAATACCTAGATAATAATCCATCAATAATCGAGAAATGTCTACAAAAGGGAATTGTGTAAATATTTCCGGAAAAGTACATTGCCATAAATTACTAGGAAAATACTGTAAATTTTATCCCATCAAAAACATTCTGTGAAAAACTAGCCAAGTCTCGATGGAGCTGCTTGTTTATCTCTAAAGATTAATGAAATCTAGACAAAGTCGTGCCAAGTCTAAGGTTCCTTAGTGCGATTTCTTTATTATTATAGTTAATGTTGTGTGACTTGGCCGTTGAACATTATTTATACTTTAGTGGGTAGGTACAAGTTAATTTTGTTTACAAGTCGCTATTGATTTTGTTGCACTGCTGGATTCGTATTTCTTTCGTGTCTTGTGATGACAGGGGTTTTATCGAGTAAGAAGATGTATAAAGTGTCATCAGCAAAGCTGTGAAGTTTACAACATGTCATTTATATGAAGCAAAAACAGAGTTGGTGCCAAGATGGAGCCCTGAGGCACACCAGCATTAATGCCAAGTGTGTCAGAAGTAATGTTATATCTGTTGTAACTACCTATGTCTGTTGAGCGAGATAATAGCCCATACTGGTATTGGTAATTAGACGCAAGTGTCTTATTTTGGGCTGTTGTTGATTGTGCAACACATGCATTCAGCATTGACAATGCTGATTTCTGCTCTCTTCATTTCGGAACGTCAAATCGGCCACCAATCTAACATAAAATAGACGTACAGACGGACTTCTATCAATGATTAGAAGTCAGTCTGTACTGGAGATATTTTTTTATACTGTTTGTTTCAGGCTCGCCTATACATAAGTATTATAGAAACACGCAGTTTTATCAAGCTTACAATTGACTGGTTATTCAGTCAACGTTTTCCAAGTGGCAATTTTCCATCGTTAATACGTAGCGGTTCTGGGGACAGATTGATGCAATGGTGTTATGGAGCATCTAGTTTTGTACCCTTGTGTACCTTTCAACGGCCAAGTCACACAACATTAACTATAATAATAAAGAAATCGCAGTAAAGAACCTTAGACTTGGCATGACTTTGTCTAGATTTTATTACTTTTCAATGTCAAACAAGCAGCTTCATTGAGACTTGGCTAGTTTTTTACAGAATGTTTTTTTAATATTACGAATCTTTCTTTCTCTTTTTCCGGTTCTGATTCTTGTACATTAGCAACTTTTTTTTGTATTGCCATTCGCGATTTCTTTTTGTAAACTTGTATAAGTACAAAAGCCAGTCTAGTCGTATCCAGAGTTTTCCTTCAACTTTATTTATTTGCGTATTAAAGAAAAAATATAGGAAACAAAATAGTTTTTAAATCGAATTTGAAAATATTAGAAAATGTGGTCAGTGGCGTGCTGCATAAGAGTTATGAGGAAAAAAAGACACCGAAAAACATATCACCCTGTAAAGCAATTGACAAATGTTTGATACGTCGTCGTGTAGCTGATGAAAACTGACTAGAATGTCGAATTTCAGGTTGATATCTGAAAAATTGTGCAAGTTATTTTTTCTCCGAAAATTTGACACCCTGTATCTCAGAAACGACATTTTTTTCTCCGAAAATTTGACACCCTGTACCTCGAAAACGACAGGTCAGAAAAGGGTATATTCATGAGGAAAGAGTCAATAATTTAAGATTTTCTATCATTCTGTGCATTTTGGCAGATTAAAACAGAAACACCCTGTATATACTGGGTGATTATCAGTGGCGCGGTGCTATGTAGCTCGTACACTCTTGAAGATTTAATTTTTGTTCGAACGGTATTGTATTTAGTAAGTAGGAATTTATTTTGCAGTAAACAGGGTGTCCAAATTTTCTATAAAATAAAACTTGGGTGGTTTTTTCAGATTGGAAGACCACTCTTTTGTTCAAGATTCAGAAGCGGCCTAAACTCTGCTATAATGTTCTTAAGTAATAAGTCTTTTTGGTGAGTAGTTTCGTGACAATATTTTTAAAAATTCATGAAAATAGGCTCTCACATCATCGCATGCTCCTTCGGCCAGAGAGGATGAATTTTTTTTTTCCTTTCGTTTTCTTATTGCCCAAGGATAGCTTTATTGATGAATTGAAATCCTGATTTGATACAGGAGTGACTCAAAAAAATTATTGAATGTTGTAAATTTAAAAATATATCTTGATTTTTTCAAATGGAACATCCTGTATTTTATTATTCATGTCAACGCATAAAATATTGTACTATATTTTTGCAGAAGTAACCTTATCTTTATCTTCGTTCATTTTCGAAATATTCTATTATTTGTAAAAATTTTTGATGAAAATTCTACAAACCGTATCAAACTCATCAACATCCATCATTATTCGCACAGAACCTTTTTTTTTCTGTAATGATTCTAGAAGTGAAAAATGAAACCTAAACAAGATAATTCTTTTAACGAATGATAAAATCAAGATGATTAAAACTTAAATCGAGGTATGTGTTGACATTTTTTTTTATTTGTGGCTTTTGTGAGGTGTCCGGACATATCATATTCTGCATTTTACATGGTGAACTTACCAGTGTTTCGTTATTAAATATTGTTAAAGTGAGGTTTGAACCCAATTTTCTCAATCGACTGCCATGAAATTCTCCTAAGAAGAAATGGTTGATATGATTTTTATTCTGAGTGAGTGCGATAGAAATTCTTTGTTGGCAAGTAGAGTTTATGCACAAAGGTTTCCTGATAAGAGGCATTCTGATGCAAGATGCTTTGAAAAACTTCTAATTAGATTTATCGAAACTGGTAATATCGCTTACAAACAACATGAAAAACCAAAAACTGCTATAGCTGAAAACAACCAGTTATCAGTTTTGTTGACAGTGGTAGAGCACCCATATAAAAGCCAAAGAGTATTTCCAAACGAATGGATAGGACGTGGTGGTCCTGTTAGATGACCAGCTAGGCCTCCGGACGTTACAACTCTAGATTTTTTCTTGTGGGGTTATATTAAGGGCATCATTTACCAGATTCCTTCTACAATACAGTTGGATATGAGACAGAGAATAGTCGACGCCTTTCAGACAGTTAATCCGCAAATGTTGTCCAGAGTTCAACGGTCTTTGCTCAGAAGGATTGAGTTGTGTCTACAAAGAAACGGGCAACACTTCTAACACTTATTTAAATAGTTCAACACCTTGTAAATCACCTCGCCAAAAACGAATCTATTACGTATTTCATACACGGCTACCTTAATATATCTCAATTTCTCTGAGCAAGTATAATGATATGTACTAATGAACTCTTCTTTTGCAACCTCTGATTTTATTATTTTAGTTTATTTCTTTTTTATTTCGAAAATGGTCGAAGATAAAGATAAGGTTACTTCTGCAAAAATATGGCACAATATTTTATGCGTTGACATGAATAATAAAATACAGGATGTTCCATTTGAAAAAATGAAGATATGATATTTTTAAAATTACAATATTCAATAATTTTTTTGAGTCACTCCTGTATAAAATGAGGATAATCTGTTTCAATTCATCAATAAAGCTATCCTTGGGCAATAAGAAAACGAAAGGAAAAAAGTATTCATTCTCTCTGACCGAAGGAGCATGCGATGATGTGAGAGCCTATTTTCATGAATTTTTACAGGAAAGAAAAATATTGTGACGAAACTACTCATCAAAAAAAACTTATAACTTAAAGACATTATAACAGAGTTTAGGACGCTCTTGAATCTTCAACAAAAAGTGCTCTTCCAATCTAAAAAACCCCCCAAGATTTTCTTATAGAAAATTGGGACACCTATATATATATATATATATATATATATATATATATATATATATATATATATATATATATATATATATATATATATATATATATATTGATTGATTCTTTCTTCCGGTTTCTCGTCCGTTTCTTCTTCAACTTCTTCACAGTTGATATATATATATATATATATATATATATATATATATATTGCGCCATACTATAGGTCTCATATCGAAAGCTTTTTTCTTTCAATTTCGAAGGTCTTCAACACAACGTTTGCCGACTTTTCGAGGTACCCAAACTTTATCCAGATCTCCAAGGCTTAAGCCAAAATACTCCAAGTATACCTTTTTAACAGTCCGTAATATTAAGTTGTTGCTTCAGCACCATTTATTCGCCACAAATACAACAGAAACTGTCAGACGAATTTACAACTTTCGCACAGACGACATTGCAGTATATTAAACCAAGATCCATGAAATAATGACCAGTTAACACGTAATTGTACTGTGCCACTTTCTACAGTATCAGAGCGCGCACGATCAGGTTACAACATGTCTATGTTGGTTAAATTAGATCGCACAAGTCATTCTTTATTTAGGAAATAATGGTAGTTATGGTTATTAAAAACAGTGATCGATATGAAATTGTACCTTTCATTTAAATGACTACAAGCTAGCCCAAAAACGCCTTTTTTATGATAAAACTTTGCGTTTTGCAAAATAATCCGACGTTCTCGAATAGTTCGAATATTTTTTCAGTTTTCAGAACACCTAAATACATAGGAATCATTTTAAAACATTCAGACGGCACTTTGTGCAAACCTTTGTTATCAAAATACCATATTTCTGATTTTTTTTTCCCTTCATTTTCTTCGAATAATGTTGATTCTTTGTTTTTTCAGGCACAGTTCGAAGGTTCCTAGAGCGCTTCGGTAGTTCTATAGACACGTTAATATTCGTCGTAGATAATACGGATCTCGGAATCTACGAAGTTCTGCTTCCACTGTACTTCCCCAGGTCGAGAATGGAAGAGGAGGCGTCGAGATGGCAGCTTCCGGCGGACATCGGTGGTCAAGATGGTGAACCATTACTGCCCGATAGACAGATTAGAATCATTGACAATCCGCAACACACATTACACCGTAGGTATCTCACCATACTCGATGGAGTGGTGCTATATATCATTATTTTTTTTATACAAATGCGGTACCGATGTTATTATAACACATGGATCAAAGAGTCCCGGGAATAACAAATGGAAAGCTCCAAAAATATCGAACTCGCTATTAATTCAGATAGTGCCAACATTTAAAAGAAACATGTCAAAATTTCATGACTTCAATAGTTGTCGAGATATTGAGATTGTGAATTTGTTAACAATGAGTCAAAACAAGTTTCGTGTCTCAATAAAACACTTCTATTTGATGGGTAAAAATACCGTACAAGTCCAGGAATGGCATGAAAGTCTCAGCCGAAAACAACAATTTGTCGATATTATACTGATTTCAAACGACCATCGAAGACGCAGAACGCTCAAGAGGCCAAAAGAGATGATTATGCCAGAAAATATCAAAAAAGTGTTGAAATTGTCATCGTTATACAAAGTGATATTGCAGGAGTTAGTTGAATTCCTAAAGACATGAATAGGCACCGTATTCAATATTTTACACGAAAATGTAGGAATGAAAATATTTTTTCGAAGTGGTTGCCGCGTTTGTTGAACATGAAACAACCACAACACGCCAGAGTCGAAAGGAGTTTAGTGGAGAGCAGAGGAGGAAAGCCGACCAAAGCGTCCAATAACACAACAATCGGTTGGCAAGGTTATGGCGTCTGTATTTTGAGATACGCATGAATTATTGTATCTGAAGAAAAGCCAGAATATCAATAGTGACTATTAGACTATACCCTCACTCGACAAATTGAGCACAAACGACCTCATATGGAAGATAAAAGAGCATTGTTTCATCAAGACAATGTACTAGTCCACAAGACGGTTTTGAGAAAAAAGGTTTTTGTTATTCGTTAGTCCCAGGACTTTTTGACCTACGTGTTATTGATGGTACTAGGCAAGTTTCGACCTTTTTCATTATTATATTTAGTAGTGATACCTTTCTCCCTTTGCACGGGTTCTCGAGTTGGTAACCTGTTCATAGATCAACTACCATTTTACTAGACTTTTCATTGAGGATCATATACCCCATTTCAATATAAATAAAATGGAACACTTTTGTTTGATTTGCATAATGTTTATTTTCAATACACACGACCGGTTTCGACAGTTATGTCATTTTCAAGTGTCTACAGCTAACAGTTATGAGGAAGAATGTGCTAACTGTATCTATTTCGAGTGTTGAATAGTGGGGATTGATTTAATTCTAGTTGGCTATTCAGAGTGGTGAATATTTGGTTTTTACACAAAGTTTGTTGATTTTCAATAATTTCATGCCTTTATAGCATTTGTACAGAATTTCTAAACAAAAACATATTATTTGGTATACATGTGTTGATGATATTCTTGTCGGTTTTTATGGCTCAAACACACAGATTGACCGTTTTTACATTCTCTAAATAAAATGCATAATGAAATAACCTACCCTGCTGAAATTGAACACAACAATTCAATGAATATCCTATACAAAAACATCACTAAACTCAATGATAATCTCACCTACAACATATATAGAAAAAAAAACATTTACAGACTAATCTAACCTAGTGGATTATTTTAATCACATTATACATAAATTACTCATTGAGCCTCTTCCATTCCGTCACCCATAACAGACATATATATATATATATATATATATATATATATATATATATATATATATATATATTCTGTACTCAACGGATAAAACTGAAGTAGAGTCTATGATTAAAAGACTCAAAGATTATAGAACACCAGGATACGATGACATAAAATCCGTAGTTTTGAAAAGAGTGATGGAAGAAATTTCAGAACCTCTTTCTTTTCTAGTAAACTTATGTTTCGAGACAGGAAGCTTCCCTGACTTGCTGAAAATTGGAATTATAAAACCCTTCCATAAATCAGGAATAAAAACCTGTATAAGCAGCTATCGCCCGGTGTCACTGGTCTCAAACTTGGGAAAAGTAATAGAAAAATTAATAAAATCGCGGATGTGGAAATTCTTAGAAACGCACAAACTTATATCCAAACATCAATTTGGGTTCCTTAAAGGTAAATCAACTGAAGACGCTATTGTAGAATTGACAAAAAGTATTTATAACAACATCGATATGAAACGACCAGCCTTCTGCTTATTATTCATCCATCTTGCTAAAGCGTTTGATGTACAGATATGGAACACGAGGAAAAGCTCATGATTTACAGAAGAACTATTTATCGAAGCGGAAACAATGAGTAGAAATTGAAAATGAAAATAGTACTATGAGAGATATAACCTTTGGTGTACCACAAGGTACAGTACTGGGTCCTGTTCTGTTCATATTGTACATAAACATTCTTCTACTAATGGAGAGAAAAGGTAAAATTGTATGTTTCGCTGACGATGATGTCATATTTTATCAGCATAATTCATGGCAGGAATTGAAAGCTGAAGCTGAAAAAGATCTCGTTGAAGTACGAAAGTGGTTTGAGTATAATATACTGACAATGAATCTGGAGAAAACAAAATATGTACCATTCGCTTCTTACGTGACCAGTCTTCCAACTATGTAGTCTTCAATTTGATACGAATACGCATATACCTGAAACAGAAAACATAAAATATCTAGGTGTTATAATCGACAGAAGTATGAACAGGGACAAACACATTGAACTATTAGTCAAAAAATCGAGGGGGCTTCTTGGAAAGTTCAGGAATATGAGGAAGTCTCTTGACATAAAGGAATGAAAATTCTGTATTATGCACTGGCTCAATCACAAATAGCGTACTGGGTTGGGGGGTGCATATAAATTGCTATCTGAAGAGTGTGAATGTAATGCAAAAATGGTTATTAAGAATCATATATAACAAAAAACTTACCTTTTCAAGTGACGAAATATACAGAATATCTGGTGTCATGGACGTCCATGACATATTTTCATTGAAGATACTCTCACAAATCTCTCAACACAAAATAAAAATTGGCATTTTGAAACATAATTATTCAACAAGAAATAAATCTTCCAGATTCGAGACAATAAAACAATACGGCAAAGATGCTTTATGTATGTGGCACCTAGAATATATTCAATAATTCCTGAGCGAGTGAGAAACATAACAAATTCGAAACGTTCTATGAAAGAGATCAAGAGCTGGATCCTAATTACTGAGAGGAAAATATTTTGTGATTTATTGAACCAAACGTAGAGACAAAAAAAGTTATAACCCGATTAATGACTCAACCCGAATTCGACAATACAACCTAAATACGACAAAAGTTACCCGGACATGACAAGGCCCTTATTTTAAACAAACAAGAGCAAGAACAAAACATAGAATTCATATTATTTTATTTCAATTTTTGAATTTGCTAAGGGAAAGAAAAATAAAATTGTTTAGGTTTTATATCGCGTACAGAAAATTATTGTTTATAATTATCTCTGCGATTTATGTTTATTTGGATAACTGTTGTATACATTATACAGTACTGAATAAACCTTATTATTATTATTATTATATTTTGACTATAATAACTCTACAAACTACATAATTACATCAGATAGTTTAAAATTCTCCACAAATGCAACAAAGGGATGACATGAATCTGTTGGAAATCAAACAAAACTTTGTAAAAACCCAAAATTCACCATTTATACGTTTGAAAATTATGTAATTGTGTGATTGTGACGTGTGTATTGAAATTGAACATCGTACAATTATTATTAAATTATATTAAAATGAATTTCCATAAAATAAATCCATCGACAATATCATTAATAACCAACCCCTTTTTCTTTGTTTGGTGCCCTTTTATGAACCTTCGTTTCTACTCAACTAAAAGAAATATTGAGCAACGCTTTTCAAGAAATGATAATTTTGTAATAGAATTATGATGTATCTACATATTTGAAAATGTTCATCAATTAAGTGTCTGTATTCATCAATTACTCTACTTTGAGCGAATAATTTGATCTATATGTGCAGTTTCGTGATCAGCCCCTTGCTTCGAATGAAGAACGATGTTTTCCTTCTTTATTCTGTGAATCAGTGAATGCAAGGTTTATTTTGAAGGTTATGAATTTTATTCGTTTCGAGGAATTCAGTGAATTGAATTTGTATGATACAGGTAAGCGACTGTAATATCGCTGGCGTGTATTAATGGTTGCATAACCTGAAAATATATAGGCGGATGCACAGCCTACTCATATTTTCATCCAAAATTTCTTTTGATTGGTTCTTTATGATGATATCATAGAATAGAGTTGGGTTCTTTAGTGAAAATATATTCTTGGATTTCATAGCTATATTTGAAGATTTTCATTGTATTCCTGAAACTTCAAAACATCACCCATTTGAACAAAAGGTCATTACCTCAATTATATGTCGTTTTTCTAAATATGTTTTCATTACCAAGAGTCGAAACTATACTGGGTTGTAACTTGTGTCATAGTTTATACTTATAAATAGGGAGCGGATTATATGTAAGGCCGAAACGTTTCGAATTTCCTCAAAACCGTCATTATTTTCTTGAATCGTTTTCAATTTGCCGAACACTTGTACCATTTTCATGCTAATTTTCATTCATTTTGAAATTTTCATTTATTCCTACAGAATATTCATTTTTAAAGATTGAATGAGGAATGCACTTCTTTATTTCCTAATAAAGTTTCCGATAATACTACAGAGGAGGAAGAATATGATATTGCGTTGATGATTTTTTATGTCTTCGTAATTTTCTACGTAAAAATCTGCCATACTGAGCCACCTCCCCATTGGGTTAATACTAGTTGTGGCGGTAGCTGCAGATTAGGTAATCTTTCTTTATATAACTGTTTTCGAAGGGTTAAAATAAAATTTTTCTCGATTAATTTCATCTACTCTGTCAACTTCATGAGCCAAGCATGTATGTGAACTACATTTTCATAAAATATTTCTAAATTTTGTAGTCTTCATCATATAACGTGCAGCATGTGATAAAAAAATTATAGATTTGTTTAATGAAACTGCATTTAGTAGGAACAAATTTGTCAATGCATCTTGTATGAATCTTGTAACAGTTACATTATTCGCATTTCCAAGATGCTTGTAGGCTATTAGGAATGTATACCCCGGAATATTTTCTTCCAGTGCTTCAATGAGCAAATGAACTATGTATTTTCCACAAGCGTGTGTTGTTTCTTTCACAATAACATAAAAGTGAATTTCGCCTATAGTTCCTCAGATTTCATTCATTTTTCTGTAAATACATTCATCTCTTGATGTAGATTCCTCCGGAATATTGAATTTACAATATTTTTTGAAGAAAGCCTTGAAATCATTGTTATTCAACTATTTCAGTCTTTTCAACCAGTTTGGTTTCAGTATGATTTTTCACCGGCTTTATATTCATCCTGATTTTCCCAAGAAGTAGACTGTGGTCACTTCCCACATTTGCGGAATTCAATGTTCTTCTATAACTTGTTCTGGTCTTATATGTTTACTGGTGACTATATAGTCTATCGTTGATCTATTCCCTCTTGTGTTCTGAAAAGTGAACTTGTGTTGATATTTGTGATAGAAGAACGTGTTATTTATTCTCAATTCATTGAGCATAGATTAATCATAAATTCGCCATTACTGTTCAAAATATTTTCATTAAATCTTTGTTTGAATTTGTATGATACTGGTAAGTTACTGTAATATCGCTGGCGTGTATTAATGGTTGCGTATATAGACGGATCCACAGCCTACTGATATTTTAATCCTAAATTTGTTTTGATTGGTTCTTTATGATGATATCATAGAATAGAGTTGGGTTCTTTAGTGAAGATATATTCTTGGATTTCATAGCTATATTTGAAGATTCTCCTAGAATATTTTCATTGTATTCCTGAAACAAGTATAACATCGTCGCCAACTCTAGCATTGAAATCGCCAAGAATAATTTAGTCTGTTGTAGTTGGTTGTAAAATTGTTCCCTTTCTTTCCTTGTCATATTATCTTCATGTGCATATATTGATAGCAAAGCAATTATTTTGGAGCCTTTTTCGGATCCCATTCTAATTCTGACTGCTAAGATGCGCGACCATATGTATGAGCATTCGGGTATGTTGTTTTTATACAGGGTGCTTCAACGAAAACTAAACAGAGGCTATATTTACCAAGATATTCATTTCTGATCAAAACGCAAAAACAGGTCAATTTTTGTTTCAAGGGGTACATCTTTTGGGGTACAAAACTCGCCTGAAATATCAACCCCTAAGCGGGGTTGCAATCCTGAACATTTTGAATAGGGAAGATTGGTCGAGTGATACCTTGAAAGAAAGGTATTAAATTATTGCGAGCAGTCATGAAGGCAATCGAAATCCTTCACTTGAAAGGTATCACTGGATCGAAATATTACCCCTGCTCTAGGGGTTGAAATTTGAGATGTGAATGGTGTTTCGGAAGATGACACACAGCCTTTTGATCTGGAATGAATCTGTTCCATTTTTGCACAAATACTTGAATAGCTAGGGCGATAGATAGTCTCCTCTATTTTTCAAATCCTTCACTTGAAAGATATCACTGGATCGAAATATTACCCCTGCTCTAGGGGTTGAAATTTGAGATGTGAATGGTGTTTCGGAAGATGACACACAGCCTTTTGATCTGGAATGAATCTGTTCCATTTTTGCACAAATACTTGAATAGCTAGGGCGATAGATAGTCTCCTCTATTTTTCAGTAGCTCACTCTGTGTTTTCAATCAAAAATGAAAATTCGGTCACGGGGATGCAGACAAAGATAATACCTTTCTTTCGAGGTATCACTCGATCCATCTACCCTCTTCCAAAATTTCAAGGGTCGTCACCCCTTGAAATTGAGATGAGGATGGTACTTGATGATGACTGCCATTGAGCAGCATGGATCTGTTCCATTTTACTTCACTGAAACTTGAATAGTCTCAGGGAAATAGTCTTCCCTATCTTTCAGTTGCCCACCTTGTATCTTTTACAGTTTTCAATTAAAAACGGAAATTCGTTCAAGGGATGTAGACAAAGATACCACCTTTCTTTTGAGTCATCACTCGACCTATCTTCCTTATTCAAAATGTTCGAGCATTGCAACCCCCGCTTAAGGGGTTGATATTTCAGGCAAATTTTGTACCCCAAAAGATGTCCCGCTTGAAACAAAAATTGACCTGTTTTTGCGGTTTGATCAGAAATGAATATCTTGGTAGATATAGCCTCTGTTTAGTTTTCGTTGAAGCACCCTGTATGTATTATGAACTGCCAGGGCCACTCCTTCTCTCGCTCTCATCTGCCTTTCCACCCCACTATATATAAGTATATAATTGCTGTACTGTTTCTGTCATTTGCCTTTAATTCTCGATTACCGAATGGCGCAGATGTGTATTTTGTGTTCGTTCAGTTCTTGCATAACTTCTTGGTCTTTATTATTGACGGATCTTAAATTCCATGTAGCAAGTCGTAGAAGGTCTTTCATTTTCCAATCTCTTGTCCGTTTTCTCGCATAAGTCGTCTTTTGTGAGTCAGTCCGGTTCCGAGGCAATCCTTTGGTTCTATGAGCCACTTCAGCTTTTTACCTTAGACAGGGAGCTAACTTAACCTAAACACCTTCCTCGTTTTCCGGGCTTAGGACCGGCAGCATGACATAACCTAATAAAGACCATCGAAGACATAAAAGAATAACAAAACTATACCGAAAATAAATGGAGAACTAGTAGGTTTGATCCCGGTGGAAAATGGTATTCGACAAGGCGACTCATTGAGTCCTCTTCTCTTCAATATTGTCATGAATACGATAATAAAGAAGATGAGACCACTTATAGTCTGATAGCGGAATCGGAAGACGACTTGCAACGAGTACTACATGCGTTTAATCAAACTGCAAAAACTTTCAATCTGATAATCTCCGCAACCAAAACCAAATGTATGACAACATCGGAAACACCTTGAAGATGCAAGCTGGAGCTGGATGGTACGGTAATTGAGCAAGTCGAATATTTGGGAATCGTGTTGTCAGGTTTTGGAAACGTGGAACAGGAAGTAAGGAATCAACCTTTGAAAGCGTCAAGAGTGGCTGGATGCCTTAACACCACAATATGGTACAATAAACATATAAACATCGAAACTAAATCGAGAATTCATAAAACTGCTATTAGGCCGATCATGTCATATACTGCTGAAACCAGACCTGATACAACGACTACCAAGCGAATGATGGAGACGGAGACAGCAGAAATGAGTGTTCTTAGGAAGGTTGTAGGAAAAACTTTATGGGACAGAGAAATAAGCGAGAACATTCGCAGGAAATGTGGAACACCAGATATAAATAATTGGATACTTGAGAGGAAGCGAGAGTGGGATGCCCATATTACCCGAATGGTAAAAATAGCAAGGGATAAATCTCCGATGGGTCTCCGAAGTCCAGGAAGACCTTGTAAAAGATGGAGTGATAACTTGAGAATGCCGAGGGAAGGTTTGGAAGATCGAACAGGCAGCAACTACCTATTAAGAAGGAAGAAGAAGAAGAACTATTTCAGTGGAATATTTGAATCAACCAACGTTCTACACAAATCTTCATTGAACTGTCCGCTATTATTCGTCTCATTTTTATGAGAAACAAATTGTTCCTTAACCTTGCAATTCTTGAAACATGCTTGGCTGTTCTGACATACTGGTCAACGTGAAATGTGGTATCAGCTTTGACCTGAAACAATAATTGTTTGAAGGCCTCTTCATCAACTGCAAACATTTTACAGATTATTCTTCTCAATTCTCAAATATTCCAATACACTAGGCAACGATTGAAAATTAACTGTTGCAATCAAAAGGGGTTTTCACCTCCATAATTGAGGAAAGCATACACAAAAGAAGAGAAATATAATGAGGAGTATTCTTTTACCCTACTTATTTGGGAGAAAAATGAAATTACTACGCTGTACGTTTTCGAACATGCTCTGCGAAATAAACTTAAACTTCACTTTCGACATTTTCAAACTGTCTTTACACTACTGGATTTCAACATTGAATGATTCGAGATACTTGTGAAAAATAGAAAAAGCCTGAATATGCCGCTAATTTATTATCTTCTATCAAGTCATTTGAATTGAAGAAAAATGTATGGCAGGTAATCGAATTATAGTTCAATAATCATTGCTAGTCACGGCAAAAATGTCCTAATGTGTTTTTTCACTGTTCAGTTCTTCAGAAGATTAGGTGATGAGTAAGGTACCTGGCTTTCAATTGTTTGATTCACAACCCTTGGAAGGAGCATGATCTATGGAATCTAAATGAGGAAAATATGTAACAATACCCTGAAACATGGATCTTGGTTCAAATTTGGTAAAGATATGTAATTTACATATAATCCGCTCTTCAGTTATGAATTTTATTTTCGAAGAATCCAGTGAATTAGATAGTATGAAACATGTATGCTACTATAATTACGCTTGCGTGTATTAATGGTTGTATAACCATTGGTATTCGTATTGTCTTTTCGAATAGGCTTTCGGCACCTCACTAAGTTCTTTCTGATGATATAGAATGGATTTAGAAGAGTTGGATTTTTTGTGAAATTATATTCTTGGATTTCATAGCTATATTCTAAGATTGTCTTAAAAGACTTCCATTGCATTTTCCAACTATACAGAGTGTTATATAATAGTATGTCACAACTTGAGGAGGTAAAACTACGTGCAGTTTTAAGAAAAAAAGTTCATTTAAACATAGGTCCGCAAAAGCTTCGTTACGGAGGGTGTTCAAATTTCCGAAAAAATTTCTATTTCTATTTACTTAATACCTAATCTTTTTTTTTTAATTGTACTCAGTGAATACTGTTTTATGGGTTTGAACCTGTTTGTATTCTCGAAACAATAAACAAATAAGCAGACAGGAATGTACCAGCTCTAAGGACCGACTACTTGAGGGCCCCTGTTGGTACACAGACGGCTTCAAGACTATAAGAGGTGTTAGATCTACTGTATATGGTCGAGGTACTGCCAAGGAACAGTCGATCTGCCTTGGCGGGCATGCGACTATTTTTCAAACAGAAATATAGGCCATTGACCACAGTGCTAACCTCTTACTTGCAGGGGGATTAACAAATAGGTCAATAAAAAATCATCACCGATAGCCAAGCTGCTCTGAAGGTATTGTCATTCGATATCTGTATGTCACTTTGGTGCAGGAATGTTGGTCCACCCTTGACAGACTGGGAGAACGGAGCACGCTCTGTCTGATGTGGATACCGGGACACCCGGGCATTGAGAGCAATCAGAAGGCGGACTCATTGGTCACTCGAGGAACAGGCTTGGGATTCATCGGACCGAAGAGTAGGCTCAAATTACCCCTGGAGAGTGCAAGGATGGAAAATAACAGGTGGTGGGCCCTGAAGGTACGTTAGCACTAGATGAGTCTCCCAGGTCTCAGACAATCTCGACTTGCCATCAGTGGACCTTCCACTGCGAGAGCCAAGGCCTGGCTTAAACTCTCCATGCTGAACCTGCCTGACTAACGGGGCCCTGTCGCCTCTGAAATTACCTAAAAAAGTTAGGATTTATTGAGGATCCTTCATGTAGTAGACTATGTGAAGAAGAGATAGATCAATGGAACATGTTATGTGCGAGTGCCCAGCTGTCAGTGTCAGAATGGATGAACTTGTATCTAACCCAACCTGAAGCTGATTGAACTTATTAAGCTCTCGCCCTCAAAGCTTATAACCTTTACAAGAAGGATGGAGCTTAGTAGTGAAGTTAGGAAAAATGTGTCACAATACGTCACAGGTTCGCAATGGCCGGGATGTTAGGCAGCTCTCATTCATAATCTATATACACACAACCAAATTTATATGGAATCACCCGATATTTTGAATATTAATTTGGAAATTTCGAAGGATTGTTGGAATTGATCTCTTTTGAGATAATTCAATTGAAAAAAGAAATAAATTAAGGTTTATTTCAAGAAGAAAATAAAAAAAAAATAAGAAACTCTTTCCGCATTCAAGCAGCTTGTATTACCTCCTCTTGCGCTGATACAAGCCTGAATCCGTCTAGGCATGCTTAGCGTTAGGTTTTCGATGTCCTCTGGGGTGATATTCTGCCACTCTCCTGTGGCGGCTTGGATGAGCTGTTGTGGAGTTCTTGAATTTTGCTGGCGCGATCTAATTTTGCTTTTGAGATTATCCCGTAAATGTTCAATAGGATTCAAGTATGGAGAGCAAGCTGGCCAGTCCAAAATATCGATTCCTCTGTTTCAAGATAATGTCGCACGAGGTTGCTGGTATGCGGAGCATTATCTTGCATAAAAGTGAAATTCTTACCGTGGGCACCTCGTCAGAGTCTCATTATGGGCTCCAGCACTAGGTTCAAGTAATTTCTAGCCGTTACACTAGCAGGAAACGAAATCAAATATGTTCTGCCTCCCACCATAATGCTACCCTAAAACATCACACTGCCCCCTTGGTATTTTGGAATTTGTCTTGCTGCTCGGAGTCTAACTTGTCTTCCATGACCCCTTAAAATCCGAATCTGACGGTCATCTGACCGAATACCAATACTGGTCTCATCAGAAAAAAGAACATTTCGCCAGTTCTTAATATTCCAATTTTGGTGCTTGATACACCAATTGTCTGGTTAGCTCTGGAACTCTTGAGGGTCTTCTGCTATATAAACCCCTTGAACGAAGTCTTTCAAGTATCGTTTCGACTGATGCTTTGATGTCTGTTGCTTCCAGAAATTGCCTTTGGAGTTGGGGTACGATGCACTAGGGTCTCTTCTTGCAATTTGGCACAAAAGCTATCTTGTTCTCCAGAAGTGATCTTCCTACAACTTCTTCTAGGCCTACTTCGCAGAGATTTTAGCTCCACGTATCGGGCGTTGGTTTTCGAAATCACCCTCTATGATACCTCCATTGTGGCCGCTATACCCCTCTGTGTCACCCCTTCTTCAGCAAGAGCCATTATTCGACCCCTCTGCACATCGGACAATTCAACGTGAGGCATTTTGAATTATGATTATAGGCTTTTTAAATTTTGAAATTCACAGTTTCAAATCTCAGTGACAACTGAGTGCAATATCCCGAAAATGTGGTGATAACTCAACATTTCTTATCATACTATCCAGTTTTTTTACAACTTAATTCTTCACAAGTGGTCAAAGATCCATGGTTAAAAACAATCAATAATGAGAAATACCGAGTGATTCTATGTAAATTTGGTTGTGGGTATCTATCTATGTCCCATTACATCGTTCAAGAGTTGTATTTGAATTTTTGATCAAATCCCTATTTACCTGATATGACTCCGTGCGGTTACTAACTGCTCCCTAAGCTGTATGTAACGATGAAAGGAAAGCGGCATGATTCGATTGGGGCCATTGAAAGTGCTGTGACCGACGCGCTGAAGATCATTTCAAAAAGGACATAGAGAAGTCGTTTGACAACCTGTTGGCGAGTGCAAATTTGTGTATCAATGCAGAAGGCGAATACATCGATTAATAAAAGAGACTTGTATCAAAATTAATACTGGTTGTTTCTATTTTCAAAAACTTCGGTTACTTTGGAATGGTGGCTCTAGTTGCTCAACATGAGAAGTATAAATGAATTGGGTGCTGGAGTAAATATCTAAACTCTTGAAGCTCGCATCTTAAAAATTGCCCCAAAACGCATAGGATTATCTCTGTTGGGGATTTTATCAGATTGAGTTTTCTCTCCTCCTAGGGCCACCCCTTGGAGAACTTTTGACACCCATTAACCCCAGTCCAAATGAACCGTACTACACTGAGCTATTAAAGATAATTCACAATTTATATTTCGACGTTAATTTCGATACTATAATAACGATTTCCATGTCGGAAAATTTTATAAACCAGTAAAAGAACATTATAAATATTCAATGAGTGCTATTATCCTCCAGCAGTAAACATCTTTCTTTTGTAATAAATAAGATAATGGGATCAGACAGAGTGAGTATCAAGTTTCTGTTTTATCATCGTTTCTGTTATTTGCTCGGATCAAGATAATTGATAGTCGTGTGTACTCAGGCGTGCTTTTGTGATGGTGGTGCAAGTGAGTTCGCAACAGTATTCTCAATATGATAAATGAATCCTACGAATATTCCTGTAAGTTATTGTCAAGTAATAAACTCTTCATTTCCTGAAACTTGTTGATCTACGAAACATACTTTTTCATTTTGGGTGGTATTGCATGGGAGGTTATTAATTTCTGTTATTTTTCATTCTGCGCAAGAGTTCAGAATCACGTGATAGCTTTATTTATACAGTAATGATACAAAGTTTCAAACATTCTTGTTACATGTTCCCAGAAAAAAACGTATAGTACGTTGGCTGTCAATTTGTCCTTCAGTCGCCAAAAAAGCGAGGAATCCATATTTTGCGGATATGTTGAAGCCGCTTTTCTCTTAATTTTTTTTTCAAGAGATGTGAAAGGTTATAAATATGGAAATTAGAATCCTGAAAATAGAATGAATATTTTCTCAATTATTATCAGTAAAGTTTAGTGAAATACTGATCAATATTATTTTAATGCATTTCGATATCCATCGTTGCATGTCGAGATGGAAAATTCAATGGGAAATATGGGTTGCACGCGTCCAATACCACTTTATGACAATTATGACATATGAGTTCGTCCTTACAGGTTTCATATAAAGTAATATTTTCAGTAGATTCAGTTCTTCTTTGCACGCCGGCTTAATAATTTTGTCATACCTCTTATTCTTGGAGTGATCTTTGTTCTTTGCTGCAAATGATATACTTGTTTATGAAATACATTTTTGTAAATTTTGTGTGGTGCTGTAAGGTGTACAGGTTAGCCAAACTTCTGTTTTAATAGGTAGCTGTAGGAAATACTAAAGTAGAAAAAATTAACTCCTGATTCGAGAAGAACACATTGCTGCAAACGTTTGTACTTCTTGACTTATTTGAAAATTTTATGATTTTGTGATAGATCGGTAAAATAATAGCCAAGGAAGGAATCTATATGCATGTATGAATATACTGCAGATTACTTTGAAAAGAATGGTCTAGTTTTGGGGTTTACACAGACAAGACGGGACTGATTGTTTTCACGAGAAAGCATACGATTCGATGTTCCAGGCCCATTTTCTTTCGATCAGGAAACACCCCTACTATGGTGTTAAATGCACTGTTAGCGGTCGAACTACTGCACCTCACAATTATTAAAACGGCAGTTTTCACTGATTATAGGCTAAGGACGGGGGACACGCTAGTGATGGGTGCAAGTCATACCCTGTTTCCTGAAGTTATCAACAGCGATCATCCCATCTGGATGAACTAGGGTAGAACCACGCCGAGTTACCACTTAGGTCATAAGTTCGAGGTGAAAATCCCATCCAGAGAAGAGTGGGAGAAAAGGAAGGACTCCTTGTCAGATCTGTTAAGCTGATGGCCCGAAAATCAATGCTGGAGAAATGGGTATAATTTCTACCTCCCATTTGATGAATATGCAACCGTTTTTCAATGGGAAATCATAGCGATACTTGTGCCCAAAGGCTAGCAGAAATGGGTACAACTATTGAATGGGTCATGATCTGCTCCGACAGTCGGGCTTCTCTGGAAGCCCTGGACACACACAGGATCACTTCTAAGGAGGTCTGGGAGTGCGTTCAGCCACTGGAACAACTGACGATAAACAACTATATCCGTCTCCTCTGGGATCCGGGTCCATCGGGTTCAGAGGAAATAAGAATATTCTAATAGAACAAGGCCCGCAGTAGGGATCTTAGGTTGTGTTAAGACAAGGCTGGGGGACTGGCTAGGGGAACAACAAAGGGACATCTGGTTGAATATTCGATGTTGTCGCCAGTCCAAGGTAATCCTGGGTACATAACCAAGTGAAACCTGAACAAGGTTGGCACTTGAAGACAATCAAACTATGCAAGATTGGACTGGAGAATAATCCTAAGTGCAGGTGGTGTGAATTGGGTTAGGTTAGCGATCTGCTGAAGATACACCCTCGCTCTATTAGATACTTCTCACTGAATACAGTGGGTAGGTATTTATTTAATATATCATGAAGAATTTATTCAAATCATCTTCACCACTACATATACACACAACCAAATTTATATGGAATCACCCGATATTTTGAAAGTTTCGAAGGATTGTTGGAATTGATCCTTTTTGAGATATTTCAATTGAAAAAAGGTTCATTTCAAGATAGAAACGAATAAAAGAAAATAAGAGACTCTTTCCGCATGTAGTAAAAAAATTGTGAATTGTTTTCTCATGGAGTAGGTGTTTTTTTCTCGACCTCAGTATCTTGTATTACCTCCTCTTGCCCTGATACAAGCCTGAATCCGTCTAGGCATGCTTTGCATTCGGTTTTGAACCCCCTCTGGAGTGATATTCTGCCACCTTTCTGTGGCGGCTTGGACGAACTGTTGTGGGGTTCTTGGATTATCCTGGCGCGATCTTTTGAGATTATCCCATAAATGTTCAATAGGATTTAGGTCTGGAGAGCAAGCTGGTCAGTCGAAAATTGCGATTCCCTCTGTTTCAAAATAATGTCGCGTGAGGTTGCTGGTATGCGGAGGAGCATATTCTTGCATAAAAGTGAAATTCTCACCGACGTAATTTCTTGCCGTTACGCTCGCAGGAAACGAAATCAAATCTGCTTTGCCTCCCAGCATAATGCCACCCCAAACCATCACACTGCCCTCTTGGTATTTCGGAATTTGTCTTGCTGCTCGGAGTCTAGCTTGTCTTCCACGACCCTTATAATCCGAATCCGGCGGTTATCTGATCGAACACCAATTCTGGTCTCGTCCGAAAAGAGAACATTTCGCTGATTCTCAATATTCCAATTTTGGTGCTCGATACACCAATCAAGTCTGTTAATTTTTTGTTGTCTAGTAAACTCTAGAACTCTTAAGGACCTCTGCTGTATAAACCCCTTGAACGAAGTCTTTGACGTATCGTTTCGATTGATACACTGATGCCTGTTGCTTCAAGAACTTGCCTTTGGAGTATGGGGTGCGACGCACTCAGGTCTCTCCTTGTATTTTGGCACAAAAAGCGGTCTTGTTCTTTAGAAGTGATCTTCCTACGACTTTTTCTAGACCCATTTTGCAGAGATTGTAGCTCCACGTATCGGGCGTAGGTTTTTTAAATTATCCGCTGTGACACCCCTATTGTGGCCGCTATATCCCTCTGTGTCACCCCTTCGTCAACGGTAGCAATTATTCGACCCCTCTGCCCATCGGACAATCTAACGTGAGACATTTTCAATTATGATTATAGGCTTTTTGTAGTTTTGAAATTCACAGTTTCAAATCTCAGTGACGACTGAGTGCAATATCCCGAACATGTGGTGATAATTCAACATTTCTTATCATACTATCCAGTTTTTTTACGACAAAAAACTTCATCCTTCACAAGTAGTCAAAGATCCATGGCTAAAAACAATCAATAATGTGAAATACCGAGTGATTCCATATAAATTTGATTGTGTGTATATTCATCACTTCAGAGGTCATCATCTCATAATCCTCTCTGAGGAACAACTTCTAGTATCAGTTCACAAGATCATCTCACTGAAGTTCCATCTTTATTAAGACTATCAGAAGGATATCAATTCGTGATAATCGAATAAAATCACATCTGAGTTTTATAACGATTACACCAATCTCCTAGTGCGCATATGGTTCTGTAAAAGGGTCAGATGGACAGTATACTGTGTTTTAAGGAATTTTACTTAATAATTGCGATTCGTAACGCTTTTCACTACACCGTAGCTTCTTCAGACGAATGAATGTACAGAAAATATAAATATAAATGTTCTTGACTAATTAAAAGCTTATTGGGTTGCTTCTTCTTAAGTGGTTATTTATGACAGGTATATCCAATAAAATTAAGGAATAGATTGCTCCCCGAAGAGATTCAATAGAGGTGAAGGGCTTAAATCGACTTGTTCATTGATGAGTCTACCTGAGTGTTTCTATTTATTGATTTCTAAAGTTTCCCAAAAATCTACCTTCCAATATTTATTATCTGTATGCAAAATTGCAAACTGTGGGTTGAAAGAGTGATTATTTTCTGAGAGATGATTCGCGTAATTTGAATCTGATTTTTTATTTGAAAAACTGCGTTTATGTTCCGATATTCTAATATTAAAATTTCTCTGTGTTCTACCAATGTAGAAATTATCACAGTCATTGCAATTCAATCTATAAACACCTGATTTATTGTTTTTACCTGGTTCGGTTTTATTATTTTTATATATTTGCCTAAATTATTATTAGTTTGGAAAGCTATGTTGAAATAATTGCTACTCAAGAATGATTTCAGTTTCTCACTTGTAATGCCAACGTAGGTTACGGTGTTGAATTTTGTTTCAATTTATCGACAGGGTAAACTTCATTCAATGCGATTCAACTTTGTTTTCATTTAAAATATTATTTATTAGTTTGGGATTGTAACCATTATTTTTGGCTATTTGTTTAATCAAATTCAATTGTTTGTTGAAATTTTCTGGTGATAGCGGGATGTTAATCAATCTATGAATAAAACTATTGAATGCTGCCATTTTATGTTGATATGGACGACACGAAGAGTTATGTATTATAATATCTGTATGTGACGGCTTATGGTAAATTGCGAAAACATGTTTTCCATTTTCATTCGAAATTGTTACGTCTAAGAAATTCATCGAATTATTGCTTTCTATTTCGGTTGTGAATCCAATTTTTGGATGTAATGAATTTATATGATTTTCGAAAATTTTTAACTGTCTATCTGTTCCTGTGAAGCAAATAATGATATCGTCTACATAGCGATACCAGTATAAACAATATTTACTGAGTGGATGATTATGAATTAATTTCTCTAAGTCATTCATGAATATTTCTGCTAACAAAGGACTTAACGGATTGCCCATAATAAAGCCGTCTTCAATAGTATAATATTTGTTTTTGAAATGGAAATAATTTTGATCTAAACAAATTTGTAATAATGAAAGAATATCTGATTTAATGATAGTATTCACATGATTCTTTTCTAAGAATTCTTCAACTAAGTAATACGTATCGTTCGGAGGAATGTTGGGAAATAGATACTTAACATCGAAAGAAATGAGTTTGGAATTAGGTGGTATAATGGTATCTTTGATATTGGCAATTAGTTCGTATGAATTTTTGACCGAAAATTTAGATGTAAAATTGCAATGTTTTATTAGCAAGTCGTTGAGGAATTTTGAAAGTTTGAAAGAAGATGCCGTTACATAAGAAACAACAGGTCTAATAGGGTAATTAGGTTTATGAAGTTTTATCAACGAATATAATTCGGGGGATTGTGGATTGGAATTAATGAATTTATATTTTTCGTAGTCTGTAATTAATGATTTTGCTGTCGAAATTATGTTTATAACCACTTTCTGAAATTTTGCGGTAGGATCCTTAGTTGATGTTATATAGTTTCCGGCTGTTGAGAATTCTTCGGTTTTAGGAATATAATCGGTTTTACTAATCGCGATGACGGTATTACCTCTATCTGCTTTAGTGAATACTAAATCGTTCTTGGTACTATTTTCACGAATTGTTTTTATTATATTATAATCGGAATTGCAATGAGGTGATAATTTCGAAAAGTCTTCTTTGATGATTTTTGCTGTTTGATGTTTGGCTAAAATATTATCTTTGGAGTTTTTGAGTCTATGCCTACGTACTTGCCTGACTATCGGTTTCTTAATGTCAGTAACTACAGAAATACCGTCCCATTATTGGATCCTGACAATAAACCAAGTATAGACGATTGGGGATCGCCAAAATGATTATCATTACTAGTTTCAAAAAAATTCAGGCTCCTGGTGATGATGGAATTATCCTCACCTTGCAGCAGCATGGGAAGGATCCCCTCCTCCCGTACTTTATGAGGCTCTTCCGGTCTGGAACTTACATATTAAATTGTTGATACCACTAAACCACATGTCTTTCGTCTTAAGATCCTTTGAGGAAGTGTTGAATGGATTCGACAGAGGTAGGGGTTTACCGGTGAATCCGGAAGGATCACACACTCTCTGGACCACATGGGTACCACAGTTGCAACCTTCATGGACATATGTGGTGTGGATCCTACTAGATCCAGAGAAGTACCTAATATTGTTACAAAATAGATGAGTAGTATGGTAATCAATATTGCCTTGTTGAAGTTTCCCGACCAAATAAAAGTAGCACGGAGCTAGGTCCGGCGAATAGGGAGAATGGTTGACCGATCCAAATTAATTTTTGGTCGAAAAATCGGCGATAAGCGTCGATCGGTGAGATGGCGCATTATCGTACAACAAATGCCAGTTTCATTCATCACGATATTCCGGTGGAATGCGACGAATACGATGCAACAAACGTCTCAAAACACCAAGATAATAAACCGTAGTAACCGTTTGGCACGGTGGAACGAACTCATGATGAGCAATACCCTTCGAATCGTAAAAAAAAATGAGCATTGCCTTCACTTTTGACTTTTCAAATCGAGATATTGAAACACCCCCAACCCCGGTCTACGAAAGACGATGCAAAATGCATCGCTATTACGTAAATTGCAATACCTGAATTATCTTATTTTCTTCCCCATATTAATTACACCTGAGATCGACTGGAATCGGTCAAATGAAAAGCCATGTGATCGTCTAGTACCTGAACTTGCTTTGAAGTTCTTTTTATAAAATAGGACCCTTTTCTTTGTTGTGTTGTGTATTTGTAGTAACCTACTCAAGTTCTTTTATGTGAGGTTTGATGTGATACGACCAATTCTTCGTCGCTTAAACCATAGGTAAGGAAATTAGGAAAACAAAAACAGATTCGGTAACAATGTCTATTTGATCTTTGTAGCATTCGTATTAAATTCTTATCCTTGCATTCTTTGGCGTCTTTTAATGAATTTAATAAAATATCAGATCATTTAGATAGAGGCCCAATTTGCCCTCACCCATATTTTGAGTGGAAGTTGATACTTAGATTATCAGATACAGACCTAACTGGTCCTCACCCATATTACGAGTGGAAATTGGAATATTTAATTATTATGAACAGACCTAATTGGTCCTCACCCATATTTCGAGTGGAAGTTGGGATATTTAATTATTATAAACAGGCTTAATCGGCCCTTATCCATATTCTGGATGGAATTCGGATATGAGATATTATAGACAGGCCTAACCGGCCCTCACCCATCTTATGAGTGGTAACTGACCCGATCTAAGGGTTTTGGTAATATGATATCATGTTTTCCGAAGAGGTCGTTGCCCTGATACTCCAAACTCTGAAAGATTTGCTTTTAAAATTCTAAGGAACACGTCCACAGCTGACAACTTGCAAGCGTTAATTAGCTCACGTATTTTTAATCGAATTCAGTAATTCGTATAGTATTAAAACGTTATATATGAAACTAGAGGTAAGCCCGTAAAGCCATACGTGATTCTTTTAGCTCAAATGAGCGCCAACGGGCAGTTTTATTATTATTTAATTGTGTCACTGACTGCGGATCATATTCTATTCCCATATCGCGGATTTGCCAACCAGGGAATCATGCCCTCTGATCATACACCTGTATGTACCACAAACGTCACATACATTCCACCAACTCAGACATTCTTCAAAACTTTCATACAACATACAAGCCTCAATGTCTGTGGGTCCATACATGCGTATCGTCCCTAAAGCCATATATTTATACTAATGAGTTATGATATTATTCGTAGGTGATCATTACACCTGAAGGCAGGGAAAGTTCCCTTATTGAGCTTAAGAGTATCGGACATCAAATCAATAATTTGAAAGTAAGATCTTCCCCATAGTTGGATACAATAAAATATAAACATCTTCGTTATAGTTTAAGTATGTTCTGCTAAGTTAAAAATGAGATAAATTGATATACTGAATAAAAGGATTATGATAATTCAAATAGATAATTAGCCCATTTATGGAAGCAAAGATAAGAATCAATATTAAATGTTCTCACATTCGAACGTTTCGTTCATCAGATTATAACAAAAGATTTCTATTGGCAAAATGGTTAAGTAACATTGCACTGAGATCAATAAGTGAAGTTTCACATCAATATTAAACTTCATAACACTTCAAATTCAAATAGTTCTCAAGTTGTTGGAATTAGTACACTATAGCATAATTACGTTTCAATAATGTTGCCAGTTGATAAACAAATGTCAAAATAATATGTCAAGATAAAACAACTGTGTAAATCAATATAAAATAAATTCAGTACATTTCAAAGTTTATCAAGTTACGAAAGTAAAGGTCTTAAATCACCTGTGGGACACAGCATTTGCCAAGGGAACGGTGCTTCTTCTTCCCTGTCCGGCTTCTCGGAGAGGAACAATCTGCGTCTTCCATTCTTCTGGACTCATGTTATGCACGATTAATTAACTTAAATTTAATTCCGATTCATACGAATGAGTAAATTCACTGAGCTTCAAAACGAAATAACTGAATTATAAGAGTAACTGCACATCTGACGAAAAATAACTCAATAATAATCATAATCATAATAATGAAAGAATTAATGAATGATACCTTAACGTCGTGATCGTGATACTTATATATGCGTGACCCAGCAGCCCTTACCCCTCACTTCCCTCAGCCCTTGGTACTCAAGTACCAGTTACATAGTCTTTTACAGACGCGTTCCTTCGTCGCGACGTGGGAATTGCTGATTTAGAAAATACCAGATGTGGAATCGTGGATATACGAAAGGGTGTTTAAGAGCTTAGGTATTAAAGTCGAATATTGTTTTCGCTGGATTTCTTATCTGGGTTGGATAAATTCCTTCGTGTCGATGTTTACACTTTTGGGTGATTTTAAGCTGCCTTAAAGATACGTAATAATAATATTCTACTATATTGAGAATTTAAAATTAAATTATTGAATCATTCTGGCAAATGACCGTCTTTTCACTGTTATTTTGAATTCAGATGAACAATATGAAATGTTATGTAGGTAGATCTACAAAAAACAGTTATCACAGTTGATAATAAAATTCAATTAGATCAAAACCAAGAAATATATGGATAGTTTTAGCAAATTAACAAAAAAAAAATTGACCCCGGTTCTGAGTCGTCTCAATATTTTGGTTCCTGGCTCGTTTTCTGACCTTCATTCGACACTTTGTCGCTTGGTTTCCGGATCGTATTCAAAACACACTTTTCGTCACCAGTCACAATATTCAAAAGGAAGTTGACGTCCTTTTTTGACTTTTTAAAGATGTCCTTACAATGTTGGATTCGGTGCAATTTTTGATCATCAGTCAATTTGTGTGGCACAAAGTGAACACACACCTTCCGATATCCCAATTGCTCGGTGAAAACGGGATGAATCGAATCTGTAGAAAATGCAAATTTCATTTTCAAGAAATTCGCGCACTTTTTCGATGCTCTTTGGCGCAATAACGAATTTCGCCTGGCCGACATGAGTATTCTTTGAAACACCCCCAACCCCGGTCTATGGAAGACGATTCAAAATGCATCACTTTTATGTAAATTGCAATACCTGAATTATCTTATTTTCTTCCCCATATTAATTATACCTGAGACCGACTGAAATCGGTCAAATCAAAAGCCATGTGATCGTCTAGTACCTGAACTTGCCTTGAAGTTCTCTTATATAAAATAGTACCCTTTTCTTTGTTGTGTTGTGTATTTGTAGTAACCTACTCTAGTTCTTTTATGTAAGGTTTGATGTGATACGACCAATTCTTCGTCGCTTAAACCATAGGTAAGGAAATGAGAAAATCAAAAACAGAATCGGTAAGAATGTCTAGTTGATCTTTGTAGTATTTGTATTAAATTCTTATCCTTGCATTCTTGGGCGTCTTTTAATGAATTTAATGAAACATCAGATCATTTAGATAGAGACTCAATTTGCCTCCACCCATATTTTGAGTGGAAGTTGATACATTAGATGATTATATACAGACCTAATTGGTCCTCACCCATATTACGAGTGGAAGTTGGAATATTTAATTATTATGAACAGACCTAATTGGTCCTCACCCATATTTCGAGTGGAAGTTTTAATATTTAATTATTAAAGACAGGCCTAACCGGCCCTCGCCCATCTTATGAGTGGTAACTGACCCGATCTAAGGGTTTTAGTAATATGATATCATGTTTTCTGAAGAGGTCGTTGCCCTGATACTCCAAACTCTGGAATATTTACTTTTAAAATTCTAAGGAACACGTCCACAGCTGACAACTTGCAAGCGTTAATTTGCTCGCGTATTTTTAATCGAATTCAGTAATTCGTATAGTATTAAAACGTTATATATGGAACTAGAGGTGAGCCTACGGGCAAAAAGAATCACGTATGGCTTCGTAAAGCCATACGTGATTCTTTTGGCTCAACTGGGCGCCAACGGGCAGTTTTATTATTATTTTATTGTGTCACTGACTGCGGATCATATTCTATGCCCATATCGCGGATTTGCCAACCAGGGAATCATGCCCTCTGATCATACACCTGTACGTACCACAAACGTCACATACATTCCACCAATTCAGACATTCTTCAAAACCTTCATACCGACAACATACAAGCCTCAATGTCTGTGGGTCCATACATGCGTATCGTCCCTAAAGCCATTTATTCATACTAATGAGTATTGATATTATGCGTAGGTGATCATTACATCTGAAGGCAGGGAAAGTTCCCTTATTGAGCTTAAGAGTATCAGACATCAAATCAATAATTTGAAAGTAGGATCTTCCCCATAGTTGGATACAATGAAATATAAATCAAAACAATCAATAATATGAAATACCGAGTGATTCCATATAAATTTGGTTGTCTGTAGTTTTATATCAAAATAGAAATCGCTTGGTGCTAGAGAAGTTGAACTCTGCTCTTTCATCAACAATTCCTTAAACCTATATATAGAGGGGAACTGACGAAAAAAGAAAGTCCCTAAGCCACCATCAGTGATATAACCTACTCATTGGTAAGCAGGAAGATCAAATGTACTTTGGGAGCATACCATATCGACTATAAGAGGATGTCCGCAGATAAGGTTTTGTTCTCGCATCTTTCGTCTCTACTCATCGATGATCTTTTCTCACTCACTAACATTGTAACTTAGCAATAGTCTTAGCTGGTAAACAAGAACATAATTAGTAAACACATGAAAACTGCCCGAGACCTTACCTATTGAGAGTAAATTCCTCGAAAACCACCACAGCTCCCTTTTTGTTTTACCGAGGGGAAACTTGAATTTCCTTCCATACTATGAGAAATCCTACTACAAACAGAGTTCATATATCTCGAAGGATTCCCTTGAAATAAGCATGTCCACAAGATGATGGACGAACAACAAGGACGCTAGGGACCTTAAGGCATGCTTGGACGAACATGGGGCCTTTCCAGAATAAACCACTGAATTGACACTCAAATAATGAGTCAATGTGTAGTGGAAGAAAACTCATTCCCGTTAACAACTAGTTCTGTAACATTAAAGATTAGCTAATTAGAACAGGTATAAAAAGTGTCTCTTATTTAATGATCGTTGATAAAACCATTCTTTGATTGAAACATCTGTCTGTACAAACCAAATTTTGTTGAAGGACATCCTCAATAAATGATGACCAGTGAAAACCATTCGATAAACTCATTAAATTTTAGATATAAGACATAAACTGGTTTCATTCTTGTCGGTTTCACGAAAGAATCAAATTTTCATGCTCGAGTATTCTGAATAATGGATAAATCCCATGTTAGTGAACAAAATACGACACACGAACGAAACTGAATAGCCTTCAATTTTCAGCGGACGAGGAGTCGATAGATCTTCCTTCGCAGTTGGAAACGTCTATCAACATCGAGCATGCTTTCAGTCAGATGCAGGGTGATTTGGACCAGCAACGTTTGCTTGGAGAAAGGCCTTTCAACGACCCGTTAGCCGACATCATGGTCAAGGAGATTCAGCATCAAGAACGGTAAGTTTATCAGAACTGAATCTATATGGGATTTTCGTGAAATTGTACGCTACCTGAGAGTATGCAAACGTGATGTCGTTCGGGTTGGACTTTTGTGTGAAAATATAAGGACGTGTGTCTCTGATCAATTGGAAGTACATTTGAGAATATGAATAACATTTGAGAATTAATCAATAGGCTATTCGGCAACATTCAATCACACTACTCAACAAATATCTTCGGAAATAAGTTTTCATTTCAGTTTACAGGTTAACGATGAAAATAAACACAACTTTTTGATTTTCTTCATTTAGAAAATGTGTAACTTGATGCAATAAGTATTCACTATCATATTATTCGTATCTGTGTCGTATTTATACTTCTCTTGAGTATAGGACTTTGTGCTGGCCTTTCTCGTGGTGATTAACTATCTAGGCCTATTATGTAATAAACCGTTTTATGTAAGTACACTCCCCATAAAAATTGTCGCATTATCCCACTTTTACGACAATACTATATGAACTTTTAGGTTGGTCATTCAAGAGTCGCTTGGTAACTTTCAGAAGTTTTTCTTCAAACATTCGCGAAGAGATCAATCCGCTAGCATCGAATGGTTACTAATCATTTTCAAAATCGAGTGTTTCCTCCCCGGGCCCTAATTACTGCCAGTATACGTCTCGGAAGCCCCTCAAACAAATTTTGGATGTACTCTTGAGTCACTGAGTTCCAAATTTTAGGAAGCAGATTTTCTAGTTGTAGGAGTGTTCTACAAGGCATCCTAAGTTGCTGAATTGGCCACCCCATGTTTTCCCAAACATGTTCTATGGGATTCAAGTCAGGACTTCTGGCTGGCCATCTTAAAATATCAATTTCGGCATTTTGCAGAAATTCTGTAACTCAATAATAAAAACAAGTAAAGGGTACAACATATCTGCCGTGTATCTGGCAGCTGTTATTCTTCCATTATTCACTAGGACTAACTCAGTTCGACCATGGACAGAAATGCCTCCCCACACCATTACTGAGCCCCCTCCGAAGTTTTCGGTTTGCCGGATATTGCTTTGCTGATATCAATCCCCAGGTCGTCTGTATACAGGCATGCGTCTATCATTTGATACCATACAGAACTAGGACTCGTCGGAAAAGAGACTATACGACCATTCTGAAATAGCCCAATTTGCATGTTCCTTCGCAAGCTGAAGTCTTGCAACTCGATGCTCTCTGGTGAGACGCGGGCTGGTAGAAGCCACCCTTTATCTGATGTCGTCTTCTCTGAGCTTGTTCCTAACAGTCTGCTATGAAATATGTACATTTCTGGAAAGTGAAAGTTCATTTTGTAGCATTCTAGCCGTACAGTGCCGAACGTGCAGTTAAACGAAACCAACGATCATCAACTGGTGTTGTCATCCGATTTCTTCCCTGTCCAGGCCTTCTTCCATATTCCCCTGTTTCGTGGTACCAATTATTTGCACTTGAAAAAGTGATTTGGTTAACATTCAACAAGTCAGCCACGTAACGTTGGCTTCGCCCCTCCTCTAGAAGTGTTACAATTCTTACCACTTCATGATCACTCAAATAACGTCCGGGACGTTCAGCATTTTACAATAAATTCAAAGATTAAAATCAACAAGAAACACAGAAAACTTGCATTAATTTAGCGTGAAAACTGAAGAGAAATTGTATGAGTACTGATGTTGTTTCAGACGTGTTCGAGATCATATGGAAACAAATGTTACTACATAGATAAGATTTTTTTCCCCTCATATGTCCAAAAACATATGTTGACAAAGAAACTGCGATCGAGCTGCTTAATCGATTGTGGAATTCGGAATACCAGGTGATGGCGACAATTTTGTGTTGTGTGTATATAAGTGATGATAATAAGAGATTAAACTTTGTATTATACTATCACAAGAATTTATGGAAATTCAGGATTACAATTTCGGACAATCTAGACCAGGGGTCTCCAAACTACCTCCCGCGGGCCAAATCTGGCCCACCAGAGCTATCAATCCGGCCCGCGACAGCTTAAGACTAGTATAGCAAAATTATGCAAATTATCAAATTGTACCAGTGGAAGACTCTTGTAAAATTCCAATACAGATGAATTTTGATATTTGTTCTTAAACATGTCAATGCACTGTAAATCAATAAATTCCATTTGGACTTCCGGAGCCAGGGCCTCAACGTCAGAATCAAAAGGATTTTGAAAAAGCCTAATTTCATTCGCAATCACATCAAAGTCTGAGAAACGAGAATCGAAATTTATCTTTAAAGCACTCAAAGTTTCGACTGCAAATCGACGAGAAATTCAATCTCTGTAGTGAGGCTAAATATTACACATGTTTTGAATGAAATGTTTTCGATCTCTGCTCGAAGTTCAAAAAAACGCTTAAGGACTTTTCCGCAACTAAGCCAGCGTACGACAGTATGATACGGCAAGTCATTTTCTCCAATCTCTTCATAAACTCGCGGAATTGTCGGTGATTCAGTTCTGTGCACCTGATAAAGTTAACAACTTATATGACTGGTTTTAGAACTTCAGACAAATCCAAACATTTTCCGTACAGGACTGTTGATGAATGATACAATGTAAGACTAATGGTTTTGAACCACTATGATTTTCTACAGCCTTTGACATAAGTGCGACCACTCTTTAATTTTTTCCACACATATTTTTGACTCCATCGGAGGGTGATACATTTTAAGTTTTTCCATCGAAGGTTTTTTTCATTAATGGCATTTTCAACTCCCTTAAAAATATCTGCCAAGTTGTCATTCCATATGTTTTGCTCCATTGTGCTTTGAAAGAACCTCCAGCAATTAAGTTGTCCTTTAGTCTTTTCAAAATAGACTTATGCGGCTGTCTCCTCTCAGGGAATCTACTCAAATAAGATTCTTTTGCAGCATCCGCTTCATACCTATTATGACAATCCAACATCTCATACTTTTCGTAATTATGGAATTGAAGAGTCATTACGATTGAATTGTAGAACCACATAAATGATTGTTTTCACAAAAACAATGCTATTAATTGAATATTGCAATTTTTTCAAACAGTATTGAATGATTTCACAACAGTAATATTGAATATAACAGTTGAAATAGTGATTTGAAAGACGGAAAATCTATGTTATAAGGGGTGAGCTCTTTTATTTTCAACGCAGAAATTAATGAAATGGATCTTTGACGCACATAGACAAACCTCGTCTTCCAAAGAATTGTGAATAACTGCAACATTCCAAGTGGATATACTGGGCGATTCACCAGTGGCGCGGTGCTCTGTAGCTGGTACACTCTTGAAGATTTCATTTCTGATTGAACGGTATTGTATTTAGAAAGTAAAAATCTACTTCAGTAGATTTATTTTGCAGTAAACAGGGTGTCCCAATTTTGTATAAAAAAATCTCGGGTGGTTTTTTCAGATTGGAAGACCACATTTTTGTTCAATATTCAGGAGCGGCCTAAACTCTGCTATAATGTCTTTAAGTAATAGGTTTTTTTGGTGAGTAGTTTCGTCACAATATTTTTTTCCGTAAAAATTCATGAAAATAGGCTCTCACATCATCGCATGCTCCTTCGGCCAGAGTGGATGAATACTTTTTTCCTTTCGTTTTCATATTGCCCAAGGATAGCTTTAATGGTGAATTTAAAAAGATTATCCTCATTTTATACAGAAGTGATTCAAAAAATTATTGATTATTGTAATTTTAAAATATCATATCTTAATTTTTCAAATGGAACATCCTGTATTTTATTATTTATGTCAACGCATATAATATTGTGCTATATTCTTTCAGAAGTAACCTTATCTTTATCTTGGATCATTTTCGAAATATTCGATTATTTGTAAAATTTTTGATGAAAACTCTACAAACTGTATCAAACTCATCAACATCATTATTCGCACACAAGTTTCTTTTTCTGTAATGATTCAAGTAGTAAAATATGAAACCTAAACAAGATAATTCTTTTAACGATAAAATCAAGATGATTCGAACGTAAATCGAGGTATGTGTTGACATTTTTTTCATTTGTACCTTCTGTCAGATCTCCGGACATATATTCTGCATTTTACATGGTGAACTTATCAGTGTTTCGTTATTTAACATTGTTAAAGTGAGGTTTGAACCGAATTTTCTCAATTGACTGCCATGAAGTTCTCCAAAGAAGAAATGGTTGATATGATTTTAATTCTGGGTGAGTGTGATAGAAATTCTTTGTTGGCAAGTAGAGTTTATGCACAAGAGTTTCCTGATAAGAGGCATCCTGATGCAAGATGCTTTGAAAATCTTCTAATTAGATTTATCGAAACAGGTAATATCGCTTACAAAAACATGAAAAACCAAAAACTGCTACAGCTGAAGATAACCAGTTATCAGTTTTGTTGACAGTGACAGAGGACCCATATAAAAGCCAAAGAGAAATTTCTCTGTCAACAGATATAAGTCAAACTTGTGTTCAGAGAATCTTGAAAGTGAATACATTTCATGCATATCATGTACAGCTGCACCAGGAACTAAACAATCAAGACTATCGGGAAAATGTTAAAGTAGCGGAAGATTCAAATATGTTTAGCAGAGTTTTTTCTCGGACGAGGCAACTTTCCACAAGAATGGGCTTGTTAACAGACACAACTTTCATTATTACGCCACGGAAAATCCACATCTCATGAGACAAATAAATCACCAGCAGCGTTGGTCCTTGAATGTATGGGCCGCTATAGTAGGTGGATATCTAATTGGGCCGCACTTTTTCGACGGGCACCTCAAGGGTGAAATGTATTTAGATTTTCTGCAAAATCATCTACCAATGTTACTTGCCAATGTACTAGAGCATATAAGACAAGATTTGTGGTTTCAACAGGATGGAGCACCGGCACATTACTCACATCAGGTTAGGGAGCATTTGAATCATGTATTTCCAAACAAATGGATAGGACGTGGTGGTCCTGTTAGATGGCCAGCTATACGTCTCCGGACCTATAGATATAGATAGATAGATATATAGATTTTTTCCTGTGGGGTTATATTAAGGGCATCGTTCATCAGGTTTTTAGTAAAAAAGAATATTGTGACGAAACTACTCACCCAAAAAAACTTATTACTTAAAGACAATCTCAGAGAAGGTCCCAAGATTTTTTTTATAAAATTGGGACAGCCTGTTCACTTCAAAATCAATTGCTGAAGTAGATTCTTACTTCTTAAATATAATACCATTTTAACAAAAATGAAATCTTCAAGAGTGTACGAGCTACAGAGCACCGCGCCACTGGTGAATCACCCAGTATATGCATTTTCGATTCTTTAATGAAAGAGAATGATGCTGAAGTAATTAATGGGATATGTGATATACATTTGGAAACAAAAAAATATGCCTTTATCGATAGCAAAATCACCTACAGTTCATATTTGAAAAGCACAAATTCCTTATTAAAATGGAAAATAGCTGAGTTATTCTCTTTCAAAACGCCCTTCCATTACGCCCCACCCTGTAGATAAGAGCAGTTGTTGATTTATTTTTGCGTGACGTCTGTTCTTCCTGAAAATTTTGATTTTCAGTATTCATGCCGTCCGAAACACGAATTTTGACCAAGGTAGAATGGTGTTTGATGATCTAGTTTGGACTTAGATAAGAATAGGTCAAAAGCTTTTGGTGTTCCATTCAACTGCTTCCAGAATGATACGCAAATGTACGGAGACCTGGGCAAGGACGACCTCGAGCAACAACGGCGATCCATGACCATCATTCAAGAATTTTCTCGTTGAGACAACGGTTGACTAGTGCTGGGCATTTACAAATACAGCTTTGGCAGAACAGTAGAGTGCAAATGAGTACTGAAACGATACGACAGCGTCTTAGGGAATTTAGTCTGAGGCCTCGTGTTGTAGCTCGAGAACCAGCTCTAACCGAAGCTTATCGAAGAAACCGATTGAATTTTGCCAGGGAAGATGCCAATTGGTTAGGATGATTCAGAGGAAACTACTATGATTTTAGTATAACGAAATTTCTGACCCATGGATATTTTCCGTGTTTGCCCCCGTTCTAGGACTTCGCGAACTTCCCCTGTATATGAACTGGTTAATTGAAAATATAAGATTTGTACGAAGACAAAATCGAAATTTGTATAATTAAGCCCAAGGATATAATTGGGTGAATAAAAATAATTTATAATTGATAAAGCTGATAGTTGTTCTAGAAAAGTACATAATACTTCAAAGAAACTTTTGATACACTTTTATGAGTTTTTTCTGGTTGGATTGATGAAATATTCTAATGAAGACTACACGTGTCGGTATAATTCGCTGCATTGACGATATACTACGTCCTTCGTGGCTAGTTGTGCAGTTTATGTTTTTCCACTATACGATCAGTAATCAATGGAAGATTTTCATTCGGAACCGATATTCCATTGTGAACAATTATTTTTTCTGACGATTTAACGAGCTTAATTTACCGATGTGTAAATGATTTGAGATGATCAGGTTTCTTTTACGCATTTAGAAGGTAGGAATTTTCCACTAATTTTCCTCGTAGCTTCTCCTAGTTTTCTATACTGGGTATTGTGTATCTTCATATTTACAACGAGATATTCCAAATTTCAATAAATTTTCAAGTTGTTCTTTAGATCCTTTCTTTCGTTTTAGTTACTAATGAAACTTATTGGGCTGAACAAGTAATGATAAATATAATACACACACCACAAAGATTGTCGCATCACCTGGTATTCTGAATTCCACAATCGATTAAGCAGCTCGATCGCAGTTTCCTTGTCAACATATGTTCTTGGACATATGAGGGGAAAAAATCTTATCTATGTAGTAACATTTATTTCCATATGATCTCAAACACGTCTGAAACAAGAATGAGTTTATTTGACTATCAGTATTCATTCAATTTCTCTCCAGTTTTCACGCTAAATTAATGCAAGTTTTCTGTGTTTCTTGTTGATTTTCGAATCTTTGAATTTATCGTAATGGCTGCTGAACGCTATTTGAGTGATCATGAAGTGGTAAAAATTGTAACACTTCTAGAGGAGGGGCGAAGCCAACGTTACGTGGCTGACTTGTTGAATGTTAACCAAATCACTTTTTCAAGAGCAAATAATCGGTACCACGAAACAGGGGAATATGGAAGAAGGGCCGGACAGGGAAGAAATCGGATAACAACACCAGTTGGTGATCGTTGGCTTCGTTTAACTGCACTAAGAGTTCGGCACTGTACGGCTAGAATGCTACAAAATGAACTTGCACTTTCCAGAAATGTGCATATTTCATTGCAAACTGTTAGGAACAGGCTCAGAGAAGACGATATCAGACCAAGGGTGGCTTCTACCGGCCCGCGTCTCATCGACGAGAGAGCATCGAGTTGCAAGACTTCAGTTTGCGAGGGAACATGCAAATTGGGGTATTCCAGAATGGTCGAATGTTCTCTTTTCCGACGAGTCCAGGTTCTGTCTAGTATCAAATGATAGACGCATGCCTGTGTACAGGCGACCTAGGGCATTTCTTTCCATGGTCGAACAGAGTTAGTCCTAGTGAATATTCGAAGAATGACAGCGGCCAGATACATCGCAGATATCCTTGAACGCCATGTTGTACCCTTTAGCCCATTGATTGGCGAAAACTTCATTTATATGCATGATAATGCTCGGCCTCATGCAGCTAGAGTAGTTACAGAATTTCTGCAAAATACTGAAATTGATATTTTAAGATGGCCAGCCAGAAGGCCCGACTTGAATCCAATAGAACATGTTTGGCACAACATGGGGGCAAATTCAGCAACGTAGAATGCCTTGTAGAACACTCCAACAACGAGAAAATCTGCTTCCTGAAATTTGGAACTTAGTGACTCAAGAGTAATTACATCTAAAATTTGTTTGAGGGGCTTCCGAGACGTATACTGGCAGTAATTAGGGCTCAGGGAGGAAATAATCGATTTTGAAAATGATTAGTAACCATTCGATGCTAGTTGATTGATCTCTTGTGTTTGAAGAAAACTTCTGAAAGTTATTAAGCGACTCTTGAATGACCAACCTAAAAGTTTATATAGTATTGTTGTAAAAGTAGGGCGATGCGACAATTTTTGTGGGGAGTGTACATTCTTTTATTTCAAGAATCTGCTTGAAACGATTGTCAACATTTTGTAGCTGCCTAAGTTGGCACAACTGTTTTCTATACTGACGCGGAGTTTGGACGCGATCTGTCATTTAGTATATTTTCAGTGCTCGGTTTTGTCAGTTCTCATAAGTGTGTTCGGCGATTTTTACAATGGATAAAAATATCGAACAAAGAATATGGCTCAAATTTTGTATTGCAAAGGGAATTTCGACGGCCGAATCGCTGAAAATGTTACAGAAAGTTTGCGGTGAATCGACTTTATCAAAAGCACGTGCATGTGAGTGGTACAGCGGCCGAGATGTGGTGGAAGATTTGCCTCAGTCTGGACGGCCATCAACATATTCAACTGAAGTTAACATCGATAAAAGGAAGGAAATCGTTCGAGAGAGATAGGCAATGATTTTTCTGTGTCTGTGTTAATATCATTCTGAACGATTTTTTGGGTATGAAACGCGTTCCTGCTCGACTAAATCTCTTCAAAAATTGATTCGCGTAAAGGTCGCTAAAGACATGCTAGAACGAGTAAATTCCTTTCCCACTTTCATAAAACGCATTGTAACTCGTGATAAGACCTGGTTTCATGAGGTTGACATGCAAACCAGTCAACAAGCTTTGAAATGGCGCCTTCCAACTGAACCGAAACCGAAAAATCCACGTCGAAGTCGATCAAAAGTCAAGATAATGTTGACTGTTTTCTTTGATTATCGAGGTGATGTGCACTCTGAATTCCTGCCAGAAGGTCAGACGGTAAATAAAAAGTATTACCTGAGCGTCACGGGGCGTTTGAAAGAGCAAAACGCGTCAAAAAGGCCAGATTTGTGGAGAGAAAACTCATGGATTAGACATATCTCGAAGAGGAAAGTTTTAAAGCAAAAAAAAATAAATGACAAATCTTCGTCATTTAGTTTAAAGGTATTACCGTAAAGTGGGGTGAGATTGATCTCGCGGGTGAGATTGATCGCGCTGCCATTTTGTGTTCAATTCTAAATTTCCCCACCACCTTTGCTTTGATTCTCAGGAAGCTTTTTTCAGGCGATAGTAAACACATTAGGCTTTCGATCCAGCAGTACATATCGCGACAGTGTAAAGGAAGGTTCGTTCTACAGCGTTCTAAAGTTTCGTGTCAAAAACGTGTAAATTTGAGTGTCGCAAACTTTTCTTGCCCGGGAAAAACTCGTTAATCGTCGAGGATTGTGCACCATAAGATATTTACCTGTCATCGATTGTGAAGGCTGCGCTCAATTTGGAAGGTTAGTTGATATGTACTTTTCGCGCAAAATGACCTGAACAAAACGGGGCGAGATTGATCAACAATAACAAGAAGTGATCAATCTCACCCCATCGTTTTCAGATTTTAATGTCTACCTGTTTCTTTTACTTTTAGAATCAGAAAACTGAAAAATGGGCAGAACATATACGCGAAAGCTAGGCAGCAGAACTTACAACAATTTTTCTGATGAACAACTAGAAAATGCCCTTCGAGACGTTACAAATAATACACTTTCTATGCGCCAAGCAGCTCGCACTTACAATGTTTCTTATGGTACCCTTAACAACAGATTTCATGGGCACAGATTCAAAAAAATCGGCGGGCAGACAATACTATCAAACATTGAAGAGAGAGAGCCATTTTGACGAATATACTGAAATGCGCAGACTGGGGATTTCCCTTGTCTCCACAAGATCTAAGAATGTTCGTGAAAAGTTATTTAGATAAAAGTGGTAGAAACATTTACAAATTCAACAATAACTTGCCTGATAAAGACTGGGTCAACAGTTTCCTTAAGAGGCACCAACATGTCGCAGGAAAAAGATTATCGTCCAACATTAGTGCGAAACGGAGTCAGGTGACTCCTTCCATACTAAGAGACTATTTCAACAACTTGCGAGTCACCCTGGATGGTGTTCCCCGGAGAATGTGTTTAACTACGATGAATCAAATGTTACAGATGATCCAGGGAAAAGTTGCGCATTTATCGTAGAGGTACAAAATACCCAGAAAAAGTTTGCAACCATTCAAAATCATCAACGACCTTAATGATGTGTGGATCAGCATCAGGCACTCTACTGCCGCCCTATGTAATATACAAGGCCGAAAACTTGTGGAATACATGGACTGAGAATGCTCTTAAGGGCAAACCATGCTGTGATAAGATATGCTGCTCGCAAGGTACTCGATTCAACCGAACTTCGCACGGTTGGATAGATATGCCCACATTTCACGAATGGTTTTCCAAAGTTTTCTACCACACGCTAAAAGGTTAAATGGACGAAAAGTCCTTTTGGGAGATAATTTGGCCTCACACTTTAATCCAGAAGTACTGAGAACGTGTGAAGAAAATGACATTTCTTTTGTTTGTCTCCCTCCCAACTGCACCCATATCTGCCAGCCTTTGGATGTCGCTTTTTTTCGTCCATTCAAAGAAAGTTGGAGGAAAACACTATCAGCCTGGAAAGTTAGAAATTCCAAAACTTCTGGGATTCCTAAGAACGAATTTCCTCTTCTACTGAAACAGTGCATTATTAACATGGACGAAGTTCTGCCTAAGGACAACTCTAAAGAAAGAAGCGGTGTTACACGGAATCTCATTTCTGGATTTGCAGCTTGCGGTCTTGTGCCTTTCAATCCTGATCGAGTTCTTCAAAAATTACTAGGTAACACTTCTGACAATGTAGAAGCTAATGTTGCGGATAGTCTCACCGATTTTCTAAAACTAGAAGGTATAATGTCAATAGACCTCAGAGACAGCGAAAAAAGCTTTTACATGTTGAACCAGGAAAATCTGTTGCTGGTCCGAGTACTCAACTTTCGTCCAGCGAGGAGGAAAATGAGAATATACATTTAGATGATAATTCAGAAGACGATGAATCTATAGATGAACCGACGGCAGACCCTATAGAATATTTCGAGCCAACTTTAGACAATATTATCTTCGGAAAGTTCGTCCTAGTTAAATTTCTATCTGGTTCAAGAAAGAAAACAGAATTTCGCTATGTGAGCCTCATTCAGAAAGTTTTAAAAGATAACGTCTTTGAAGTTGTCGGTTTAAAGTCTGCTCATTCGCGAAGTGTATTTAAACTCGTCGAGAATGATGTTTCAACAGTGCAAATTGGTGATATTGTGGCACTTTTACCAGACCCTAAGTGTGTTAAAATATCAGACAGAATAATAAGATATCATTTTCCAAATGACATTAATATCAAGGAATGCTAAATGCTCGGCTAAATATTTATTTTTCTATTTTATTAGGTACCCTGTTTGTTAAAATGTTAAACAGAATAAGATATGATTTTCTACATGATAAAAATATCAAGAAATGCTAAATGTTTATTTCCGTATTTTTTAAATAAATGATATCCTCTGAATCACTTTTTATTCCGTAGTAATTGAGCTGAACAATGTCACCCGTCTGATCAATCTCACCCCTCATACAAATTATCCAATAACTTTAGTTCCACAACACCGATTTCGAAGAGGGCGACATTGATCATTTCTAACATATTCTCCAGCATTTCTATGCAATAAAGAGGCCTGATCAAAGTCACCCCACTTAGGGTATGACATTGATCACTCATGTTTTATTTTTTTTCTAGATACTGATGAATGATTGGCTTAAGTTGAGGCCTAAATTCGGTAGTACTGAAGGAATCTAGGGAGGTTTAAAAAACAAAATAGAAATATAATAAAAATTGTTGAAAATATTAACAAAAGTTGTTCAAAATTGATCAATGTCACCTCACTTTACGGTACAATCCGAAATTCGCAAATGGAGGAAACACCCAGTACAAAATAGTTCCTGAGCGTTATGCGGCGTTCGAGAGAGCAAATTCGTCGAAAAAGCCCAAATTTGTGGAAAGAAAACACCTGGCTTCTGCACCATGATCATGTACCATTTCTCAAGGCTATCATTATGAATATAAATCTGCCCAAAAACTCAACAAATACAATTATTGAACAACCACCGTATTCACCTGATACGGCTCCGGCCATAAAAAGCATAATGCAGGTTATAATAAGAAAATTAATAATTGAAAGTTTCGAAATCGTATATTTTTTTATATATTTATACCGGGTGGGGCAATAAAACGAAAAAGACTCAATAACTTCTAAACTATTCGTTTCTGGAAAAAAAGCAGAAATAGGTCAATTTTTGTCTGAAGAGGGACATCTTTTAACACTCGGCGATTTTATTTTACATGAACCCCCAAAGCAGGGGTGCACAAGACTCAATTTTTTGTATAAGAATAGATAGATCGAGCAATACCTCATTGGAAAGCTCTTTTGATTCTCAACACAAATGTGTAATAATTTTTGAGTTTTGACATATTCGGAAGAAGATACAGGCTGGTCCGTCAAAAGACGAGCTATTTTCAGCGATTGCAAAAATTGTCGATTTCGAATGAACATTCACCGAAATACTGTTGTATTTTGGGGAAAGATATCTTTCAGCAGTTGTGCTTTCACTACACCCTCTCGGATGAGGGTGTCAAACCCTCAAATCTTCGAATTGATCGGTTAGTTTGAGTAATAACTCATTAGAAAGATTTCAGAATTTCTAGAATATTGTAGACAAAATTCTTTCTTCATCTGCATTTATTATACCTGATACATTTTATAGGTCAACTCAGTATCAAACGGAACAAATATTCAAAGTGTTCGCCGCCAACACAAATACAGATTTTGCTCGAAACGTTCCCGGACATTACGTAGCATTTTAGGGATTAAACTATTACACCCGACTACAATCCGTTGTCGTAAATCCACCGAATCTTTTGGATCTGTTTTATAAAATTGGCTCTTTAAGTGGCCCCATAAAAAAATCCGATGTTGACAAGTCCGGAGAACGTGGGGGCCATACTGTAGGGCCACTTCTTCAGATTCATCGATCAGGAAATTCTCGATCTAGATATTGTAGAACAGAAAGTGCAAAATTCAGGGGGGCACCATCCTGTTGAAACACAACATCCTCTTCTACATAGCTAGGATCATTTTCCAAAATTTCATTTATGGCCTGATTGATAAGTTCTTGAAGTAGTTGGAGATACATTTCTCCCGTAAGATTTCCTGGTACGAAAAACGGCTCAATCAGACGATTCCTATAGATGCCACCCCAACATTTAATTTTTCAGTACATTGGGTAGGTGTCCCACGAAAGATTCTGGGATTAGAGTCCGACTAGATCCAGCAATTATAACGATTTACAGTGCCATTCAAAAAAAAAAAGTACATTCATCCGAAAGCAAATATAGTAGAGAAAGTGGGTATTCTTTGCGATTCGCTGACTTATTATTTCACAGAACTGCACTCTGGGGTCGAAGTCGTCCTCATTCAATTCGTGGACCATCTTCATTTAATACGAATGGAATTTGTGTTGTTTAAAGACTCGTCCAATAGTTCTTCGACTCACACCAATTTCATTTTCCAATTTTTTTGTACTCAACTAACCAAGCAGAGCAGTTTCCATTTCCTCATTTCGTATGGGTTTTTGGACATGCTCTCTTTTCCTAATCTGAACAGAGCCAGTTTCTCTAAATTTTTCCACCAACTCCAAAATGTACTTGGCACTTATATGTTTGTTGTCATGGCGTTCATTGAAATGAGCAGCTGCCCTATTTGAAGAAGTATTATTGCTGAAAAAAGTTCAAGAATTTGTACTCTTTCAGCTATTGAATAAACCAGTATACTGGTATGGATGCAACCTGTGAGTGTGAAAATGAGCTAGATAAACAAACAAACTAATTCGAATTTCATTCATCAGATACAAGCAATCTGGATAAAAACAAAAACTGCCGCATTTGCTGTTGAGAAATCTGCATAACACCTGTGTGATTTAGGATGAATATTTTTCAATAATAAAAAACAAGTACTGTGTTTTAAGGAATTTTACTTAATAATTGCGATTCGTAACGCGTTTCACTACACCGTAGCTTCTTCAGACGAATGATTATGCAGAAAAATATAAATGAGAATATAACTATAAATGTTCCTGAGTAATTAAAAGCTTATTGGGTTGCTTCTTCTTAAGTGGTTATTTATGACAGGTATATCCAATAAAATTAAGGAATAGATTGCTCCCCGAAAAGATTCAATAGAGGTGAAGGGCTTAAATCGACTTTTTCATTGATGAGTCTACCTGAGTGTTTGTATTTATTTATTTCTAAAGTTTCCCAAAGATCTACCTTCCAATATTTATTATCTGTATGCAAAATTTCAAACTGTGGGCCGAAAGAATGATTATTTTCTAAGAGATGATTCGCGTAATTTGAATCTGATTTTTTATTTGAAAAACTGCGTTTATGTTCCGATATTCTAATATTGAAATTTCTATGTGTTCTACCAATGTAGAAATTATCACAGTCATTGCAATTCAATCTATAAACACCTGATTTATTGTTTTTACCTGGTTTGGTATTATTATTTTTATATATTTGCCTAAATTATTATTAGTTTGGAAAGCTATGTTGAAATTATTGCTACTTAAGAATGATTTCAGTTTCTCACTTGTAATGCCAACGTAGGTTAAGGTGTTGAATTTTTGTTTCAATTTATCGACAGGGTAAACTTCATTCAATGCGATTCTACTTTGTTTTTATTTAAAATATTATTTATTAGTTTGGGATTGTAACCATTATTTTTGGCTATTTGTTTAATCAAATTTAGTTCTTTGTTGAAATTTTCTGGTGATAACGGGATGTTAATCAATCTATGAATAAAACTATTGAATGCTGACATTTTATGTTGATATGGATGAAACGACGAGTTATGTATTATAATATCTGTATGTGACGGCTTATGGTAAATTGCGAAAACATGTTTTCCATTTTCATTCGAAATTGTTACGTCTAAGAAATTTATCGAATTATTGCTTTCTATTTCGGTTGTGAATGCAATTTTGGATGTAATGAATTTATATGATTTTCGAAAATTTTCAACTGTCTATCTGTTCCTGTGAAGCAAATAATGATATCGTCTACATAGCGATACCAGTATAAACAATATTTACTGAGTGGATGATTATGAATTAATTTCTCTAAGTTATTCATGAAAATTTCTGCTAACAAAGGACTTAACGGATTGCCCATAATCAAGCCGTCTTCAATAGTATAATATTTGTTATTGAAATGGAAATAATTTTGATCTAAACAAATTTTTAATAATGAAAGAATATCTGATTTAATGATAGTATTGACATGATTCCTTTCTAATAATTCTTCAAATAAGTAATACGTATCTTTCGGAGGAATGTTGGGAAAGATGTTTTTTATTATTGATAATGGAATTTTACCAAGTAAAAGCCTCCCAAATTCAAATGAATATTTTTCTGTAACGAGAACTTTACTTGAGTTCGTTTCATTTCAACCTTGGATACCATGCTATTAGAGGCTTTTCACATACGACGATTGGTTGCGTATGCGGTCGTAAGGCGTGCGGGCCATTACCCTAATGGTTGTTTTCACATGTCTGCGTTTCATCAATTCACCGATGGGGAACATTTTTTCAACCGATGACACGGAGCGATCATCGTTTCTTTGTGAAGAGGCTCCTATACTGTGTATGAATTTCTTTATGATCCACCCTGTATCCTCATTAAAATGTAATCGGATGTAAAAATTCAGTCACTGTAATCAGATAATTCTAAATACCTATCCAATGAGCTATAACTCGGACTAACTGATCAATCCGAAGATTTCAGGGGTTGACACCCTCATCTGAGGGGGTGTCTGAGTTGACAAATGTCTCAGAAGACGATTAGGCCTCATCGCGTCATTGCTTAATACTTCATAGCAAATAACGCACTGAGGGTAATCAACATTATCTTTCAACAAGTAAACAAACCCATATTGAATATAATCGTCAATATACTTGCGTTTCTTTGCCGTCTTCATCTTCTCTGATTCAGCTTCACACAGAACTCACACAACACTAAAACAATTATTCCAATTCAAGCGTCGCAACAATTATAGAACACCCATAATACAGCAAACACGCTGACTGATATTTCACAGAAAGCACTGTACCAGAACGGACTAGTTACAACTCAAGCACTGAACAACAAGGATTTGACATTGGATTGAAGTTGCGGCGGAGGTGGGGTGGAAGGGGTGTGGGGACACTCGCACTCACACCAAGGCCAAACAAAATCAGATAATTCTAAATACCTATTCAATGAGCTATAACTCGGACTAACTGATCAATCCGAAAACTTCAGGGGTTGACACCCTCATCTGAGGGGGTGTCTGAGTTGACAAATGTCTCAGAAGACGATTAGGCCTCATCGCGTCATTGCTTAATACTTCATAGCAAATAACGCACTGAGGGTGATCAACATTATCTTTTAACAAGTAAACAAACCCATATTGAATATAATCGTCAATATACTTGCGTTTCTTTGCCGTCTTCATCTCCTCTGATTCAGCTTCACACAGAACTCACACAACACTAAAACAACTATTCCAATTCATTCGTCGCAACAATTATAGAACACCCACAATACAGCAAACACGCTGACAGATATTTCACAGAAAGCACTGTACCAGAACGGACTAGTTACAACTCAAGCACTGAACAACAAGGATATTGACATTGGATTGAAGTTGCGGCGGAGGTGGGGTGGAAGGGGTGCGGGGACACTCGCACTCACACCAAGGCCAAACAAAATCAGATAATTCTAAATACCTATCCAATGAGCTATAACTCGGACTAACTGATCAATCCGAAGAAGGGTTGACACTCTCATCTGAGGGGGTGTTATGGAAGCACCACAGCTATTTTTCCCCAAAATACAACCGTATTTCGGTGAATGTTCATTCGAAATCGACAGATTTTGCAATCCCTGAAAATAACTCGTCTTTTGACGAACCCGCCTGTATCTCCTTCCGAATATGTCAAAACTCAAAAATTATTACAAACTTGTGTTGAGAATCAAAAGAGCTTTCCACTGAGGTATCACTCGACCTATCTTCCCTATTCAAAGAATTGAGTTTTGTGCACCCCTGCTTAGAGGGTTGGTGTAAAATTAAAATCACCGCGTGTTAAAAGATGCCCCCCTTCAGACAAAAATTGACGTGTTTCTGCTTTTTGTCCCGAAACGAATAGTTTATCACTTATTGAGTGTTTTTCGTTTTAGTTGCCCCACCTGGTATATCCTTATATAATCTATATCTATTTACATGTTTTATCAAACTTAATCCCCCAATGTTTTGGGTATTACTTGTGTCGTCCATAAAGAATGAGATGGCATAATATTTCCGAATAATATTTGTGTATTTCGTTGACACTTCTATATCAAACAAGTACACATGAACGAATTGATTTGTGACTTAATTTATGAATACTCTATTTGAAAACTTATTGAACTTATATACACGATCAGTATTTAGAAACATATGGAAGTGAAATATCGAGAAACTGTTAGAATGATATAATTTCGTTACAATTCGAATAGACTCAACTCAAACGTTGTTGACCATAGTTTTAACTTGAAGGATGATATCCGTGGCACCAAATATGACAACTCTCAAATCCTGCTGGATATAATTTTAGACAGGTTTTTTTACGTCATTGTTAACACCAGCAATATAACTTACTTGGGATGGTATTAATAATTTTGTTTCACATAATATTTATCATAATAATTTCAACTGTGGTATCTGTTTAAAGTTTGAACAATATGCACTCGTTGGTGGATAAATGTAATAGGAACAATGAAAGGGAGTGAGTATAATCTAAAATTTTCTTGATTATGTATATGCTTTATTCATCATCAACAACTTCGCGTTTTATGACAAGTCAATACTTAGAATTAATTCAGAACAATAATAAAATTACACTCCCCATAAAAATTGTCGCATCACCCTACTTTTACGACAATACTATATAAACTTTTAGGTTGGTCATTCAAGAGTCGCTTGGTAACTTTCAGAAGTGTAAAATAAGAAGATATCATTCAAAAGAGATGAGTTTATGATGGAAAATATCAACAATTTTCGAGTTAATGAAAAATTAAAAAATTTTACCATCTTCAAACATTCGCGAAAAGACCAATCAACTAGCATCGGATGGTTACTAATCCTTTTCAAAATCGAGTGTTTCCTCTCCGGGCCCTAACTACTGCCAGTATACGTCTCGGAAGCCCCTCAAACAAATTTTGGATGTACTTTCGAGTCACTGAGTTCCAAATTTCAGGAAGCAGATTTTCTAGTTGTTGGCTTCTCACGTTGCTGAATTTGCCACCCCATGTTGTCGCAAACATATATGGGATTCAAGTCAGGACTTCTGGCTGGCCATCTTAAAATATCAATTACGGCATTTTGCAGAATTTCTCTAACTACTCTAGCTGCATGAGGTCGAGCATTATCATGCATATAAATCAAGTTTTCGCCAATCAATGGGCCAAAGGGTACAACATGGGGTTCAAGGATATCTGCGATGTATCTCGCCGCTGTCATTCTTCCATTATTCACTAGGACTAACTCAGTTCGACCATGGAAAGAAATGCCCCCATACCATTACTGAGCCCTCTCCGAAGTTTTCGGTTTGCCGGATATTGCATTGCTGATACCGTTCCCCAGGTCGTCTTATTACAGGCATGCGTCTATCCTTTGATACTAGACAGAACCTGGACTCGTCGGAAGAGAGAACATTCGACCATTCTGGAATAACCCAATTTGCATGTTTCCTCGTAAACTGAAGTCTTGCAACTCGATGCTCTCTGGTGAGACGCGGACCAGTAGAAGCCACCCTTGGTCTGATATCATCTTCTTTGATCCTGTTCCTAACAGTTTGTAATGAAATATGCACATTATTGGAAAGTGCAAGTTGATTTTGTATAATTCTAGCCGTACAGTGCCGAGCTCTTTGGGCAGTTAAACGAAGCCAACGATCATCAACTGGTGTTGCTATCCGAAGTGTTACAATTCTTACCACTTCATGATCACTATAATAGCGTCCAGGACGTTCAGCAGCCATTACAATAAATTCAAAGATTCGAAAATCAACAAGAAACACAGAAAACTTGCATTAATTTAGCGTGAAAACTAAAGAGAAATTGAATGAATACTGATAGTCAAATAAACTGATTCTTGTTTCAGACGTGTTTGAGATCATGGAAACAAATGTTAATACATAGACAAGATTTTTTCCCGTCATATGTCCAAAAACATATGTTGACAAAGAAACTGCGATCGAGCTGCTTAATCGATTGTGGAATTCAGAATACCAGGTGATGCTACAATTTTTGTGGTGTGTGTATAAAATTAAAGTAGAATACAAAATGAAGCTCGTATACAATTTAAGTTTGAGAGAATAATAAAATATAAACGCTAAAACGCATAGATCGTAGGGATATCAGTGGACATAAACTCATCGACATTGTAAAAACATTGATCTATCAAAAAAGTTCTGAGCAGTCCTTTAAATCTCAAAGCTGGCAGCTGTCTCCAGGAACCGGGCAGCTTATTATAAAACCTCTTTTTTTTTTTGATCCTTTAACGTGCTCTATTTCTGCCTTTCGGCTAATGACACGCTGGGGAATTCTGTCACCTCACTAACCCCGAAATTTTGCCGAAGCCCTCTCATGTCGAGGGAAGGGATCTTTAGTGTCCAACAGATTTCTGTTAGGCAGGACCGACGGCTTTACATCTCCTCCGAAAGATGGACACTCAAGCGATTCCCAGAATCCGAAAAATCGCACCGACTTTGTGGGGGGTTGAACCCAGGTAACTATGCGCAGGAGGCGAGCCTCATATCCCCTACGCCACCGAGCCGGCTACTTTATCACTTAAAACTTCACACTTCCACTGTTGTAAATCCAGTTTTTGCCTCAAATTGTCTAAGAACAGTGTTTAGTCATTAATATTGTCTCCACACAGCCATTGTTCGATTTCCTGTTTTTCTCTTTGTGAGAACATTTCCTTTCGGACAACAGGGTCTTTCCGTACTTCTGGCAATTTCTTGTTTATATAAGACGGTAAATTGGGAAATAATGTGGGAACTGCCCCAGGTACCAGTGCAACCTCGATCTAGAAATAACTCTTTCCTGACCTTCTCTTCTTTTAAAATAAAATGAGGTTCAAAATGTTTTTCATAAACAACAGAGTCCAGTTTTTCTGTGAATGTTTTTCATTCAAGTATCAAGTCATCCTTTGGTTAGGTTATACCTTTTCTTTTAGCGATTTATAATTACTTTCACAAGCTGACATTACACAAGTATTCAGCATGTTTAGAGGCTCGAAACGAAAACTAAACAGAACAAGGCAGACACCATATACAGATGAATAAGCATCTGATTATTCAAAACTTGAAGTGATGTTACACTCAAATGAATACAGATCGCAATGAAAACTGTAGATTGTTTTAACAATGCTTAAAACTTCCGAAAACGAATAAAATACGAAATATACGAAAAATACCGGCCTTGTATGGAGAGGGCCGTGACATAAGTCTTGAAGAGTTAAACGGAGGTTTCAAACGATATAAAAGCAAAAGATTTACGAATCTTGAAGAGTATTGCGTTGGCGCGTTTGGAGATTTTGATGATGTGTTCCGAGGTCAAGTCTTTTGTGATTGTAACTCCCAAATTCACATGGGAGAAAACCAGGGTTAGGGGGTGGCCATCGAAGAAATACGTCAGATGCGTGTTATTTTTGCCAACGTGGAGTACAACACTCTTTGCAGCATTCAAAGGCAACAACCAATCCTACCTCTACTTGGAGCACGTATTTTTGATCAAGCCGATTCACCGTAAGTCTTCTGTAACATTTTCAACGAAATTCCATTTGCAATATAAAATTTGAGACAAATTCTTTGTTCGATATTTTCATCCATTTTAAAAATCGCAAAACATACTTGTGAGAACTGACAAAATCGAGCAGTGTAAACAAACTGAATGATAGATCACGTGCAAACTCCGCGTATAGAAAACAGAAAACTTAGCAATAACAAAAATGTTGACAATCGTTTCAAGCAGAATAATCCATTACCAGTACTTTTTTGACATAACGTAGTTGTCATCCTCACTGCAGTAACTACTAAAAGTGACAAATTGTCTGAAAGATTCTTCTCTTCTGTTTTCTATCTACGTGATAAATTCAATAGCAGCGACTTCGAAATGTGCAAAGAACGAATCTAAACAGATTGTTCTATTTTTAGCAACATTATGATACAGAGAAATATAGGAGATTCTCGCCGATGTTTTCTGTGTAATTAACTCTCTCGCGCTACGGTTGAAGTCTTCGAGCGCGTGCTCTCCTTTCGATACCGCTGCCAATCCACCGACGACGGCGAGCGAACGTTTAGCGCAAAAAGTCCACTTTCGCAGAGAGGATCCGTCAAACGTCGCGGGCGGTATTAAATTTCTCCGATATTTCGCTCGATTTCAATTCAATCGAAGTATAATAGTTCTGTGACCTATTTGCGGTCGGCAATTTCTGTGACGTGCCGCGCTTCTGTGGTCCGCACGGAAGTTTTTGACAGCTTCAGTGCGTTTCCTCGCTAGTTCTGGTACGATGGATGTGCATAAATCTGATTATACAAACGTTTTCGCAACTGTGTCAAGTTATTTGGGTTGGGGTACGAGCGGTACGACGGCCGATGACGATTTGAGCGCTGTTTGTTGTGACGATGAGTCGAGGTGAGATTATTTTGAGTGTCAATGTCATCATTCGGTTTATATTTTTGGTCGAATGACGTGGGAATGGTTATTTTATTGCGGTTTTCGAGGGCGAAAACCTGTGACGCAGATGTGATGATTGGTCCGTAAATAGACCCAAATAAAAATTTGATATTGATTAATATCGATTCCACATACATATTTATTTCAAAGTGAAAACAAAAGGAAAAGAAATATTCAATATGTTGAAATACATTGGCAATATAGATGGAAAACTTGTTTTCTTTTTCATTTCTATATATGTCATATCAATCAAAACTAATTCGAGCACATACAATGCTTCGAGAAATTAACGCATAATTTGAATTTTTCAAATTTCAAAACTATAGTCTGGTAGAGTTTAAAAGTTCATTGAGTATGCAAATCCTTAAAATGTATAATGTGGACAACAAAAATAAAAGATTAATTTTCATGTTTTGTCTTGGTTTATTGCCGGATCTTTGGAGTAATAAAAGTTCATTGAGTATGCAAATCCCTTAAAAATGTATAATGTGGACAAATTCAAAAATTAAAAGATTAATTTTTATGATTTTGTCTTGGAACAGGCACCAATTTATTGCCGGATCTTTGATAGAAACCCTCGTACAAATCTTTGGAAAGAAACCAAGTAACTAGCTACGATCTTCTCTATCTTTTTTTGTTGTTTGCGAATATTGCTGTCCTCGTTTTGAACAAATATATTTACTTTAGACGTAACGACAGTTGATCTTTCATGTTGAGACGACCCAGAACAGGGGCGTTTATTTGCTAAAAAACTATCCATATATTTCTTAATTTGAATCTAATTGAATTTTATTGTCAATTGTAATAAATATATTGTGTAAATCTACCTGCATACCTTTTATATAGTTCATCTTAATTCAAAATTACAGTGAAAAAAAACAGTAATTTCATTTCAATAATTTTATTCTCAATTCAGTAAAATAGTACGTAATTTTGAAGAACGAGACGAAGGAATTCATCTAAACTCAAATAAGAAATCCAGCGAAAACAATATTCGACTTTAATACCGATAGCTATTAAATACCCTTTTATATTCACGATCCCAGACAACATCTGGTATTTCCTCGGGCTGCAATCCTCGCGTCGCGAGTAAGTAGGATAGAGGAGAATACGGGTGTAAGGACTTATGGGCCTCGTATATACTGGGTGATTCACCAGTGGCGCGGTGCTCAGTAGCTCGTACACTCTTGAATATTTCATTTTTGTACGAACGGTATTGTATATATGAAGTAAGAATCTACTTCAGCAATTTATTTTGCAGTAAACAGGGTGTCCCAATTTTCTATTGAAAAATCTTGAGTGCTTTTATGTTCAAGATTCAGGAGTGGCCTAAACTCTGCTATAATGTCTTTAAGTAATAAGTTTTTTCGATGAGTAGTTTCGTCACAATATGGTTTTTCCCTAAAAATTCATGAAAATAGGCTCTCACATAATCGCATGCTCCTTCGGCCAGAGAGGATGAATACTTTTTCTTTTCGTTTTCTTATTGCCCAAGGATAGCTTTATTGATGAAGTGAAATAGATTGTCCTAATTTATACAGGAATGACTCAAAAAATTTATTGAATATTGTAATTTCAAAAAGATATCATGTCAACGCATAAAATATTTGGCTATATTTTTGCAGAAGTAACCTTATCTTTATATTCGACTGTTTTCGAAATATTCGATTATTTGTAAAAATTTCTGATAAAAATTCTACAAACCGTATCAAACTCATCAACATGCATCATTATTCGCACAGAAAATTTTTTTCTGTAATGATTCAAGTCGTAAAAAATGAAACCTAAACAAGATAATTCTTTCAACGAATGATAAAATTAAGATGATTAAAACGTAAATCGAGGTATGTGCTGACATTTTTTTTTATTTGTGCCTTCTGTCAGGTGTCCGGACATATCATATTCTGCATTTTAATTGGTGAACTTATCATTGTTTCGTTGTTAAACATTGTTAAAGTGAGGTTTGAACCCAATTTTCTCAATTGACTGCAATGAAGTTCTCCGAAGAAGGAATGGTTGATATGATTTTTATTCTGGGTGAGTGTGATAGAAATTCTTTGTTGGCAAGTAGAGTTTATGCACAAAGGTTTCCTGATAAGAGGCATCCTGATGCAAGATACTTTGAAAAACTTCTAAAAGATTTATCGAAACGGGTAATATCGCTTACAAAAACATGAAAAACCAAAAACTGCTACAGCTGAAGCCAACCAGTTAACAGTTTTGTTGACAGTGACAGAGGACCCATATAAAAGCCAAAGAGAGATTTCTCAGTTAACAGATATAAGTCAAACTTCCGTTGAAAGTGAATAAATTTCACGCATATCATGTACAGCTGCACCAGGAACTGAACAATCAAGACTATGAAAATCGAATCAATTTTTGCAATTGGGCAAGGGACAAAGTAGCGGAAAATCTTTCTTTTCTCGGACAGGGCAACTTTACACAAGAATGGGCTTGTTATTATGCCACGGAAAAGCCACACCTCATGAGACAAATAGATCACCAGCATCGTTGGTCCTTGAATGTATGGGCCGCTATAGTAGATGGATATCTAATTGGGCCGCACTTTTTCGACGGGCACGTCAATAGTGAAATGTATTTAGATTTTCTGCAAAATCATCTATCAATGTTACTTGCCGATGTACCAGAGAATATAAGACAAAATTTGTGGTTTCAACAGGATGGAGCATCGGTACATTACTCACATCACATCATGTATTTCCAAACAAATGGATAGGACGTGGTGGTCCTGTTAGATGGACAGCTAGTATCCGGACCTTACAAGTCTAGATTTTTTCTTGCGGGGTTATATTAAGGGCATCGTTTACCAGATTCCTTCTACAACACAGTTGGATATGGGACAGAGAATAGTCGACGCCTTTCAGTCAGTTAATCCGCAAATGTTGTCGAGAGTTCAACGGTCTTTCCTCAGAAGGATTGAGTTTTGTCTATGAAGAAACGGCAACATTTCGAATACTTATTGAAATAGTTCAACACCTTGTAGATCATCACACCAAAAACCAATCTATTACGTATGTCATATACACTACCTCAAAATATCTCCATTTCTCTGATCAAGTAAAATGATATGTACTAATAAGCTCTCCTTTCGCAACCTCTGATTTTATTATTTTAGTTTATGTTTTTTTATTTCGAAAATGTCGAAGGTCGAAGATAAAGATAATATATAATATCAGAATTTCTCAAGAGACAAAAAAGTTTGATAATTAGCCTAGATACTCAATGTCGAAAACCTATTTGCTCAAACGCAGATAGGTGAAAGATTATGGTTGATTAAAAACACCTTCGAGTTTTTAGGGACACTTGTAAAACGTCAAGGTCATTGAGCGGATAACTAAAAAACGTGAATAACGCACACGATTACGCATATCAAATATGGTTTCTATCGATCGAGTTGTTCTCGAATTATTTCAAAAATAAGAAAAAAAAATCTTTGGCTTTGGCGACTCTAGCTGCCAAACGAAGAAACTTTTCATAGAGGTAAGTTGGCCTAAATCGACTTATTTCGAGCTGAAGAATCTGTGGTATACCTAACGTTGTACACGCAATTCACGGTCATCCTGTATACACAACACAACAAAGAAAAGCGTCCTATTTTATAAGGAGAACTTCAAAGCAAGTTCAGGTACTAGACGATCACATGGCTTTTCATTCGACCGATCTCATTCGGTCTCAGGTGTAATTGATGTAGGGAAGAAAATAAGATAATTCAGGTATTGCAATTTACATAAAGGTGATGTATTTTGCATCGTCTTTCATAGACCGGGAATGGGGGTGTTTCAATGTGTTTTTAATTGTATTCTAACATAATCAGTTTACCAAATCTTAGCAAAACATTTCTTAGTACTTGAAATTAATTAGACTTGTTCGCTTAGTAGTTGTGTTCAATTTTTCAAAGGAGGTACTACATGAAATAATTACGCATTCAATATTTCTTGCACCATCTATTGATTAGAGCCAGTAATTGTAAACATATCATTTGACATATGAATAAAATTGCCTATTGTGATCGTTCCTCATGACATTTGTCACCGTATGTAAAAGAACTATGTTCATTCAAACTGACAACATGTAACATATTATATTTTGAAAGCAACTCTCTGAATTACAACTTGACAATTACGCTTTTTCCGAGAGAATAGAATTCTTCACAATCCGGTGAACAAGTATGAGAATTGAAGTTTTCCATGCAAGAAGTAGTAGTAAAACTTTAATCGAATTTGTTCTAGGAATCCTTCGGCTTTATGTTGTATATAAAGCATAGTTACAGTGCATTAATATCGTGAGATGTCCTAGAACGAATGTGGATTTTGATGAATTATTTCGAACGTGTTTCTTCTTATGAAGTCACCATTAAAGAACAGACATTTGTTATGGAGCATTTACGGTATGTCGTCTAGTTTATAATTAACCTACTTTCGTCGGATGCAGATGATTCTGTCGAGAATTCATACGAGCTTATGTATTTTTACGATATGCTGGCTAATTGGGTACTTCTTCTAAAGACCGATAAAAGTTGACATGTTTTTATTTCATATCTAGCTAACTCTACAGGACGTTGTTCAGTAAATTTCCAAGTTTTTCTTCATATGTTTCAATTTGTTCGATTGATTAATGAAGGCTTTGTCGACTTTGCTAAGGCATTCGATAGCGTCAACCATGAACGACTCGTATCCATCCTACAAAAAGCAGGTCTTGACAATAAAGACGTAAGAGTAATAACTAATCTCTACTGGGGGCAGACCTGTCGGGTCAAAGTAGACAATAGCTTCACGGATGATATCGAGATAAAGAAAGGCGTACGTCAGGGTTGCATTTTATCCCCTCTTCTCTTCAACAGATACACGGAAGAAATCTTCAAGGAAGCGCTGTACGAGGTAAAGGCAGGTATAAAGATGAATGGAGAACTGATCAACTACATCAGATACGCTGATGATACAGTTATACTTGCCAGCGACGTTAACGAATTGCAGCAACTAGTGGAGAGAGTGCAAGTCGTTAGTGAACAGTATGGCTTGAAGCTCAACGTTGAGAAAACCAAGTGGATGGGTGTTAGTAAACGACCGCAACAATGGAAACAACTGATGATAGAGGCACGAAACCAGTGGAACAAGTCAACAAGTACTCCTATCTCGTATCTTTCGTAAGTTCAGATTGGGATCAGTCCATGGAGATAAACGCAAGAACCGCATTCAACAACATGAAACCATATTCACCAGTAGAAATCTATTTATCAAATTAAAATACAGACTGGCAAAATGCTACATATTCTCAATTATATTGTATGGTGTGGAAGCATGGACGATGACGGAAAGACTAATGAAAAAACTGGAGGCATTTGAGCTGTGGGTCTACCGCCGCATTCTACGCATATCATGGACGAACCACATTACCAACGAGGAGGTCCTCCGTAGGGTTGATAAACAGAGAGAAATCTTATTTACTGTGAAAAAACGTAAAATGAAGTACTTTGGACACATAATGCGTCACGAAAAATATCGCCTCCTCCAGCTTATCATGCAGGGTAAAACGGACAGCAAGAGAGGTACTAGTAGACGGAGACATTCCTGGCTGCATAATTTGCCAGCGTCCTTACCGGATAAGGCACCAAGAAGAAGAAGAAGATTAATGAAGCTTAATGAATTATCTTAACATTCTCATGTATCGTGCAAAAAATTGTTGATTAATGTTTCGATAATTTCAATTGACGAGGCTTTTACGTGATAGAAATTCATTTTCACAAAAATTTTCACGATGATTTCTAGTAAATATATTATTAAATGCTCTACGCGTTTCGATACACAGTATCTTTATTAATAGCGAATGAATACTTTAAATATATCTTACTAACAAATGTTTATATATACTAAAGAGGCAATCCCCTCAGAGCTATGCGTACTTGAACTAATGTTCAGGAAATAAATTTAATGAGGGTGGATTATTTATGTCTACCTGATCATTAAGAATTTCCGGTGAATACCTAAATCTGGTAATTTCAAGTACTTCCAGAAGGTTGAGTTTTATACCTCTATTCTCAGAATGTGGGATTTTAAATTCTGAATTGAAAGAGTGACCATTTTCCTTAAGATGATTTGAATAATTTGAATCGGTTTTTCCATTGATGAAACTGTGTTTATGTTCAGAGATTCTAACATTAAAATTTCTTCCAGTTCTCTCTCCTCTTAATATACCAATTAGAGATCACATATTAATCAAAAATATAAAAGTTAAATCCGCATCGAATGACATTATTTTCACAAAAGCAGATAAAGGCGATACTGTTATAGCGATATATAAACAAGATTATATTTCCAAAACATTTGATTTCATTAATGATTCTAATTATTCAGTTATATCCGAGATCCACCTAATAAATTCGATAAAGAAGTGAAGACAGTCATTGAGAATTCAAAATCTATCATTACAGATAGCGAAAAATTTAAACTTATCTTACCAAATCCTTTACCACCTCAACTTTATTATTTAGTTAAATTGCACAAGAATGGTTATCCAATAAGACCAGTGGTATCATTCACACATGCCCCAGCATTCAAGATTTCCAAATTTTCAATACATATTCCGGAAAAATTTTGTAATTTTAAACCGTATTTTTCTATTCGTAATTCAAATGATTTGATAAGAAAAATAGAAAATATTGTCATTCCAAGTAATGCAAAGTTAGTCTCTTTTGATGTCAAGCATTTGTTTCCAAGTATTCCACCGAAAAATCAGTATAATATAATCAATGATTTCTTAACACAAAATATGACGAATCCACGAATTAAATACGACATTATGGCTTTATTAGATGTTTGCACATCTCAAAATTATTTTTTATTTAACGATAGTTTTTATAAAAGTGATGAGGGACTTATAATGGGCAACACCTCAACCCCTCTTTTAGCAGAAATCTTCATGGATAACAGACAAAACTATTCATAAACACCCGCTTAGTAAACATTTCCTATATTGGTATCGATAGTCGATGACATTATATTGTGTTTCACAGGAACAAACAGATAGTTCACTGTATTCGAAAATTTCATCAACAACCTGCACCCAAAAATAAAATTCACTTCTGAAATAGAATAGAACAATTCGATCAATTTCCTAGACCTAACAATAACAAGATCAAATAATAAACACCAGTTTTCAATTTATCATAAGCCTTCTCATACAGATATCACAATTCATTATACATCGGCACATCCTTACCAACATAAAGTTGCAGCATTTAATAGTTATATACATAGACTCTTGAACACACCGATGTCTAATGATAATTATTTCAAAGAATTGAATTTGATAAAACAGATCGCAATAAATAATGGTTATGATGCAAATTTAGTTAGTAGCATATTACATAAAAAACAAAAATTAGCTTTACAACATATATATCCAATCGGTGAACACCAAGACAAGAAATTCAATAGTTTAACATATATAGGAAATATTAGCAATAATGTGAAATCCTTCTTAAAATTCAAATTTAAATATAGCGTTCAAAACATCATCAAATTTAGGTTCATTTATCAGAATTATAAATCTCCAATTAATAAAGGAAATAAATCAGGTGTTTATAGATTGGATTGTGCAGATTGCAATTGTTTTTATATAGGTAGAACAGGAAGAGATTTTAATGTTAGAATCTCTGTACACAAACGCAGTTTCATCAATGGAAAAACCGATTTAAATTATTCAAATTATCTTAGGGAAAATGGTCACTCAATTCAGAATTTAAAATCCTACATTCTGAGAATAGAGGTATGAAACTCAACCTTCTGGAAGTACTTGAAATTAACAGATTCAGGTATTCACCGGTAATTCTTAATGATCAGGTAGACATAAATAACTCACCCTTATCAAATTTATTTCCTAAACATTAGTTCAAGTACGGATAGCTCTGAGTGGATTTCCTCTTTAGTATATATAAAAATTTGTTAGTAAGATATATTTGTAGTATTCATTCGCTCTTGATAAAGACACTATGTATCGAAACGCGTCGAGCATTTAATAATATATTCAGTAGAAATCATTGTATACTTGTATTTGTGAAAATGAATCACGTAAAAACCTCGTCAATTGAAATTATGGAAACATGGATTAACAATTTTTTTGCACGATAAACATGAGAATGTTAAGATAATTCATTAAGCTTCATTAATCAATCGAACAAATTGAAACATACAAAGAAAAACTTACTGAACACAGCTTGGATTTTTCGAAAAACTTGTTGAAATAATATCAAGTCGTTTAACCAATGTAACTAGGATTATCATCATCATCATCATCATTCAGCCCTGTCCATTGCTGACCATAAGCCTCCCTAAGGCATTTCCATCTTTCTCTATTCTGTGCGGTTGCCATCCAATTGGTGAGGATTCTTTTCAGGTCATCGGTTCATCTGGTTGGAGGTCGGCCTCGGCTTCGCTTATCTGCTCTTGGTTGCCATTCCAGAATTTTCCTCGTCCACCTTCTGTCGTCTTGCAATATGTCCTGCCCCTCCACTTAGCTCCTGTCACTCTCTCCAAAACATCATCCACACCTGTCCTTCTGCAAATCTCCTCGTTTCTAATTCTGTCTCTTAGACTTATTCCCATCATCGATCGTTCCATTTTGCGTTGTGTTTTTTGTAGTTTTCGTGCCGATGCTTTGGTCAAGGTTAAGGTCTCTGCACTGTTGGTTAGAACGGGTAGAACACACATGTTGAAAGCCTTTCTCTTCAGTTTGATAGGAATATCGCTCTTGAAGACATCACAAAGTTTGCCTCACTTCATGCCCCAGATATATGTAGCTATGGACCATTTGTAACTGATTGTTGTCAACATTTAATAGCTTATTGGGGACTAGATTGCTCATCATCTTGATGGGCAATATCGTACTCATCTCTGATGAGTTGGCGAATCTAAGATGATTGAGTCTTTCTCCATCGATACTGATGCCCTTGTTTTCCCATTCTAACCTTTTGAGAGCACACTCTAGGACAGTAATAAATAGTTCAGGCGATGAAATATCACCTTATCTTACGCCTCTTCCTACTTTGATTTTCTTTGTCTGGGAGTGAAGGTTGATCGTTGTTGTGGCGTTGTCAACATATATATATATATATATATATATATATATATATATATATATATATATATATATATATATATATATATAGGGTCTTACCCGACGAGTTGCCCATATATCTGTTCATGCAATCAAACTGATTTCATGAAAAATATAAATCCACCACCCGGTAATTAATACCATTGCCAGGCAATGATTATAATCAAAACATATCCTGGAATAATTATATATTAGGATAACGTTAAATTTTATGAGAATATATCAATCTACCAGAATATATACATACTATAGCATCATCAGACAATGATATCAATGTACCAACGAGTAGTTTCAGAGGCTTTCTCCCCGGAAAAATCCAGTGTACGGACCTTAGTCAAGTAACACTGAATGTTACTCATTAATAGTTTCCTTTGTGCGAAGTGGTGAACGATCGAATAGAATACTGCTCTGAATATAAATATGACAAAATTATCAGTTAATTATATTACATTTATATAAACAAATAAAATATGAAATGAGATTCTGAGCAGTATAAACTAAAGAGAAACCTATGACTCTACCTCATTATTATTTTCGGAAAGAAACCTACGAAGAATATTACAAGATTTGATGACTGTTATCTTTTGTAACTGTTGAAACAAATTTTCTTCAGACCCAAAATCTCAATACTTTTGTGAGGATTTCTTGGAATAACACCTGTTGTGGAAATAATAATCGGTAGAATAAATATTTTCTTCATTTTCCACATTTTTTTAATCTCGTCGCCAAGCATCATATATTTAGAAATTTTTTCATTGTATTTATTTTGTATATTATGTGTGTCGGGTATAGCAATATCAATTATATATGTTATTTGATTTTGTTTATCATTAAGAATGATATCTGGTCTATTGTGTTTTATAGCTCTGTTGCAAAGAATTGTTTTATCAAAATAAAGTTTATATTTGTCATTTTCACAAATAATCTCAGGTTCATATTTGTAAAATTTTTCTTTTTGGGAATAAGGTCATATATATATATATATATATATATATATATATATATATATATATATATATATATATATATATATATATATATATATATATATATATATATATATATATATATATATATATATATATATATATATATATATATATATATATATATATATATATATATATATATATATATATATATATATATATATATATATATATATATATATATATATATATATATATATATATATATATATATATATATATATATATATATATATATATATATATATATATATATATTATATATATATATAATAAAGTTTATATTTGTAATTTTCAAAATAATCTCAGGTTCATATTTGTAAAATTTTTTCTTTTGGGAATAATGTCATATATATATATATATATATATATATATATATATATATATATATATATATATATATATATATATATATATATATATATATATATATATATATATATATATATATATATATATATATATATATCAAAATAAAGTTTATATTTGTCATTTTCACAAATAATCTCAGGTTCATATTTGTGAAATTTTTTCTTCTGGGAATTAGGTCATGTTTAATTTCTAGATTAAAATGAATAATATTAGCAACGGCATTATGTCTTTCTAAATAATCTGTTGAAGCAAGGACTGAGCAAGATGATAATATGAAAACTGTTTCTGATATATATATATATATATATATATATAAATATATATATATATATATATATATATATATATATATATATATATATATATTTTATTTGATGACATTTGTGTATTGATGGTCGATTCGGCATTCATTCAATGCTTTTATAATGGCCGTTAATTCTACCGTATCAAACGCTTTGTGGAAATCAACAAATGTCAGGACTAAAAATCTATCATATTCAATAGTATCTTCAATCAAGGTTTTCAAGCACTATAGGTGGTCGTTAGTGTCGTAACGGGAAACTGTTGACTGGTGTGGTGCTTCAATGCCGAAAACGGAAACCAACTCGCCGAGATATTCTTGTTGAGTTAATTGTTTTTGAAAATTATTGCGCGAAAATGCTCACGGTTCAATCCTATCTTTCGACTAACTTGTCAACTTTGAGACAGTTTGCTATGGCTAAAACTCAGGTCGCATAGAACTGAAATTTTGGTTGTAAATTGACAAATCATAGAAGTTCATTTTGAGTACTGACAGTTGATTTATGGTGTATTGTACGTCCCAGCATGCAAAACATGAAAGATAACTGAGATAAGAGCACCGAACGGTGGCTAGATTCACGTGATACCGTCGTCTTCCGCACCTGTCTTTGCCCCCTCTCCATTCCAATTGCTTACCAAATGCATTGCTGTTCATTTTGATCCACCCTCGTACAATCTTCAAAACATTGAAAAATTGGATGACATCATATTTTTCCAAATTCAGAGAATATCGATCGAAAGAGAGAAAACATAATTAGCGATGAATTGTGTTCGTTTTATTTCACCACCTTCCTGGGAAAATTACTTATTTGCTAACAATTTTCATGAATGCGTGCAGCATGAACTCGAGTTCCCGATAACAGATTGCTGCATTTGGACCAACCAACGATTTTCAGGAAATAAATCACTCGCACGCTTTATGATTTACGAGTTATTCTTGACGCGGCGTGACGTTTCATGTGTATTATTCTGACGTTTTTAAAAATGCAGCTCTCTAATTAGAGACGACAATATTCTCGAATTTATAATCGTTTCTTTACTTTTTCTTGTTTGTTTTATGCTCGAGTTGTCACAGGAAGATGTATTGACGCTAGAGCAAAATAGCAATAAAACGATGTTCAGTGAGATAGGAAATTTGCTGTTAAGTTATAATCAGTAGGAAACTGAAATATTTTCAACTTGATTTCAAGGAAATTATATTTTTAACCACGCTGTCTGCAGACCCATGGTTATTAAGTATTTAGGCAAGCTTTTCTATCGTAACTGATAACACCACGTGTATCTCTATATTTTTGTAATCATATCGCGTTCAGTCTGTGAGTAGTAATGTTGCCAACTTTGACTCCTCAATTTTAATTTAGTTATTTACGGAACATCTAACCTGGATGGAAAGTTTTCGATGTGTCGCCCAGTATATGAATTTTTTGACATTGCTGCAATTGATCGAACTCAATGATTGAAAGTGGATTTCGCTTAGCTTTGAAATTGTAGTATCTTCCTGGAAAGTTATTTCCTGAATGGTTATCACGTTCTCAGAGTATGAATTTTGAGTTTCCTCTCGAAACTAATCATTCCGCATACTAAAGTGAGTTGATAATTAATCCAAAACGATGAGCGCTAAGATGGCAGCGATGCACAGGATGTATTAATTATGTAATTGCAATTTCAGACAATATTAAGCTGATCCAATTATATTGTTTATGCAATTATCGTGATACTCTGTGATTCGCTCGAACGAACTCAAACTTGGAATTATTAATCAGCACTCTTGATCTCGTTGATGAATGCATGCATGTAACAAGTTGAAACGTGAAGGACATCGCAGGATTGTTGTGGGAAATAATGGAGTTATAATGGAAACACCGAAAAATTGTAGGCGAGGTGCGCTTAGGGTTGCCAACCGTACTTTGGAGGAGTATTATAATATATATCATGTAGGCGTACTCTATAATCTATAACACTTATACTATACTAGTGCCAGTCATGTACTATCATGCAAAGGACGAGAAGCACACACCCCCTTAACGAATCGATGCCTACTAGCATAGAAAGTGATTGGGACAACTGCAGAGAGCCCCAAAAAACATACAAAGGATTGATCAAGAAATCCACAAAAGAATCATGGAAATCCCACTGCGAGGAGCTAAAGGGTGCAGAACAACCGACAGTCAAAGTCTATATACACATAAAAAGGAAGAAACACTGAGACACCTGGCGGAAGTTCACTTTCCAGGTTTCCTCATCGGCAACACAGCAACCCAAAAGTCCAATAGACAGGCTGACAGAACAAACTGGAACACAGCCTCAATGGTCGTTACAGTGGAAAGCCGTAAAGACCTTTCAACCATTCAAAGCACCGGGAGCAGATGGTATATACTCTGCACACATAGTAAAAGGACTGGACCAAATAGTTATGCATATAAAGCACATCCACAGATACTGCTCTGTCTTGGGATACGTTCCGGACCATCTTCATTCCCAAGCCCAGTAAGATCGTACATAAAATCACCAAAGAGTTTAGACCAATTGGTCTAACCTGCTTCCTACTGAATACTATGTGAGGCTTGGAGAGAGATATCTTAGGGCCGCATGCCTACGAGTAGGGTAAATTAGTCCACTCAGCAGGTAGGCTAACGCAGGATTTTGTGGAGAAGAGACCTCTTTTCGACAACCAATTCGGTTTTCGCAAGGGTAGATCGACAGTGGATGCAGTCAATAAGGTGAAACAAATAGCCAAGGCTGAAATGATGAAGACGCTTAAAACCCGTTCACTGAGCACCTTAGTACTGATCGATATAAAGAATGTATTCAATTAGGCTGAGTGGGAGATAATACTACGAGAAATAGGAAAGAAAGAAATTTATTCGCATCAGCAGCATCTTATTGCAGGATATCTTCACAACAAAAACATGGAATACCAGAAGGAAGAATATGAGGTAGCCTGCGGAGTTCCACAGGGCTCCGTATTGGCCCCCATTCTATGGAATCTAATATACGATGCAGTCCTGAGTCTGGTCGTTTCTGCAGGCGTGACTATCATTGCATATGCAGATGACTTAGCGGTGGTTATTACAGGAAAAAAGGAAAGCGACATCGAGACAAAAGCAAAGATAGTGTTGAACAAAATACCAGAAGCGTTGAGAGATCAGAAATGATGATGCTTTCTGGCAGAAAGCACCATAGACCTATAAACATAGAGATAAACGGCATGCTGTTAAAAGAAAGAAAGCAGCTGAAATATTTGGGGGTGACTTTAGATCCCCATTTACGCTTCGGTAAACATGTTGAAGAAGTCGTAAAGAAAGCCGGTCGAACGACAAATGAGTTGATGAAAATTATGGGATTAGGATAGGTGGATGCAGCGAAGCGAAATGTAGAATAATTGCAAACACGGTTGAATCAGTTGTGTGGTATGCTATACCCGCATGGAAAGAAGCCCTGAAATTTGGTAAATACAGAATGAAAATAGACCAAGTGCAGAGAAGGCTTGCATTAGGAATTTCTCGCGCGTATCGCACAGAAGCCACGGACGCAGTTAGAGTGCTGGCTAGAATCATACCAGCTCATAGCAGAAGAGCGAAATGAAACCTGCGGTGAAGAAAATACCTCCGCAAAAGCAAAGGCCAGGAGAAGAACCATGGAAGTGTGGCAGAAATTATGGAACAACGAAGGAAAAGGAACATTGACCAGAGAACTAATAATAGTTGTGAGACTTTGGTTTAACAGAACGCATGGACATCTGAGCTACCACATGTCCCAGATGCTAACGGGGCACGTTTCATTCGGCGGGAATTACCTCACTAAAATAGGCAAACTCAATGACTCATGTGTCATTGGTGGTACTGAAGCTGATAGCGCCAGACATACGCTATTCAGCTGCGAAAAATGGAAAAGAGAAACAGAAGAGTTTGAAAATATTACTCAGAGAGAAATAAACACCGAAAATCTGATCAATACAATCCTCGAAAAAGAAGAGAACTAGAATAGCTTCGACAAGATGTCGAAGAAAATTCTGAAAGTGAAAGAGATAGACGCAAGATTGAGGAACCAGTAGGAATGAGAAGACTTTAGTACGATTATCGAGGTGGAAGCAATGTGAAAACGGTTCCTGCTTCGATTATATTTTTAGTCACGAGGAAGGTAGTTTTAGTGGGTGGGAGCCCCACACTCTCCACGGCATTGCACAGCCCAGCCGTGGGGGTGGTCTGGTAGAGATTTCTCCTTCCTCCCGGAGCAAAAAAAAAGTCCACTCAGCACTACACTGTAGTAAGGTATATTGGACAAAGGGATGGAACAAAGCAAGTCTCTCTTGGAATATTCCAAGACAATGAGTGAGCTCTTGACAACACACTATATGTCTATAGACGGAGCTATCGTAAAAAGAGGAGTAGAAAACACCTTAGCAAGTTAGATAGGACGTTTTCTATCAACCAGGCGCACCAGTGCTAACCTCGGCGGGTTGACCGTATTGGGGACCGTCTGTAGGGGATGTCCACAAGAGGGAATATTAACTCCTCTCCTCTAAAATGTTGTGCTGGACGGAATGCTCAAAGGCCTCGCCGATGCTGGTCTTTTGGGGCGGGTTATACCGACGATCTTGTTCTCCTTGTTCGTGGAAAAAACCTCAGCATCATATGCGAATTTGCGCAGAATGCTCTGCGAATAACTGAGCAATGATGCAGAGAGAGCCACCTGTCAGTTAATCCCAACAAAACAGACATGATCATATTCACTCGTGAAAGGAAATTACCGCCTTTCAAGGTACCAATTCTATTTAACGAGAAGCTAAAACTAGTAAAACAAGTCAAATATTCAGATGTGATGCTTGACTCCGAACTAAATTGGACAATCATATCGAAAGACAAGCGCAAAACATTCTGGAATTGCCGCGAATTATTTGGGCCCAGATGGGCTCTCAAACCAAACATATACACTCGGAGGCAAAATTAGCGGAACACTCGAAAAAAAAAGTCCGATATTTTTCCTAATTCTCAACCGATTTAGATGATTTTTTCGGCAAGTTATAGATCAACTCTTCTGCTTTGTAGAAATTATAAGAGAAAACAAAAAAAATTTGAAAAAAATTTTATACGGGGGCAAAACTAAAAGTGTTTTTTTTGTCAAAAATTCGTAACACCCTGTGGAATTTCGTGGTTCGAGTTGAAACGTACAATATCATGGTCTGTCAAGACACATCTTCCTACAGTAACGCCCTTCTTGTTTTATGCATTTATCTCTATTTTTACAAGAGATATCCAATTTGAAGCGAAAAGTCACAAATTTCAAGAATTTATTTTTAATTTTTAATCAGTTTTATCAAGCCTAAAATTGACTGGTTATTCAATCAACGTTTCCAAGTGGCAATTTTCCATCCATAGGTAGCGGTTCTGGGGACAGATCGGTGCAATGGTGTCATGGACCACCTGGTTTTGTACCCTTGAGTACCTTTCAACGGCCAAGTCACACACGATCACGATCACGATCTGCCTATTTCAATCCACTGCTGGATGTAGGCTTTTCCCATATTGAACCATTTCCTTCTGCTAATAGCTTCTCTCGTCCAAAGAAGACCAGCTGATTTTTCAATATCGTCTCTCCACCTTGTGTTTGGCCTGCCGGTACTCCTATGTCCCACTCTTGGCCTCCATTCCATGAGCCTTTTGGTCCACCGATTGTCATTTCTTCGAGCTACGTGACCTGCCCATGACCACTTTAGTTGAGCTGCCCTCTCCATGACATCTGTCAGCTTGGTTTGTTCTCTTATCCAAGTATTTCTTATGCGATCTGATAGTTTAATATTTAATATTATTCTCTCGTCGGCTCTTTGGGTTTTCGTCAATTTTTGGGCCAACTTCTTAGTAAGACACCATGTTTCGGCTCCATATGTTAGCACAGGAAGAATGCATTGGTTGTAGAGGTTTTTCTTGAGGTTGTGGGGTATGTCTGATGTCAGGACATGTTTTAATCTGCCAAATGCCGCCCACGAAAGGGACACTCTTCGTGTAATCTCGTCAGTCATGTTGTCTTTTTTAGTAGTTAGTTTTTGTCCCAGGTATATGTAGTTTTCGACATTCTCTAGTTGTTGACCTTCTACGTGGATTACGGGGTTATTGTTTGTGTTAGTCATTATCTTCGTCTTGCTGATGTTCATTTCTAGGCCAACATTTCTTGAATGGTTGTTCAAGTCTAGGATCATATCTTGTAATTTTTGGACGTTACTACTTATTAGTACAATATCGTCGGCAAAGCGTAGATGATGTAGAAGTTCGCCATCAATGTTGATTCCTTTCTTATGCCAATCCATTTCTCTAAAGATTTCGTTCAAAGCTGCAATAAATAGCCCCGGTGACACTGTATCTCCTTGTCGAACACCTCGTTTTATTGGAATGTCGTTGGTTTTATTCCATAACTGGACATGCATTATGGCGGAAGAATAGATGTTTTTTATCAGGTTCGTGTATCTGCTGTCCACTCTACATGCATTAAGAGAATTAAGGACTGCCCAAATTTCTATACTGTCAAAGGCCTTTTGGTAGTCTATAAAGGCTATATAAAGATCTAAATTATACTCATAGCACTTTTCTATTAGGTGTTTAATTGCATGAATATGATCCAGCGTACTGAACCCAGATCTAAATCCAGCTTGTTCACGGGGTTGCTGGAAATCTATTTTTCCCGTTAATCTTTTGGTAATTATTTTGGTGAATAATTTATATAGCTGGGATAAAAGGCTTATTGGTCTATAATTACCAAGGTTTCTTATGTCGCCTTTTTTGTGGAGAAGAATTACTTCAGCCTCAAGCCATGCTTGGGGGACTTGACTTTGATCCAAGCATTTGTTGAACAATATTACCAGTTCTTGTTTTAGGCGAGGACTTCCACATTTGAGCATTTCTGGAATTATGCCATCTGGTCCAGCCGCCTTGGAATTTTTAAGATTATTCAGGGCTGAGTTTAATTCATTAACAGTAATTTCGGGAATATCCTCAGAACCGACATTACATATTTTTCTCTTTCCATCTTCCTTTTGCTGTGCGTTTGGTTGTAATTTGGAATCATATAATTCTTTATAAAAGCTTTCTATGAATTTGAGCATTTGATCTCTATTTGTAATGACCTTCCCAGCTTTGTCTTTAAGTGATGTCATTTATCTTCTTCCTATACTAACATGTTTATTAAAAATTTTTGGGCCTTTGTTATTCTCAATAGTTTCTTTTATGATCTTGGTATTAAATTTCCTAATGTCTTTTCTAATTTCTCTTCTTATTAAAATTGTTCAGTTCAGCCCATTCGATTAAGTTCCTATCTTTGTCTGGTTTTAGTTTCCTTCTTTCTTCAAATAATTTCGCTGTTTCGTCACTTATTTTTCTTCGACTTCTTTTCGTCACTGTTGTTACCTCACTTGCGCTTTCTTTAATGATGTTGCTTAATTCATTTGCATGTGTATTTAAGTCGGTATGTCTTAGAGTTGGGGGTGCCTTATCAATATTTTCGTCTATTTTTAATTGGTACTGTTCTTTTCTATTGATAAGGACTTCAGGGTCTACTCTCTTTTGGGGCTTCAACGTTAAATTTCTCTTATGTGTTTTTATTCTGACCTTTGCTCGTATCATTCTGTGGTCACTTCCCACATTTACCCTCACATTTAATGTCACACAACATTAACTATAATAATGAAGAAATCGCAGTAAGGAATCTTAGACTTGGCACGACTTTGTCTAAATTTCATTACTTTTTAGAGATAAACAAGCAGCTCCATTCAGACTTGGCTAGTTTTTTACAGAATGTTTTTGGTGGGATTTCATTTCTTTTTGTAGAAACGTGGGCATATTGATTTACTTTATTACATTTTCTTATATAACAATTTTTCTTTCTTTTTAGGAATATTTTTTTTATTATAACAAATCTTTTTTTTCCTTTTTTCCGGTTCTGATTCTTGTATATTAGCAACAGTTTTTCGTATTGCCCATTCGCTATTTCTTTTAGTAAACTTGTAAGTATAAGTATAAAAGCCAGTCTAGTCTTATCCAGAGTTTTCCTTCAATTTTATTTATATGCTTATTAAAAGCAGAAGGAAAGGCATTCGCCCAGCAGTGATGTGGACGCTATAGGCTAGATTAAATTAGAAGATGTGTCCCACTACGCTGGATTTTTGCAATGACAGTCGATTTTTCTCAGCTGAGGGTTCTTCATCAGATACTTCAGACCTTCTATTTTTGACATCAAATGAAGCGGCCCACAGTTGAAATTTTTTTTAATTTTTGTAAAAATATCTCTAATAGTTTGGTTGGACTCTTGTGTTTTCTAATCAGGGCCACCAGGTACTCCATATCTTCGATTATCCTAGTTTTTATAGTTTCCTTCATGTTGCCATTAAACCCTAACACTGTAACAAATTTCAGCTCTCATAGTTTATGGGAAGTACTATTTCTATTCTGATGATCATGAGTGAGTGTCGTAAATGCGAAACTTTGCTTTCGCTTAACCTTGGGCCCTAAATGACCAACAGACTTGAAATTGTGTATTTTAAGTATGTGATTATGGCTTACTGGATGACGATAATGAATGTGGCGAAATGGTTTCAGTAAAGAATGGTACTGCAGTGTTTGCTTTACGCTCGACTTGGCGGGTGCACTACCGTGCCCCCCTGATATTATTTATATGCAATCTGCCTTGTGTTATTTAGTCTTTAATGTCATTTTTTATTTTCAGTTACGAACGTTTGTTGCGACGAGCAAAGGCAGAAGATTTAACAGAAGTGTCAGGAATTGGTTGTTTGTATCAGAGCGGCGTTGATAGATTGGGCAGACCGGTGGTTGTTTTCGTCGGCAAATGGTTTCCCTTCAACAAAATTAATTTGGACAAGGTGAGTAAGATTTTTTTGTTATATTTGTATGGTGATAAACGTGTTCGTTTAATTTGCTGATACGAAATAATATGTAGAAACTGGTATAACTTTGGCTTCCATCACAAATGGTCATTGTCATATACCATAGAATTAACTCCTCATGGGGATTATTTGATATCCAACAGACTCGATAGTTCTATTCTTCAGATCTATGAAGGTAATTTATTCAAAACAAAACAGGGAGGAAAAAATTCGATGGTTTAGTACGACAGCTAGGTGAATACAAATGATGTCTTTTATTTGAAGGGAATACAATAAATTTGGATAAAAAACAATACACACAACCAAATCGATATGAACTCACCCGATATTTTAAATATTACCTAAGGGATTTTCGAAATTTCGAAGGAAATTGAATTGATCCTTTTTGAGACATTGAAAAAAGAAATAGATAAAGGTTTATTTTGAGAAAAAAATAAAAGAAAATAAGAGAAGAAGAAAAAGGAAAGTAGGCCAAGCTGTCACCTATGAGTGTTTTGGAATTGTTTTTGATAGCCATCTACGTTGGGACCATCATATTTGTTCCATAGTTGCCACTCTTAGCGGTGTACTGTACAGATTCAAATACCTCAAAAATGTTCTCGATCAAAAAGCTTTGATAAAGGTTTACTACGGGCTTGTACACTCTAGATTATGCTATGGTATTCTTAACTGGGGAGCTGCAAGGGTTGAGCATATAGCTTGGCATCGAGGCTCTACAAAAAATTTTTAAAAATCATCATCAATAAAGAAAATACTTATCCTACTTCACGTCTGTATGATGAAGCTCGGATCTTGGATATTCGTCAAATATTTGCATTCTCATGTATCGGAATGCATATTTACTAGAGGAGTTTCATCATACCTATGAAGCTGAAGAAGATTATCCTTTGTTATGGTAGGTTTAAAATTCATGACATCATAGAGTTGAGATTTATTATATTTTTTATAGAATCTGAGTTTTTCTGTTTGAGTTTTGTTTTCACTATTTATTTTGTTCAGCGAATCAATGTCGGTGTGTTAGATTTACTTAAGGAAAAAACTAGATCAGTACACTGCAGACAATCATATGACCTTGCAGTTTTCTGTTTATTTTCTGAGTTTATTGTCAACAACCTGGTTTTCACAACTCATGTACACACAATATTGTATAGGAAAATAAACAATATTATTATTATTTATTATCGTGGACTTACGCACTATCTCAGATGTTAGCTGGATATAATTTTATTTTCCCAGATTCAGCAATCAAAGGGAATAGGCTCGATTACAATATATTTGATATAAATTTCCTAACTATTCTACATGTATTAAGAATTACAGCTTTTTGCATTTCTATATAGGTATTCTTATGCAATTCTAATTTCTCAAGGCTTTCATGCAAAGTTTTGGGTATTAACCCACTCGAGGATACGATGACAGGATCTATTTTATCGAGGTGCCACATCTGCTTGATATCAATAGCAAGGTCTGTGTATTTGGACTTTTTCTCCTGGAACTTGTTCAGCACGTTGTTATTATTCGGTATGGCGACATCCACCATCATTGCTGTTCTGGCTCTCTTATCATACACCACTATGTCCGGCCTATTATTCGTCACCATTCTGTCAGTGATAACAAGCCTATCGTAGTATAATCTGATAGAGTCATTTTCTAATACGAGCGCCGGTTGATACTTGTAATATGGCTGGAAGGTATTCAGAAGTCCGTACTTGTGTGCAAGATTCTGATGGATAATGTTGCACACTCGATTATGCCTGTGAAGATAGTCCGTATTGGCCAGTTGTTCGCATCCGGACGTAATATGCTGTATAGTCTCCGATCTTATATGGCATTTTCTGCACCTATCTGTATGTAATGTTCTGTCCTTCATTATAAATTTTTTGTAGTTGTTTGTAGCGATCACTTGGTCTTGGATGGCCATAAGGAATCCCTCTGTTTCTGCGAATAATTCTCCTTTCATCAACCATTTGTTGGAGGCTTCTTTGTCGATGTGTGGTTGATTAATCTCATGGTGATGTCGTCCATGCAATTCCTTTCTTGACCATTGCTCTTGTTTTTCAGTATCTGATAGGAACGGTAGATTCAGCAGGTCATCTCTGGTAGCAAGATTTAGAGGAGTATATCTCTTATCTGCCAACGATACCAACGATTTTTGATGATGATTGTTGTACTTTGTTAGCATCGTTCGGGTCTGCCTTTGAATATCATCCAGTTCTGTCTCAGTCCATCTGATTATTCCAAAAGAGTAAAGCAACACTGGAATGGCGTAGGTGTTAATTGCCTTGACTAGATTCCCCGAGTTTAACATTGATTTCAGCACAGTCTTCAGACGCTGACTGTATTCTGAACGAATCTTCTCCTTTGATTGTTTTTGGTCTAGCAATCTGGCTTGTTGGTATCCTAGATATTTGTATGTTTCGCCATCCCTCATGCACTGTATAATATCACCGTTTGGAAGTTGTGTTTCACCATCTATGACTTTCCCTCTTTGAATGTTCAGGGTCTTACATTTTTCAATCCCGAATTTCATATGAACATCTGCCGAGAACTCTCTGACAGTTTTCAGCAAATCATCAGCAAATCATCCAATTGCTTCTTGTTCGTAGCATATAACTTGATGTCATCCATATACAGCAGGTGGGAGACTGTATGATAGTTCCTATCTGTTTTTATCCTAAATCCGTATCCTGTTCTATTGAGCATTGAGGACAATGGCTTCATAGCTAAACAGAACCATAGTGGACTCAAAGAGTCTCCTTGAAAAATTCCACGACGTATGGGTATCTCGTCGGTTTTAATTGATTTATTGTTCATGTTGACCTGCAGAGACGTGCGCCAGTGTGTCATTGTTGTCTTCAAGAATTCTACCAGGGCTGGGTGAATTTTGTATATCTGCAATACTTCAACAAGCCGAAAATGGGCGATACTATCGAATGCCTTCAGATAATCGAGAAAAGCCGAATGAACATTCCGATGCCCTACGTGTGCCTGTTTCATTATCACAGAATCGATGATGATTATTATTATTATTATTTCCACATGTAGTAAAAAAATTGAAAATTGTTCTCACGGAGTAGGTGTTTTTTCTCAGTAAGTTGTATTACCTCCTCTTGCCCTGATACAAGCCTGAATCCGTCTAGGTATGCTTTGGATTAGGTTTTAGACCTCCTCTGAGGTGATATTCTGCCACTCTTCTGTGGCGGCTTGGATGAGCTGTTGTGGGGTTCTTGAATTATGCTGGCGCGATCTCATTTTCCTTTGAGATTAACCCATAAATGTTCAAGAGGATTTAGGTCTGAAGAGCAAGCTGGCCTGTCCAAAATATCCATTCCCTCTGTTTCGAGATAATGTGGCGCGAGGTTGCTGGTATACGGAGGAGCATTATCTTGCATAACTTAATTTCTAGCCGTTACACTCGCAGGAAACGAAATCAAATCTGTTCTGCCTCCCAGCATAATGCCTCCCCAAAACATCACACTCCTCCCTTGGTATTTCGGAATTTGTCTTTCTGCTCGGAGTCTAGCTTGTCTTCCACGACCTCTTAAAACCCGAATCCGGCGGTCATCGGATCGAACTCCAATTCTGGTATCATCCGAGAAAAGAACATTTCGCCAATTCTCAATATTCCAATTTTGGTGCTCGTACACCAATTAATTTTTTGTTGTCTGGTTAGCTATGGAACTCTTAAGGGCCTTCTGCTGTATAAACCCCTTGTTTGTCTGTAGCTTCCAGAAATTGCTTTTGGAGTATGGGGTGCTACGCACCAGTGTCTTTTATGATTATAGGCTTTTTTAATTTTGAAATTCAGTTTCAAATCTCATTGACGACTGAGTACAATATCCCGAACATGTAGTGATAATTCAACATTTCTCATCATACTATCCTGTTTTTTTACAACGAAAAATTTCATTCTTCATAAGTAGTAAAAGTTCCATGCTTTAAAAACAAACAATAATGTGAAATACCGAGTGATTCCATATAAATTTGGTTGTGTGCATTTTGTTTCATTGAACAATTCCTTTACTTTTTTGACAGAATGTATGTATGTACCGATTAACCGATTAGATCTGCGAATAAAGAAATCATAAGTCGCGAATATAGGAATTGGTTCTAATTTTTTTTTCATCCGCGAGTAGTGTAAACGCGAATGTAGGAAGCGCGAATATGTACTGTACTGCCGATTAGTACACAACCATTTTGTCACCGTAAGTCGTTGGTAAGCTTCGAGAAACGAATCTCGGCGTATCATCCTTCACTAAGCGAATGAAAGTTCGCTCAGAGCAAACAATTGTGTATTTCACGCAATAAAACATCGATACATCATCCTGCGTAAAGTCCCAACAATTTTTTTGCAATTCTTCCAAACTCAAGAACTGAATGCGTGGTGAAAGGTTTCAGTCGTCAGAAGACGATTTTGAGTTTTGCAGCTAACGATTGAAATAACTGCTTCCAGAATTGGTTCGAACGAATCCAGATGTGTGTTAATCTTCGCGGAGAACACTTCGAAAAATAATAGTCTTTGAAAGCTCTCAATAGGCGTGACGATAGTATCACATAATCAAAGATTCAATGACTTTAGAGGAAAATACACATCCGAAGGACTTGAAAAACTGATAAAGTTTTATTTAAAAAATTGAGGTTATTAAGATTTTCAATAAAATATAAGAGTAATATACTGCAATTGGCCATTTTGACTGAAACGCCAATCACAGCGCCTGACGTCATACTTATGTAAACTTCACTGTGTTTTGATTACCTACTACTGATTTTTTTGTGATTTATCGACTTTGCAACACGAATCTATCTATAACAATGAAACCAGGCTTTGTTAAGGCAAACAGCTCAAATTTGGATCGATTTATTGATGTTGGGCGAGTTCCTCGCAACAAATAAAGAATTTTGCTCGTCCGAAGTTAGAAACGTGAAAACCTCTTTGTGAGTATATTTTATTTGTATTTATCTTTAACACTGGATACAAATAAGACCAAGTAGTAATCAGACTCGTTTTAAACTCGTAGAAGTTTATTTCGTTTTTCTCATAGGTCATTATTTTTGAGGTTAGGTCCCTTGCAGTTTGCTATTTTAGAGTTATTACCTAACATACATACGCAAAACATTTATACTTGGTCTTGATGGGTTACTATTAACATCATGCTTGATTTTAAATGGTGATGTAGAACGCTTCAATGGTGATATCTGATTTACCAAATTAACTTTTGTTTGGTTAGCTTTACTTTTGAATGTTTTACATATGTGTACTTGATTGCTTCATCCAACATTCTTGGAGGTAATTGGGGAACTTCTTCAACAATCTGCTGAACTGTAAAACAAATGTTTTGTTATTTAAGTGCAATGTTCTAATTATGAACACAAATAGAAAATTACAAGGTTACAAAAAAATCTATGTAGTTTTATAGCCAGTATCACAGAATGAATCTCAAACGTAGATCATTTCTTAAGATTTGTACAAAGGCATGCCGCTATTTAAGATAATCTGGCCTAAGTATACCAACAATGTATGCAATAATACTGAATCAACATTCTAATAAATAAGTTAGTAAACTATACCCGAACTACAAGATGCAATTTCTTTTGAACTTGATGGCTCTTTAACTATAGTACTTTCTTCAAATTGCTTTTCACACTCCAAGAATCATCATCCTTCGTTTTTTAACTATGTAGGATCGTTCTGTTGTGTTAGATGTTTGTGTTTTCCTGTCTGGTTGGCAAGTAAATTTTGTGGGCATACATCCTGGTTTCATACGTACTTGTGATACCGACCCCATCACATGATATTCCATATTATTTGGCAACTGAAAATTGCAAAGGTAACAATTAGAATTGATGATAAAAATAATTATCAAGACTAACACAAACATAACCTCAATAAATGACTAGTTATTCCATAGCCTCTACATTTCAAATATTTCACGTAAAAAAAACATCAAGTTAAAAATCTATCAATACATGATAACATACTTACATCAAAGTGATCTTCACAGAAATAAAGTGACGCATTTGTTCGGGTTTGCCGTGCAAGCTTTAACCATTTTTCTCTTATTATTTTCTTGTATGGGACATGTACAAACACCTTGTTGGGTGTCGTTATTGATGTATTTTTGCACTGAGGTACTGCACACCACCATTCATTTTTAACACAAGAAATACGCAACGTTTGTTTACTTTGCTGTCTAGCTGCGCGTAAACAAATTTGAGATTTACGAAAGTATGACGTCATGACACGGCGAGCTGTTTTCGCGCAATATTCAAAAATGATTATAAAAATGGCTTTAAACTTCCAATAACTTTAGTTTATTACCGAAATAAAGGTTTTGTTGTAAAAAGTAGATGTGAAGAGGATTTCAAAATCTTTCGTCATGCCTATTTTTTCATTCTAGCTCTATATGCAAAATTTAAAAGACATCCCTCGTATCGCAGAGAAGTGAAGTTTTCCTCCACCTGTTAAAAACTAGTAAAGTTCGTTTGCTAACAAATGCCACCTGTGCGCTAAAAATAACTCAAATAACAGAATCAACTTGGGGTGGAACATAATGGCTTCCATTTGAATCGATAACCATTTCAAACGGAACGCAATATCATTCCTCCCCTGACGCTGTTGGTGATGTTTTTGTATTATGTCCAATATTAAACACTATTATTGAACGCGAGCCACAATGTTTCCTATTTTCCCATTATGTTTCATTTATGTTTCGACTTCGGAGCGACCGGCTTATCGCTCCTCGTCTGTTATGAATAGGGAGTCGAAACTTTTAGGTTACGTATTCGAATGTATGAACAGTAGTTAGGACGAATCTGCAGAAATGCTAGAAATAGATGGGGGATATCACGAATGGTCATTGTTAGAATAAGACAATTGGTACATAAACTAACTTTTGAAACCCGAAGTTTTAATTTCCAATGGTGATTAGGATCTACTTTCGTGAATCAAGCTACAGTGCGGTACGCAGAAAGTATGCGTTTTTGACTTAATCATAGACTCGTATTCAACTACAGTGGATTACAACGAAAATTTTCCACCCCCTCACTCTCAAGCTGGACTGATTCATGGCGGAAAAGTTGGGATACGTCAATTTTTTTTGCTAAAACGTAACCTAGTAGCAGCGTTTGTGAACATTAGGCTGAAAAGAATTGTTAAAGATCAGAAAACATACCAACTAGTAATACAAAAGTTGAAGGATCCAACACTAAAATTAGTAGTCAAGAATGAACTCAGTAAACAACTAACAAGCATAAGAGTCCACAAAATTATTCGAAAGTTCAGAAGTCAATTCGTTCCAGAGAAGAATAGCAAAGGAAAGCTGGCTCTCTGAACGATGCGATGAAATTGAGGTATTAGATGCAAAAGACTTTCAATTTGCATAAAAAAAAGTAAGAGAAACGGCAGGTAACTACACTCGGAAGAAAAATTAGCGAAACACTCGAAAATTTAACCAAATTCGAAGTCCGATATTTTTTCTAATTCTCAACCGATTTAGATGATTTTTTCGGAAAGTTATAGATCAACTCTTCTGCTTTGTAGAAATTATAGGAGAAAACAACAAAAAATTGAAAAAAATTTTATACGGGGGCAAAACTAAAAGTGTTTTTTTGTCAAAAATTCGTAATTCGTGGAATTTCGTGGTCCGAGTTGAAACGTACAATATCATGGTCTATCAAGACACATCTTCCTACAGTAACGCCCTTCTTGTTTTATGCATTCATCTCTATTTTTACAAGAGATATCCAATTTGAAGCGAAAAGTCACAAACTTCAAGAATTCATTTTAATCTTGAGTAGGTGCATAACATCGGAGGTTAGCCAAAAAATAAAATCAAAATTAGAGAAGCGGAAATCTAACGAAATGAAAATTTGTGAAATTCACTGGCCAATTTCACGCTCCGGGAGAACTCGAAGTACACTGGAAAAATCGTTGATTTTGCACATTTATTTTTGAATTTTTTTGTGTGACACTCTATAATAATTATCATTCCTGTCCAAAATTGAGAGCAGGTGAGTATCCTGGCGATACACTCGTGAAATGAAATGAACATGTTGAGAAAAATGTTCATGATGACCCACAAAAAAAACATTTGATTTTAGTAGCGAGTATGACCCCCCGAGCTCTTATTACAGCGCGCATACGATTTCTCATACTCCCAATAATGTTGTCTATCATCTGTTGAGGTATGTTGTCCAACTCTTCCACCAAAGCCAATGTCAGCTCTTCAACGTTGCCTGGATTCCCTTGTCGAACCCTTCTTCCAAGAATGTCCCAAACGTGTTCGATCGGGTTTAAATCCGGTGACCGCGACGGCTAGTCCATTCGTGTGATCCCAACTTCATTGAGATATTCTATCACTACGCGCGCAGTATGAGGGCGCGCGTTATCGTGCATAAAAAGGAAATTAAAAAAAGGTTTAACTTTAATCTACACTTTATTTGAAAAAATTCGACGACGTTTCGCTGACACAGGAGCTTTATCAAGAATGAAAAACAGAATGAAGAGTATGGTATTATAAACAAATCGTAGAACAAGTTGGATGAATAACAGGAAAATCCACACCGAGCCATTGTACAGTTAGTATGAAAGGTAATAAAAACTAATTAAACAAGTTAAGTAGGGGTGAATAATACACATCTACCTGTTCATTCAAAAGCTTGTCCGAATGTTTGTATCTATTTATTTCTAATGCTGAGTTTATAGATTCCTGATTTACTTGATTTTTCAACACGAGGTTTATTATTTTTAATAGATGTCGTCAACATATCTATACCAATAAAGAAATTTGGAAATGAGTGGATGTGTATGAATTTTCTGTTCAATATTATTCATAAAAATCTCTGCTAAAAGTGGACTCAAAAGATTTCCATGATCAAACCATTTTCACTACTGTAATAGATGTTGTTGAAAGAAAAATAATTTTGTGCAAACGTCGAATCATGTTAACCACATAATTAAATCAGAAATATTGAATCTATTGGACGTTTGCATTGAACAAAATTATTTTTCTTTCAACAACATCTATTACAGTAGTGAAAATGGTTTGATCATGGGAAATCTTTAAGTCTACTTTTAGCTGAGATTTTATGAATAATATTAAACAGAAAATTCATACACATCCACTCATTTCCAAATTTCTTTATTGGTATAGATATGTTGACGACATCTTAGTATGTTTCATTGAACTACTCGTCAATTAGACTTATTTCTTAATTTCATTAATTCCATCCATTTGAACATTAAATTCACGATAGAAATTGAACAGAACGATTCCATTAATTTTTGGACTTGAAAATCACTAAACAAAATGATAATTATGTTTTTCGGTCTTTCGTAAACCAACACATACTGATACAATTATACATAACTACTCATTACATCCAATTCAACACAAAGTTGCAGCTTTAAACAGCATGGTACATCGGTTACTCAATTTACCTTTATCAGTAGAAGATTATAATAAAGAGTTAAACATCATCAAACAGATAGCCATTAATAATTCATATAATCCGGATATGATAGATCTAATCATTCGTAAAAACTGTATCAGAAAGCAATAAATGAAGTATATCCTATTCATAAAGACTATAAAATATTCAACAGTTTAACATTCTGCGGTTCTTCAAGTACAAATATTAAATCCTTTCTCGTCAAACAAAATCTTAATATAACTTTCAAAACTTCTAATAACTTAGGTTAACATATTAAAAATAATAAATCTCCTGTTGAAAAATCAAGTAAATCAGGAATCTATAAACTCAATTTCGGTTTTTGTGATAAAATTTATATCGGTAGGACCTATAGGAGTTTTGGCATAAGAACATCTGAACATAAACGTAGCTTCGATAAAAATAAATCTGATTCAAATTATTCAAACCACCTAATAAAAGAAAACCATTCATTCAATAAAAACTTTGACATATTACATATAAAAGTTCAAAATTAGATCTCCTAGAAGCATTAGAAATAAATAGATACAAACATTCGGACAAGCTTTTGAATGAACAGGTAGATGTGAATTATTCACCCCTACTTAACTTGTTTAATTAGTTTTTATTACCTTTCATACTAACTGTACAATGGCTCGGTGTGGATTTTCCTGTTATTCATCCAACTTGTTTTACGATTTGTTTATAATACCATACTCTTCATTCTGTTTTTCATTCTTGATAAAGCTGCTGTGTCAGCGAAACGTCGTCGAATTTTTTCAAATAAAGTGTAGATTGAAATTAAACCTTGTGTTTTTTATCTCATTTATATCATGGATCTACATCAAGTAACGGCTTCCACAATTCAAAAAAAATAAAATACAGAATATATAAAATAGTAATAGAAAACATCATGTCATCACACATTGAAATAAATTAAGCATTGAACATACATTTCACAATTTAAAATCACTTGAGATCGTTGAAGTACTGTGTGTATTCGAATATGTCATAGAAAACATCTTTAATTAGAACGCAGCCTTTTTGAGATGCTTCCGCCTCAAAGAACAGATGTCCTCAGGCAGAAGGTTATATAACTTAGCGCCCACATATCTGAATGACTTGTGGGTCTTTGAAAATCGAACTTTTGGAAGTAGAGATCTCTACCTTGATTTTGCTTCATATTGGTGTATATCCAGATGACGCTTCTTAATGGTTTTCTCTTCATGAAAAAGCAACAGACAGGGGAGAATGAAACAACTTGGAATGGGTAGACTAGCCAATGATTTGAAAAATTCTCTGCAATTCGTTTGACTTGTCGCCCCCATAATTATTCTTACAGCTTTCTTCTGTAGTAGAAACACCCCCTGTGCATCAGCAGAACTGCCCCATAACATGATATCATATGTTGCAATGCTATGGAAAAATGCGAAGTAAGTTTGTAACGCAGCTTTATGCCCTACAATAAAGGTGATTCTCCTGATGATAAAATTTGCTGTCGAAAGTTTTTTGCTATATGAAGGGTCTATGTAAGTGCATCAACATGGAAACAGAGTAGTTGAAGACTTTCCAGTTCTTTTCTTTTAGTGGTTATTAGTAGCTCTTGGGTTGTCTCACTAGTCAATATGATATCATTTGCTTCCAACCAATTCCATGCCTCGGCTTGTAAATCATGGGCTCTGTCTCTCAGTGGTTCCCGACTGTCGGCTCTCTCGAATGAGGTGGTATCATCGGCAAAGAACATCTTTCCACGTGCGCTGGGTTTCCGAAGAGGTCATTCGTATATGAGATGAAAAGGATGGGCTCCAAAATAGAGCCTTGTGGGATCCCCCTCGTTATCTTTTCCCCGGTAGACAACTTTCCCATCGACTATCTGATAGAGGACCTCAAGAGTTTTTGTGCAGGTCCTCTAATACTTTGATGTTCCAACTTATCCAGTAGCTTTCCATGTTCCACCAGATCGAAAGCTCAACTCAGATCTAGACACAAGAGCAGTGCCTCTTCGCCATCTTCCAAGGCCTCAAATACAAAAGCAATCAGCTGAATCATCGCAGTTGTAGTGGACCTGTTTTTTCGAAAACATCCATTATGTTGTTAGCCTCAATATAGCTGTGTAATCTTTTTTAAATAAGTGCTTCAAATATCTTGGATAAAGTGGGCACCAGGGATATAGGCCTATAGTTACTATACACATTTCTTTTTCCCTTCTTGGACACAGGAACCACTCTGGCTATCTTCAGCTGATCAGGAAAATATCCCTCCTCAAAACACCCATTTATAAGATATTCCAGTGGATGTGCTATACTTTCAATTGACGTTTTCAGTAGTACCGTCGAGAAACCATAGGTGTCGAGTGAATTCTTATTTTTCATATTTTTTACCTCCTGTATGATTTCCGTTGCAGTTGTCGGAGCCAGATATTTTTAAATTTTGATTTTTCAGCAGTTCTTTTCTGAATTTTGTTCTATCTTATCTGATTTTACCAGTTTATTCCCTATGCTGATAAAAAACTTGTTGAACCCAGCTACATTCAGACCTTCATCAGCTGAAACTCTCTTCATCTTTTCGATCTTTGAATTAATAACCTGCCATATGACTTCATTTCTGTTTTCTGCCTTGTTTATAAGTTCTTCAACGCTCTCTGACCAAAACTTCAACCTTGCTTTTATAGGCTCTCCTCAATGCATTATAAAGGTTTTGTGAATCTTCACTTTTTGTGACTCTTCTTATGGTGTCTGCTGCCTCTAATTGATTTTTTAGTCTCAAGAGTTCAGGATCCCTACGGTCTATTATCTGTTTTGTCATTTTTATTTCAAACTTCTTCAGGGGGAAGTTAGCCTCAAATGTGTTCATTATTGTGCCATGAAACCGATCATACGACACTTTTATCTCACTTGACTCTATGAATGTCCAATTTATTTCCTGAAGGCTTTCCTTGAAGGAAGTATTTTTTTTCTCAATCAATAATCCGTCCCATGAACGTGGGATCAGAATTCGCACGATCCAGCTATCTGCATCCGGCTTTGAGAAAGTTTTCAATACCCCCAAAATTTTACCAGAACATATCAAGCGGTTTACGAAAAATTCAAATTTAACTGCATATTTCGATTAAATTCAACACCTTGTAAATCGGTATGAATTTTTTTCATGAAATCACTTCGGCAATCACCTTCTCAAATATTGTTGTGTCTTCTACAAACATCCTGTTTATTATGTAATAATAAAATACAAACCATTTTGTGAGTGGAAACGAGTATTTAAATGCTATATTTCACTCAGAATCAGAAATAATGATTATGGTTTCGAGTTGCTATCGAGGACTACCAATTAACGACTTCATCAAACAAATCGTTTCTATTATTATCAATATTTGTTATTTGGAATAAGTTGAATTCTCAAGTGTTCGCAACAATATGAACAATTTCTATAAAGATTTATAACGATTTCAAACATTATAACCTGAAAACTAATCTATCCTGAACAGAAACTCTATCAAGAATTTTTCAACAATCTTTCATTAGTAGCTATTTCTAGAAGGAATATGAATATCCAATCAATGCAGTTATATTACATTTATCGACAATAATCTTGGTTATCTAGCCTAATTTCTGAATATTCTTACATATAATCAATTAATATGATTACTCATATTGTTTTTTTGTTTTAGGCTATGCTTTACCTTATTACATTACTGGATCCAATTGTGAAAGGAGACTACGTCATCGCATACTTCCATACCCTGACATCTAATAATAACTATCCCTCATTCTCCTGGCTCAAAGAAGTGTACAATGTATTGCCCTACAAGTATAAGAAGAACCTTAAAGCATTTTATGTCGTTCATCCTACATTTTGGACAAAGGTAAATGAAATTCACTCATTTGTTCACTATCGGGTGGAGGAAACAATCAACAAAAAAATGTTCAGATTAACATTAACATTAGTAAACGTTGTAATTTTGATTTATGTCTTATTGCCAGCAACTGTGGCCGCCGAAGATGATTTAATAATGTCTGTTCACTCACTTCTTGAAGAGGACTGAATTGTACAGGGTGGGCAAAATTTACAGAAAAGCTTAATTACCGACTGCCAAAAGTCTATTTTTGATGAATAATGAGGACTGAATCCTGCAGGGGAACAATGAATCCAAACACTGCAGCCGCCTCTGAAAAGTCTGAAAATACGAAAAAGCATTGTCCTCTTGGATTAGCCTGCACAATCGCCTGTTATCAATCCCATTGAGAACGTCTGGTTCTTAGTTCGACACATTTAAAGACCATTTTCTGTAGAATATGCAGAAATTGGTGAAAAGTATGCCAAGAAGATACCAAGCGATAATTAACGCAGGCGGTGATTGGATACCTTACTGATGAGATTGCGGCATTCTTCGTAACATGTAAAATAAATTTATGTAACCGTGGGTGCCGTATACGCCCTCACTTAACAGACTGTACAGAGTGAGCAAATTTCGATGTATTTGTACGGTATCTATGTGAAATATTGCAGATAGAGAAAAGAGAACCCTCCTCTCTCGACCTTATTTTCAGGGACTAGTTTAGTTGGGCCAAAATTTTCTGATATCTCTTTCCGTTCTGTAGTTATTCAAAATTTTTCGAATTTTGTGAAAATGGTCCATCGCTGATATCTCGATCATCATCAAAGTTACATTAAAATAAGTTTGACATTCTACAGGCACTTTTTAAGTAGAATACAGTGCTGTGTGAACAAATTTATTTAGCTCAGCGATTTTACGAGTTTTAATGCAAACATGCTTTCTTTTAGATACAAACCATAGGAAATTTTACGTCTGTTGGACGCAGCAATTTTTTACTCTATTTTTCAGTAACTCACTCTGTATTTTCTACAATTTTCAATCAAAAATGAAAATTCGTTCACGGGGATGCAGACAAAGATAATACCTTTCTTTCGAGGTATCACACGACCCATCTACCCTCTTCCAAATTTTCAAGGGTGGTCACCCCGGCTCTAGGGGTTGAAATTCGAGATGAGGATGGTATTTGATGATGACTGCCATTGATCAGCATGGATCTGATCCATTTCACTTCACTGAAACTTGAATAGTCTCAGGGAAATAGTCTTCCCTATCTTTCAGTTGCTCACCCTGTATCTTTTACAGTTTTCAATTAAATATGGAAATTCGTTCAAGGCGATGTAGACAAAGATACCACCTTTCTTTTGAGTCATCACTCGACCCATCTTCCCTATTCAAAATGTTCAAGGATTGCAACCCCTGCTTAGGGGGTTGATATTTCAGGCAAGTTTTGTACCCCAAAAGAAAAAAAATTGACCTGTTTTTGCGTTTTGATCAGAAGTGAATATCTTGGTAGATATAGCCTCTGTTTAGTTTTCGTTGAAGTACCCTGTATATTAGTCTTATTTCATACTCAATATTACAATAGATACAAGTACAAGGGGTATGTTGGCAAACCCATCGGAGTTGCTCACTTTATGAATTGAAAAGATTGAGTAAAGGTGAAGAATTTAGATCTAATTGACTATTAAGTGACCTACCTGAATTATTTTCTTTGTTAATCTCTAAAATTTCCCATAGATTGAGTTTTTGTCTTTTATTTTCATTGTGTAAAATTTTGAAATTATCATTAGAAAGTTAAGTTTCTGAATTTAATTAACGATTACTAAAATTTACGGCAAACATGATTTTTCTATTTTTCATAAGCCATCGCATACATATATTACTATTCACAGCTCATCTACACATCCTTATCATAAATTAGCTGCTCACAATAGTACATAGACTCATTAATTAATATACCAATGTCACAAAATAATTTTATAAAAGATCTAAATATAATTAAACAAATAGCAGTCAATAACGGTTACAGTCCAAGTTTGATTGAGAACATGATTTCACGCAAAAAATTTCAAAAAGTAATCCAAGAAGTATTTCCAAGTATAAAAAGTTCTAACACAAAATACAACAGCTTAACTTACATTGGTAATCCTAGTCTAAAATTAAAATCATTCCTCTCGCTTTATAATTTCAATATAGCATTCCGAACTGATAATTCTTTAGGCCGACATATGAAAAACTGCAAATCTAAAATTGATAAAGGTAATAAATCCGGTGTTCATAAAAGTTAGATTATCCGAGCACAAACGTAGTTTTAATTGTCATAAATCAGATTCCCATTACGTTAATCGCTTACTCGAAGAAAACCATAACTTCAATAATATTTCAAAATTTTACACAATGAAAATAATAGACAAAAAATCAATCTATGGGAAATTTCAGATATTAACAAAGAAATAATTCGGGTAGGTTACTTAATAGTCAATTAGATCTAAATCCTTCTCCTTTACTCAATCTTTTCAATTCATAAAGTAAGCAGTTCCGATCGGTTTTCAACATACCCCTTGTACTTGTACCTTTTGTAATATGGAGTAGGAAATAAGACTAATAATATAAAAGGAATAACTCTGTTCATTAGTTTGTATCTATCTGATGAAGCAACAGTGTGGTGAAACCGATCATAGTGTTGTTAATGTAGTGAAAATCTAAATCATAGTTTTATTCCATTGAAAATATATCATGATAGAATGGACGTACCCAAATACAAAAATGAGAAAAAAAGTTGTAAAACGTAAGGTGTACTCGATACATTTATAGAACCGCATTAAATGTTACAATATGTGTACAGAAAAATATTATCTAAGTTTTTAACAGTATATAATTGATTTTATTTAAATTTTTCACACACTAAACGTACTTTACATTCAAGAAAAACAAAGATAAATTATTAATTATAAATAGAATTCAATTAGAATTTCAAGTCAATATTTTGACTTGAAATTCTAATTGAATTCTATTTTTGCCTTTTATGAGGGGAATATCTTCTCCTTTCAGAAACCAGCATTAAGCACCCATTCTGACTGAATTCCATCGTTCTTGGTTTACGAATTTTCATTGTCCTGATATCTTGGTGGGTGACAAATGTGAATGGAGAAAATGAATTTTTAATGACATGCGGCCACCAAGCGATTTGTAGGCATCCAAAAGTCTATTAGCTAACTGTTGGTAGTTTGCATCTATATTATTGCCCAAAAATCCTCTTACAATACTAATAAATGAATTCCATGCTCTGAGTTCCTGATTGGTAAGCTTTTCTGTAATATAAACGGCGCCCATAAAAATGCCTTCATTCAATTTGGCATCACTTAACTTGGGAAAGACTTCTTTCAAGTATTTAAATACATCGCCATCTTTATTCATAGTCTCCACAGAGTTTTTCATTAGCCCAAGTTTAATGTGAAGAGGAGGAAGAAGGACATTTCTGGTGTCTACAAGAAGTCTAAACTTAACATTTCAAGATCCTAGTTGAAATTCTATTCTTTCTGGCCAAATTTTTGTTATATAATGCTGATTTACAGCACGACTGTCCTACAGACAAAGAAAGCGGCAATATTTTGTAAATCCTCCCTGAATTTTCACCAAAATTCCTATAACTTTCAAGTCCCCACTCATTTGCCATTTATACTTGTTGTAATTTATTTTATCCAGTGCTTATATTTTCATAATTTTCTTTCATCGTCTGTGAATGGCAACTGGTATGGAGGGTTTCAAATTGCCATTATGAAATAGCACAGCTTTTAAACTGTATTTAGACGAATCTACAAAAAACGCCACCCAGAGGGGGAATACTCAATATCAAATTGCTGCATTTAACCATCAATATCACGAACACAACGAATTTTTCATACTGTGAAATGCAGAAAACCGAGTATGTCTTTTTCTGAAATTCGTAATTTTCGTTTGTAATAAGTTTCAGTCGTTAAGACGGGAACAAGAAGTTCTGATTGTAGCTTTGATGACCCCAAATCACGTACTAAATCATTTAACTCGCTTTGAACAATTGAATACGGCTCACCAGAACTCAAACCTGGAGTAGAAGTGCAATGGGTGCACTATTCTTCGAAGCTGCTAATGACGTGTAGTTTGGAAAAGCTACATAATGTTAGCGAAAGTCAGGGACAGTCGGTAACTGTTGAACGTCTGTGAGGAAATTGGCAACAATGCCATTAGTGATCTTCAGTCTGAAATTTTATGTTTATCATTGAAAATTATAATTTATTACACTTTTTATGTATGCTTGACAGATAATGCTCATTCCATATATCATTAATATATTTCAGATGATGACGTGGTGGTTTACAACTTTCATGGCTCCTGCGATCAAACAAAAAGTTCACAGTTTGCCTGGTGTGGAGTACCTTTACGCAGTGATGGCCCCAGATCAGCTAGAGATTCCAGCTTTTATCACAGAATACGATATGACTGTGAGTATTTTGTATGTAAAGTTGTATCTGCATCAATGTACTCAATCTTGAAGAATAGTTCTTCTTGATTCACAAAGTGACTTTAAGAGATGTAAAATGTCACGTCATTGTGTAGAGAACTATTAAGTTAATATGCTCACAGATAAGCAACTTTCATTTTAGAGTAAACATGTGAGAATACGTGTGGTGAAGTTCTCTATTTCTTGTTATATGTTCGTGAAATTTCATGACTTTTGCTTTAATAGAATCATCAAACGCTCAGTCTGTTCATTTATCAGTCGAAAAAGCTTTCGAGCAGTATTAAAATATATTTATAATTTTGTAACGGTACTCAAAGTTTAATTTGGAAAAATGACATTTACTTTTTCAGATTAACGGCCTTCGATATTTCCAGCCCACCTTGGCTACATAATGAAAATACCTTCCCGGCAATGGAACGATACGGGCGGATCGAATTTTTCCGCCATCCCTTAAACTGCACCTCTCCTCCATTCAAGAACGTAGAACTTCTCTTCAATTAATATGTTGCAATATTATTGACTAGTACTAGTGCTAAGTTGTGCTGTGCCAACTGAAAACTTGTGGTGATATGCTTGTTCAGATCCAAATGTTGAACCTATTTGTCATTCGAATCAATTCAGAGACGATAACGTCAAGCTTGTGAGACATTGTTGTCGGTGAGAAAGTATTGATTAGAAATAGTTTGGATGGTAATTTTGAAAAAAATATTTAATTTGAAGGCTGTGCAAAGTGTTATTGTTCACGTTTAGTGCTTGACAGAATTTTTTTTCATCTGATATTGTTTATTCCATTTTGCAAGATGTCAATGCCTTTTTTCAAAATCCTAATCTCAGTAATTTTTGATGGTGGATACAACTGCAGAAAATTATGGAATAATCAAGAAAATATTAATTTCAATGAATTATATATAAATTTTATGATGTAATTTTCAAAAGTTCAACTGTGTACCATCTATTTTCCTCATACAATATGTTAATTGAAATTGCAATCGAGGTTTCTCATATTAAGGTTTTCAGAAAAACTGAATATCACATTTCATTTTGAATTTACTAGTTTCACAGTCATCTTCTTCAGTTATGTAAAGCCAAGTAGTATATAATATAGTTTAGTTGTTCAATTTCTTCAAAATTAAAAAGGTCAATTTTCTCCCATAAGATACGTACTTAGGAGAAATTACTGTGGATGTAGACTAACGTAAGTTGCTTCCTATGAAAATTCGACTGATTTCATCCTTCCCTTTCACAATTCAACAAGTCAAGTATGTATTCGCATTAAACATATAATTTCTAATAATTTAGCAATAATTCTAACCAATATTACAAATTGATGTTTAGAAACATAAGATTTTCATCCATTTGAATATTTCCTTACTTACAGTCATGGTTCAAATTATACTTTCTTTGAAACAAAAATTCGAAATAGCATTTGCACATAAAATGCGGAAACTCAACTATCGATAATCAATTTGAAATTTCAATTACATATCGGAAACTTGAGACTATTGAAATTTCAAAGTAAGAATACTGCTTGAATGTTTCAAAATTTACGTATGAAAGACTAACTGTACCTTACTTATTATTTATTTCAAAACATGTTTTTGTCTAATTAAATATATATGAAAAAGTGAAACATTATAACCATTCACCTGCTCAATGTAACACCAAATCATTTTCCAAAGTACTCAATAGTGTCTTGAAAAGAAGAAACATATTCTAAATTGTGCAGTGTTATTTTGTTCTCAAACTTGTTGTATTTTTAAGATTTTAAGAGATTTGTTGAAGTGATACCATGTGATTGTTTGAAATTAATTGTTAACACAAAATGTACAATCACTGAGCTTGCAATTCTGTTATGACAAATATTCGATTAATAAAAATTTGGAATAGAATTTTTGTTTGTTGGTTGTTAATTTATCACTTTCTGTCAGTCTGTTTTAGTTCAGACGAATTTCATTTGAACTACCAATTGACAAATGAGACATTAAAACTACTTCGAAAAATTGTAAAAGTAGTAGTTCAAATGTACGTACCTGAACTCGAGTGATACATCTGAACTACTACCAGTCGGTGACGGTGACAAGAACAGCCCGCGAAATTTCGGAAAGTAGTTCAAATGTACCAATCTGAAATTTATATGGTACGTTTGAACTACTACTGATCAGTGATGGTACATTAGAACTACCTGCAAAGTTTCGGAAAGTAGTTCAAAAGTACCATCGCCGACCGGTGGTAGTTCAAATTTACCAGTGAGAAATTTATATGGTACATTTGAACTACTGCCGGCCAGTGATGGTACATTAGAACTACCTGCAAAATTTCGGAAAGTAGTTCTAACGTACTATCGTCGACCGGTAGTAGTTCAAATGTACCAGTGGGAAATTTAAATGGTACATTTGAACTACTACCGGCCAGTGACGGTACATTAGAACTACCTGCAAAATTTCGAAAAGTAGTTCTAACGTACCGTCACTGGCAGGTAGTAGTTCAAATGCACCATCATCGACCGGTAGTAGTTCATTCGTACCATATTAAATTTCCGCTGGTACATTTGAACTACTACCTGTCGGCGATTGTGCATCTGAACTACTTCTCGAAAATTTTCGGGTAGTTCTAATGTATCATCACCGACCAGTAGTAGTTCATTCGTACCATATAAATTTCCCGCTGGTACATTTGAACTACTACCGGTCGGTGATGGTACATTAGAACTACCCGCAAATTTTCGAGTAGTAGTTCAGATGCACCATCGCAGGCCGGTAGTAGTTCTAATGTACCAGCGGAAATTTTATATGGTACGAATGAACTACTACCGGTCGGTGATTGTGCATTTGAACTACTACCGGTCTGCGATGGTACGTTAGAACTACTTTTCGAAATTTTGCAGGTAGTTCTAATGTACCGTCACTGGCCGGTAGTAGTTCAAATGTACCATTTAAATTTCCAACTGGTACATTTGAACTACTGCCGGGCGGTGATGGTACATTAGAACTACTTTTCGAAATTTTGCAGGTAGTTCTAATGTACCGTCACTGGCCGGTAGTAGTTCAAATGTACCATTTAAATTTCCAACTGGTACATTTGAACTACTGCCGGGCGGTGATGGTACATTAGAACTACTTTTCGAAATTTTGCAGGTAGTTCTAATGTACCGTCACTGGTCGGTAGTAGTTCAAATGTACCATTTAAATTTTATATGGTACATTTGACCTACCACCGGCCGGCGATGGTGCATTTGAACTACTTTTCGAAAATTTGCGGGTAGTTCTAATGTACCATTGCCGGCCGGCAGTAGTTCAAATGTACCAGAGGGAATATTATATGGTACGTTTGAACTACTATCGGTCGGTGATGGTACATTTGAACTACTTTCTGAAATTATGCGGATAGTTCTAATGTACCTTGTCTGACCGGTAGTAGTTCAAACGTACCGGCGAAAATTCGAACAGTACATTTGAACTACTAATTGTTGATGAATAGTACATTACAACTAGTTGAAATTTCGCGACCAACAGTAGTTCAAATGTTACACTTCCCATCAATAGTGAGAAATACGACATATTCACATCATACATAGTATATCTTGTTTTCTCTGTCTACAGGTTCACTTAATTCTTAGAATAAATCAGAAAATCTAGTAAAATTTGTTTTATTAACTCAAATAAGTTAGGTCACAACTCTCTCATAACAATAACAGATTTTCCTGTTTACTAGACATAGAATAGATCAATTTGTATTTACAAGTATGTTTTGAAGTATTGGCAGGAAATCCATTTTTACATACACTACAAAAACATTGATAAAACCTACCTAAGTTAATAACAATTGGCTATAATTAAGGTATAGTATATAAACGATTCAAAGATTTGACTATTTTTATAGGTATTATTTTGCAGAATAACACAAGTGCATTTTTTTCAAATTCGAATTTAGGTATTTTTGGATTTCTACACAAGCAGTTGGTGTATAAAATTCATCTCACAAACACTATGAGGTTGAAAGTACATACTACTTGTGTTTACAGAATGTGCAAGGTATACCAAAATGTATCTAGGAATTATACGATAAACTTAATACAATTTGAATCTAGCCAAAAGTAATAAATGGAAGAACAGTTTTTGTTATCCATACCAGTTGTTCGATAAGGAAAGAATTAATATAACATCTATTCAAACGGTATAAAATTGATTTCAATATCGTTTCTTCAAGTGATGATGTAAGAAAAATATGGAGACACTGGAAGGAGTATTTTTGTGAGAGGTTTTGAAATTTGGATGAATTTGGTATACCTGGCACTGATTAAGTTATGGAAAGAGCCGTTTCGCAAGCAATTTTTAGATTGGAGGCACCGCACAAATAAAAAGGTTCGTACAATTCAATGTTTCGGGTAAGGATCGGAGTTCTAGTGATGCACTTCATCCTCAGTGTAGCCTCGATCGTGCCGGAAAGGTCCACACCGGCGGAGGTAGGGGTCATAGCTTCTCTTTGGCTGGGACCCAGATGGTTGGACCACTTTGTTCATCGATTACATCCTTAACTTGAGCGTAGATATCCTCGGGAGTGTCACCTTGGATAACCGCTGTAAAAAAAAAATGGGAATATGAATATGTAATGAATAACGCTATTTCAACGAATATCAAAATTGCACAGAGAGGCTTTGGTGTTTACCTGTGAAGTATTCTGCAAATTCTTGTTCCATTTTCAAAGCCCGTTCGAAAGTTTTCTTGGCTTGTTCCTCAGTCATTCTCTTGTTCATCTCCCTGAAAATTGGTAGGTCAAATCGTTAGAATCAAAAATAAACGGGCAGATTCGGTATAATTACTATATGCAGTGTGTACTTACATCATCGATTCCATTGACTTGGGTTTGATGAAAATAGCAATTGGATACAATTGGGCAACTTGTAATCTTTTAATGGCATTTCCACTGACGTCTAAGATACAATGTTTGCCCTGAAAGAAATATGTCCATTAGTAGATCATTTGAAAATATCGTAAAATCATTTTTTGCATAAGAATAATCAATTCAAAAATGATGGTAGAGTAAAAAAAGCAGTTCTATAGAAAAAGATTTTTCTGATATTCTAGTTCCGGATATACTTTGAATATGAGTTGGTATAACGCTGCTGAGAACTACTATTATTACTATTGGGAACGGCTTTTGGAACAACCATTTAGAGTTGGATCTTCTGACGAAAATTTACCATCATTATTTGTTGTGAATGATGTCCTATAGCCATGTCAAATTAGATAAATCAGTGGAAGTTTTGAAAATGTTCAACTGGTTCCTTTGGACTGGGGTAATGTAGTTCAAAATGCTCTGAGAATGAAGAGTTTTTTTGTTCACTTTTTCGCTTATATCTCGGAAACTGAATATCGAATGATCCTATGCTTTTTTGTCTTAGGACTGAACTTCATAAGGTTGAATGCTAAATCAAATTGCATCTTCCAGGTCCGAAGCCATCTAATTTTTATTAATCACGATAAGCAATTACATGAAAATATTGTGAGTCAAGCCTATGATCCAGAAACTTTTCTTCCTTAGGATAGTGTGAAAAAAGTCCACGAAGTTGGCGATGGCACTACAGTAGCATAGAGTGGGGTTTGAAGATTCCAGTGTTTGGCTGATGTCTTGGAATGTATGACTGTATTATTAAATACACTATAAACGAAACCATAAACAAACTTTGGTACAAAAATTACTCTCTGCATTTTTCCACTAGTACTAAAAAGTAATAGGTCTCACAAAAGTAACATGAAGCCACAAATTATGCTTAATTCCTGATTAAAACTAAATAATAGTTACAAGTTGTCTTGCTTCAAATATTCAAGGAGTAATTTCGAAAAAAGCACATATCTGAAAATTGAAAATGTTTGGGAATAAAAATGAAAATGAATTATTTTCCAATTGCTAAGTTATGCGAAATTCATGAAACAAATTCTCGAGTTACATTTTGGGGTCGTTCAACAATTTAAACTTTAGAAATATTAAGAGCTGAACGAAATATTAAGAGAAGAATTTAGACAACGTTTGAATGAAACGGCATTTGTCGAAATATTTGAGATGTGTCCTTTGTATAAGTATATTCAGTAGGAATTAATTGAATAGAAGCCAGTGTGTCTTCCAGATCTTCATCCATAAGCTCAGTGCTACTTAACCTTCCTGAAATTTTCACCACGAAAATGAAACCAAAATCTTTACACTGCAGTACTTATTCAGAGCTTGTTGAATATTCAGCAATGGAGAACAGCAAACTGTCATCTACAGATTGGGTTTGTATAAAAGGGAGATGGACCCTTCAATATTGGACCACACCTCCTTAGTTGCCATATTGTCAGTAATATTCAGTAACTGTATTAAAGGTAGACTGGAGCACAATGTGGATAACGTAAGACAGGCACAAATAGTATCTAGTGAGAAAAAAAATTCCTGAAGACAACATAAACCTCCTTTTTTTCGGTTCAATGAACTGTTTGACAAAATTGGCATTTGATTACTTACTGTTCTGAATTGAATAAATTTATATTGTGATTTGAAATTACTATTAAAAGTAATTTTTGACTGCAATTCAACTTTAAATGAGAAGAATTCACAATTTGAGTGATTTCTAATGATAATATAGGTAGCCATATTCATACTTTTGTAATTTCTAGTTCAAAATGATTGTTTCAATAATGAAAGTGGCTTTGAAAAAATTATTTCCTGAAAAAGTGGAAACATGTGTAATTTTGTCAATTATGTAATGTTCCTTCCAATTCAGTTATCATTAGTCAGTCAAAGGGAATGGTTTGTTGTATTGTTGCTTTTTGAAATGGACTCTTTATTTTTCTATTCTATGGTTTTTATTACTGAAATAATCAAATAGTGGAAAATTCTTCTCAACACTCTAACTGCTTTTATATGTGGATTACAATTTTGTTGAAAGTTCGTCGTGGTAACCTCAAATTTGCTTCTTTTTATTACAGGCAAAGTTTTAGACACTTTCCCAATAATATTTGAAGAAATCTAATCATTGTTTTTGTACTTCACATATTTCAGAAGAACTATAGCAACTATTGCAGTTGTTTTCAGAATGGTTGTCAACCATATTAAAATTTAAATGCACTACAAAGTATCTTTGTTACCAGACCGTGAAAATGTGACAGTAAATGGATTACCACGCCCCACATTAATCGTAAAATCTGGGACATCTATCTAATAAATCCTAAAAAGAGTGTTGAACGTCTGACTACAATGCTGTACGATGGGGTATAGAAGATTCGGAATGAACAGTTCGAAAATTGGACTAAAGAGAATCTGATAGGTCGTCAGCCTACCAAAAGAACCACGCCTCAGCGAGGTTATGGAAAAGAGATTAGAATATGACTGTTGCAGGCTGGAATCTTGTAATTATAATTTTTTTGAAGAGTGTGATGAAACATGAACGTATATCTTACTTTAATTTCTTCAATACAGGCGTGTTTTTTTGACGAGTAAACATACACATTTTTGGAGTTATAAGTTCTTCTGTTAGACGACGCCTTAAAAAACAATTTAGTGCAGGTTGCCTCAAGAAGGATTAGGTTAGCAGCTGAAGGTGGTATCACTAAAATTTACAATTATTTTATTAGATTTTTGTCACTACTAGTATTACTTCCAAACAAAATAATAAACGTTTTCACTGAAATGTTTGTTGTTTTTATTATTCCAAAGGAATATAATGAGAAAAGCAGTTAATCATGATATAGCCACCTGCTATATCTTTTGACTGTTAACACAATAACTTGTAGAAGAAGAATTTCGGACTCAGATACCTGAATTTTTTCAAATAATTGCTTATCATAAATTAAAAAAATGAATGTGTTAGAAGGATTGAGTTATTGGAATATGCAATTTGATTCAGCATTCAAAGCTATGGAGCAACAGGTCGGAAAACCCCGAAGTCCTAGTACAAAAATATAATGAAATATTTTTTCCTATCAGTCACTCTACGAAATATATAAATGAGAAAATAAACCCTCAAAACCCCTCTTCACTCAAGTATGTAAACAGATTCCTTAGGCTAATTTTTCTAAGTCTATGATCACCTATAGAATTATGTGAACATTCCATTAACTGACAACAAAAACTACAAGAAAATTATATCGATCTCATACCTTTTCAGCAACTTCACGTACTGAAGCTACAGAAGTTCCGTAGAGGTTATCATTATATTGCCCAGCTTCAATAAATAGATGATTCTGGATATCCCGTTCCATTTGCTCTCTTGAAGCCACAAAATGGTAATCTCTACCATCAACTTCATACTCTCTTTTTGGTCTGGTGGTATCTGAGAACATAGTAAATCAGAATGAGAAATTGATATTAATTTTTCTAGTACTTCCAAAATTTGATATTGTTTCACCGACGATCAATTGCACTGAAATCTAACCTAACCCCAAGAATGTTAAGAGAGAAAACCGAGTACATCGAATCAGACTTACTCAACTTCCTAAGAACAGATTTTTTAAAGATAAGCGTCAAGATTCTGAAGGTGGCATGCGATGAGAATAAATTTAAATTTATCAATGAAAATCTCTATAATGTAACTGAAGAATTTATGAATTCTAAACTGAGAAATATGAATAGGAGTCCACAGGAAAGTCGATGGAATAATAAAAATAAAACTTTCGTAAGCACTTTGAATAAATGTTGTCAAGAATAAGAATTTAAATGGGAATCAATAGAGCAATGATATCACGATCACGATCTGCCTATTTCGATCCACTGCTGGATGCAGGCTTTTCTCATCCATAAAAGGCCCGCGTCTTTTTCAGGTCGTCTCTCCATCTGGTGTTGGGTCTTCCTTGACTTCTTCGTGTTTCTCTTGGGCGCCACTCCAGAAGACATTTAGTCCATCTGTTGTCCGTTCTTCGGGCCACATGTCCTCCTCATTTCCACTTCAGTTCCGCTGTTCTTTCTATGACATCAGTCAATTTAATACGCTCTCTTACGGTCTGATAGCCTGATAGCAAGCTTAGTTCTTTCTTGTGTTCTGGGTCCTAGTCAGTTTTTGCGCTAGTTTTCTCGTTAAACAACATGTTTCAGCTCCAAACGTGAAAGTGAAAATATTTCTCAGTTTACCGAAAGCAGCCCAAGTAAGACAAATTCTTCGTGTTATTTCGTCGGCTAGGGTATCCTTTTTTTGTGTCTGTCATTTTTTGTTTCCTTGTAACATCTTCCTTTTAGAATTTCGAGCTTCACGAGCCTTTCTAAATCCTAAATCGGTAAAGGGGTTGAAACTCATGTTGAATTTTTAGAAATACATATTCTGCATCATTTTCGCATTTGTGTTCCACAGTGTTTTGACAACATATTCTTTGTAATCTTGTCCATTCATTTGTTTCATATTGAAACCCCAATCCAGAAGAATTTCTGTAATATCTTCAATACAATGCAGTATATCCAAATCGAACGTTCGTTCCTTGCAGAATATACTGAATTGATTCCAAATCGAGCTGTGCGTTTTCTGGTATATTTGGGGATAGAATTCTGTATAGAACTATTTATTTCTGCTTCACTGGTGCTTCCAAAATGAGAAATGTTAATTTATATCGTCAGAAACTTTACAACCGGTACTAAAATGGCTGTTCTTGACAGTTTTAAAACCGTGCTATTTGTTGTGAATGTTGCGTTGCTATGGAAACGCATGCGAAAACATGTAAATGTATTATTATGTAGCAGCTGTCCACGTGGAGGCAGATTGTGCCTCTTTGTCTCGTTCTGCGCTCTCGCTTGCACTTCAAGCCTTAAATGGAACGCCTCAGAGCGAGGTAACGCCGCACGAGTCATGCTTTTTCGTGCGTGCAGCCGAAATCGAATTATAAGGCGTTGTCACGTAAAAAAAGAACTATTATAAATTGTAAATTCACACAAGAAATCATACAAAAAATATAGTATTGACAAAAAACCAGGAAAAAATCGAGAATTTCAAGTTTCATCAAATCTAAATTAATACAACTTACGTGGTACGCAGCTGCCAAACTTATCAGGAAACTCTGATATCAGATCATCGTTTATGCGATCTTTTAGGGGACCAAGAATGATTACAGGCCTTGTGTAGTTGATCTGCATCTGCTGAACCGGTTCGTAAGATAGAACGTTCTCCTCGTTGCCTGTAAACCAAACAGTTGTAGTAGAGGTTCATCGAACCAACTAACTCTAAATAATTCGACCGAGAAAAGAAATCGGACGATCGTATTTGAATTGGGATTTTGTAGGTGAATCAAAAAACTGCTAGTCAGTTGTCTAAGTAAAGCTATGTTAAAATTGTTAAAAACTACAGAACTGTCACAAAACTAGTTATATCTGTTAACATACATAACATATTATTAACTGTGAATTAAGTTTCTAAAAAGAAGCTTGCGATGTTAGTAGTTTATAATAAAATATGCATCCCTAACGGTTTTCTTGATGAAGAATCCTCATAGAGATATTGAAATGTAAGAGAATGGAAAAGCACGTTCGAGAGAAGATTTTAGTGATCTTCCTGTTGTCATTGATTATTAGTAGGAAACATTCAGGTAGGAATAGAAATTCAACAAAAGATGGTAGACAATTTTCAGAAAAACGCAAGATAAATTAGTAATGAACACACAAATTTTATTATTTAATAAAAGAAAGTTGTTCAAAATTCACTATATTCATGAATTAATGACGCGTTTCACCGTACTCTAGCTTCTTCAGATAAGGAGCTGCAGATGGTTTTATAAACAGGGTGTCCATTTTGTCCGTAATCAACCATTCTATTCCTGTTGAATATATTCTGTGAAGAAAAAGTATCCGGAAATTCTCATTTAAATTGCCCGCGTTGGGTATTTTTAAGTATTTCAAGTTTCTGTATGTTGGTAGGACTGTCTTTAATTACTATACCAAACATGAGCGCGATCTGTCAATGGTTTCTTTATGACAGCTGTCGACCTCAGTGGTACTCTGCGAACTTTATAATGAAAAAAATAGTGAACAAGGAGTTGGTCTCAAATTTTGTGTTTTGAACGGAATTCCGAGTAGAATCTTTGCGAATGCTGGAAAAGGCTTATGGAGACTCTGTTTTATCGAAAAACCAAGTGTACGAGTGGTGCAAAACCTTTAAAGACAGTCGGGAGATCGTCGAAGATTTGCCTCGTTCCGGACGATCTTCGACGTCTTCCACCGATGATATGGTAAAAAAATCAAGGAGTGTTAGAGAGATAGCTCGTGATCTCATCATCTCTCGTGTAACCGCTCGTTTGATTCTGGTGAACCAATGGGGCATCCGTTGTTGAAGTTGCCTCAAAAACAGTACCAGACGTAGGTAGCTGCAGACATGCTAGATCGTCCGAATTTTGATCCCACGTTCATGGGAGGGATCATAACTGGGGACGAGACATGGGTCTATGAATACGACACTCTAACGAGCCAACAATCATCGGAATGGGTGGGAAAAATGAGCCAAAACCGAAAAAACCTCGCCAGAGTCGTTCGAAAATCAAGACTGATTGTTTCCTTGGATATTCGTGGTATGGTTCATCATGAATTCGTTCCGCAAGGTCAAACGATCAATAAGGACTTCTATTTAACCGTTTTGAGACGTTTGCGTGAAAATATTCGCCGTAAACGGCCGGATTTGTGATAAAACATCATCGAGCCACGGTTATTAACGACTTTAAGACCTAACACTCGATAAATACCATCAAGCAGACGCCTTATTCGCCTGATCTAGTTCCGTGCGACTTTTTTCTTTTCGCCAGACGGAAATTGCCACCCCGGGGAACCAGATTTGATTACATAGATTAGATTAGATTAGATGTTATATGAGTGGGGGCTGCCTATCAGCCCGGCCACCGCGACCCCGTTGTCTATTGTGGAACATTCTGTCCTAAATTTCATCCACGAGCTCCATCCTTCTCATAAAGGATACGAGTTTCGTGGGTGAGAGCTTGATAAACTCAGTCAGCTTCAGTTTGCATTAATTCTATCCTCTTCTGTCCCCAGCTGGGCACAACATAACATGTTCCATTTATTCTATATCTTCTACGCATACCCTACATAAAGGATCCTCAATCAATCTTAACTTATTTAGGTGTTTCCTGAGGCGGCAGTGCCCTGTTGTATGGCAGTTAAAACTCTCAGTTCCAACCTAGAGAGTTTAAGCCAGGCCTTGGCTTTCGAAGTGGAAGGTCCACTGATAGCACGTCGAGCGTGTCTGAGACCTGGGAGACTCATTCAATGTTCACGTACCCTAAGGTCCAGCCATCGGCTGTTTTCCATCCTTGCACTCTCCAGGGAATTCGAGCTTAGGCTTCGGTCCTCGAGCATAGCCGACTGAGTTCGAGCCTGCCGCCTTCTCATTTCCCTCAATGCCCGAGTGACCCGGAACCCATATTAGACGGAACCTGCTCCGTTGATTCCATAGACGTTATAAGAGAAAATTCGCAGAAGGAACTGAAGGCCATCCTTGAAAACGCCTATAAGAAATGTTCCGATGATTGGAAAAACATTGGCACATGTTTATAGCTTCAAATAGAGCATATTTTGGAGGAGATTCAATAAGTATTGAAGTAGATTAAGATTTTTGCGTTCAATTCAAATTTCTGGATTCTAGTATGTCACAGCGTGTAGATGTATTGAAGAACTATATAGGGTATCACAACAGTATGGAAACTCCTATGTAACACGTTAGGGGAGCAATTTTTTGAAAAACATGCTCTCCTGAAGTTTCAGGATTTTTCTCTGTCTACCTAATGGCGATATTAAATTTGAGATTTCAAATGGGAACACCTATTTTTTATTATGGATTCGTAAGGACCGTGAATATTTACGTTCAAATATGACCTTGACCGAGTCCCTAACCACAAGCTTAAAGCTGGTTTCAAGTTCAAACAGCGTAAGTAACAATTATTCTAAGGACTACTGAAATCTAACCAAACCTAATCAAACGGCAACCTTGAATTTGACCTTCAGACGCATTCTATATAAAATTTGATTCTTCATATGTAAACCCCTATTTTTTATTACGGATCTAAAAAGGGAGTGAAATTTTACGTTCAAATATGACCTTGATCATGTGCCTTACCAAAAGCTTCAAGGTTGTTTTAAGGGCAAACAGCAGAAGTAACTAATTTGCAGTTATCCTAAGGACTACTGAAATCTAATCTAACCTAATGGCGATCTTTAATTTGATCTTCACTCCCATTGAAGGTGAAATTCGATTTTTCAAATGAGAATCCCCATTTTTCGTTAGGGATTTGAAAAGAGCGTGAATTTTACATTCAAATATGACCTTGACCTAACCACAAGCTTCAAGGTGGTTTCAAGGTCAAACAGCAAAAGTAACTGATTTGAAATAATCCTAGGGACTACTGAAAAACAGCAACTGCGCCAAAAACGGCATATTCCGCTAGATATCCTGTAAAATACTATTAGTGAGACAAAAAAGGAAGAGTGTTTTGCTTTTCACCAAAGTATGCTGGTCGCAGACAAGATATCAAAATACAACGAATTTTCGCCGCATTTGGTGTATGGAGCCCGTAGTGGTAAGTCATTATGAATACGTTCCTGAAAAATTCGTTATCCAGAAAAGTGGCTCAAAATGGTGGATATTTTTCAAAAATCTATAAGTTTTTGGTAAACTTGGGGTACGTGTAATTTAGTTCTTGAAAATTAATAATTTAAGATGGTGGATAAAAGATTACTGAGATTTTTTAATGTCCAAGCATTTTCGCTAAATCGCAATCGGACAGAATCTTGATTAGCATCAATCTATTTTTCTTAATGCCGTATTGACTATCATACACAAAATGAAATTTCTTCAAATTATATTAGGCTCGCAACTAAGTTCTCGCTGTTTTTTTTTTATTAAAATACAACTTCATTGTGAAGAATGATTGCAAATGAATCATTCAAAATATTGCCATCGCTAGCTACAACTTTTTTCCATCTTTCTGGCAGAGCTCGAATACTGTGACGGTAGAAGTGTTCATCTTTTGAGGCTATTCACGAACCAAGTCATTTTCGAGCTCTTCATATGAGCGGAACTGCTGATCAGAAAGATCATGTGCCATCGAACGGAACAAGTAATAATCGGATGGTGCAATATCTGTGAAATATGGAAGGTGGGGTAGGACTTCCCATTCGAGCATTTCCAAGTTGGTTTTAACGAGTTCCGCTTCTTCTAAATACGCAATAAAAAAAAAGTACGACATTCTAAAAAAAAATGCGTCTCTGACCAGGTTGCACAGGGGGTTTCCACACTTAATGCTAAAATCAGTTAATTTGACCTTGAAACCATCTGGAAGCTTGTGGCTAGGGACGTAGTCAAGTTTATATTCAAACGTGAAATTTCACGCTCATACAAAAACATTCCTTCTAGCCGGCTCGGTGGCGTATGGGACATGATGCTCGTCTCATACGCAGAGTTACCTGGGTTCAATCCCCACAAAGTCGGTGCGATTTTTCGAATTCTGGAGATCGCTTGAGTGTCCATCTTTCGGAGGAGATGTAAAGCTATCGGACCTGTCTAACAGAGATTTGTTGGACATTAAAGATCCCTTTCCTCGACACGCGAGGGATTCGGCAAAATTCCCGGGTAAGTGAGGTGACAGAATTCCCCAGCGTGTCATTAGCCGAAAGGCAGAAATAGAGCACGTTGAAGGAAAAACAAACATTCCTTCTCTCAAATACCACAATATGATCTAGGTTAGATTCCGACAACAATATGGTCTAGGTTAGATTCCGAGGCTAGCTGTCGTTGAGTGAAGATCGCTCTGTTAGGTTGCTTCGAATTCTGCATTATTGATCGAAATCTCCTTGAAATTTACATTTTTGATAGTGATCCTTTGTAAGATTTAGATGGTGTGCTAATTATAACTTAAATAGAAAATGGTTATAATTCCAGGAATTTCATTAAAACAAAATTCTCCCTCACTCATGTTTGAAAAGAAAAAAAGATTTTTTTTGCCTATATAGTTTTTTTGCAAGTGATGTTTAGGTACCCTATATGTAAAATAGCATCAGAAAGTACGTTATAATTTCACTCAAATCTAAGTCAACAGCAAAGAAAATGATTAGTCCGAAAATTTTGTTAAGAAAATCATAGCTCAATGGTGGTTAATTTTAGATAGGACAAATCGTAACAAAACATTGGTCCTTTAGTGAGGACACCCTGTATATTAAACGATGCCCTTCTAACAAAATCATTCGACGTATTTCTGCGAATTTATCGAATCACTAAGGGATAAGACGTATACTAGGAGGTTGGTTTCAGATAGAACAGCAGGAAAAACCTTGTTTTAATAAATAAAAGTTAGATTCGTTATTGTTTTGAAATATTTTCCTTGTTTCCTTTTTGGGGTATTTATGTTTCAGCACCGTTTGCAATGATTACAGTTGCATTATCATCCAACTTCTAACATTTCATGTACTCTAGAGGTTCTTCGTCAAGAACAGATGATCATATAGTTCAACACAGAATCGAAGAGAAATCGCAAAAATAACCAACGCAAAAACACGCAACCAAGAAGAAATATGATAAAAATCTACGATAACAAGAACTGGTCGTCACAATCAAAATGTCTAAACATGTATGCTATGGCTTAAAATGCATAATTATTTCTATTCTGTTAAAAAATTCAAATTTTAATATGCGCATTCACCTACATGACAGCCCATTTTAAACATAGTGGATCACATCGATGTAAAGAAAGTGCAAAGATGAAGATCCGAGATCCACTGTATTTAAATAAGCTTGAATCGAATGAAGATGCAAATGATGGGTAGGAATATGTTAAATTTCTCTTTTCCAGAGCAATATTCTAACGCCTTCATGTATGTATGAGAAGTTTGCGAGCAATATGGGAATGAGTTTATGAAGCTAATTTGAAGACCGTTTTTTAGTTCGATCTATCTAGACGCCGGGGCCCCAACGGTACCAAAAATAAAATAGAACTAATTATTGATACTATTGATGGATTTATTTTATGGAAAATCATTTCCATATTGATAAAAGGAAAAACTTTTGTCTGATTTCCACATTGTTTACTTAACTTAACCTAATTTAAACGTTGAGTAGAGGTGAGTGTTTAATTCTCGTTTGGTTTCCAAACTTTTCGACAGACTCTTTGTCATCTTGTTGCATTTGTGGGAAATTTCAAAATTATCTAATGTTGTTATGTGATTTGTTGATTCAATGAGTTCAAAAATTGCGGATTTAGTTGGGAGAGATGTTAATTTAATCTAGATTCAGACATTCGACATGTTTGTCCATGTAAGTTGTTCGGCATATTGAATTCAATTCTGTATATTGGAGACTGTTTGAATTTATTAGTTTTCTGCTTGGTAATGAATAATCATTTGCTTATGTTGCAACTACTTGAAAAGGAGGTTGTTTAATTAAATTCAAAAGAGTCAATTCAATGTTAGTTACATGCGCGTATTAATTTTCTCGGTTTTCTATAGTATTTGGGAGAATAATGTCTTTGTATTAATTTATAATTCAATAAGAACCTCTCAAGATTATTCTAGAAAATATCTGCTAGTAAGGGGCTAAGTATGTATCCCACGAGGAGTCCCCCGTTTTGTGTGAACATTTTTGGTTCATATTGGAAAAAATGTTGTGGCAAACATGATTCAAAAGATCACAAAATTCATATACACTGAGCCAAGAAATCAACACAATTTTAATATTTGAAATTTCTTTTTCTGGTAGGCAAAAAATGAGGAGATAATGTTTTTCGGATATGTCTGCACATATCACATTTTTTCGCGCACATGTAGCTCACATGAGAAATGAAATGAAAAAAACTAATTCAAGATTCTGCAAGAAACCTCATATTAATCAAGTTTTCGCATTACGTTTGTTCTTCTTGAAAATTTCGATTTTTTTTAATAATGCAACGCGAATCACGATATTTGACGCTGGTAGAATGTGCTGATGCAGTGGTGTCAGATGACCTATACACACAACCAAATTTATATGGAATCGCCCGATATTTTGAATATTATCTCAAGGATAAGAATTGATCCTGTTGGAGATATTTCAATTGAAAGAAGAAATTAATTAGGGTTTATTTTGAGAAAGAAACAAATAAAAGAAACTAAGAGACTCTTTCCGCATGTAGTAAAAAAAATTGACAATTGTTTTCTCACGGAGTAGGTGTTTTTTTCTCAGTAAGTTATATTACCTCCTCTTGCCCTGATACAAGCCTGAATTCGTCATGCTTTGGATAAGGTTTTCGACCTCCTCTGGGGGGATATTCTGCCACTCTGTGGTTTTCTTGGATAATCTTGGCGCGATGTAATTTTCCTTTTGAGATTATCCCATAAATGTTCAATAGGATTTAGGTCTGGAGAGCAAGCTGGTCAGTCCAAAATAGCTATTCCCCCTGTTTCAATATAACGTCGTGCGAGATTGCTGGTATGCATAGGAGCATTATCTTGCATAAAAGTGAAATTCTCACCGTGGACACCTCGCTAGAGTCACACTATGGGCTCCAGCACTAGGTTCACGTCATTTTTAACCGTTACACTTGAAAAACGAATTCAAATCTGTTTTGCCTCCCAGCATAATGTCACCCCAAAACATCACACTGACCCCTTGGTAGTTCGGAATTTGTCTTGCTGTTCGGAGTTTAGCTTGTCTTCCACGCCCTTTAAAACCCGAATCCAGCGGTCATCTGATCGAACACCAATACTGGTCTCATCCGAAAAAAAAACATTTCGCCAATTCTCAATAATCCAATTTTGGTGCTTGATACACCAATTGAGTCTGGTTAGCTCTGGCACTCTTAAGGGCCTTCTGCTGTATAAACCCCTTGAACGAAGTCTTTGACGTATCGTTTCGACTGATACACTGATGCCTGTTGCTTCCAGAAATTGCCTTTGGAGTATGGGGTGCGACGCACTATGTTCTCTTCTTACAATTTGGCACAAAGAGCGGTCTTGATCTTCAGTGATCTTCCTATCACTTCTTCTAGGCATATTTTGCAGAGATTGTAGCTCAACTTATCGTAGGTTTTTGAAATCACCCGCTGCTATATCCCTCTGTGAAACCCCTTCCTCAACGATAGCAATTATTCGACCCCTCTGCACATCGGACAAGCCAACCTAAGGCATTTTCAATTATGATTATAGGCTTTTTTAAATTTTGAAATTCACAGTTTCATATCTCAGTGACGACTGAGTACAATATCCCGAACATGTGGTGATAATTCAACATTTCTTATCATACTATCCAGTTTTTTTACAACAAAAAACTTCATTCAGTTGTGTGTACAAAAACAGGCCAACGACTAGGGGTGTCACATTCAATTGTTTCCAGAATGATACAGTGATACTTGTGGTCATGAAAGGCGATCCATGACAATTATTTAAGAATTTCCTCATTGATACGACGGTTCGCTACTGTATCTTCAAATGCAGCTGCGACAAAATAGTGGCGTGCAAATTAGCACTGAAACGATACGAAAAAGTTTCAGGAAATTCGTTTTGAGTCGTAGATCGAGGCCAAGCTCTAATCTTAGCACATCGAACAGACCGATTGAATTTTGCCAGGGAACATATCAATTGGTTAGAATCATGAGTAGGAGAGATGTTCGTTTTACAGATGATGCTTTAACCGCAGCATATCGTAGAGCCCGATTGAATTTTGGAATCATTTTGATTGGGTAGAAGCTGACTGGGAGAGAATTTGGTCTACAGATGAGGGGAGGTTTAATAGTTATGGGGAGGAATTTCTTTGAACACCCGCACTGATCTGGTCACCGTAAATAATGAAAGCCTGAATGCTCATAGGTACGTCACAAACATTTCAAAAGAGCATGTACCATTTGCGGCATACATAAGTAGACACTTTTTTTGAATGCATGATAAAGCCAGACATCAACTAGCTTAATTGTTAGGAATGAACTTCAAAATCACTTCAATAAAGTGGCCTGCACGAATTCCAGACCTCAATCCCATCGAACAAGTCTTGGAATGTTCTCAATAGAAAAATAAGAAACCAGCAAAAATATCTGATATTATTTTTGGGGGCTTCGATTTTTCCAAGAGTTTTACATTTTTCATTATTAGTTTTATTTCAACTTCTATAGTATCATTTTCAATTCGATTGACCTCAAAGTAAATTACTGGACAAAATGATCCTTCAACATATAAACTTCTTTCGAAAAAATTGAATTTTAAATTTTTTGCGTTAATTTCTGGGCGCAGAATATAATATAAGATGAAGTACTATTTCTGTTAAAGATTCATTTTGTTAGAGGCGGACATTCATCTGTTGAAATATTTGGTTACATAATTTTTATTCCTCAATTTCAATAAAAAACTTCAAACAAAATTCTCGACTCTCCATCTTATTAGCAGATCTTTTTATGAACCAATCTTGAGAAACCCATAATGAATTAAGTAAGCACATATTACTTCTGGCTCATATTCGTTGATGATAATCCTGTGAGTTTTGAGGGCTCGAACAGACAAATATACAAGGTTTTACATATTCTAAATAAATTGCTAATTAAAATAGTGAGATTGAATCAAAATTTCGCAGGACTCCTTATGGGATCCCCCACTCAGCCCCTTATTAACAGATATTTCTATGAACAATCTTGAATGATCTATAATGAATAACTTAGCATATAAACATATTATTTTCTGCTACAGATACGTGTATGCTATTTTTGTGGGTTTTATTAACTAAAAAGCTTTTACATTTTCTGAATGAAATTCATGAACAAATAACCTTCATTGCTGAAATTAAACGCAACAATTCAATAAATTTCCTTGACTAACCTTACTAAACCCAATAATAATCTGATCTACATCATATATAGAAAATAAAGATTTACAAACTCATCAATCCCAATAGCTTCTTCTAACCACATTACACATATATTAACCACTTATACTTCAAGGAGTCATTTCAAAAAATAGCATCCAACAATAGTCTATTCTAAAACATAAACAATATTATTAAACGCAAATAACAAGAACAAATTCCTCAATTACAATATTCCATTCTATAAAAACTGAAAAATAAATACGCATGTCTAACTTATCTCCCCCCTCCTCTAATGAAATCAGCAATTATCTTTGCAAACTTAATTTAACAATCTCTCTTTCCAGTAGTCCCAACATTAGCGAATTATTGACTAGAAGAATATTTCTCCCCAGATAACAAATAGCAGATTTGAACATATTATATCAACATATAATAGTATCAGATGATCAAAAATTGCTGAACAATTGAAATAGGTATGGTTAGTACATACTTTCTGATAACTGTTAGCTCTAGACAACTGAAAATGACGTAACTGTCGAAACAGGTCGTGTGTATTAAAAATAAACATTGTGGAAATCAGACAAAAGTGTTTGAATTGATTGTTATTGAAATAGTACTAAAAGAAACTTTTGTTGCACATCAATAATTGGCTATAAAGTGTTTGATTCAGTTTTATGTACATATGTTTCATTGAAATCAGAAAAATAACGTGATAGTCGTTAACGCCCAATACAACAATGCAATATTCAGTTGGATATCCGAGCATAGAACGAAAATTTCGTTCTTGTTTGAACTCAATACACCATAACCAAAACAAATCTACCTTAACTAAACACCGAATCTGAAGCCACGAAATAACCAGATTGTTGCGCCATCTAATGAAACTTCTCCACTATCATATGCAGTCTGTTGTTCTATAACATGATAGTAAATTTAAACAAGCTGAAAGATTAATTCACCCATCTGGTCCCACTACAGCCAAATAGTGACCCATAATAAATAGACATCTAGTTGTCAAATTTCATACAGAATCATTGAAAATTACTTTCAACATTCATCCTTAGGTAACTTGCGCGAACAACAAATGAGATAGCAAGCAGAGGAAGTAGGATGAATAATACATTCTGCATTGTGAAGTCAAATAACAATCAGGGTCGGAGTAAGGGTTTTTTGAGAAAATTATCCCCCTTGGGCATATGGCATTTCAAGGTACTCCATCATTTTAATTTCTATTACAAAGAAGTGAGTCGCAGACTCATCACCAGTTGGACTACAGGAAATTTTTGAGGCAGGGCTTTTTCTAACTGAACGTTCAAAATTAGTAATATTGTATTTTTCTTATAATTCAAATTTTCAAGAATAACTGGAATCTGTACACTAGGATGAAAAATAGTAATTGGTTGATATTCAATAGGTATTTCAGGCAAAGGATTAGTACCTAGTATCTTTGTGATACCTCGATGGGTTTATACAGGGTGTTACATAATAGTATGTCACAACTTGAGGATGTATATCTACGTGAAATTTTAAGAAAAGAAGTTCATGTACATAGGTCCGCAAAAGCTTTGTTACGGAACTACAAGGTGTTGAAATTTCAGGAAAAATTGGTTTTTCTTCAAAACTCCTGCAGTATTTGAGATATTCAGCGCAAATTCGGAATGCAACCTATTCTTCACAGCCTCCATCATTACACGTCCTAAATTTTAACTAGAATCAACAAGGTATTTTCATTTCCGAGGCCATGTCTCCTTTTGCTCTTTCAAACTTTTTTGCAGCACGCCACTGATCTTCGTTCAATTCAGAAACTTTTTTGACACTCGTAATTTTTTCGTATCTCCGACCGTTTTCGAGCAAAAAATTATTAAACGATTGTATGCATTCGCTGAATTGAAAGCACTTCTAATTAAAAAAATGACTGGTAGGCTTTGATTTTTTTTTCATTTATTTATTTATTTTGACAGTTGCTAAAGTTAAATCAGTGTCTGCTCGAATTGTTTATTGAATTAGCGATTAGTTTTAAGACTTTTGAAGTTATTGCTGTAAGAAAAAATGGCTAATTTTACTAACGCCGAATTGGCCGATAACCATTACATGTACGGTCTGGCTGAGGGAAACACAACAGAAGCTAGGCGATTATATCAGTTGCGCTTTCCATATAAGGTAACACCAGACAGGCGAACATATTTCAAATATCCACAGAGGTTGAGGAAAACTGGTACGTTTACTGCAAATAATCATTTAAAAGGTGCAACTCAAACTATGAAAAATTGGAAATCCGTTGAATATTTCACATGTTCTCCAAGACTTTTCATTGTACCCGTTTCATATTCAACGCGTCCAAACTCTACTTCCTCGAGATTTTCCTTCAAGACTGTTTTTCTGCCGATGGTTCTTAGATAAAGTTAGAGATAATGCTCATTTTGATAGTGAAATAATGTTCACAGACGAAGCTAACTTTTCGAGAACTGCTAACACAAATTTTCACAATAATCATAATTGGCCTGAGGAAAACCCCTATTTGATTGAAGAATCTCATCATCAAGAACAATTTTCACTAAATGTCTGGGTCGGAATAAATGGAAATTATTTGATTGGGCCATTTTTTTGCCTAACAGACTAAACGGTCCCGTTTATCGGCTCGAGGATGTGCCACCTTTGGTGAGAAACATAATATGCTTCATGCATGACGGGGCACCAGCACATTTCAGTTGAGAAGCTAGGGAGTTCTTGAATAATGCATTCAACAACCGATGGATAGGTCGGGGTGGGCCAAAACCATGGCCTCCTAGGTCCCAAGACTTAAACAGTTTAGACTTTTTCTTATGAGGTTTTCTCAAATGTTTAGTTTTTACCACTCCAGTGAACACTATAGAAGAATTGAGAAATCGAATAATAACCTCTTGTGACACGATAAGAAATACTTCAGGAATATTTCAAAGTGTGCGTGATAATATGCGAAGAAGGACAGAGGCCTGTATTCTTGCAGGTGGAGGACACTTCCAGCAATATATTTAGTTTTTAATGGTTCTTTTTTTTTAGTTTGATATTGAATAAGTATGAGTTGAGTCTCAGAAGACGAGCTATCAAAATAAAAGCAAATTTTGGGCATACTTATCGAGTATTTCTAATATTTTCATTTTATTTAGCGAATAACATACATTTCAAATGATTCAAATTCAATAATTTTTCACTTGAAAACGGTTGGAGATACGAAAAAATTACAGGTGTCAAAAAAGTTTCTAAATTGAACGAAGATGACGCAAATTGATTGTACGCTGATCAGTGGCGTACTGCAAAAAAGTTTGAAAGGGCAAAAGGAGACATGACCTCGGAAAAAAACGCCTTGTGAATTTCAGTTGAAATCTAGGACGTGTAATGTGATGGTGGCTGTAAAAATAGCTTGCATTCCAAATTTGGGCTGAATATCCCAAAAACTGCAGGAGTTTTGAAGAAAAAACCAATGTTTTTCCGGAGATTTCAACACCCTGTAGCTCCGTAACGAAGGTTTTGCGGACCTATGTTTATATATATTTTTTTTGCACGCAGATTTACAGCCTCACGTTGTGACATACTATTATGTAACACTCTGTATAGGATTAACGACAAAGCAAAGAAAACGGAAGTTTTAAGAGGTACAATCCTATTGCGCTATCGTGAGGTTAGAATGATTCAGATTTACCTGGTTATCAGTTTAATAATACAAATTCATTGATAATGGTAAAACCTCTTTTTATCCAGATAATTTTTGCAAAAATTCAAATATGAAACACAAAATGAGTTAAAATTTTCTGTCATTCAGCATAGGTTCTTACTCCATACAAGATCGTTTAATTTTCTGCGTATTGTCGCATAATGATTCCCATTGATCTGGAGAAAACGAAGAGAAAAACTCATCACAGTTTTACCACATTTTTCATTGAGAAATCAACATTCCTGACAGCTACATAAACTTTCATGGCTGCCCAATTTTTTTCAATCGGGTTTAAGTCAGGATTATATAGGGGAAGTACATTGTGGCCCTGATCATTTTGGAGTTTGCCAATAGCATACGTTTTATATCTGGGTTTGTGCAATTTAATTGGATTATAGAGTTCTGCTTTGAGCATCCCATCTGCGAAGGCAATTATAATAATGAGCCGTTTCACAATTGGACTTGAAGACCAGATATGCGTTTCGTAAGAATCCACATTCACTACCGACATTCGAAATTATCAGTCTTTTTGAAACAGGCTGACGTAGGTCGTCGTTTGTCTCGTCACTCCAAGCCTTCTTGTGTGTATGGGAGGAATGAATAGATGTTTCGTCCATGTAAATTATTGGTCTCTTTTCTGACGGTATTGTTTGATGCTTCTTAAATAATTGAAACGTAGTTGCTGTACTTCAGGTTTTTCCATGAGTAGCTTTCTATTCGTTTTCGTCTTAATCCAACGGAACCCCAATCCTGTCAAAACTTTTCGAATGCTCTCTCGCGATCCCGCATATTCATTCTCATCGACGAACTTCTGATGGATTCGCTATAATGTGAGTACGACGAACCTACGAAGCAAAGATGTATCGAAGTCATTGAGATCTGTTTTCTTCGCTGATTTTCTTCTCTTTTTTATCGGGAGTTGAAAAACTGTTATTTTCGCCATCTTCAATATTCTCCATTTCGCTCCTGTTGCGACAGCTACACGTTCTTGAACCTTTTTCAAAAAAATTACATTCTGCATCCCTTCTCGTTTCATGAAATGAAAATTATTTCCCTGGATTGCCCACTTAATTTTTTTCCCTTTCAAATTGGAAACGAACTCCATCCTCACCAAAACTTAGATATATTGAAATGAAATTTGCAAGATTCGGTCCTGTGCGCTTGGCTCTTCTTAAAGCATCAAAGGTTCATTGAGAACTGAGCTCTTCACCACGCAAAGTTAACGCGCAACAAGGGGAGGAGCTATTTCACCTGCATAGATGTTCTTGTCGGCCCGTAAGAGCTTATACAATAAATGGCTCCATTCAACTATTCAAAGAACATGGAAATTAGCGGACTTCCATCTGTAAAATTTTACTGTGTAATTTTTGTCTGTACTTCATAAGGGTATTTGTTAAAGGTAAGAACATTACGTAAGATATACATTCTGTCAAAAATGTACCGGGAATTAAGTATTAAAAAATGTACTCGAAACAATTGTCTAAATTTTTGTTGTTGCTACATTGGCACAACTGATATTTACACTGATGCTGAGTTTGAACGCGATCTATCATTTAGTTTGTTTACAGTGCTCGATTTTGTCAGTTCTTATAATTGTGTTCTACGATTTTTAAAATGGATAAAAATAACCCGTAACGTGCTGTCACAACTATTTGAATTGAAACACCTGATTCCAGTCAACCCTCCACTTGTGTCACGCCACTGGCTAACAGTCTGATGCGCATAATCCGGCTGTCTGATGATATGTCTTACCGGCTTCCGAACCTTCCCCAATACTTTTTTCTGCCACAGGCCGTCAAGCCAATTAGTTATTGAAAATCCTCTTTAATTTTATTTGAAATAAAAAATATAAAATTTGAAAATAATTGAATTAAATTCTGCAGTGAAAATTAGAGATATATCGTTATCTTAAATATTGTGTAGTGATCTATATCAAAAATATAGTTCCTAGGTGGAGAGTCGTAGATAGAGATTCGTTGAGTGAGATTCCTAGGTGGAGAATCGTAGATAGAGATTTGTAGATGGAGAGTCCTAGGTGGAGAGTCGTAGCTAGAGATACCTAGGTGGAGAGTCATAGATAGAGATTCCTAGGTGGAGAGTCGTAGATAGAGATTTGTAGATGGAGAGTCCTAGGTGGAAAGTCGTAGATATAGATTCCTAGGTGGAGAGTCGTAGATAGAGATACCTAGGTGGAGAGTCGTAGATAGAGATTCTTAATCGGAGAGTCGTAGATGGAAATTTGTAGTTGGAGCTCAGGGGTTGAGATATAACTTCTGGAGTCCAGAAATCCAGATGAATCCGAAGCTGAAATAGAGGTTTTCCCCATATGCAGCAGAAAAATACAAGAACTTTTTGGAATTTGAACTCCCTAAGTGATAAAGACGACGTCTACCTCATCTATTTTTTTAACAAACACACTTTATTTGACCAAAAACGAATAAATACACTCTGGAAAATGTTTGTGTCATTATCAGTTTCCTTCAGAAATGCCACATTTAGGTTAGATTTAAAGCAATAAACTTTACTGACTGCCTTCATGATTTGCTATTAAACCGGCGCAGCCTCGATTTAGAAATGAATATTGTCAATATTGCACTCAATTAAACATCATTTTATCCATACTCCGTTACGAAACCATTTCCAATATGCGGACCTTGCGAAATACAAAACGATCTATAAATAAACGCGATTGCAGAACTGGTAAATTAACTATTCAATCAAAATAATCAAAACTAATAGAGTATGTGCAACAAAAGCTCCGTTAAATATACGTTTCAACAAACATGAATTAACAATTCAAACAATTCCGATGTACGAAATTCAAAGCTGAATTAGTCCAGCCAAAAGGTATGAATGCCTCGAGAAGTTTTGGTGAAATCGTTTTCAACGGTATCTGAAATATTTTTCATGAAAATTCCTTCTGGAAATTCTGTAAGCAGGGGTGCTCAAACGGTCGATCGCGAGTTATTTTTAGTAGATCTAGTGAAGAAAAAAATTTTTAATAAGTAGGTAACTACACTACAAAAATTTATTACGTAATTAAATAACACTCTGCTAGAGGCAAAAGGCGGCTTTTTTCAAAGAAACGCGCGGTACTTGTCAAAGAAAAGCCGCGTTTTTTATTCTAGCCGCTTTTCTAAAATTTCAGGTGGCGCGTTTGGCGGGAACATTCGAGAGTTTCGTTTACGCCGATATAAATGTTGCGCCTGCAGGAATTAGAATCATTATGAATTGTAACTTGAAGGCAATACTACGTCGATACAAAGTTTATCATTAAATAGTACAAAATGAGTGCAGCGAAGAAATCTAAAACGTATCATTTTAATAACGATAGGGAGAAAGAATTTTTCTTTTGTATGGTGATGGATAAGTGCATTTGTTTTATTTGTCATGCGTCAGCCGCAATACCTAAGCGTGGTAACTTAGAGAGGTAAAATAAAACGGTTCATGAAAACCATGAAAGGGATTTTCCGCCACAGAGTGAATTAAGAAAACGAAAAGTACGTGATTTGATATCTTGTTTGAGAAAAGAACAAACCATGTTCACAAGACCAGCCAAACAATCAAGAGCTGCTACGATCGCGTCATTCAAAATATCTCATATATTGGCGAAACACAAGAAACCATGCGGAGATGGATCGGTGGTGAAAGAAGCATTTATTGAAGCGGGTGAGACTTTATTTGGAGATTTTAGAAATGAAACAGAAATCATGTCTGCTATTAGAGAACTTCAGTTAACTCGTCCGACTGTCACAAGGCGTATTGAAGTCATGAGTCAGGACATGGCAGATAAACTAAAAAATGATATCATGAAATGTACATACTTTTCTTTACAATTCGACGAATCCACCGATATGACAGACAATGCCAGCTGTGTATTTTCATTCGGATGAGCATGTTGGCTCAGGAAGAATTTTTGATAATCATTCCTCTGAAAGTTAAGACTCGTGGCGAAGATATATATGACGTTTTCTTCAATTTTGTAAGAAATTACTAGCTACCAATATATATGGTGCATAGTGATATATACATAATGACTGGAAACAAAAACGGTTTTGTGGCATTGTGTCGAGCTAGTGAAGATTTCCCTTCATTATTTTCATTCATTGCATACACATCAATACATCAACTAGTTTCGTGTTCAAAAGTTTTAAACACGGAGGAAACTATGGGACTTGCAACAAAAATTGTGAATTCCATACGTGCACGTAGCTTGCAACGGCGGCTCTTTAAGTTGAAAAGAAAGGATCTGAAACATTTTCGGTCTTTGAAAGCAAGGATTCCTCAGTTGAATTATGATACGTATGAGGCTGAATTATCATATATTTTGGGACAATTCCAAATGCGTTTTTATGATTGCAGTAAATTGGCAAATATAGCATCACTTATAAGTTACCATCTTGAGAAAAGTATGCTGACATGAAGTGCCACGCTTCAACTTCCAAGGTCACAGCTTAGTTAAGTTTAACACCATATGTAACACTTTCATTTTATAACAACCAATAAATTCGCAATTTTGAATAACTATGAGTTTTTTCATTGATATTATAGAGAAGAACCTAACTAAACCTAAGCCAAACCTTGACTAAAATAATGTATATTGTGCGAAAAGCTAATATCTATATATGCTACAGTACACCCTACCTAGGTAGGTCCGTAGGTAGGGTGTATCATGTAGGTATGACAACCCTGCATCACACATACTTGCAGCCTCTCAGAGTCAATCGTAAGTAGTCTAAAAATATTGAGGTAGATCGCCAGCAGTTCAAGTTTGAGCACCCCTGCTATAAGGTATCGCCTCACATTTTCATGTGTTCGATAGTATATGTTTCTCAAGAATAGAAACTCAGTTCTTTTATTGCCATATATCGATTTTGTTCTTCACATGAGTATTAAAGTTATTTGTTAATATTCATCACCATTAGAAAAATTTGAATATTCAAAATTAAATAATGTAAATCTGCATAGATCCTACTTGGGTACATCGTGATGATATCAGATGGCAAAACATTCGTTCAAGTGTTATATACAATTCTCAATTTCATTAGTATATAAAAGGTTTCTAAAAAGTATAGATGTTTTATAAATTCCTGTTGACTGGACTAAACGCTGCTATAAATAAGTTTTTGAACTGACTTCAAGGTGCGTACACATACGTATTCTTGAAAATGAACTAGTTGATTATTAATATTCAAAACTGAAACAATATGAAACATGAATTTGTCTGAATATAATGACGTGTTCTTTATTATTACTATTGATAACTAATATTGTTGAAAGTGAAATTCGATTTATTTATACTATATATATAACATATTCAACCACAGTTAAAGGATTCGAAAACAAGTAGGTTCAATCTTGAATATTGAAATCATTTCTACGACTCCTTGATCGCCATAAAAATTGTATGGTTGTACATCATATCTTTTCAACAATCTCATCGAGAAGCAAGTTAAAATTGGCAATACCTTGCATCTCAGGTTGCCATGGAAGTGGATCTCTGCCTAAAACTCTTGAGAGTAGTCAGAATTATTGAAGTATGATCTTTTAGGTCAACTGATCCGGCAATGTATTATATACACACAACCAAATTTAAATGGACTCACTCGGTACTTCACATTATTGATTGTTTTCAACCATGGATCCTTGACTACTCGTGAAGAATGAAGTTTATTGTTATGAAAAATCTGGATAGTATGATAAAAAATGTTGAATTATCACCAATTGTACATATTGTACTCAGTGATCACTGAGATTTGAAACTGTGAATTTCTGAATTTAAAAAAGGCTATAATCATATTTGAAAATACCTTACGTTGGATTTTCAGATGTACAGAAGGGTCGAATAATTGCTCTCGATGAAGATAAGGTGACACAGAGGGATATAGCAGCCACAATGGGGGTATCACAGGGGATGATTTCAAGAACCTACGCCCGATACGTGGAGCTACAATCTCTGCAAATAGGCCTAGAAGAAGTCGCAGGGAGATCACTTCTGAAGAACAAGACCGCTTTTTGTGCCAAATTGCAAAAGAGACCCCATAGTACGTCGCACCCCATACTCCAAAGGAAATTTCTAGAAACAACAGGCATCAGTGTATCAGCCGAAACGATACGTCAAAGACTTCGTTCAAGGGTTTATACAGCAGAAGGACCTTAAGAGTTCCAGAGCTGACCAAACAACAAAAAACTAACAGACTAAATTGGTGTATCGAGCACCAAAATTGGAATATTGAGAATTGGCGAAATGTTCTTTTTTCCGATGAGACCAGAATTGGTGTTCGATCAGATGACCGCCGGATTCGGGTTTTAAGGAGTCGTGGAAGCAAGACAAATTCCGAAATACCAAGGGGGAAGTGTGATGTTTTGGGTTGCATTATGCTGGGAGGCAAAACAGATTCGATTTCGTTTCCTGCGAGTGTAACGGCTAGAAATTACGTGAACCTAGTGCTGGAGCCCATAGTGAGACTCTTGCGAGGTGCCCACGGTGAGAATTTCACTTCTATGCAAGATAATGCTCCTCCGCATACCAGCAACCTAGCGCAACTTCATCTTGAAACAGAGGGAATCTTTATTTCGGACTGGCCAACTTGCTCTCCAGACTTGAATCTTATTGAACATTTATAGGATAATCTCAAAGTCAGAAATATCTAACTACAGGGGAATATGCATCCAGTCTGTTACACCTATGTTTGATGCATTGGTTTGTAACTTTCTTTTATGGCATTGCTAACCATTATTAATGAATAAACATCATGGATTTTTCAAGGGGCGTTCAACAGAAACCAAGTAACTTGATGACATAACTCGTTCCTTTGACTCTAGTTGGCAAATGGACTCAGTGTATACTGAATTCTCTAAATCATTTGATAGATCGAATATTAAAATGTAGTTGATGAAATTCGAGACGTTAGATAATACTGTTGCACTTCTGTCCTGGCTAAGTAATATCTTATATTGGACCAGTACAAAAACTTTTATCGAGAGAGATCTCTTTTTCAGGCGGTCCTCAGGGATCACATTTAGGCCCAATCTTGTTCAAATCATCTTTAAGACGTGAAAAAGGTATAGTCAAATAAGTTCTTTTTATTTGCGGACGGCATGAAGCTTTACTCTATAATTAGGAGCTCAACTGGGCCAGATCGGTTGCAGATTCTACCTGAGGACTGAAATAAACTGTTTGCGTCTGAACATTGAACAAATTTACTATATACGTTGGGGGAACATTGTCACAGGCGTGTTCGATTGATAAAGGAACTTAGAAATTGTGCTTGATTGCAAGCTGAACTCTGATTAATTTCAATATTCCGGGTAGATTGACAAGGTACACTTCCGTTTTGGACACAATGTTTGTAGGCAAAACTACAGTGAAACTTTGTTTTCTTTATAACTGTTTATTCCTTGTTTGGGTTAGATTTTTCTCTATTTCCATTGCAGTTTTCGTATTAGGTGTGACTAGGCTACTTAGAACTGTTCAGTCGTATCAGTGGTAGGCTGTTCATGTTGTGCTTTACTTTCAGAAGTTTATCCTTCTTCAACGGGTTCAAAAGAATAGAGCAACTGCAACTCTCTAAAGCATTTGATAGGATGAGTATTAATATAATAATATATCGAGGCATTAGATATTACTCGTGTACTACTATTCTGGCTGAGTGAATTCTTATATGGCCGTATAATATTGGTTTGGTATAAAAACTTTTCATCAAGAGAGATCTCTGTTCATCAGACATTCCTCAAGGATCACATCTGGGCCCAATCTTACTCAATTTGTTTTTAAGCTTTAAAAAAGAACTGTCAACTAAGTTCTTATTATTTTCGGGCGACATGAAAATCTCTCCATGATTTAGAGCTTATCCGATTCAGATCGGTTGCAAATACAGTTGGACAGATTCTACCTGTGGACTTAGATAAACTCTTTCGTGTCTGAACATGGATAAATGTACCATAATCTAATTCCACAGATGCACGACTCCTATATTTTAAAATTGCACACTGAATGCACGTTGTCTCAGGTGTACGATTGATAAGAGACTTGGAAATTTGATTGATTACAAGCTCAATTCGAAGAATGTCGTCTCAAAATCTATACAAATCCTCGGCTTCATTTTCCAAAATTCTCAGGAGTTTGCACCTAACACCATTAGAATATTGTTTTTCTCTGTTGTGCGATCTCATTTAGAATATGTATGAACAACCTATTGTAAGTGACATTGGCCATTTAGAGGGAGTTATGAAGAAGCTTTTGTACTTTTTAGGTTACAATACGCACAACTTAGTCTTTTGTGCATTGTTCTTTCTACTAGGAATGTGTTGTTGTCAGAAAGAGTGGCCCGCTTAACAGTTTTCTTTGAATTTTTGAAGAACCTTGTAAGGTGCCCCTGCAGACTTTGATACATTTTTAGGTTCTGGGTAGATTAACAAGGCGCACCCTCTTGTTTCAAATGTTTTTAGGCATAATTACACAATAAGAACTGTTTTTTTATTACTGTTTCCCTCTTGCCAATAGCTTGGGTACAAGCATAGATTTTGTCTCTATTACCATTGCAGTTTTTGAATGAGGTGTGACTAGGGTGCTTAGTCGTATCGGTGTTATGCTGTTGATGTTGTGCTTTACTTTCAGAGAGTGATCCTTCTTGAACGGATTCAAAAGTATCGAGCAACTGAAACTTGAAATTCTTTTTGTATTTTTATATTTTTATTTTTATCTGAGAATTAATTTGTGAATGGAGACATCCCGTATACGAAAGAAATAAACGAATAGTGCTCATCTAAGTAGAACTGATTTCCAACTGAATTATGCAATGAGAATCTCAAGTGGTACGTTTGAACCAATTACAATTCTCTGGCTTTATGTACTATACAATAAAATTCCTCCACATATTGTCTAGACAATAAATTTTGAAAGAGAGTTGGGACAATTTTGAACAAATTGAATCTATGAAGATTTGGTAGATAAGCGTTTCGAATGAGTACAGTTCACTCACAAACTGGGAACATTAAACTGGTATAGTACCATTAAACTTCTGAATTCAAGGGGGATGTTTGAGTCAACAAATCAAACTGATTTGAATACGTTAGTGCTACCTGAGGCAGGTAATTAATTATTTTGAAAAAATCCATTTACCTATTCGAAAGCTGCTTATGTCATTTTATTTATTAGCACACTTCAAACGTATTGTGTTCGCACCTTAGCATATCATATAAAGCTTTTCAGAAGAACACATATTATTTATTGAAAAAATATAAAAGAAAAACTGGTTAGTGGGCGCCCCGCAACATAAAGGCTTTGCTGTTGATTAAACGAACACGATTAAGTGCAAGGGACTCTGCATTTGTTCGCCATGCATCACAACACTAACCACTTACTATAATCATTATTATCATTCTCCAAGTAAATTAACGTGATCTCTTCCATGTAAGGCAGTTCAACGCGATACAATATTTCACCTGTACTATGAAACACAGAGAAGAAGCCAAAAGAAAAATTCATGTAGTAAACGAAAATCTTACAACGCTCATATATCATAAATAATGTACATGTTTATATTCAGTCAATGTAACATCTATGTAACAAAAATATACTTTACCTTCTGCATTGGCGTCCTCCTGGGTGTAACACAACATGAATGCTGCAAAAGAAATTTAAACATTTTAAATCTAGTTATGGAAATTAAGTATACAAAACAAAGAGTTTCTCAGCAGAACCGTCAGATACACCTTTTTGGTATCAGAATGTATATGTGAAATATTTAAAGGATTTTTCTTATTGTTTCTTCATTCATTTCCCTAATGAAATAGAAATAAGAATGGATTTACCAACAAATAGATTAAAGTAATAGATCACTGTTACCGTGGTTTAGACCTCCGTTTGTTCCTATATCGACAATGAGGGTAAAATTGATCGAAGAATCTCTATATATATAAGTATGTGGATTCTATTTTCATTAACATGCTACTATTTCTTGGTTTTGCATTAGAATCATTGATGTTTTATCTCTGTTGTTATCACCGATATTTACTCTACTAATTGATTATCAATTCTAAAAATCTTAAAAATTCCTTAGTATAGTTTTGTATGAGGCAATTTAATTTTTAATATTCGTTATTCTTAGTACGTATTTCAAGTATCTATAAGTAAATCATTGTGATTAATAAATGGCATAGATTTCTCTTATAGCAACCTCGATTATGGTGTATTCCTCCGATATTTATCAAAAATTGTGCTGCTTCACTTTCAGAACCGCTTACTTTATTATTCAATAGATCTTTGCGTGAAGGATATTTCCCAACAATTTGGAAGTCGAGTTTTATAATTCCCATACACAAGTCGGGAAGTAAGGTGGCCGATCAGCATTTTGAGAACAGTTCCAAAGATCTTTAAGACTATCATCTTTGATAAAATTTCCATTAAACTGAAGCAAATTCTTATGGACCAACAACATGGCTTTATTAGAGGCAGATCGACAGTTACGAATTTGGTTCTATTTGTTCAGTCCTACTTGATGTGTTAAGTGATGCTGCCTTTACGGATCTTATAAAGGCTTTTAATTGAATTTGTCATGCCGTTTTAGACATCAAAGTGGAGTCGGCTGGTTTTGTGGGACAACTTTTGAATTGGTTTAAAAGTTATTATAGGCATAGGACGCAAGTTGTCAAAATAAAAAGTTTTGAATAATCTATTATTTCTGTAACTTCTGCTTTTCCACAGGGCAGCAATTTGGGCCCACTTTTGTTTTCACTTTTCATTAACGATATTGGTTCTGTCATTGAGCACCCTGACTTTATGTTCTATGCTGATGACCTTGAAATTTTCAAAAGTATCAATGGCATCACTGAAACATTGTCCCTTCAGGCAGATTTGGATGCTGTATCTGACTGGTTTGTCAGAAATGGCTTCGAGGTCATTTTGGATAAATGCCAGTGCATTTCTTTTTGAAAGTTAGATAGGTAATTAATTTTGATTACACTACCAATGGTACCAAACTCAAAAGGGTTAATGTTGTAAGAGATCTCGGGGTGTTCATCGATTCACGAGTTACTTTCAAGTTTCATTTCGACACCAGCTATGTTTGAAAGCTGTGACATTTTGAAATTGTTATTGCAGGCCTATTCTCGAGTACGCCTCGACTGTCTGGTCACCTTCCTATTTGGAGCATTCGAATAAGATTGAGGGGGTCCAGAACAAACTTTTTCTTTATATATCGTATAAAATGTCTATTCCTAGGATACAGTTTTCTGCAACATTTGTCAGGGCTGAAGTGAACATAAGACCACTTTCCGAAAGAAGAATTTTGCTGGATCATCTCTTTCTCTGTAGATGTCTAGATGGTGAGGTGGATTGTCCCGATTTGTTGTATCAGATTGGTCTTCATATTCCTGGGAGGATTACTAGGGGTGAGCCTCTCTTCAGTAAACCTCTTAATCGGACAAATTATTATGCCAACTCATCTGTTTCCTGTTTGCTACAATTAGGTAATAAGTACCTTAATGCAGACTGGTGGTTCAGCCTTTCACCTATTGAATTGAAGTCGAAGATTCATTCAATTATTTTTCTTACTGAGTAGGGGATTTGACTGATTTCAATTCATGCATATTGTTTTTGTTCCTTTTTTTCTTATATTGTAATTTCAAGGTTCATACCGTTAATAAATAAATAAATTATAACGTACTTTGTCTCTAGAATCTTCAGTACAATCCTTCCAGGGATCTCACATTGGGCCTTTTCTATTTAACATCTTTGTTAACGACGTTGGACGAATTTTGTCAACTGATTTCCTTCTCTTTGCCGATGATATGAAGGTTTATTCGATTGTTAAAAGTGTTTCTGATGCTGAGTATCTGCAGAGTCAGTTAGACAGTCTTTATGAGTGGACGGAACAGAACCATCTCTATCTCAACCTTAGCAAGTGCTCTGTTATCACATATACACGATGCAGAGAGAAAATTGAATATCGGTATGATGTTGGAGGGCAGATTTTGGCCCGCGTCAGCTCGGTCAGAGATCTGGGGATCACACTCGATGGAGCTCTGAATTTTAACGAACACATATCAAATGTTACGAAGAAGGCATTTCAAATGCTAGATTTTGTGCTGCGTAACTCTGACGATTTCTCTCCCGATGTTCTGAAGCTGCTATACTGTTCCCTGGTACATTCGGTGGTGGAATATGGTTGCATGGTTTGGTCCCCACATACCTCAGTTTCCATAGATTGCCTGGAAAGAGTGCAGCGAAGATGTCTTGGATACTTGGCGTTTGGATCTGCACTGACCATATGCGAGCGCTCAATAATTGTGATGAGTGAAAGATATAACTTGAAATCACTCCAATGTAGAAGAAGCATTTCTGATGTGTGTCTCTTATATAAAATTCTTAATGGTCTAATAGATTGTCCTGAACTATTAATATTATTCAACTTCAATGTTTCAATTAGAATAACTAGGTTTACACCATTGTTTAGGAAAAGAATTTGCCCAACGAATTACTCAAGGAACTTGTTCACAGATTGCTCGGTTGCTATTACGAACAAAATACACACTCAGGTTGATCTCTTTGTCGTTTCGCTGCGTTCATTGAAAAGGCTATTGGCACTCCTTTCTTAGCGGAGGCATTCATGTTTTCGTTGTAGATTGCTTGCTTTCATTTCGCGTCTTATGGATTGTCATTGAAAATTTCTGTTTTATGTAAAGTTATCTTTAGTTGAAATTATTGTTATGTATTTTTTATTCGACATTAGGATGGATTGGGGGTTTCCCGTTCAACTTTATACACATATAATGTTAATTATGATGTATTAAATTATAATAAATAAATAATCTATGAGAATTCACTTGAAGTATTAAATATTTGGATATAAGGAAAATTTTTATTTTTAGCTTACAATTTGTTAAGTCACAGTTGTATACCGACATTCTTTTTGAAATGCGTTCACTATCAAAGGGAAAGACTGCCAAATATTGAAAGAAACACATTCTATGATGAAAATTGTTCGAGAATTATAAAATTTCGTTCATTCTCGTTATGACCGATATCCACTTCACTGTTTATAGTTACTTTGGTTGGGTTATTAAATTATTTGCTCTTTCAAAGTCGGTCCATGGGTAGTATAACGAAATGAATAGTAAATGTTGGTATAGTACAACTTCACTAGTCCAGGCAGATATAATTCCTGCGCAAGCCCGGACTATCGAAATGCCGAATTTCTGAAGTGACTTGAATGTCTCATTTTCAAAATAGAACAACCCAAAATCTGTTAAAGCCGAGTTTATTATAAAAATATCGAAAAGTTTAACAAAAAATAGTTTCTATTATAAAACAGAATCAAATTATAGATTTTCCATTCATTATAATCTTTCCTCATAGAAAATATAGAATTTAAATCTGAGCTAGTATACATAAACAATATGCTATTCCTTATGACGTTTGAAATATCCATCGATTTTACTCAGAACCTTTCTCGATCCTGCTATCTGAACTGATTTTTCCTTGAGCCTTTTCAGGAGAAATACGTCTTCTATGGATTATTCTGTTCGGCCCAACTGATAATCAGGGAGAATGCATTGACAGTATCTGCATGTTTCATATTTACCATACTATTTAAACCATCCTCTGAGTCAGAAGATTTCCTCTACGTTTTCAATATTCCTTCGTAAAGCATCCTGTATAAGTTCTTCTTCAGTCAAATCGATAACAAACTCATTGTCTCCTACAGCCCAGTTGGTAATGTTCTCAATGGTTAAGTCATTTTCTGGATCGATGACCCTTGATGGTTCGGTAATATTTTTCAAATCATTTTCACTGATTGGACGAAGTTTCTTCTGAAGCTCAGAGAGTGGAATAGTTTCATCTTATTCTTCTACTTCTGTAGTGTCATGCCACAATGCTGTCCAACTTTTTCTAATTATATTTGATTATAAATTATACTGCTTCAAAATGGAAGTTATTTCATCTCCTTCATGCGAAATGATATGATTAAGAAGGCATTTTCTAAACGACACTTTAATGTTTTTAATTAAATTCTGATCCATAGGTTGGAGAACGGCAGTACATTTGGGTGGCAAGTACATAACTCTGAAGTTTCGATCAGTATTTTCATTTTCCTCAGGTGGGTGCATTGTATACCAACAACAGAGCTTTAGAGGGCTTGTTGATGTTAGTTAAAAAATTCTTCACCTCGGGGATAATAGAAGTTTTGAATCATTCATTAAATAATGGTCTGGTCATCCACCCTTTGGTAGATGATTTATAGACAACTGGTAGTGAACTTTCGTTTTTGAATGCTCGTGGATTTGCCGATTTTTCCAAGACTAGTAAAGGTAATTTGTGAGTTCCAGCCGCGTTGCATCATGGCATGAATGTTAAGCGGTCTTTTGACACTTTTCAACCTGGTGTTGATTTTTCCCCTTGATGAACTCAAGTTCTGTCTGGTAAACATCTCCAAAAAATGGCCGATTCATCAGCATTATACACCTCTCCTTTGCTTAATTCCATCTGTTCAACAACCGATAGAAATTTTTGCTTGAATGGTATCACAGCGGAAACATCACTGGAAAATTTTTCACCACAAACCTTCAAGAAACGATTTCCATGCCTAAGCTTGAATTATCTATACCGAACTTGATTTGTTCATGAAACTGTTTAGCTTTTGCTCTCATCAATATGTGTGACGAAATTGGTAAGTATACGTTGCGTTGTTGAAGAAACCAGTTATACAATGCGATTTCAACATCAGGACTCTCAGCTTCTCTAATAATTTTTCTTTTTCCTACAAAAATACCTTGGATAGAATAAATTCGAGAAAAGTTTAGAATAATATTCCTACTAGGGATGCACCGAGGGCCTGGTTGGAAAGGCAGAGCTCTCGGCCGTGATACTCGGCATGCAGTAATTTTGTTTGGCCGAGGGCTCGGTACTCGGCTTTTTGTGGAAACTCTTGCTCGGTGCATCCCTAATTAAAAATTTGACAAACATCATATTTTTCGAACGACTGTCAAAATTTTTTAGCAAATTTTTCTTAAAATTAAGCAAGTTTCACGAAGAAATAATATATGGGCGATGTCAACCCAGATGATTGGGTCCATAATGATTGTAAAACATCTATAGATCATAATCGGCATCACTTGGAAGACTGAACCTGGCCATCGGGGCCCTCTCGGTCAAACAGAGATGGAATTTGAGGAATTATTGCAGGTTATGTATTTTTTTTATTATCTCCTTAGTCCTTTTCATGACCTTGATTGCTATGTAAAATCTTTTCTCAGATTTGTTTAGACTTATAAGAAGTGTGTTCGTTGAAATATTTTTCTGCTGGTTTTTTTTTCCATTAGTACAGATTCCTGTCCCAAACCCCCTTTCTTTCACCCTTGTCTTCGTTTGGAAATCATGGAATGCAAGAGAGAATGAAGCGACTAAGCAGAAAAATCTTTGGTACTCTTTTTGTACACACGACACTAACACAACATAAACCGACAAGCTATTGCAATAGCGACATGGAAACGAGTTTTGTCCTCAGGTTTTTTCACTCGTTTATTGAATCATATACAAGATAGTATGGTTCCCCTATTACATTTCCTGAGCTCACACTTGTGCTTTTACTCACACACCAAAATTAAAGATATAAGCATTTATTGTAAATACAATTCATTCAAATTTTTGTAAATCCTCTCTCTTCAAAAGGATATATATATATATATATATATATATATATATATATATATATATATATATATATATATATATATATATATATATATATATATATATATATATATATATATATGTTCCTTGGTACGATTTGGATAGAAATCTCCTTATTTAGTTCTTCTTTTAATGTCAAACACTGTTGATTTTGGAATAGTGAACTTTGCTTTACATGTACATCCAGAACAAGAGGTTAAATTCTCAAAGTACCCGAACGAGTCGCGTGCCCGAGTTACTGGAGTGATATAGCGAGTGTCCGGACAAGTGAAGTTGTACTGTACATCCGGAATTGTCGTTATATCCGAAGATTTCATATTCCAAGTGAATTTTCTGATATGCGGTATTTGAGGTTAACTATTACTAATCACCAAAAATCACTAGAAAGTCTTCCATGGATAGTATAGCGAAGTGAATACTCGATTCTGGTGAAATATTAGCACTGCGTCCTATATGCAATAATGATGTCGATTAATGAGATCAAACATTCAGTTTTATATCGCGCCAATTTTAATTCGTATGTGAAGGACAGCTGCAGATAATTAAACGCGCAATAAAATATGGCCGTATGACAAATTCGATTGCGGCAACACAAAAAGAATTAATTACCATTCATGAATAAATATCAGAAACTAAAATAGAGCTATAAATTTTTGACGAATTAATTGATTGAAAATAAACAGTTTGTTTTGTAGGACTCCAATAGAATTTGTCAAAGGCTTACATTCTATTTCATGTCCGATTATTATATACAATAGTTTCATTATTTTGCCAATGTTTGTTGGTATTAAATTGATATAAAAGCGATAAACAATGTTATATTCAAACTTAACGCTTTCACTAAAGATTGGTAGATTTATTACAGTGGTCAATGAATAGTAAGACTTTTCAATAAAAAATTTCTGGGTTCACCCAAATATACAATACTTATTTATGTTGGCACTAGCTTCACTGACGTTTGTGTCAAATTGCAGAATGTCAACTTGTGTAAATGTTTATATATGCTACACACAAAAATTATTTCAATTCATAGCCCGAAATGAATTGCCTTTAAAAGAATCTGAAGAGTGGAGTTCAACAGAGAGAGTAGTTCACGAATCATCATGTTCGGTTAGCCTAAAAGTATCTAAAGGAAAGTGAGAAGTCTTACTATCTTTTGATCACCGTTGTATGCGTATAAATATAAATAATGAATGAAAAATGTGTCATGCGTTTAGTAAAAGGCCAGACAAAGTGTGGGTAAAACAAACTGAAAGCAAACCAAAGTTACTTACTTGAGGAACTTTTTTCACGATCGTTAGCTAGGTTGGGATCATGGGCCACTAAAAAGGGAAACACAAAAACAAAATGAAATACCCGAACTAAAATGAAAAATGGGATGAATGAAACTAAATAGATAGTATAAGACATAAAATGTTTTCAAGACAGGACAATACTCACGTTCTTGGTCCGAACCGTCTTCTGATTTGTCATCTTTGCTCTTCATGAACGGAAATTTTCTACTGAACGAAAAGTTCTTTTTCTTCCTATCTAAAGTTGATTGCTGCAATCAAAAAACAAGTCTCATTAATGATATGAAGAGAAGTAAAACAAATTGCAATTCAATTTATACTAAAATTTAATAAACACCGTGAATTATTTTCTACTGCCATCAAGTTCTCTTCACCTCAAAAAAGTCTAGGAACACTTACCAATGTCTTTAAAATATGAATTTGATGATTCGAATTTATAGAAATCTTTCGGTTTTTGTTAGGATGTATTGTATGTAATGTATTTTCAAGAAAACACAAAAAAATCCTGCAGTAATATTTTCGAAACGATATGGAAGCACTTAAATTTTACAGTACCCAGAAGGTCCACCTCTGTTATTAATGACACTTTGGCATCGTCGCGGCGTGCTCAATATCAAATTATCTATTAAATTTTGGCCTAAGTCATTCCAAGCCCCCTAAACTGATAATCGAAGCTCCTGTTCATGATGGAAGACGTTTTGACGCAGGAGATTTCTTTTTAGGGTGTCCCACACATGCTCGATGGGATTCAGATCTGGGGAGTAAGATGGCCACGGTAGAAGATCGATATCATTCTCTTCAAGAACGTTCAAGACAACTCTTGCACGATGAGGAGGGGCATTATCTTGTTGGAAGAGTGGATTTTGACCCATTGTTTGGAGATACGGTACCACTACAGGTAAAACTATCTCATTTGCGTAAGAATTTCCCGTGAGGTTGTTCTGTATGAAAACGAGGTCCGTTCTTCCACCAAGGCGTATACCTCCCCAAAACATCACTGATCCGCCTCCCTGTCCAACAACTTCTCGAGCATGCAGGAGACGGTTTTGCTTTCCAGGTTCCCTCCATATTCGAATTCTTCCCGAATCGGGATAATAACTAGATCTAAATTCATCACTGAAGAGAACTGTGGCCCACCTCTCTTGATCCCAGTTTACGTGTTCTTGGCACCAAGCTAAACGAGCAGCGCGATTTCCATGGGTCAGTTGTGGAACTCTTAAAGGACGTCTGGAGTGGAGTTGACCTTCGTGCAGTCGATTTCTCACAGTTTGATCGGAAATTTGTACATTATGAACTCGTGATAGCTCTTGAGCTAATTGAGATGCTGTGGTAGTACGATTTCTTCTGGCTTGTAAAACCAAAAATCGGTCTTGGGCGACTGTAATCCTGAAACGACCTGTATGGCGTTCTTCTACGCTACCTGTTTCATTGAAACGCGACCATAAACGGTTTATGACACTTGGGCTACTTCCCAGAACCCTGGATACTTCCCGTTGTGAGCTCCCAGCTTGGAGCATGCCAACGGCTCGTAACATCTCTTCTCTAGTCAAATGTCGTATTTCCATGGTCGAATCACAAAACTTGAATCTTTTATTTGTGCTTACAACAGAAACAAAGTGCCAACTAACTGATTTCAAACACTGAAAAATACATGAAATGATTATAGAGCAGCGTCGCATCTGCTGCAATTTTAGTTTTTTATAAAAAAAACTGATATCTGTGGCGGCACTCTACATAATTTGGTGAGAAATTGATGCAGGTGTTCATTTCTTAAAAAATCATCCATATTGATCGTTCTGGATACGATATATCGATATTCAGAAGTGTTCCCTAGACTTTTTTGAGGTGTTTATATGAATTTACTGAGGATCGAACTAGAGTTTAGAAAGACGTCAATATATTTTCATTTTGACTTGCCTTATCGACAATGCTTGGCTGATGCCCTTGAAATTTAACAGATCTATCTCTTGCTCGCTGCTTCCTCTCCCATCTTCTCTTGGAGGGTACGATTCCCATACCCTGCTCGTCCCCACCGTTAAGTACTCGCCTTGCTTGCCACCACTCGTCGTCACTGGCATTAGTGACGTGTAGGATGTCCCCATAGTGAAAGGCCAGACCCCTGCTAGGAAGTCCGTCATCCTTGATAGGGTCGTAGTCAAACAACGCCCTGTAAAAAGAAAAATAAAAATATAGCATAATTTTGTTGGAATACAAGCTGCCGATTCTATTTGTACATTCAAAATTCTTAAGAATGTAAATGCTTACGAAACAAGATTGAGCAGATTTAAATAATGTTGAACTCTGAGCAAATTGATGTGGCTTGTTTTTCCGAACATTGGCTCAAAGATTAATGTAAATCCATTGTAATTGATGGTTATCGAATTGGCGATTCCTACTGTAGGAAAATCATGAGGAATGGTGTGGTTGCGATTTTTCTTAAGAACAATCTCGATGTCACTGTTTCTAAAATTCCATGTATCCTCTAGTTGGTAATCTGAGAGAATTTTTTTTACAATTTAGATATTGTCCTCCAACAACTATGCTCTGATGGCTCCAAGGTAATTCTATGTGGTGATCTAAATATTGACTACTTGCGTGACTGTATTTTCAAATATGAACTTGTTGATATACGGAAGTCATAGTCATGCATGTCCTTATTTGAGAATTCACTAGACTTTCTGTCACCAAAAATAGTTGTATAGAATATATATGTAGTAACCTTCCTCAACAGAATATTATCAATACTGAGGAGTGTCTCAATGGAATATCTGATCACACATCTCAATCACAGCTTTGTAACATGGATGTTATGCCCAGCCAGTCAGGCGAATATGTAAGAAATTTCAGTGCTGATAATTACAACACCTTTCTTCAACATCTTTCCAATGAGCAATGGAAGGAATTGTACACTGCTAGTTCAATTGAGGTAGCTTTTGAAAGCTTTGTAAATACTTTATCATATTATATTAATGTATGTTTTCCATCTCAACTAAAATTGACTAAGAAGTAAAAATGTAAGCCATGGATCTATCGTCTAAAATGTTGAAGCAATTGTATCACCTCAAAAGTAGTGTTCCTCATCCTAACAATATAGCTTAGAATTACTTTGCGCGATATTCTGATAGAGGCTAAATTGGTGAGCAACCCAACTGTAGTGTCGAATCACTTGGTTGGCTTGGCAGCTGGGACTCTCGACAAGGTTGATATCGGAGATGATTTGAAAAAGGACTTGCCCCGACCGAAGTATATCCAATCAACTATGTTCTTTCGACCAGTTTTTGAGTCAGAATTAGTCAACATCATTAACAGCCTTAAAAATTCAAATTCTTACGTTGGTGAAATAACAGTTAACCTCCTCAAAAAAGCATCTATATTCCTGATACTCACTAAACTAATCAACAGGGCTGTAAAGAATGGCCTTTTCCCAATATCCTGAAAGTTACTCGCGTAGTTATGCTCTCCAAGAGGGGAGACCCAACCTTAACTGAGAACTACAGACCAATCTCACTGCTCCCTGCTTTAACTAAAGTATTCGAAAGGGTAATATTTGAAAGAATAGTAACTTTCCTCAATGATCATAATATCTTAACAACCTGTCAACATGGCTTTCGAAGGGGTAAGTCGACTCAACCAGCCCTTATGAGTTTCGTCAATTTCCTCGTTGACTGCTTGAATGGGAATAAAAAATGTATTGCGGTCTTTATGGATCTCAATAAAGCTGGTTCACGCTATATTGCTGAATAAAATGTATTCTATCCAACCGGATACAGCTTGTTGGGATTCATACAGTAAAATCCTCCTTGCTCGACATAAAGTGTGGTGTCCCGCAGGGCTCCGTTTTAGGGCCTCTGTTATTTCTTTTATTTGTCAACGATATGCCTGATAATGTTGGTGACCCTGGTGATTTGATTATGTTCGCTGACGACACTACATTGCTCATTGCGGATCTTGATCTTGCCAGCACACTCAAAAACGTTCAAAACTTTCTCAATAAATTTTCTATCTGGTTTGATGCCAACAAGTTACGATTGAACATACCAAAAACAGTTTTTATTAACTTTTCACTTGAAAATTTGAGTTCAAACAATGCCTGAAGTCATCTATTGGGGGTAAAAAGTAAATTCATTTAATCCACAAAGTTCCTAGGCATCACAATCGACAACTGTGTAGTGTCTTGTCTCCACTATGCTTTGCATTGTACAGATTGAGGCTAACGACCAACAGAGAAATATCTTAGTTACGGTGTTATGTTTAGGGGTGCTGCTGGTTATTGTGACAGGGTTTTTAAATTACAGAAGAGAGCCATTAGGAATATTGTGGGTATATCTAGGTGTACTTCATGTCGCAATTTATTTCCTGAATTACATATCTTGTCTCTCGCTAGTATGTATATACTTGAGATTGTAACTTAAGTAAAAGTAACTTAACTAGTTTTCTACTGAATAATTTTCATCGCAATTACCTAACCAGGGGATCAGATCTATTAGTCACACCATCCAATACTCTATCAGGATATGAGAGAGGTCCTGGATACATGGGAATTAAGCTCTTTAAAGCACTTCCCAGAAATGTTCGGTCAAGAAGTGATGTCAGGGTGTTTAGTGGAGCCGTTAGTAGATTTGTGCAGACTAGAATCTTCCACTCACTAGATGAATTTTTTTCCAATTGTTAGTTTTTCTTGTAATATATGGACTTGTCTTATACCTCTAATTACTTACTCAAGTATTGTAATGGTCAAAGGACAATAAATATTATTATTATTATTATAAACATAACTTTTTCTGATGCAAATTTCTTTCAGTCTCTCCTGAGTGTGGTTCAATTTTCTCGAGGAACTCAGGAATGAAGTGCACGAAACATTTATACAAGGAGATCAAAAAGTACAGTAACGGCGCGATGAAATTCAAGAAAGCTTTGGAGAAAAAAATATTTCGGACAGGCTATTCGAAGGTGACCTCGACCTTGAAGGTCATCTTGAAGGTCAATTCGACTTTTCAAATAGTTAAATAGTTAATTTTTCTTTGCGAACTTCGAAAGGGAAATTTTACATTCAAATATGACTTTGACCTTGACCTCATAGTCGAGATCAAGGTCACTATATGCCTAATAAAACAAACGTTCCAGGAAACTTTGGACGGAAATGTTTCGGACAAAACTTACATGATTTTCCCTTGAACATCCGATAGTTACGTTGACCATGAAAGCTATGTTAAGGTAAAATTAAATTTTCAAATAGAAACCTGCAATTTTTTTGCGGATCTCGATAGAGTGAAAATGACTACATTCAAATATGACCTTGACTTCAGAGTGAAAGGAGGAGCAAAACCAGTTGAGGGAAGGTGGTGTGTGATACCCGGTCAGTTAAGGTCAGATAGAGCATTGTAAATGCTGGTTAAGGATAGAAAGGGTGCACCACTTATTCTGCAGTTCACGTGGGATTTAACATCAAGCTGTGGAAAGAGTTATCTCCCTAAAGCTGATGTTCGAAATGTTGACCATTAGGTTATGCGATTGTAAAAAAACTTTGTGGTCTTATCGCAGCAATTTCATTCCTTATTCTGTCTGCTCTGCTGGCTACGTCTGATACAGTCTATCTTTAAGATAATCCTACAAGAAGTAATCTAGAGGCATCAGGTCGGGTGATCTGGCAGGCCACTCTATCAGATGTAACATTGGTTAGGTTAGGATAATTGTATATATTTGTTTAAGGACAAGTACAACACCCATGTCTTATCCGGAACTCGAACACAGACCATCTGCGCGCGGAGCCTGTCTCCCAACTGACTTACCCTCGAAGGCGCCCACCACATATTGATACTAGCAGAATTTGAACGATTTTTGAGAGTAACGTTTGTTCTTCTTGAAAAGAATCAGGAAATTTGATCCCGACAGAATGTGCTGAAGCAGTGGTGTTAGACGACCTTGGTTGGACTTATACAAGGATAGGTCAAATGCCCTTCAACTATTTCCAGAATGATGTAGAGGAACAGGAATATTGGTAATCGGGGAAGGGGACCTAATAGAGGACGGCCTGGAATAGCAACGGCAATCCGTTATTTCAGAAATTCCTCGTTGAGACAATGGTTCGCTACTGCAAGACAGGCAAGATTGAGGCCTCGAAATGCAGCATATCGAAGATCCCGATTGAATTTCTATAGGGACATGTCAATTGGTTACAAGCTGACCAGGAGAGTTTTGTTGACAGATGCTTCGAGATTTAATCTTTACCATTACGATAGACGTTTTCTAGTGTACAGACGTCTGAATGAGAGCTATGCGCAGTGAAGTTTTTGCCTGCCTATGGTTTTGGTTAACTTTATGTATGACAGCGTCAAGCCTCACCAAGTTCATGTCGTTAAAAACTACCTTCAAGATCATGAAGTGACTACAATGGAGTGGTCTGCAGGAAGCCCAGTCCTCAATCCCATCGCACATTTCTGGAACATTCCCAATATAAGATTTAGACGCCAGCAAAAGCAGCCAGCTACCGTGAATAAGATTCTAAAGAGACTGATAGAAATTTGGAACGAAATGGATCAGAATGTTATAGTCATTCATTTCGTGTATGAATCGTGGACGTGAAAATATCCGTCATTAAAAGTTTTCCCTTTTCATTATTAGTTTCATTTCGATTTCTACAAGCAGGTACCATTTTGATTCTAAAGATTCCCTAGCATTCCTTATCGTTGGTGTATTAATTGAGAAATAATTCTTCAACATATCTAAAAAAAATTCGAATTTTCGAATTTCACAATGAAGTCTGGTAAATCGTTTATATAAATTATTCAGAGGGGTCCAAGAATTGAACCTTCAAAAACTCCTCTTTTTGATTTGATTTGGAGGTTCGTATATTTCAATAGTTGTTTCTTATCATCACATACTGATCTTTAGCTGAAAGGCATCTTTCTAAAAAATGCAATGCTTTTCCATGTTCTCATACCTTTCAAGTATTTTAGTCTACGAAATGCCATTGATTCATTTTCAATCAGGGGCTCGTATATGGTTCTGGCTGTTTTTTTATTAGTTCTGAAGTCATTTTACCAATCTAAGGGGATAATTTTTTTCATTCTACCACTTTACTAAAGTCATTTGATGTTACTATTGGTATGTTTTGAAGCAATTCAGTTCTTTTTGGAAATATTTCCTTCTGCGTGCTCAGTGAAATCACACAGTGAATTCGATATGTTGTGACAAATTTTGGATTAATTTTACTGGGACTTCTTCAAAGCCTCCTGTACTTGTATTTCTTAGAGATTCTATAGTATCGCAGATCTCTAACAGAGATGTAGGATTGAGAATCATTGCACCAGCATCCCTGTGCTTGTTATTTGCTTCTTAGTTGTTTCTCTGGGTTATCCTTGGCTTGATTTATTATATTCAACGCTGCAGACGTGTTGTAGATGTAATTTCTCAGGTCTTCGTTTTTGGGTGTATTTTAAACAATGTTCTCAGCCCTTACTGGAGGAATTTCTTATCGAAGAATGATCCATGTATATCATATAAAACATAAAAGTTGAAATAGAGGAACCCCAAGCAAACCTCTTGAAGAACACGTCCGAAGTGCACCGTATATGGGAAAATTCACACTCGTTATTCCATTTACATTCAATGCCTGTTTTCAAATTCGCTCGCCAAGTGTACTTTATCGTAATGATAAATTAAATTAATTCGACACCACAATATTTTATGGTATTTGGTAGTATCTTGTTTGTTGCTGATAATTAATTTCATATTGTTATTTATGGAGCTCTCTGCTAATTAAATTCGTAATTGAAAGCGTGGTTTTCGATGTAATGAATGTCATTACCAGCAACGTTGTCGCGTAGCAAATACGCGCGTGTTGACTTCTTGAAATCGGAATGTGAAATCGAGTGATTCATGGAATAAATTTAAAACAAGAATTTTCATCGAACCGTGTTCTCAATGTCACTCTTTCGCACTGCAAATTTTCCTATTCATCTCATTTCTGGAATTACGAAAATGATTTCATATAAAAACATTTCGATAGAAAAGTAACTCAATTTAAGACTTAATTAAAACTTGAAATTAAAAAATGTTGTGTTAAAAAATTCATAAATATAAATGAAAAAGATTAATATATACCTGACATAAAGAGATCTTTTCTGTGATGTTCGGAGAAGTGTCCCGCCGGTGACGGGATGGGCGATTTGCTGCTTCAGGTCATGGATTTTCGCTTCAAAACGGTTGTATTCTTCGGGCCGGTATTGTACTACCACCGTCACAGTTTGACTGGTACCCTAAAAAAAAAAAACATTTAATCTTCACTCATTACACCGCACAGCAGCAATTCTGATGATTGAGTTATGGAACATGATATGAACTTTTAATGACGATTATAAATCCCTGATTGAAACTTCTGTATCAGCTCTAGTTTAGAAAATATGTAACATGGCTCATTTAATTTCGGAGAAACTTAGCATAAACCCCTGCAAAACCCTTATTGTACCATTTACCGGGAAAATCAGAATATTTGTTTCCCCCCCGACCCTGGACGGGGTGTTTATCCCGGTTGTGGAAGAAGCAAAATATCTGGGGATTACCCTGGATAGCAAACTCACGTGGAATTCGCACCTGGAAAAAACAATATACAAGGCTAGACATTCCCTATGGGAATGTCAAACGACCTGTGGAAAAAAGTGGAGTCTTGCCCCAAAGCATCTTCAGTGGCTATATGTGATGATGATTAGACCTCATATTACGTACGGCTGCATTGCTTGGTGGGAGTGCAGTTTTTAGAAGCAATCCCAACTCAAGTTCTCTAAATTGATGATCACTGGAGCCTTTCGTTCTACACCCACTGCGGTCATGGAACTGATATTGGACCTTGCCCCTCTTCATCTGGTGATACGAGGAGAGGCTAGAATGGCTTCCTACAGATTCCATCAACTTTCCCGTAATGAAACGGGTAACTTCGGCTTTTTTTGCCTTACAGTCTGAAATCGCGGACAAGGAAGTGCTGAGTATGGGGTCTGACATACCAACAACTAAAACCAACATGGAGAGGCCATTCCAGTTTATCATTCCCGATAGACAGAAATTGACCAGTTCCAAGGACCGTCTACTTGAGAGTCCCTGTTGATACACGGAAGGCTCAAAAACCGAAAAAGATGTTGGAGCTGGTGCCTACGGTTGGGGTGCTGCCAAGGAACAGTCGATCTGTCTTGGTGGGCATGCATCTTTCAAGCAGAAATATGCGCCATTGACCACTGAGCTAAACTCTTGCTTGCGGGGGCCAAACTAGGATAGCGGAGCAGGCTCCGGCTAATATGGGTTCCCGGTCACTCGGGCATTGAGGGAAATGAGAAGGCGGACTCATTGGCCGCTCGAGTAACTAGCCTGGATTTCATAGGACCGGAGCCTAAGCTCGGAATTCCTCTGGAGACTGCAAAGATGGAAAACAGTCGATGGCTGGACCTGAGGGTACATGAACATTGGATGAGTCTCCCAGATCTCAGACACGCTCGACGTGCCATCAGTGGACCTTTCACTGCGAGAGCAAAGGCTTGGTTTAAACTCTCTAGGTTAGACCTGAGAGTTTTAACTACCATACTAACGGGGCACTGTCGCCTCGGGAAACACCTAAATAAGTTAGGATTGATTGAGGATCCTTCATGTAGGCTATGTGAAAAGATATAGAATCAATGGAACATGTTATGTGCGAGTGCATAGCTGGGTATAGAGACAGGATGCAAGAACTTGGATCTTGCAAACCGAAGCTGACTGAGCTGATTAAGCTCTCTCCCACGAAACTCGTATCCTTTACGAGAAATTTGGAGCTCGTGAAAGAAATTAAGGACAGAGTGTGCTACAATAGACCATATTACCTAATCTAAATCTAATCTGAACTTGTGGTAAGAATTCCATGATAATCAAAGGAAGCAGTCGATATAACCTTGATTTTTGATAGACTTCGACGTGGTTTTCTCGGTTTCGGTTTAGTTAAAAAGCGCCATTCCGAAGCTTGTTGGCTGGTTCACATGTCAAACTCATGAACCCATGTCTCATCGCCAGTTACAATGCGTTTTAAGAATGTGGGATCGGAAATGACTCGTTCTTGCATGTCTTCAGGGACCTTTTCGCGATTCAAATTTTGGAGAAAATTCAGGTCTTTTGGAACTAGTTGAGCGACAACGTGTTTCATGTCCCCAAACAATTGATTTGTGAGACGCAAAAAATTGCCTTTCTCTCTCAAACTTAAATGAAGATTTTTAAGTACCATTTCCTACTTTATCATCTTCAGTTGAAGATGTTGATGGTCGGCTACAGCGGGTCAAATCTTTCATCAAATCTCTGCGGCTGTTGACTGCACTGTACCACTCATATGCACGTATTTTTGATGAAGTAATATTCTCAACGATTGGTCACACGAATTTCCATTTGCATTATAAAACTTGTGACAAAAAACTCTTGAAAAACTAACAAAATCGAGCAGTGTAAACAAACTAAATGACTGATCGCGTCAGTACATAAAACAGTTATGCCAACTTAGCTACAACTAAAATTTTGACAATCGTTTTAAGCAGATCTTTTAATAATGAAATCCTGGTACCTGTTCGACAGAATGTACGTCTAAATCTGTCCACCCTGTACATTAAATAATTTGATTACGAACGGTGCAAGTTCTATGCTCAATCCGTGGATGATGAGTGTCGTTTCAGTTGAACGTCCAAATGCATTACGGTCCCTTAGCGGACGGTTGTTGAGAAACTAAATTTTTGTATGGTACTACAAATTCAAACGAACTTTCAATTGAACTATTTTAGTGTAGCATGAAGACTTAATTATAATTAAACAAAAATTTCCACTAAAATATATTAATGAATACTCGACGCGTTTCGATACACAATAACATGTCGTTTTCATCAATGGAAAAACCGATTCGAATTATTCTAATCATCTTAGGAAAATAGTCATTCTTTCAATTCGGAATTTAAAATCCTACATTCTGAGAATAGGGGTATAAAACTCAACCTTCAGGAAGTACTTGAGATTAACAGATTTAGGTATTCCCCAGAAATTCTTAATGACCAAATAGACATAAATAACTCACCCTTTTTGAACTTGTTTCCTAAACACTAGTTCAAATACAGATAACTCTGATTTGATTGCCTCTTTAGTCTATATAAGTATACGTTTGTTAAGATAATTCGTAGTATTCATTCGCTCTTGAAAAAGATACTGTGTATCGAAAGGCGTCAAGAATTTATTATTATATTTTAGAGGAAATCTTTGTTTGATTATATTTGAAAATGGATTTGTATCATGTAAAAGCCTCGTCAATTGAAGAATTGAATGTCCCATGGCATATATTCATTTCGATTGTGTACGGGAATTGTTATGAAGGCTAGGAACCATTTATTGCACAGACGTGCAGCAACTATTTTTCCTGTATTTTCAATAAATCACCTGGATATCCACGTACTCAAATAAAAACGGGATACCAGCAGCATGTTCAACAATGATAAATTTCGTTTATAGCTTGTTTTTCGAGTGATCCAAAAAAACGACTAATTTCCATCGTATTAAATTTATTTCGAAATCAAACGCATATGTGAAAGCATGTATCGTTATTTTCGCATAAAACAATACATAAATGTCTTTTATCTTACTTGCCGCCAATTAAATTGTCTATGAATCTATAGAAGTTTTACAACTATCTGATTCAATTAAGGATCGATTTATTGGGGCGCATCAAAATTTACCGAAGCGTGAGATCCATAATGGAAATGAGGCTTCCTAAGTACAATATCCATAACATATTAAAGTAAACTTAAGAAGTTATTTGCGATCAAAATTCCTCTGGATAGTTTTTACTTTCGTAAGTATCTGTTTTTCATTCGTAATATTATACACGCTGGACAGGTTTCGACGTTTCAGAACTGAAGCTATATTAAATATTGTAAATGGAGGAAAATGACCCCAATTCACCGTGATTCTTTTGCGTGAGGAATTCTCTGCCGCAAATAGATTCAAGCAGGCACTTTTCTTTTTCGAGTTATTCCGAATTGTTGGAAAGTAACAGTCGTTATTCCAAAACAACAAACTAACGAAATATTCAATTATAAGAAATTGAACGTAATGGAAATAATCAATGTAGGTATTCGAATTTATTGCCATCAGTTTTTATGCACTATTCACAACGCCTGAGGATACTCTAACCGGCAGTGGAAATAATCATATTAGTAATCGAAGAAAGACAACTCTTCAATAATACCACTAGCTTTTCTATACAACAGATCCTTGATATATCCCCGAAGGAAAGTCCAGCAACGACAAATCTGGGTAACAGGCCGGCCATTTTACTGACCCCATAGTTCCAATTCAATTATTGCCAAAATTTAAGTCGAGTAAATCAGCAACAGCCGCAGTTTCATGAGGAATTCAATCATGTTGAAAATAGAGGTAATTTATTCTTTCAGCAAGAGACAGTTCATCAGAATATCCACGGATAATATCATTATTTACAATTTCATGATATATAACACAGCACGAGTTTTCTCATAAAGAATCAAATTCGCTAAGGAGCGATTATCTTTCAATGCACAATATACATTGAACCCATATCGGCTTCGACGTTGCATATTAATATGGCGAAGTGGGTTTGCATCCGAGCACCAATGCGTATTTTGATGATTGAATATTTTATCGCTACAACACCATCCGTCTGCGTATTTTCTTCCGATTAAAACTCGAGTAGGTACGCTGGGAATCTCCTGGCTACAAAAACTAGGATATTTCCATTTTATTAGGTTAATATCCTTTTTCTTGAGAATACTGTTAGAATCCCGTTTCCATTGGAATCTGCTTATATATATATATATATATATATATATATATATATAGGTGCTTCAACGAAAACTAAACACAGATTATATCTACCAAGATATTCATGTCTGATCAAAACGCAAAAACAGGTCAATTTTGTTGCAAGGGGACATCTTTTGGGGTACAAAACGTAAGGTTGCGATCCTTGAACATTTTAAATAAGGAAGATGAGTTGAGTGTTGACTCAAAAAAAAAGGCGGTATCTTTGTCTACATTGCCTTGAACGAATTTCCATTTTAATTGAAAACTGTAAAAGATACAGGGTGAGCAACTGAAAGATAGGGAGGACTATCTCCCTGAGACTATTCAAGTTTCAGTGAAGTAAAATGGAACAGATCCATGCTGATCAATGGCAGTAATCATCAAGTACCAGCCTCATCTCGAATTCCAACCCCTAGAGCAGGGGTGACCACCCTTGAAAATTTGGAAGAGGGTAGGTGGGTCGAGTGATACCTCGAAAGAAAGGTATTATCTTTGTCTGCATCCCCGTGAACGAATTTTCATTTTTGATTGAAAACTGTATAAGATACACAGTGAGCTACTGAAAAATAGAGGAGATTATCTATCGCCCTGATCCATTCAAGTATTAGTGCAAAAAAATGGAACAGTTGAAATTTGAGATGTGAATGGTGTTTCGGAAGATGACAGCCTTTGATCTGGAATGAATCTATTTACTATTTTACTATCCAATTTCAACCTCTGTGTGTTCTCAGGTAGATGGGCCTCGATTAATCCATTAAATGATATGATGATAGGCTGGATCGTGACCTTTTTTAGTTTGTGTATCTCCTTGACTTCGAATGCAAGGTTCTGATACTTAGAAACCTTTTCCGTATATGATTTGTTGACATTTTCGTCGGAAGGTATACTTATATCTAGCAGTGTCGCGGTTTGTTCTCTGAAGTCAAAGATCACAATATCGGGTCTGTTATGTGCGACCAGCCTATCTGTAATCAATGTGGTGTCCCAATAGATTTTATAGAACTCATTTTCTAGGACAGGCTTTGGCTGATATAAGTATTGTGGTGTAAGTGTTTCAAACAGTCCAAGACTGTAAGCGATAATTTGGTGGTAAACCCTTGCAACGGCATTATGTCTTTCGAGATAACCCTTCGCAGCAAGTATGGGGCAGCTGGATGTAATGTGTTGTGTTGATTCTTGATTCCTTCTGTCCAGTGATATGCTTCAGGTACATTCTAGTGGGTACCACCTGGTACTGGATAGCCAAAAGTCTTCCCTCAGTCTCGGGAAACAAATAGCCCGCTTCAAGGTAAGTTAGACTCCTGTTTATTGGCATCCTTATTTTCCAGGTGGTTAGGATATCTGCCATGAAGGGATTTCGAGTGCCGGTCTTCCATCAACTGTGGGACTGTACGTGCGTCGACCTGATACGCAAGATTGGAGGAGAACTGGAGCGCATCAAGTTTTCAGTAGCAAAATATGACATTTTTCTTATGGACCATTTCCAAAGATAACAAAGGTCGTCCTCCTTGGTTTCGCTTTAAGTAGAGTCGACTTACTGACGAGTGCGGATGATGTATTCCATGCGTTGTGAGGAGCGTTCTAATTTTTGTGTCCATGGCCCTGAGATCTGTCTGATACCACTTCAGTATACCAAACGAGTACGCGATGCTCGGGATGGCCCAGGCCTTAATTGCCTGGAAAAGTGCCCTCGAAATGAGTTTACTTGATAACTCTATTTATTCTGCTGTATAGTTTCTCTTCGAAAATGGATTTCATCTCAACAGCTCTGATATCGAGGGGTTGCTGAACTCCGACGTATTTATAGGCTTGTTATTTAGGTAGTATAGGGATGACAGTGTTGTTCATCAAGGTAGTGCTCTCGTTCCCATCCACGATTTTTCCCCTTCTGATGTTCACTATAACGCACTTATCAGTTCCTAGCTCCATATGGATTGCGTCACTGAAAGCTGACACAGTTTCTAGTTGTCCCCTCAACTTGTCGGCATTACCGACATATAGCTTCAGATCATCCATATAGAGCTGGTGACTGATTTGCGTATTTATATCCTTGTTGATAATATAGCTGTTGTTCGTTCTGTTGAGTAACGTGCTTAGGGGGTTGAGTACCAGATAGAACCACAGGGGGCTCAGGGTATCTCCCTGAAATATTCCACCAGCCCGTATCTTTAGTGAGGTTCTCCATGTGTTCATGAGATATATATGTATATAAGAATCACTCGGTATTTCACATTATTAATTGTTTTTAATCATGGATCTTTGATTAGTTGTGAAGAATGAAGTTTTTTGTTATAAAAAAAACTGGATAGTATAAGAAATGTTGAATTATCACCACATGCTCGGGATATTGTACTCAACCGTCACTGAGATTTGAAAGTTTGAATTTCTAAATTTAAAAAAGCCTATAATCATAACTGAAAATGCCTAACATTGGATTGTCCGATGTGCAGAGGGGCCGAATAATTGCTCTCGTTGAAGAAGGGATGACTCAGGGGGATATAGCGGCCACAATGGGGGTATCGCAAGGTGTGATTTCAAAAACCTATGCCCGATACGTGGAACTACAATATCTGCAAAATAGGCCTAAAAGAAGTCGTAGGAAGGTCACTTCTGAAGAACAAGGCCGCTTTTTGTGCCAAATTGCAAGAAGAGACCCTAGTTCGTCGCACCCCATTATCCATAGGCAATTTCTGGAAGCAACATGCATCAGTATATAAGTCGAAACGACTTATATACTTCGTTCAAGGGTTTCATACAGCAGAAGCCCCTTAAACGTTCTAGAGCTCAACAAAAAACAAAGAAATTAGCAGACTTAATTGGTGTATCGAGCACCAAAATTGGAATATTGAGAATTGGCGAAATGTTCTTTTTTCGGCTGAGACCAGAATTGGTGTTCGATCAGATAACCGTCCGATTCGGGTTATAAGGGTTCGTGGAAGACAAGCTAGACTCCGAGCAGCAAGACAAATTCCGAAATATCAAGGGGGCAGTGTGATGTTTTGGGGTGGCATCATGCTGGGAGGAAGAAACATATGATTTCGTTTCCTGCGGGTGTAACGGCTAGAAATTACGTGGACCTAGTGCTGGAGACCATAGAGAGACTTTGGCAAGTTGTCCACGGTGAGAATTTCACTTTCCTGCAAGATAATGCTCCTCCGCATACCAGTAACCTCGTGCGACATTGTCTTGAAACAGAGGCAATCGCTATTTTGGACTGACCAGCTTGCTCTCCAGACCTAAATCCTATTGAACATTTATGGAATAATCTCAAAAGGAAAATTAGATCGCGCCACGATAATCCAAGAACCAACAGCTCATCCAAACCGCCACAGAAGAGGGGCAAAATATCACCCCAGAGGAGGTCGAAAACCTAATCCAAAGCATGCCTAGACCGATTCAGGCTAGTATCAGGGCTAGAGGAGGTATTACAAGCTACTAAGGTCGAGAAGAAAAACCTACTCCGTGAGAAAACAATTCTGATTTTTTTTACTACATGGAGAAAGTTTCTTATTTTTATTCTCTTATATATATATATATATATATATATATATATATATATATATATATATATATATATATATATATATATATATATATATATATATAATTTTGCTAAAAGGAATACGGAATAGAAGCGTCGCCCTTTGTTCCCGCTGAAGGCATTTCCGAAGTTACGGCAACACTTTGAGGAAGGAATGTAGACTCCTTCATGAATATGCAGAGCAATAACAGCTTAGTAATTTATATTCAAATGTGACCAGTTGTTCTTGTTCACAGGGCGCCACACCTGTGGAATTTCGCTCTTTGTCCCGTACCATCGCTCTTGGCGCCATGTTCATCGTTCCGGGAAATATTGATCGAAATCTATAATAACCATACAGAACAATAAGTGACAATCGATAAGAAAACTTATGTTCAACATTTCACGACGAACGAATAATCGTTTAGTTGTCAAAGTAACACGAGATTCATTTTTGCTCTTCACACAGAGTTTATGTGGAAAAATCACGTTAAACCCGAAATCAAACAATTTGTTTTCATGCGCAAATTCAATGTTGAAGAACGTATGTGTGGTCTTATACAGTAAACGTCAAATATATTAATTGCGTTTTCTTCATATGATCCCAAAGGGATACAGAATCTACTAAATGGCTCTTTGTCTCCTTTTCATTCAATCGAATTCGGTTCAGGAATCTGCGGAGGACACTTCATAACATCGAATTCAGATTCATTACGTAGTATTCCCACCACTTCGGCACTTTGTGGTCTCGTATTAATGTGCATGAAATCTTGACCGATTAAAGAGTCAGAGGGCAGTAGATCATTCGTGCATTTCGAGACATGCCTGTGCAAAACCATATTAGAGACCAAATTAGATGTGTCAGTGCGGCAGCTAAGTGGAATATTGGAATGAAGAAAAGTGACCAGGCACAAACTTAGATTGGAAATACAAAAATATACCAAAGGCTCGCGGTCGCGGTATCCTATTCAACTGTTTCCAGAACGACCCAGAGATAATAATAGTAATAATAATAATTTTATTACTTCCTCAGGGGCTCAGGAACTTTGTTTCTGAGTACGGGCTTAGCGAACCCGAGGTACCCAAGCTGAACCTGGCAGTAGGTATAAAATGCAACTTATCCAATGATGTACAATCTAAGGAATAAACGGGTGAATCGACATTGTACCACCATAACCTCTTGTCGCGTTCAAGATTTAGGAAGAGGGTCTTGTTCGGAAAGTGAGTCACAGTCTCCCTCGGTTAGCGACGGAAGCAGCGTGATATCGAGTAGGGATACTGCAACACAAAACCAAGTGGGAGAAATAACATCAACACCTCCAAACCGACTCTTGATGTTTCAACGGCGGCGCAAGCCATTATGCCTACGGCCACGAGAGCCGGACTCCCTAGGAAACGCATGAAGTGGACTCCAGAAATGAATACCTTCATTATGCGTTCCTATTACAAGATTACAAACTTGGAATCGGAAATGACAGCATACAGATACGCGTTACATCTTGCGTTCATGAAAAAATATCCTGAATTACAGCACATATCCGAGCAGAGAATTTCGGATCAACGAAGAACAATCGTTAAAAACAGGCTACTTTCTTCAGAAACGCTGCAAAGCTTACGAGAAGAGGTCATAATGGAACTCAGAAGCGAAAATGATACTCATAACGGTATACCTGCTGGAGTCAATGAAAGTGTTACAGATAACATCGAAGCCACGGAAACGAATATTAACATGGAACGCCCTCCTGAGCCGAATCAGCAAAACGAATATATGCATTTAGCAAGATCAGAACTCAACAGAGCAATAACTGAATTCAGTGGTAGTAACCCAACTAAAAGACATAAACTGCCCAAACTCAAGACGAACAAGAACACCAATATCATCCTAGCAAGCGTAAACTCAGTGTTTGAAGAATATACCGACCAGAACACCTTGAAGAAGATTCACACTTTGATTTACTGTGGAGCAGGAGCGGTTCTTCGACTTCACAAACAAAAAATCTCCACAACTCTGATCTGAGCCAAAAAGCGTCAGAAAACCACCATGGCAAAAACGACTGGAGAAGGATATTGATAATATTAGAGCAAAAATCGGTCGCCTCACAGAATTCCTGAGAAACAGAAAACCCTCAAGGCGCTAGAAATCACATAAACGCAGCAAAATTTATAGGAAAATTGGTACGAACATAAAACACCCTGATCACAAACAACACATCGACGTGTATATGGACACTTTGAAACAGAAACTCCAAGCAAAAGCAAAGAGGCTTTCAAGATACGTCAAGTGTACTGAAAGGAAACACCAAAACCAAAGGTTTCTCCAAAACGCAACCAATTTTCATAAGGGAAATAACAAGACTGCGACCAACAATAACAGAGAAGTACCCGACGCACAGTGCTTGACCGACTATTGGTCATCACTATGGTCGCACCCCAAAGAACACAATAGAGATGTAGAATGGATCACGAATGAAGAAGAACGCCTCGATATCAGACATATGGACTTCGATGGAATAACGGAGGAAGAAATCACAATAGTAGTTCGAGCGACCAACAATTGGAAGGCCACAGGTATAGATAATATCCACAACTACTGGTACAAGAAGTTTGATAAGCTCCATGGAGCCCTAGCGAAACAGCTCACGTATGTTCTTCAACATCCCAAGAAAACACCCACTTTCCTAAGGCAAGGCTTAACATATATGCTACCTAAGAGCGATAGAACACAGGATCCGTCCCAATATAGGCCAATCACTTGCCTGCCAACACTCTACAAAATACTCACATCATGCATATCTGATCGAATATACCAACACCTCGACGACAACAATATATTAGCAGAGGAGCAGAAAGGATGCAGAAAGAAACGCCACGGGTGCAAGGAACAACTCATCATCGATTCTGTAATAATGAAACAGGCACACGTAGGGCATCGGAATGTTCATTCGGCTTTTCTCGATTATCTGAAGGCATTCGATAGTACCGCCCATTCTTGGCTTGTTGAAGTATTGCAGATATACAAAATTCACCTAGCCCTGGTAGAGTTCTTGAAGACAACAATGACACACTGGCGCACGTCTCTGCAGGTCAACATGAACAATACATCAATTAAAACCGACGAGATACCCATACGTCGTGGAATTTTTCAAGGAGACTCTTTGAGTCCACTATGGTTCTGTTTAGCTATGAACCCATTGTCCTCAATGCACAAAGAAAACAGCCGTATCGTCGGCAAAAGAAACTATTACTGCACTAGACGGCAAGTGAAAAAGGTCATTGATGTATGTACAGAACAATATAGGGCCTAAAACAGTCCCCTGGGGAACATCATATTGCACATACAAGGAGACATGGCCAAAGACGACCTGGAGTAACAATGCGATCAGAATTACACAACATTAACTTTGTCTAGATTTCATTACTTTTTAGAGATAAGCAAGCAGCTCCATCCAGTTTTGGATAGTTTTTTGCAGAACGGTTTTGGTAGGATTTCAATTATTTTTATGGAAACGTGGGCATATTGATTTATTTTATTAGATTTTCTGATGTGACAATTTTTTTTCTTTTTAGGCGTAGTTTTTTTATTATTACAAATCTTTCTTTTCTTCTTTCCGGTTCTGATTCTTGTACATTAACAACAGTTTTTCGAATTGCCCATTCGCTATTTCTTTTGTAAACTTGTAAGCATAAGTATAAGTCGATTTTTTTCAGCTGAGAGCAGCTGAGGGTTCTTCATCACATACTTCAGACCTTCGATTTTTGACATCAAATGAAGTGGACCACCAAGTTGAATATTTTTTGTAAAGGCGGTATGTCGATCTCTAATATTTTGATTGGGCTCTTGTGTTTTCTAATCAGGGTCACCATATACTCCAGATCTTCGATTATCCTAGTTTTTATACTTTTCCCATTATGTTACCATTAAACCCTAACTCTGTACCAAATTTCAGCTGTCTGAGTTTATGGGAAGTACTATTTCTATTCTGATGATCATCAGTGAGCGAGTGAGTATCATAAATGCTAAACTCCGCTTTCTCTTAACTTCGGAACTAAATGACCTGCAGATTTGAAATAGTGGATTTTAAGTATGTGATTATAGCTTACTGGATGACGAACATTTCTGCGTTCAGGTCTTATCTAGAGGTTCTCAAATAGGGGCCTGAAGATGCGGCGAAATGGTTCCAGTTAAGAATGGTAAGGCAGTGTTTGTTTCGCACTCGACTTGGCGACTAGTGATTATTCACTCGTATCATATCTAAATTTCCTTCGAATCAATTTCAATTTTCGATTTTGAGCGAAGTGTATTTCAGTGTATATCTAGTAACTAAAAACATACGTATATGTCCGGGTCCGTTCGACCCGAGCGCGACGGAGTTTTGGTGCGCGTACTGGCGGATTATAAAAAAAGCTACGTTATAGCGATTGAAACTCAAGGTAACATAACATTAAGATTTCCATCTACGAGCAATAAAATTGTCAAGTATCTTTCACCGTTCTCCTAACCAACGATTTCTTCTATAATCTACTATTTGGAAAGTTTCACGAATACATGATCTCTATGCATATTAATAGGTAACAGACAGATTATATATCGTAATTATCGCATAAACAGCTGCATTCAGTGGAAATTATCGGTTGTAGAAATGTCAAGATATAAAATATACGAGATAATAAACAGCGTGTACCGATCGTAAAAGGCAGATGATATGCGATTTAAATACACTTTCGTTTTTGTGGAGAAACGTTATGGGTTGGGTAAAATTTGAAATTCTAGTGCCGTTTGGATAGGATTGCGTCTTGAGTGTTAAGGGAGAAATCCGAGTATTAGCATATCTAAAAAGTAAGTGTACTAAAGTTTTGTGTTTGTTTTTATTCGAACAAATTTCGAAGGATTGTTAGAATTGATCCTTTTTGAGATATTTCAATTGAGAAAAGAAAAAATTAAGGTTTAATTCAAGAAAGAAACAAATAAAAGAAAATAAGACACTCTTTCCGCATGTAGTAAAAAAAGTGAATTTGGTTTTCTCACTGAGTAGGTGTTTTTTCCCACCTCAGTAGCTTGTATTACCCCCTCTTGCCCTGATACTAGCCTCAATCCGTCTAGGCACGTTTTGGGTTAGGTTTTCGACCTTCTCTGGGGTGATATTCTGCCACTGTTCTGTGCCGGCTTGGATGAGCTTTTGTGGGGTTCTTGGATTATCCTGGCGCAATCTAATTTTCCTTTTGGGATTATCTAATTTTCAATAGAATTTAGGAGAGCAAGCTCACCAGTCCAAAATAGCGATTCCCTCTGTTTCAAGATGATGTCGCGCGAGGTTACTGGTATGCGGAGGATCATTATCTTGCATAAAAATGAAATTCTCTCCGTGGGCACCTCGCTGGAATCTCACTATGGGTTTCAGCTCGAGGTCCACGTAATTTCTAGCCGTAACACTCGCAGCAAACGAAATAAAATCCGTTTTGCCTCCCAGCATAATTCCACCCCAAAACATCACACTACCCCCTTGGTATTTCGGAATTTCTTCTCTTGCTGCTCAGAGTCTAGCTTGTCTTGCACGACCCCTTAAAACCCGAATCCGGCGGTCATCTCATCGAACACCAATTCTGGTTTAATCCGAAAAAAAAAACATTTCGCCAATTCTCAATATTCCAATTTTGGTGCTCGATACACCAATTAAGTCTGTAAATTTTTGTTGTCTGGTCAGCTATGGAACTCATGAGGGCTTTCTACTTTATAAACCCCTTGGACGAAGTCTTTGACGATCGTTTCGACTGATACACTGATGCCTGTCGCTTCCAGAAATTGCTTTTGGAGTATGGGGTGCGACGCACTAGGGATTCTTCTTGCAATTTGGCACAAAGAGCGGTCTTGTTCTTCAGAAGTGATCTTCCTACGACTTTTTCTAGGCCTATTTTGCAGAGATTGTAGCTCCATTAATCGGGAGTAGGTTTTTGAAATCACCCCCTGAGATACCCCCTTCGTGACCGCTATATCCCTTTGTGACACCCCTTCTTCAACGAAGGCAATTATTCGACTCCTCTTCACATCGGATAATCCAACGTAAGGCATCTTCAAATATGATTATAGGCTTTTTTAAATTATGAAATTCACAGTTTTACATCTCACTGACTACTGAGTACAATATCCCGAACATGTGGTGATAATTCAACATTTCTTATCATACTATCCAGTTCTTTTTACAACAAAAAACTTCATCAAATCGGGGGAATGCGAGGGATGATTCAGGACACCCCATGTAAACGTTACTTTGTAACGTTGATCTGGCGTGCAGCAGGTGGACCCCTTTTGTCAGCATGCCATTTTCTCTTGTTCTGAATCGTCCTCCTCGATTTTTTTGGAATTTCACCATATCTGACAGATTTTATGGTCAACTATTTAAATTATGCCGTGATAATCATAAAACACGGATGATTTTCTTGACTGGAATTGGAATTTTCAGCATCGGCGGAGGATAAAGTGGTGTGAAGCCATTGTTCAGACTGTTTTTGGTTTCAGACATGAAGTGTTTTGCCCAAGTTTCATCTTCAGTAACGACTGAATGGAGAAATTCATCTTCAAGGAGTTTGCAGCGCCACAAAAACTCTTGCCGGGCCTCCACCCCGTTCAACTTGTGTTGGTCTATCACTTGTTTCGAACCAGATAACGGATAACGCGGGTATTTCGCACGTGGTGGGAGACTGGATTGTCGTTATTCAAGAAACGGGTAGTTGTGTCGACAGTTTGTTTGTTTGTTTTTCCATTAACGCGCTCTATTTCTGCCTTTCGGCTAATGACACGCCGAGGAATTCTGTCACCTCACTAACCCGGAAATTTTGCCGAACCCCTCTCGTGTCGAGGACAGGGATCTTTAATGTCCAACACATCTCTGTAAGACAAGACCGACAGCTTTACATCTCCTCCGAAAGATGGACACTCAAGCGATTCCCAGAATCCGAAAAATCGCACCGACTTTGTGAGGATTGAACTAAGATAACTGTGCGCAGCGGACGAACATCATATCATCTACGCCAGCGAGCGTAACATGTAACCATCTACTATTATAATGCACCTGATTTAGTAGCGGAAAAATATATTTTCGTATAATCGATTTATTAAGACGAAAACAATAGTTCTGTTTTATTTTATCCCATATTTTCACCTTTTCCACTTGATAGTAGAAGAGATAGAATTTGGGGTGGAACAAAACAGGACTATTGATTTCATTCTCACTTCTGGTACACATTGCTTTGCGATCCATAGTCTATACACATGTTCTTCTTCCTATACTGAGCGATGAGCTCAATTCCCTCTGGTAACTCTGCGACAGTTCTCAAAGTGTCAACGTACTGAACTCGAACCGGTCTCGTTGTAAAAGTGAGATGTCCGGCTACACTTTCGTGTAGGCAACGTGATGGCAATAAAATCTCTCCGGTCGTGAGTGCCTCAGTAAACTTACTTTCTGGATATGCCTCGTATACATTGCGAACTTTAAATGGATTGAATTCAATTAGCAAACAACGATATTTCCTAAGGGGGTTTTGCTTCAAATGCAGTTTTTGAAAATTCGTGTTAAACCACAACTCTTCCGGAACAATCCGACATGGAGTTTTTTTTCAATAACCGCAATATTTCAGACTGGGTGAATTTTCCAGAAAAAAAGAGTGTTCTCCGAAACCACAAATTTTGACGTGCCTCCCCGCGTCTTGTGAACATGATATTTTGAAAAGAGCCAATGTCAGATTGTAGCCACTATTTGACTGAATCTGCTGAAAAAAACAGGATGGCGACAGCTGCAGACGTCACCCAGATTTTGCACCATTTGTGTAGAAAAAACAAACTTTTTAGTAGAGAGAGTTTTCGGAAAGCATCACGCGCCGGACCAAGTAACCTCGCAACTTTGTGAGAGAGTTGGACAATCTTGAACTGGGGAATATTTCAAAGAGACACAGATGAAGAAGAAGAGCTAGCCTAATATCAGGTTATCTTATCGTAAGTAATACCACAAGAGCTCAGATTTGGCCGAATATTTTTCTATGCTCGTTTTCGAATACTTACGTGCAGGCAATTCAACGAGATCTGGGCGATAGTCGAGCAGGTCGAGTTGAATTACCGAAAAGTAAGTATGAAAAACGAGCTCAGAAAAATATCCTGCCAAATCTGAGCCCGAGTGGTATTTGCTGAGAAAATTCCGCGAATGACAAAACGTACAAAATGAACTTTATTGAGAAATGCACACAAACTCAACGAGAAAATCATAAAGCATTCATTACAAACATGTTTAGTTATTATTGGAATGAGCAGTTATTGAAAATGCAATTACTATATACAATTTTTCACTCCGGGTCGATTCTATATGGGACGATGCCTGGGGAATTATGGAAGATCCAGCATTCGCAGAAATTTTTCGAAGATTTGAAACAAGATTCAAATGATGCTCATTGTTCAGTTGCAGGTAGGGCTTAATAGAGCTTGCTATATATATATATATATATATATATATATATATATATATATATATATATATATATATATATATATATATATATATATATATATATATATATATATATACAGTGTGTTCCAACGAAAATTTGACCCCCTATAACTCCGAAATGAGTAACATTAGCGAAAAACACCAAGACACGTCGATTTTTGTTTCGAGGGGGAGCATTTTTCGAAATAATTCGAAACTTCTCAGATCAACCCCCTACCCCCAGCAACCCTAACTTTGAAATTCATCATAGGGAATAAGGGTCGAGTGGCACCTTACTGAAAAGGTCTGTCAATTCTCCACCTTGATTTGTCATTTTTAGAATTTTAAATTAACATACAGGGTGTCCCAACCAAGGGTGAAGTTGAATTCCTGGAAATCCCAAATACTAAATGAAATAGATTTATTTTGGCATAATGCAAGCGCAGGTTTATGCTCGGTCTAGAAAAACGACCTACACTTGTGAATTTGGAGTTGGTGCAATCAACCCCTATTTCCAGCATCCCCAACTCAAAAATCATTCGATCGATAATAGGTCAAGTGGCACCTCGTTGGAAAGGTACTGCAATTTTCTCTTCGAATTTGGTATTTTCGAAATTCAGAATCATCATACAGGGTGTCCCGAAGCAGGAACATTGAAAATCCAAATAACTTTTTGAAACTGGTTCATTTCGGTATACGAGAACATGTTTGATCCGAGAATAGGACTTTCTTGTGTGGTTATAGAATTTTGCAATCAACCCCTTCCATTCAGCATCCCCAACTTGAAAATCATACAAATAATTCAAGTGGCATATCTTCAGAAAGGTTTTTGAATTCCAGAATGATTAAAGCATTTCATTCAGTTCGGCTCTCCATACAGGATGTCACTTTCGAAAAATTCAATATCGTCATTTGAAATTATCAACTAAAATTAATTCGAAACTGTTAAAAGTATTGGGGTACGATGTGTTGAGCATCAATTATGAAGAAATAAAGCTGATTTCTGCATTGAAAATGTTCACATTTTTTCATTTCCATCTGGCGTGCAGTCATCTGTTATTTCTCATTTTGCAATGAAATATTATTATTATTCAGATCAGTTCCTCATTATTGTTGTTGTTCGTCAGTTGAAATTAATCTGAAAATGGTTTATTCCACTGAGGAAAGGGTCGAAATTGTATCGACGTATTTTCGAAATAACAGTTGTGCCAAAGAAACGGCAAGGATATTCGATAGGAACCATCCTGAAAGAGAAAGGGAGTCAGTCACCAGTACGTTAAATATTTGGTTGACAAATTCCTAGCTACGGGTTCGGTGGCAAACAAAAACATGAAGTGGCATGTCCTGTCAGAAATGAGGCAACGGAAGTGGCAGTAGTGGGTCATCTACAAATGGAGAATACTACTTCGATCAGAAAACTATCTCGTCTGACTGGTGTATCAGCTACAACTGTCCATAGAATCGTGAAACATCACAAATTTCACCCCTACAAGGTAAAATTAGTGCATGAAATAAACGAAGATGATCCAGATCGTCGTTTACAGTTTTGTGAAAATCTAAGTGAAAACCTAAACGCTAATCCAAATTTTCTGAATAACATCTGTTTTTCTGATGAAAGCACCTTTATGCTCAGTGGTGAAGTGAATAGACATAATTGTCGATATTGGGACACACAGAATCCTCATTGGTTTAGAGAGGCCCACACGCAAAGGCCTCAGAAGTTGAACGTTTGGGCAGGAATTTTTGGCAATCATCTAGTTGGGCCTTTCTTTATTGAGGGTAATCTGAATGGAAATGGCTACCTACAGTTGTTAGAGGAACACATACATCCTAGATTGACAGAAATTTTACAGAACGATCCAACTCTTTCTGAGGACGAAATGCGTTTTCAACAAGACGGTGCTCCTCCGCATTATGATGTTCGGGTGCGCCAATATTTAGACGAAAATTTCCCAGGAAGGTGGATTGGTAGAAGAGGACCTGTTGAGTGGCCAGCCAGGTCACCAGATTTAAATCCCTAGATTTTTTTTGTGGGGCCATCTAAAATCTAAAGTTTATGCCACAAGACCAAACCTGGAGGAGCTGCGGATGAGGATTATCACAGAATGCCGACTTTTGACTCCTGAAGTTTTCGCTAATGTGAGAAGAGAGTTCGAAAATCGTCTGTATAACTGTATGGAGGTGGGCGGAGGTCATTTTGAACAATTGTTGTAATAATCAAGTTAGTTTTTGTTTTCAATTGAATACAAGTTCAATAAATCTCGTTTTCCTGTTTAGATGAGCATCCAATCAGTTTCTCCATCATCCCTCATCCTGATCCTCACGCCAGAAAACCTCGATTGCCAAACTGAAACCAATGCCTCAGTGATTCAGAAAATAGAAAAATCTTTCTGGAACTTTGCCACTCAGCCTGTAATCACTTGTATGATTTTTTGAGTTGGGGATGCTGAATGGAAGAGATTGATTGCAAAATTCCATATTCACGCAAGAGAGTCTTATTCTCGAATCAAACATAAACATGTTCTCGTATTATACCGAAATGAACCAGTTTCAAAAAGTTATTTGGGTTTTCAGTGTTCCTGCTCCGGGACACCCTGTATGCTGATTCTGAATTTCGAAAATACCAAATTCGAAGAGAAAATTGAAATACCTTTCCAACGAGGTGCCACTTGACCTATTTTCGATCGAATGATTTTTGAGTTGGGGATGCTGGAAATAGGGGTTGATTGCACCAACTCCAAATTCACAAGTGTAGGTCGTTTTTCTAGACCGAGCATAAACCTGCGCTTGCATTATGCCAAAATAAATCGATTTCATTTAGTATTTGGGATTTGCAGGAATTCAACTTTACCCTCGGTTGGGACACCCTGTATGTTAATTTAAAATTCTAAAATGACAAATCAGAATGGAGAATTGACAGACCTTTACAGTAAGGTGCCACTCGACCCTTATTCCCTATGATGAATTTCGAAATTAGTTGCTGGGGTAGGGGTTGATCTGAGAAGTTTCGAATTATTTCGAAAAATGCTCCCCTCGAAACAAAAATCGACGTGTCTTGGTGTTTTCGCTAATGTTACTCATTTCGGAGTTATAGGGGGTCAAATTTTCGTTGGAACACACTGTATGTATATATATATATATATCAGATATATGCACTATCTTAGGGATGGAGACTCCAAAGGATCCGACAGAAATTGGATGCTAGTTTCAAAATCATCCTGGAAAGTACAAACATTCACAACGCAACATTTTCCAAAAGCAATAATGGATGTTTCGAGACCCTTGTATCAATCTCTGGCTTACTCTGAACTGCTAAATGAGTGCCTTAACGGCTCGACTAAGAAAGATGAGTCATTCAAAAACGTGATTTGGTCCAGCATTCCAAAAAAAGTATTTGTACAACTACAACAATCATAGGTCGATGTGTACGAAGCGGTAGGATCGTTCAACGAAGGGTGTTACGTCCACTACATAACGCTTGTGGAGGTCTAGATCTAGGGCAGAATGTTTTGAGAGCTATGAAGAGAAAGGACGAAGGGAGAATGTCCGAGAAGAACCTCGAACAATTTCGTCTGAGGGGTAGGAAGGCGACCACTTAGAAGAGAAAAAGACTCGAAGACGATCTAGCGGAGGGAGAAGTCCCTTCTGGCAGCAACCCCGCCTACTGTGCTAGAATGTATTGAAAACTATTTCTTGTTTTGTTGTAGTGTATAGTGTGTAGTAGAAAGTATTTCTTGTCCCTATCCTAATACCTTATGCCTCACATTCCTTGAATTCCTATTAACAAAACCAGGAAGTAAGCGCGCAGAGAAATTTTTGTTGCATTAACTCGCTGATTTGTCTCCTTTACATATTTTTCTTTGAAGCCTTTAATATGCATGATGCACATCGTAATGGAAATTGGTGAATGTATATATCTGTGCGAGTTTGGACTCAGTAAAAGCAGTCTTTTCCAATTCACTAAGAGATACGATCACAATGTAAATCATCCAACTGTGAAAAAAAATCCCACCTATCAATGAAGGAATGAAAAAATCTCTCTTGCCTTGACATCATTCTAACAAGGAGTAACATGAAGTGTGTGTGATTCCCCTTAATGCGCAGAGTATAAATATATAGAAATAAATACATGCATTGTTCTCCCCTTGGACCAATTTAAAGCAGGTCCTGGCTTAAGGCTCGATGCAATGCCCCATATATTCTGGAACGTTCTTACGAGAAAGTTACGTTTAACAAAGGACTGCACTTTAGCAAATTCAATATCAAGGCAACTCGTGTGGGAAACTTCCTTTGTCCAGAATTAATGTCGTGTAAAAATAAAACTTTCCAGCTAAGAGCTTTACTTAGAGCCACTTTCAGGTTGATACTTTGTATTCCTTAGATGCAAATAACTCACCGAATTCATTATTAATTATACGTAAACACGAAATTATCCACGTGCACGATCTTCATTGTATACTTAGGCATCTCTTCCAAGATATGAGAAAGCATTACCGCCTAGACAATCAAACCAAAAAATCGTTTGTTATACGAACAAACTAAATTTTCATCCCGAATAAATTATCACATCGACATCATAGCATGCAAGTTTGGGAACGTCTTTTCACTTCAAAAGTTTGTAAAAGCTCATGCCGTCTCCTCTCCACTAACAAACAACCTAGTAACGCGGCAACATCGCATTCGTCGCATCGAGTGGTCCGATACACATTATAAAGCATTTTCTGATAAAAACACATGAGATTTCAGAAAATAATTGTTCCATTCATAGCGGATTTCAACAATGTCCTGAAAGGGTGAAAGAATGAAAGTATACAGACCTAGAAACCTTGTTAAACTGAGAATTTGTGGGGAATTTCAAGCAGATTGCATTTTTAGTTTACGAAAAAAAATAATTGAGGAAATTTCATGTCTACACATTAAGTAGCAATATCTCGGAAATGAGTACCTTCAGAAAAAGAAGTTTGATAAATTTCCCATTTCAACTGAAAAATCACCACCTGAAGTAGATTCTCGTACTCAAGATGCACTCTGCAGATTTTTCAAAATGTCTAAATAACTCAAGAATAAAAGGTGTAAGAGACCACCTGATTGGCTATATGGATTTGTTTAAAAAAATAAGAAGAGGCGTGAAAACCCAATTCCCGTGCATAAATAATAACAAAAGGGAATCAAAAGGCACCACCAAAGTGCAACATAGTGTAAAACTGGTGAAAATATAGATTCGGCCTTTATGAATGACCTCTTTCTTCGCTTGTTGAACTTTCATAGACCACTTAAAACTTTTAGACTATGGCTGTATAAGGAATCCCAAATTCGTTGTTCTTAAATTGAAACTTCTAAACCATTTGAGATATGACGAAATTGTTGCTTTTGATGAAACAAAAGCTGAATTTAACTGAAATCGTTTAGAGTTCCTCTGTTTTCAAAATCTTGTTTCTTGGTTATCCCTTATTATGGCACAATGATGAAAAGTGCATCTCATACAATTTTTCACGAGGAATCCAGTGGTGTAACTTTTTGAGAGGTACGTTCTGTAAGTTATAGACTAAACTTGTATATATGGAATTATCTAAAACACTTCGCAAAGGTTTCACAAAAATATATGGGAATACTCGATATATGTTCCGGGTCATCAGGCCATTATCAAGAGAAATATAAAACTGCAAAGCTAAATGAATGACGATAGACCGAAGTCTGTTTGCTCATTACAAATTGGCTGTTTTTTCCTGCGAGCAGACGTGATTTACATCATCTTTGAAATATCTATATTTTTCCTTTATTATCGATGTACATTCTGTTAAAAAAATACTTGAAAGTGGTTATTTAAAAAAGCTTCTTGAAACGATTGTCAAAATGTTTGTAGTTGCTAAGTTGGCACAACTGTGTTTTATACTGATGCGAAAAAGGAAAGAAAACTAACACCATCTCACAAGGCTATCATTGTGAATGAATTTCTGACCGAAAACTCAAGAAATATAATCGAACAACCACCGTATTCACCTGATACGGCTGCTCCCGACTTTTTCTTTCCAAAACTCCAATCACCACTTCGAGGTATCCGTTTTGAATCGAGAGAAGACATAAAAGAGAATTCGAATTGGATTGAAGTCCATTCCGAAATAGCTTCTGAAAATGTATCGATTGGATTATTCGTTGACGTAAATGTGTTAGGGGCATACTTTGAAGGCGATACAATTAATTTGGATGAAAAATAAATATTCTACGTTTCATTGACCAATTCTTGACAGAATGTATAATACTGAGAAGCAGAATGAGTAGTTTTACTCGAAGATATTGGCATTTATTACAGGAGATAGACCGAAGTATGTTTTCTCATTACAAATTCGCTGGGTTTTCCTACGAGCGGGCGTGATTTCCATCATCACTAAAATGCCCATCTTCTATCATTTATAACCTGGACGTATAAGTTCAATCCACAAATTAGGACAACAGCAAAACTAGTCAAAATCATTAAATCCTGAAAAATTCAATAGTTTGGACATATAATAAGCAATCGACGCAGATCCAAGTAACTCCAATGCATTTTACAAGTGAAAATTGAAGGAACAAGACCTCCAGGTCAAAGAAGAATGATACACTGATGTCTGTTGCTTTCAGAAATTGCCTAAGGTCTCTTCTTGCAATTTGGCACAAAGAGCGGTCTTGTTCTTCAGAGGTGATCTTCCTACGACTTCTTCAAGGCTTATTCTACAGAGATTGTAGCTCCATGTATCGGGCGAGGTTTTTGAAATCACCCCCTGTGATACCACCATTGTGACCACTATATAAGAACTGAATCATGTCAAGTACTAACACCTAGAGCAGAAAAGCGTATAGGACAGAGATCGTACACCTTTTGGCTCCACGGATATATTCCCTGTTACCAGACGCACTCAAAAACATCAATAAGTTAATAAATCCGAAAAGATTGAAGTATAAGATGAAAAATTGGATCTTTTCTAGTGGAGGAAGAATATTTTCTGAACTGATAAACAAAACGTGAAAGAACAGATCCGATACACTTAATCTTATACAAATAACTCGATCTCATAAAACCAAATCAGAGATTCCCGATATACCCGATGAAGACTACCCGATATGGACCACCCAATGGAGACTACCGGATGTGGACCACCCAATGCAGAATGCCCGCTGAATGAGGAAAACCTAATGAGGACTACCTAAATGAAGAAAACCTAATGAGGACTACCTACATGAGGAAAACCTAATGATGACTACCCGATGAGCACTACTTGATGGAGAAAACCCGATGAAGACTATACGTATAGACGATAAAGACTATTTGGTAAGGATGGGAAAGTGGATCAAGTCTGTTTGGAATTTTATATTATTTTTTTGCTGAGGTGAAGAAAAGAACATATTATTCAGAAACTCTCACGTACGGACAACATTGTTGTCTCTGTGATTATTGTTTGTTCAGTAAATTGTAAATTATTTATATGGAACTGAAAAAACTATATTATATCCCTCTGAGACATCCCTTCTTCAACGAGAGCAATTATTCGACCCCTCTGCACATTGGACAAACCAACGTAAGGCATTTTCAATTATGATTATAGACTTTTTCAAATTTAGAAATTCAAGTTTCAAAGCTCAGTGACCGCTGAGTATTATATCCCAAACATGTAGTGATAATTCAACATTTCTTATCATACTATACAGTTTTTTTACAACAAAAAACTTAATTCTTCACAAGTAGTTAAAGATCCATGCTTAAAAACAATCAATAATGTGAAATACCGAGTGATTCCATATAAATCTGGTTGCGTGTACTCCATCATACATGTGGAATGCAGAAGAATACCTTCCCCTTTTTGAACGAATGAAACAGAATAAATATATATACCTCCCCGACTATCGACACTCAAAATGGACGCAAATGCAAACACACGCGATAAAAAGATGAAGAAGAGCGAAAATGAAACGTTATCGTTAATTAATCATTAACCCCCGTATAAACTCACCTTCAATGCCAGAGCGGCCTCTTCGTGCGTGGCGTTCCTCAGGTTGACGCCGTTGACGCTCAGGATCTGATCGCCTCGCCTGAGTTCACCGCAGAGATCGGCCGGGCCGCCGGCCAGGATGAAGGATATGAAGATGCCCTCGCCGTCTTCGCCGCCGACGATGTTGAAACCGAGACCGGAACCGCCTTTGTGGAGGACCACGGTGCGCACATCTCTGAAACGAAAGAGTCAAAGGTTAATTGGGGGTGGTCCAAGGTTGTATGTTTGATGTTATGCATGCGGCGTGTTCGCGCATCAGCGATCAAAGTGCTAATTTTCATCGTCGGAACGAACGGGAATCCGCAGAGAGGACTCAACCCTCCGTCGTAGATGCCGACTCCTTCACTTTTTATTCATCATGTGTGCGGCTAAATTCAATCATTTTGTAATTTCTAGAGGGAAAATATACCCAGGAATATTCGTGACAACACTTCTAACAGGGAACATATTATCAGAAATAACTGAGCATTTCCGGATGACCGTGACCATTACCTATGAAGGCGCAAGCCGGTTCAAGTAACACACGATTCTTCTACGAGGTATACATTAGGGTGGGTCACTCTAGTATGGAGAAAAAAAAATGTTTTTCTTTTGACTTTCATGTTTGTTATGGGTATTGCAATGTCAGACGCAAGAAGCTGAACATATTTGTCCTATTTCTGTGAAGGTTATAGAATCTATAGGTTGCCATTCTAGCTGCTTCTCTAATCACCAGGTGTAGAGGTTCAAGGCTCTGTACCAGTTTCATGTCTGCAGTACAGCTGAATGCTCTAGTAATAAGCTTGCAAGCCGTTCTTTGCAATTCAGAGAGCTTGAAGTGGGATTGCTTTTTAACACTACACCCCCACCAAGCAATACAGATAAGCCACAAGTTGCTTTGGAGGAAGTTCTCATTTAATTCTACAGGTCATTTGACAGGAATTTCTAGCCTTGTCTATTATGTTTTCAGGTGCTAGTTCTTCCGCAACTAGAATGAATACTTCACTCAGGATGAGAAGGGATACGAATATCTTCATTCTTCAAAACTCAAGAGTTTTATGGGGGATCGCTGAAGTAGCATCCTGAAGTATGTCAGAGACGTAGTCGTCAACTCTGCCAGTCAGAATCACTATATCGTTAGCGTACGCTTGTACATAAACCAGTAGGCCGATTATTGCTAGTAGGTCATCAACCAGTAGGACCACAACAAAGGAGACAGTCTCCTTTTTGAGGACAGCCCCTGCCTGCCATAAAACTACTCGACCTTTCAGTGAAATGTTAATCACTCTGGCATTTAGCATGTTGCTACTCCATTCCGCAATAATATTTGATACTCTTCTAGCTCTCGCAGCCCCACATAATGAAGTAGTGGGGGAGGCCACATTAAATGCACCCTCTATGTATGTGACTGCAGCTGCAGTCTCCTTGCGGTCCTAAAACTGAGTTGTCTTTCCGAGTAGATTGTTGGGTGCCAGATCAATTGATTTACTTTTCTGAAAGGCGTATTGATGCTTTAGGCTTTAGCGATAACAACTCATTCCTGATGAATCCATCTAACAGGGTTTTTAAAACGAAAGACATGAGACTTATCGGTCTGAACTATTCTTATGGATGTATACAACCCTAACCTTCCGATAGTAACATTCCAAGCCAGACTCGACTGGAAGAATCTGATGAGGTGTGGAGGGAAGATGTGCAACACCCGTTATAGCAAGGCAAACATGATGCCATCCTGCCCAGGAGCCTTAAATGGCTTTAAAGGAGCGGATCGCCCACCTAATAATACCGGGCTAAATGATAGTTCTTGCGATTTCATTTCTTCAGTATTCGACCTTAAAGTAGAACAACAATTGTCCCATGTGCCGGTATTTTTGACTCGGTTGAAAATTTTCTGAACTCCTCTTCTACGCTTTTTCGAGGGCAGGATTCCACCATGAAGTTAACAGTACTAATACCTTAGCATATTTATCGGTTGGAAAGAAACTTATTCAGTCAATTTTATATTCAAAGCAGAGAGTTATTGAGAAGTTTGTTGTGAGTTATTTGAATTAATAAACTGTGATTTTATATTTTACCATCATAAACTGCAAACTTCAGTTCAACTGTTCGTTAAGGTCACGAGTCGTTACTGCTATTCAATGTGATAACAATTCTGAATTTTCAGAATAACAAATTAATATGTATGACTTATTTGCTTATGTAAATGTTTACTACAATCTCAATTAGTCTCATTGTATAATATACATATGCATCATTCAAAAATTCACATGATAGAACAAAGGATGTCTTTTTCAATGTCACCTCAATACAAACATGGTAACTGCGTTCACGGAACTTCGAAAGTCAGTCAATATTTTGATACAGTGCACGGTAGGTTGAATCCATACTAGCAAGCTTTCCTTTCTCACTGAATAGTATGAGAGATAATATCTCTCAATTCATAATTCGATAAACAATATCAACAATAAAATTGAAATGCATTATAATTGTAGAATGTGATTGCCAAAGCGAAAGTATTGGGTAACTTCGATGACTAATTGAAACGTTTTGTATTCTTCACATCATACACGAATAATATGGAAATGTATAATAATGAATTGTTAATTCCACTTGTGACTGCCGAAGTTGATTTAAATATTCGTCAACTACAATGCGCATTTAAAATCGGGGATACTTAGAGAATGAGTGATATATGACAAATTTGTACGAGGGTGAATTGCTAAGTCGGGTAAATATGAAAGAAGAACTGACTTTTCTCTGTTTCTATTTCTTTAAAACCCTTGGAAGGGAATATACAGGCTGCCCGCGCTAAAGACCCATGATAAGTATCCGGGGAACGTGTGAATCTATTCCAGTTTTTCACACTAATACTACAATAGTCTTGGGGTGATAGTCTTCTCTATTTTTCAGTGGCTCAGGGGGTTGATACTTCAGGCAAGTATTGTACCCTAAAAGAAGTCCCCCTTGAAACAAAAATTGACCTGTTTCTGCGTTTTGATCAGAAATGAATATCTTGGTAGATATAGCCTCTGTTTAGTTTTCGTTGAAGCACCCTGTATGTATATGTATATATATATATATATATATATATATATATATATATATATATATATATATATATATATATATATATATATATATATATATATATATATATATATATATATAATATAGTTATAAAAGTTAATTAATATATCAATGAGAAAATGGTGCAAAGTTCCCCACACTCTTTCAATAATGTATAAATATTTTTTATTGTTTTTATCTAAACTCTTTTAAAATTATTTTGCACTTATCATTTCAGTGTGCTATAATATCATGTTTACTTTTTTTCTTCTAATATTTAAAGTAAACATAAGGTCGTGCACATGCGACAGACTATAACGAGAACGAGAACAAGAGCGGCACGAGAACGAAACATAACTACAGCACGAGTACAAAGCCAGCAACACAGACAGACACAGCAGCGCGTGGCCGGGTATGCTAGTGTATATGTATATATATATATATATATATATATATATATATATATATATATATATATATATATATATATATATATATATATATAAAATTGTTTAGCTTCAGTGACCAATAGTAAAGTTGGAGAACTAAATAGAGGAGACCTATTTTCCCAATGAATTTTCTCGAAAATAGAGGAATGGAGATGAGTGGATAACTTTTCTCTATTTGGAATATTTCCAATTCCAAAACATCGAAAATGGGACACCCTGTACATCGAAACATAGAGTATAAATCTGGCATAAAGTCCGAAAAAAATCTTCAATATGTCACAAAAGGAAATAATCCTTTCGGATAAACGAAAATCGCGGTAAAATACCGACTGAAGTGAAATCATTCGTAGGACTATAATATCCGAGCAAACTATTGAAGTGAAACCATTCGTAGGACTGTATTATCCAAGAAACCTTCAAGTTTATAGGTCAAGTTCACAAATTCAAACCGACAGATTTACAAATACATTAATTGACAAAAACTAAATATTCTAGGTAATCTAGGTTATAAATTTAGGAAACAATATGAAACTTACCACATCCCAAGCGAAGCAGAACGCCATGTTTTTTTTCACGAATTATCCGCAGAATCTAGTCGGAAATACTGTATTTTCATTTCGGTTCTGATAAGCACGCGAACAGTCCTTAATTAATTATTCCCTCAGTCGTAAAACATGCAGAAGCGTAGACGTAATTCCATTAAATTATCTTGATATGCCAGTTTTTTTCACGAAAATCCACGGTTGACATTAAGGAAGAAACAATTCACCACAGAAATTACAAATTTCGTACTGATGTAGCAAGGAATATAGATATGGCGGAGAAGCATAGAAACTTGAAGTACTTGAAGTTAGTCACAGGAATTGTTACTTGAAGTTAGTCACAGGAATTGTAACTATTACTTGGTCTAAAGGTGTGACCACACCACTAGGATTAACTTCTCAAAAAATATGAACAAATAACAAAACGAAACGGTGGTAAATGAATGTTGAATATTTCCCTACTAGAACAATTATTATAAAATGAACTCAATTTTACCCAACATATTACTAATAATGATATTCAACAATAGACAGAATTATCAAAATAAATACGTACAAGTACAGATCCGCAAAAGCTCCGTTACGGAGCTACAGGGTGTTGAAATTTCCGGAAAAAATTGTTTTTTTTCTTCAAGACTCCTGCAGTTTATGAGATATTCAGCCCAAATTTGGAATGCAAGCTATTTCTCACAGCCTCCATCATTACACGTCCTAAATTTTAACTAGAATCTACAAGGTGTTTTCTCTACCGAAGCCATGTCTTCGTTTGCCCTTTCAAACTATTTTGCAGTATGCCACTGATCAGCGTATAACCAGTTTTCGTTATCTTCTTTCAATTTAGAAACTTTTTTGACGATTGTAATTTTTCGTATCTCCGACTGTATGCATTGAAAGCACTTCTAATTAAAAAATTACTAGTAGGCTTTGATTTTCTTCATTTATTCATTTATTTCGACAGTTGCTAAAGTTGAACCAGTGTCTGCTCGAATTGCTTATTAAATTAACGATTAGTTTTAAAAGACTTTTTGAAGTTATTGCTGTAAGAAAAAATGGCTAATTTTACTAACGCCGAATTGGCTGATATCCATTACATGTACTGTCTGGCTGACAGTACAGAAGCTAGGCGATTATAACAGATGCGCTTTCCGAATCGAGTAACACCACACAGGTGAACATTTTCAAATATCCACAGAAGGTTGAGGGAAACTGGTACTTTTACTGCAAACAATCAGTTGAAAGGTGCAACTCAAACTATGAGAACTCCAGATATTGAGGAAGCAGTTTTGAATCATATTGATTTGAATCCTCATGTGAGTACGAGAGAAATTGGAAATCAGTTGAATATTTCACATGTTCTAGTTTGGAGGATTCTCCACGACTTTTTTTGTACCCGTTTCATATTCAACGCGTAAAAAAAACTCTTCTTTCTAGAGATTTTCCTTCAAGACTGAAATTCTGCTGATGGTTCTTAGATAAAATTAGAGAAAATGTTCATTTTGATAGTGAAATAATGTTCACAGACGAAGCTAACGTTTCGAGAACTGCTATCACAAATTTTCACAATGATCATTATTGGGCTGAGGAAAACCCCCATTTGATTGAAGAATCTCATCATCAAGAACAATTCTCACTAAATGACTGGGTCGGAATAATTGGAAATTATTTCCATTTTTTTCGCTTAACAGACTAAACGGTCCCGCTTATCGGCACTTTCTTGAGTAGGAGTTATCTTTATTGCTGGGGGATGGTGAGAAACATACTGCGGTTCATGCATGACGGGGCACCAGCACATTTAAGTGGAGATGCTAGGGAGTTCTTGAATAATACATTCAACAACCGATGGATAGGTCGGGATGGGTCAGAACCATGGCCTCCTTGGTCCCTAGACTTAAATATTTTATGGGGATATCTCAAAAGTTTAGTTTATACCACCGCAGTGAACACTGTAGAAGAATTGAGAAGTAGTTGAGTCTCAGAAGACGAGCTATCAAAATAGAAGCAAATTTTTGGCATACCTATCCAGTATTTCTATTATTTTTCTTTATTTAGCGAATAACATACAATTCAAATTCAATAATTTTTCACTCGGAAACGGTTGGAGATACGAAAAAATTACAGGTGTCAAAAAAGTTTCTAAATTGAACGAAGATGACGAAAATTGATTGTACGCTGATCAGTGGCGTACTGTAAAAATTTTGGAAGGGCAAAAGGAGACATTGCCTCGGTAAAAAAACACCTTGTGAATTTCAGTTGAAATTTAGGACGTACAATGATGCCTGCTGTAAAAATCTAACCTATGATTATATGAGCTTTTTTCTTAAAATTGCACGTAGATTTACCCCTCAAGTTGTGACATACTTTCATGTAACACCCTGTGTATAACTTGCTCGACAAAGTTTCTCAAAAATTTGAATTTTTCAGAAATTACAATCTTCGCAGAAGATAAATATATATATATATATATATATATATATATATATATATATATATATATATATATATATATATATATATATATCAAATATACAGGCAACTTGTAGTAGAGATTTCAATACCAAAATCTATTGTTTTGTCAATTTAAATTTATGAATAATGGAGACACCAAGCAGTTGGGAGTTTATTTTGAAAATTTCATCACCTATAAGAAATATTTTTTTCAATTTTAGCATGTTGACAGTTTCTGAGATATTGTCAAAAAAGCAAATACATTCTTTTCATCTTCAATTATTCACAATTTTAGCAATTTTTTCTGTGCTCATAAACACTTCCGGCATCCAATCCAATGAACTGTCACACATATTTTTAACAGCAACTTTTTCACCATTTTCAACTTGTCGAAAGACTAATCTGACAATCTATATCCGGCTAGTTAACTTATAAATTGAAATTTTATACCAAATTTCGAGATTATTACAATCCTCCCACCCGATAAACAAAACACAAACAGATACACTCATGAACTCCGTAGGAGTCACATGTCAGCTAAATAAAATCTAACCTACTTGACCTCGCTTATTCCAGGTTATTTCCAATATCTTATTACACTTCGAAAATACCAAATAAATATTGAATTTGTTACAAATAATCGAACATTTTACCTTTTGCTCCTGCTCTTCTTAAACCTCCTGCTCAATCTAGCGAACGTCGCTCTCAAAGGAAACGATCTAGGCGGCTTATTCTTCGTCATCATCAGACGTCACTCGCAAACAAACGAGAATTACACAACACTCTCGATTTCGGGGCGTTTTGATAACGTACTAGCAATGGTCACTTGATAGGAATATCGAAAATATTCATCGTTGACCAGGTGTTATCCAGACTGATAAGGAACTTTGCGTTGCTGAAAAAGAAACGTGCGTTGCCATTGTCGAGGAAATTTCGTGAGTCACGGTCTCGAACCGCGTGACGTATTGGAATAATAAACAGTGAGCAGTGCGGGTTAATTTGTTTACGACGTAACTAGACGATATTCCAACGGAATCGTCTGAAATTAGGTAAAGGTGAGTCGAGCGATTACTGTTAATAAGATACACGGAAATAAATAACCTCGTTAGATTCATTACGGAGGTACACACATTATGCATATGACATGCTGCTCGAAACAGCTTGGAAAATACCTCGTTAGTGATGAACAACACATCATACAGAAACTTAATTTTGAAACTTGAAGTATCTTACTCATCAAATACAGGCTGTTTCCTCACTTCTGTTTGAAAGCTTGTATTCCTTGAGCTGAATGCTTTGCTGGAATACTGTTAGTCCAGCGATTTCAACTTGTTGCCACTTCTTAAGCTGGGTTTAAAACCTCGGCACTCACTAGAGCATCAAAATCATCCTCGTCCTCTGTTCACTCGACGCGCATTTCCTTACTTGGAAGAGTGAGCCACAGGACCGACGAGGCAGTTGTCAGTCTCGTTCGGGAGTTCAACGTGGTTACACCTTCAGTTGCTCGTTCAAATGACGCGAGGGAAGACGGTGAGTTTCGTTTGAAGCGCGACTGAAAACCGACTGGACCCGGAGTTCCCTCGAGGAGAGGGAACTCACGGAAAGGGGGACTGCCTACATAGTGCGAGGTACCGTTAGCGAGGTGGGTGCGCGAGTGGATGCGCTTCGTCTAAACCCAGCTTAAGAACTGAAAGAGTATAGTTTTTCGAAATATAAATAAATAAATATTGAGTTTATTATGCAAAGTTGAACAAAATTGCACAATAGGAGCTATGTTCTGCAAACAGATCTTCAACATAAGCCTTACTAACCTAAAAAAAGATTCCGTTATATATAAATTCTACGTTATACAATAATTTATCGAACAATATTTTGTGTACAGCCTTTTTGAATTTCAACTCACTCAACTTCAGTTCGTTCAGATAATCATTCAGAAAAGAAGGGGCAAGATATAAAAAACTACCCCTGAACCTAGACGTTTTGTGTTGAGGAATATGAAATTTATCCACTTCACATTAAAATTGACAGTATGAATATCTGACCTCCTTTTGATGAGTTCATAGAAATAGTCTGGGCATCTGCTGTGCAATAGTCTGCCTATGTCCTTAAAAAAAGGTGTTACGACTGCCAAAAGGAACCCAACAAACAAATCGGACCACACAGTTCTGGATTTTTTGCAATTTCCTCTTATTTTCATCTGTCAAAAAAAAGTAATACATAGAGCTATGATATCTGAAGTGAGGGTAAACCAAAGCTTTTGCTTCAAAGATCCGACTTTGTGTCCAGGTCCAGTGCATGTTTATATTGAATTAGCATTTTGAGCTTATAATAAGACTTTTTATAAATGTAATTTACATGTTGCTCAAAGTTCAACTTACGATATAGGATAATTTCTAAGTTCTTTACACTTTCCTCCCAAGGCACTCTGATGTTATTTATGGAGATGTTATCAATCTGTGACGTATCAACTTGGGAGAGCTTGGAGGAAATAATCAAGGCAGAAGACTTGTTTGGGTTGATCATCAAGCCATTTTCACTACACCAAGATGATATACTGCTTGCAGCAGAGTTTAGAACTCTTGCTGCGTCATCGATTTTCGATCCTTCGGCATGAACATAAACCTGAAGATCATCAGCATACATTCAGTATTCAAAGCATAGGTGAGTGATGGCACTTGGTACATCCAAAGTATAAATGAGGACGAGAATCGGTCCAAGTATACCGCCTTGTGGGACTCCGCGTTGTATTTCTTTCATTCCTGAACATATACCACCCACTCTACAACTCTGATAACGATTGATCAAGTATAACGCGAACCACTCACAGCTGACGTTATCCAAACCAATGTATCTGTTTGGCCAACAAGAGCAATGAACCCACAAGATCAAATGCTTTTTTATGATCCAAGAACAGCATCGGCGTCATCATCCCCTTATCTGAAGCAGAACTCATTTAGAACTCTAAGTAGTGTTGTTTGAGTTCCATAACCAGATTGAAAACTCGGCAACATATTCAATTCGTGAGACATTGGGAATAGGTGTGACCAATGAGTGCTTCCACATCTGTGGCATTATACTGCTACCAAGAGAAAGATTAATTATACTACAAACTTCACTAACACAATAAGGCAAAACAAGCTTCAGCATCTTAAGGCTTATACCGTGGGCTCAATTAGCATTTGTTTTAATTGATTTGACTTTCTTTGAGATAGCCTCATCGTCAACTTCGGCAAATGAAAAGGAAATATTCGAGTTGAATCGGTTCTCATTGAAATGGTCGATCAAATTCTCACTCACATCATATCTATCGCATTGAAAACACATAATGTAACTATAGACCTATTGTTCTTAGAGCTCATATAAATGACCATTTTTCAACCATACTTATTATATGCATTGCAAAAGAACCACACGAAAGAACAAGTTGTAATATCACGAATACATTGATTTTGTAAAACTGTTTCGAATGGTTCACTGGGGAAACTATTAAAATATAGTAAAAGTTCCTTATTCGAGCTTCCTACCTTTCCTACAATTTACTATATTCGCGGCTAAGGATTTCTTTATTCGCGGATCTAAGGGTAGATACATAAACACCTCAAAAAAGTCTAGGGAACACTTCTGAATATCGATATATCGTATCCCGAACGATCAATATGGATGATTTTTTTTAAGAAATGAACACCTGCATCAATTTCTCACCAAATTATGTAGAGATCCGCAACAGATTTCGTTTTTTAATAAAAAACTAAAAATGCAGCAGATGCGACGCTGCTTTTCAATCATTTCATGCATTCAGTGTTTGAAATCAGTTAGTTGGCACTCTGTTTCTGTTGTAAGCACAAATAAAAGATTCAAGTTTTGTGATTCGACCATGAAAAGACGACATTTGACTAGAGAAGAGATGTTACGAGCCGTTGGCATGCTCCAAGCTGGGAGCTCACAACGGGAAGTATCCAGAGTTCTGGGAAGTAGCCCAAGTGTCATAAACCGTTTATGGTCGCGTTACAATGAAACAGGTAGCGTAAAAGAACGCCATACAGGTCGTTTCAGGATTACTACAGTCGCCCAAGACTGATTTTTGGTTTTACAAGCCAGAAGAGATCGTACTACCACAGCATCACAATTAGCTCAAGAGCTATCACGAGTTCATAATGTACAAATTTCCGACCAAATTGTGAGAAATCGCCTGCACGAAGGTCAACTCCACTCCAGACGTCCCTCAAGAGTTCCACACCTGACTTATGGAAATCGCGTTGCTCGTTTAGCTTGGTGCCAAGAACACGTAAACTGGGATCAAGAGAGGTGGGCCACAGTTCTCTTCAGTGATGAATCTAGATTTAGTTAAAACCGTCTCCAGCATGCTCGAGAAGTTGTTAGACAGGGAGGCGGATCAGTGATGTTTTGGGGAGGTATACGTCTTGGTGGAAGAACTGACCTCGTTTTCATACAGACAACCTCACGGGAAATTCTTACGCAAATGAGATAGTTTTACCTGTAGTGGTACCGTATCTCCAAACAATGGGTCAAATTCCACTCTTCCAACAAGATAATGCCCCTCCTCATCGTGCAAGAGTTGTCTTGAACGTTCTTGAAGAGAATGATATCGATCTTCTACCGTGGCCTTCCTGCTCCCCAGATCTGAATCCCATCGAGCATGTGTGGGACACCCTAAAAAGAAATCTCCTGCGTCAAAACGTCGTCCATCATGAACAAGAGCTTCGATTAGCAGTTGAGGGGGCTTGGAATGACTTAGGCCAAAATGCAATAGACAATTTAATATTGAGCATTCCGCGACGATGCCAAAGTGTCATTAATAACAGAGGTGGATCTTCTGGGTACTGAAAAATATAAGTGCTTCCATATTGTTTCGAAAATATTACTTCAGGATTTTTTTATGTTTTACCAAATTTCGTCAATTTCAAATTTCAATTTTTTTTATAATAGGTGCTTTGGAGAACTTGAATGTTATTTTGTTTTCTTGAGAAAACATTGTATACAATACATCCTAACAAAACCGGAAGATTTCTATAAATTCGAATCATCAAATTCATATTTTAAAGATATTGGTAAGTGTTCCTAGACTTTTTGAGGTGTTTATGTATTAATAAATAAGATTCGCCATTCTTCGTTAACGCGTCATCAAGAGGAGTGATAAGAAAGTAAAATAGATCTTATTACTACTATGCCTAAAGAATATGATCTTACAAATTATGAGTACACAATGCTTTTGTAAAATGGAATGAAAAGATCTTGAATAATGAGGCTGACGTGGGAGAAGATGAGAGTGAAATTTCTGATAACGACTGTGAAGATTTGATTATATTACAAATTTTCCACTGCGAAGCTATATATATATATATATATATATATATATATATATATATATATATATATATATATATATATATATATATATATATATATATATATATATATATATATATATATATATAGATAAGAAAAATCAGAGAATTATTTAAAATCCGTAGATCTGCCCGCCACGCAAGCAGCCCTAGGAGCCAACTAAGTAGAATGCCGAGAAACAAAGCGGCAGACTGCAGTTTCATCCTTATTAGGAGCGATACTAATGAGCTCCTAGTAAGGTCTTGAATTCTGGAAGCGAAAGCTTGACTTGATTTCAAGACAAGCCGTGAATCCCTACTCTAGAAAGTTCTAGTCAAATATGAATTTTCGCTCGAAAATAAAAGTTCGCTACAATGTTCACAATTCTGATTTTCCCGACGAAAATGTAAAATCTAACCTAGCTCTTACGGTTACAGAGTTGAAGTATTCAAGACATAGAATTCAGCCTCCCTCTACTTCAAATTGAGGAAGTAAGTTCCCGTTCATTTAAATTGTATCCAAAATATTCAATTTCAATTAATTAAAACTTTCGAAAACTGCCTAATTATATATAATTCATCTTTGTGTTTTATAAGCATACTGCTGCTGCAAATATCCGAGTCCTTGTATCAGTTATTTTTAAGAGAGAAAGTTCGGCCTACGACCAATAATTCACGCCCTAACAATAATGAATTATTTATTAATTATGACATTCGTACCTCTCGCTAATTACCGTAATACCACATAAAATCAAGTGGGCCTACAATCTACGAACGCTAATCCAATGTCTGTTGAAAGTAGTTTGGTAAAGCCAAATTTGGTATGGCACACATACCATTTTCGTTAACTTTAAAATGATTTGATGAAGTCTACTTAGAGGGATAATGGTAACCGAATTGGCAACAAAGCTACGTCTACCATTTGTGTATAGAATAGGGTGGCAAGAATTTGACCTAATTGAAATCACGTGATCTCGAGATAATTTGTGGTGAAACACAAGGCTTTAATTGAATACCATGTCTTGAAGGTATATTACAAATAGGTTTGACTTAATACTAAAGAAATTTTCATCACCTTAAACATCAAAGGTGACACGTACTTATGACATATTAGTCAAGCGTGTCTTGGCCTTCGATAATTCTGGATTGGATAATTTAGAATGATTCAATAAATAGTTGAATGATAATTTGGTTCCAATTCGATCCAAGACCCAGATTTCAGAATTTGGAATGCGTCCATGTCTGCCCAAAGTGAACTTCAGGTTATGTATTTGACTCGTTGTGCAAGGCAGATTTTTGGTCCTCAGGGGTTATCTTGAGGTAGTTCAACTTCAAAAGTTTTCTTCAGTATTCAGTATTTATTGGTGCGAATATACAAAAGTATTTACTCACATCACATCGCAGAAAAATATCACTAAAAAATTACAAACGACCCTGATACCACTTCAAAAGCAAACACAGCGAATAGAGTTCAGGTTGTCAATTCTGAAAAGTTGAGTTTGAAATAATCATTAGTCCTATACAAACATTCTATAATCAAAAATTTCTTCATTTTATTTTCGAATGATGCCACAGAAAGTCTACGCAAACAAACAGGTAAAATATTATGCAGGGTGCTTCAACGAAAACTAAACAGAGGCTATATTTACCAAGATATCCATTTCTGATCAAAACGCAGAAACAGGTCAATTTTTGTTACAAGGGGTACATCTTTTGGGGTACAAAACTTGCCTGAAATATTAACCCCCTAAGCGGAGGTTGCAATCCTTGAACATTTTAAATAGGGAAGATGGGTCAAGTGATGACTCAAAAGAAAGGTGATATCTCTGTCTACATCGCCTTGAAAGAATTACCATTTTTAATTGAAAACTGTAAAAGATACAGGGTGAGCAACTGAAAGATAGGGAAGACTATTTTTCTGAGACTATTCAAGTTTCAGTGAGGTAAAATGGAATAGATCCATGCTGATCAATGGCAGTCATCATCAAGTACCATCCTCATCTCGAATTTCAACCCCTAGAGCATGGGTGACCACCCTTGAAAATTTGGAAGAGGGTAGACGGGTCGAGTGATAACTCGAAAGAAAGGTATTATCTTCGTCTGCATTCCAGTGAAAGAATTTTCATTTTTGATTGAAAACTGTAGAAGATACAGAGTGAGCCACTGAAAAATAGAGAAGACTATCGCCCCAAGACTATTGGAGTATTAGTGCGAAAAACTGGAATAGATTCATTTTAGATCAAAAGCTGTCATCTTCCGAAATCACTCGAATCTCGAATTTCAACCCCTAGAGCAAGGGTATTATTTCGATCCAGTGATACCTTTCAAGTAAAGGATTTCGATTGCCTTCATGACTGCTCGCAATAATTCTATTCTCATTGAGTTCCATAGGAGTTAGAGTAGCTCACTCTGTATCTTCTACAGTTTTCAATCAAAAATGAAAATTCGTTCACATTTGTAAGGGATTTGCATACCTAATGAGCTTTTATTACTTTAATCTTTACCAAATAGCTCAATATTCTCTTGAAAATTAATCAAAAATATGATATTTGTTCACACATTACTTGATTTTCAATCTTTATGCATCAATCCACACCATCTCCCTGTGTATAAGCTTTGACGAAGATGAACTGGGGTGGTATTAATGTCGATTCTTCCCCAGTTTGCTTTTATTGATTTGAACACTGCGCTTCTCTTACCTGGGAAACTTAATAGAAGTTTTCATCACCGTCGTTAAAGTCAGAAAATTAACACCGCGTATATATTTCTCGTATTTCACGAAGAGAAACTCAAATATGCTGGTACAGTCTGCATTCCTTCATACATCAAAAATAGTATCTGAATTAATTTCTCTTTATCTTCAACATCTTTCTCAAGACTTTCATTAAAAGGCACTCTGAAATAGATAAAATGGAAAACGGAAATTATTGCATGATTAATTAGGCTGCGAAGAGATCGTTCGCATGATAAATGGAATAACTCCATTTTAATTGGATACTGGGTGAGGTAGAAAAGTCCGATGCCTACAGAAACGCTACAGAAGTGATTATTTCATTTGGTTCCACTGTATTCAAATGGCGACACTTCATAAATAATATTACTAAAGACATCTAGTTGTGAAATTTGGGACTTAGTCAATATAAAAGACTTTTAAGATACACACTAACAACTAGTGTTATTTTTTCAAAAACATGGAAATCAGGGATTCCAAACTATTAGATTTTATTGGGGAAGTTGAAGTTCTTTTTGCTTATTGTTTATTTTTCTTTACGATCTTCTGTTCAGAAATGGGAAATAAGTTGACATTACATCTTCGAATCACTGTTGGCGGAAGTAACCAGATCGCGTTGATTACTATACGAATAGTACGTAATTTATCCTAGCTTTGTTGTTATATTTCAATTGACAACAATGATAATGACGGAATGACAGCAGCTATCATGTAACAGGAGATTTAATTCGTATTTTTAAATACATTAATTCTGTTGGGATAACAATTGTTCGTGATGTAATACATTAATACTGATGTTTATCGTGCCTTTAACAAGCTCCATCGACAAACATACGAAGTGCACCCAAAATTACATCAACCTATTCCTTCATACCTTCAAAATCCAATCCGTATTTGTCTAGTCAAATCCTAAGTTCTACAGTCAGTTCTAAGTTATCTTACCATGCCTAGGTTCTATATCCAATCCTAAGTTCCTACAAGAAAGAAAATATCCCAAATCCAACTTGACCAAAGAAAATACCAACGAATTAACAATTAAATGGATAATTTCTCAACCAGAGTGCTTCCTTCAAGTTCGAAACGGTGGCCAAATTCTTGCAAGATATAGGCTACAAGTACCAGAACACCAAGAAAAGAATATACGAGGTATCTCAATTAAGTTCGCGGAAAAGTGCTCGGACGGTCCGGAAAGTACATAAATACTTGAAAATACTTTATATTCCTTCGCTATAGTCTCCGTCGAGTTCGATGCATCTAACCCTGAACCTTTCAGAAGATAGGTCCCTCAGAACCACCGTCGTGATGCTTTGGACTTCCGAAAGTCCGTCATATCGGTTTCCTTTGAGGTATGACTTCAACTGTGGGAACAGATGGAAGTCACAGGGGGTGAGATCTGGACTTTAGGGATAAGTGGGGGTGGATACATAGTGTATCGGTCTATATAACTAACAACGAATATCTAGTGCAAAAAGTCTGTAATTTTTTATTGTTTTTGGTTTTTATTTCTAAAGTAAGAAGTATGGACATAATATTGTTCATAGTGTCATCATCAAAATTAGAATGCACAAATAGATTCAATACTTCTACAGCTTTTAGAGCCTCACACGTTGCGATATCATCGTCAACAGAAGAATATGGTTCTACTTTTTCATTTTCTATGGGCATCCATCAGAGCTCTTGCCCAGACAGGACCGTCTCGGACAAATCCAGATTGTTTATAACAGTTGAAAATGGTCGTTGACTTAAGCTTGTTCCATGCGTCGAAAATAATTGAAATGCATAATAAAATAAAATAAAACAAGTTACTATGTTTCAACTATCACTAATTTATTGATGTAAAGAATGAATGACTCTAGATGCCTTGAAAATTACATCGATTCACAGAAATTGAGTTTATAAGATTTATCACAGGAATGAAGAATTTCTAGTTGTTAAAGTTCTGGAAAAGGATGACATTCATTCAGACAATGTGCAGCTAAAGCTGACCGGAAATGTTCTTTGTATCTAAGCCTTGAAAGAGCGTCCTGTTCGACCTATATAAAAGGAATTGCACTCAGAACATGTTAATTGGTATACTCCTGATTTTTCGATTTTATCGGTTTTATCTTTTGTGTTAAAAAGCAGGCCTGACAATTTGCTAACTGGTATGAATGCAATATGAACTTTTTTACTATCTGGCAAAACTCTAGCAACCTGTTCTGCCTCTTCCCAAATAATGTTAGAGACATAAATTTTTCGGGCTTTTCTCTCTTGGATTGGGGATATATCATGTTGAATGTGTTGTTGCGTATTTTTCGATTAATTAAACTCTCTATTGCTTTTATATTGAAGCCGTTGTTCTCTGCTATTAACATAATGGTGTTAAATTCTGATTTTCGGTCCATGTCCGATAAAGACAAAGAAATCGCTCTGTGAATCATGGATTTGAAGGCTGCTATTTTTGGAGAATACTGGTGAAATGAATCTATGGGCGTGACATTATCCGTGTACGATGGTTTTCTGAAGATATTAATTGATAAACGGTTATTATTCTGCCGGGTAATTGTTAGATCTGAGAAATTGATTCTACTATCAACTTCTGTTTCTACTTTGAACTTAATTTTAGGATGAATGTTATCAATGAAATTCAGGAAGATTTCTAGTTGTCTATTCGTTCCAATGAAACAGGCTTAAATGTCATCAACATATCGGTAACAAAATAGAATATGCCTTTTCGTCAAAGGTGACGTCATAATTTTAGTGTTTTCCAAATTAGACATGAAAATTTCAGATAGAAGGGGACTGAGGGGTGAACTCATAGCTAAACCATTATATGATATGATATATGATATGATATATCCCCAATTCAAGAGAGAAGAGCCCGAAAAATTTATGTCTCTAACATAACTTGGGAGGACGTCAGAACAGGTTGCTAGAGTTTTGTCAGATAGTAAAAAAGTTCATATTGCATTCAAACCAGTTAGCAAATTGTCAGGCCTGCTTTTCAACACAAAAGATAAAACCGATAAATTCGAAAAATCAGGAGTATACCAATTAAGATGTTCTGAGTGCAATTCCTTTTATATAGGTCAAACAGGACGCTCTTTCAAAGCTAGATACAAAGAACATTTCCGGTCATTCCTACATCAGAAATATGATTCAGCTTTAGCTGCACGGTGTCTGAATGAATGTCATCCTTTTCCAGAACTTCAACAACTAAAAATTCTTCATTCCTGTGACAAATCTTTTAAACTCAATTTCTCTGAATCGATAGAAATTTTCAAGGAATCTAGAGTAGAAAGGGTTAAGGTCCTTAACGACCAGGTAGACTTAATTATCTATCAATCGCCATTATTCAAGTTACTGTGACCTCTACTAGCATTTTATTGATGGTAATTCCTGTATTGTACATGAGGTTTCAGTTTTCATTAGCTTGTTGTTGATAATAGACTTATGTCCGAAACCGGTCGAAGCAATGAAAAATTTTGTCATTCTTTACATAAATAAAGTAGTGATAGTTAAAACATAGTAACTTGTTTTATTTTATTATTCATTATGAATATCAACTATCACGTAGTTCAGGCTTCATCGATCAATTATTTCATTAAAATAACATCCAGTATTGTGATCTTCGGATGTTGGGTAATGCTGGTGTCTTCATTTGCATCAAGACTGGCGACAAGTTTTAGAATCCGGTTTTTACGAAAATTTTTTACAAGTCACAGATTTGGGGATGAGGTGGACAATTGTCAACCTGAAGCAGGATCTTTTTCTTCGCTTTAGTCAGTTCACGCTTCCAATTGCGTACCCATTAAATAAAAATATCAGATGTCATCCAGGCCTAGCGATTGCTCTCATAATCTACCGACAGAGATCGCACATTTTCAAAACGTCTTCGGTTCTTGGACTTTCCGATAATTAACAACTTCTCTGTTTAACCGACAAAGACTCTTCATCAATTTTTCCGGCGACAATATTGTGTCTATTCTTGAAACGATTAAACTGGCCGAACAATCGAAATTGCGTTTAGGTTTTGATAAGACGTTCGCATTAAACAAAGGTTCTATCTTGTGTTTGTTTTTCTAAATTGTGGATATTGTCCAGTGATTTACACCGAACTCCTTCGCAATCGTTACATTCGACTCGCCAGCTTCTAAACGTTGTATTATAATACTTTTTTCTTCAATGGAGAAACTTTTTCGTTTTATACGCACAACGTCACTCACCACTCGCAAATTATGCTTCTTCTTCTTCTTATGACGCCGTCTCCAAACGAAGGTTGGCGATCCAATTGGCAATAATTGTTTTCGACACTGCAGCTCTAAAAATTTCAGTGGACGTTCTTCCCAACCACCTCCGTAGATCTTTCAGCCATGAGTTCTGGCGTCGTCCAACTGATCTTTTTCCTTGGACTTTCCCCTCAATAATCAGGCGAAGGATCTCATATTTTTTGCCGCGCATGATGTGCCCGATGTACTGGAGCTTTCTTTCTTTGATGGTTTTCATCAACTCTCGTGATTTTCCCATTGTATTTAGGACGTCGATGTTTGTCCGTCACTCCATCCAAGAGATACGCAATATTCTACGGTATAGATACATTTCGAAAGCGTCTATGCGTCTCTCCATTTCTGGATTAAAAGTCCAACTTTCACATCCATACGTAAGGACAGTAAAAACATAACAACAAAGTAGTCGCATACGAAGCTGAAGATTAAGTCCGCGGTTGACGAAAAGGTCTCTCATGCCAACGAAAGTTTTACGGGCTTGTTCAATTCGAGATTTGATCTCTATTTTCGGGTCACTTTGGTCGTTCACCGTGGCTCCTAAATACCGAAACGAATGCACTTGTTCCACAGGTTGGTTGTTAATGCGTATTACAGCCTCCACTGCTTGCTTAGAAAACACCATACTTTTAGTTTTGTTAACGTTAACAGATAGTCCAAAGCGTTGGCTATGCTCTACAATAAGGTTCATGGCTCTCTGCAAGTTTTGAAGGTTGTTAGCTAGTACCACGGTGTCGTCTGCGTAGCGGATATTACTAAGTAGTTTTCCATTTATTCTAATGCCTGTGTCTATGTTTTCAAGTGCTTCTTTGAATATTGCTTCTGAGTAAATGTTAAACAATAGAGGCGACAGCACACAGCCTTGACGTACACCTTTCCGTATTGCTACCTGTTCAGATGTTAGCCCATTAACTCTCACTTGTGCAGTCTGGTGCCAATAAAGGTTTGTAAGAATGCGTAAGTCTTCTGCATCAACCCCGGTATTTTTTAGAATCTCCGCCATTTTTTATGTGAAAGCAAGCGTAAACATCGACATTCATGTCTCTACATCTTTGGGTGAGTACATTTAAGAGAAAAGAGAGCCTCACGCGTTCCTAGGCCATTTCTGAAACCGAACTGAACTGGATCGATTTCTCGCTCGCATTTGGTGTAGATTCGAGTATGTATAATTCGTAGAAAGGTTTTCAGGACATGCGACATTAGGCTAATCATTCTGTAGTCATCACAATTTGTCGCATTGGTCTTTTTCGGCAGTGTGACAAACACAGATTTGAGCCAGTCTGCTGGGATTTTACCGGCTCTATAGATGTTATTAAACAGTGCTGTTAAGAGCTTAAGGCCAGCCCCTTCTTGCTGTGTCATTAGCTTAAGCGTCTCTGCATAGATTCCGTCGGGGCCAATAGCTTTACCATTTTTTTGAAGCTTTATTGCTCGTATAACTTCTTCCGATGTAATGCAAGGACTAGTTTCATTAAATTCTTCAGGTTGCGGGCTTTCCGTTCGATCTTCCCCAAAAAGTTCTTCAATATAGTCCTTCCATCGTTTCAGCTTTTCTTCGACCCCGATCAGTATTTCGTTGTTGGTCCCCTTTAACATTCCACTGTTAGCTTTGTGTTGTCTTCCTGTTATCTCCCTGATCTTTTTGTGCATGTTGAATAGATAATGCTTTTTCGGAGATTTTCAATTTCTGTGCATTGGTTAATTAGCCATTGCTCTTTGGCCTCCCTACATTTTCGTCGAATTATTTTGTTCAGTTCTCTATATCGTTCGATGTTTTTTGTTTTCAGTTCTCTTCTATCGTGCATCATTTGAAGAATTTCGTCAGTCATCCAAGGTTGTTTTCTTTTTGTGCTGGTTAGTCCTATGTCGGTTTCTTGGGTGACTGTAAGCGCTTCTCTCAAAGCACTCCACTGGCGCTCAACGTCAGTTGTTTCAGCAAATTATGCACTGATGTGATATAAATAGTCGCGTCCTATAGTTTCTCATCTACGATTGTCGTCGTTGTTACCGGACATTTTTTTGTATAATTTCGTCGTTAAGAGCGGTCGGTCGTTGTAAGCGGAGCCGTATAAAACGAATGTATTTTCGATAGCAGCTGATATTGACCGAACATATGTCTAAAAACGGTTGGTTGTTTCTTGCGAAGTCGTATTAAACGGACTACACTGTATGTAGTTTAAATAACAAACTCACATTACTCTTGGATTCTCATTTGGTCTCCAAAATTTCCTTTATAAAATGGATCACCCTGTATACACACTTTACATTCGTACTGTAGGGAATATATTTCGATTAACAGAAAATTATTTCACCAAAAACAATAATTTTTCCATTAAATTGGAAATTCGAGTCGCACAATACATACGAATATTTATTTGAAAAGAATCATTCACTTCGTTCTGTTGTCGACTCTCAGTAGGCGTCGACATTTAATAGTAATTTGTCACTCCGGATTGAATTGAATTTTGGAATCAAAGCGCGGATATATCAATTCGCCAACAAATAGAAAATTCATTTTTACAAATATGCCGCGGCACATTCGGAAAGTAATCGAAAGATTAATTCGAATGGAAGTGCGATTTTAAACGACGAAAATTCAATTTTCGACGAATCATGCCGCTTGTTATAATTGTTTCGCGATTCAATTCCTTCGGGCGAAATCCCAACGAAATTGGACTTGAAAGTGGTCGGTAATCCTCTTCGCGAATAGTGAGACCTAGTTGGCTACTAAATCTCTGCGAATGGGGTTTATTATTTTGGAAACTCACGTGAGATCTTCAGTTTTTTGCAAGCAGAGATGCACACGGCTGGGGGCTATGAAAGTTCATCAGGTTATTTTGCTGATATATCCTTCAAATATAATAGAATGCCATATCATCATTTTCCTCCTTTTCCGACGCATGGCATGTTCCATTTTTAATTTTCTCGTGGAAACTTACAGGAACACAGTTAATACTTAACTGAATATGTTCCAGGCCTACCATATAGATGGCACCGCCAATATTGTGATGATTTTGTCTTTCGTTTGTATGAACCTCCGAAAGGTACCTGTAAGAATTCTATGACATTCGGTATTGTCGTTATTGATATATTGAATTCTGTATCTATACGTCCAAAATTAGAGGACCGTTTAAACTTGTCTTTCAGCCATTTCGACGTATTGTTCTCAAATGGGGACACTTAACAATTACTATTACTAGGGACATCTAGCTGTGAAATTTGATACCAAGTCAATATAGAGGACTTCTAAGATACACACTGCGATAACTTGTGTGTTTATACAATAGATGGCTTCATTTAATTTTTCAAAAAGCAGGAAAATCTGGGATTCCCAACTGTAAGATTTGGGGTTGATTGTGCTTATTGTGTATTTATATTTTTTGGTTTTGAAGTTTCGTCAGGTATCTACTACAATACATTATGTAAACAATTAGAATTACTTTTATTTCTTATGTTTTTGGTCGTATTTTGCTGCTTTCATCGTTTGAGGACAAAGGTTTTTTGTGGAGTCAAACTGTAATTCGAGTTCCATTTATTTTAGACTTTGTAATGGATCCTGATAAATTTGGTGCGTTCTGATTGCGTCTTTTCATGTAAAGCGCTTCGAAACAGTTGACACAGTACTAGAAGATATTTGTAAGCAGAATCACCATAACGTATATTGTTATAATACCCCCTCAAGTAGATAAAGTAATGGAAGGAGATGATATAGATGAAACACTACGCTTCCGACCCAAAACGTACCACAGCAAATTGAGTTACATAATGACAAATTTCAAGATAGCGACGATGAACAATATCCCCTTGTAGAATGGATGAAACAGAACGAAAACTCCGAATCTAATCTATCTAAAAAAAAATAACTCCAAACGTTCAACCACTCTAGACTATTGATACAATTTACCTTAGTACTAATGAAACGCATGGTTATATCAACCTTCTACATATTCTGAAACACACAATTGAAAAACGAAAATCCGGTAAAAATCGTTGAAAAACTGATGAATGAAGTTATTCAAAAACTTATAGGAGAACAATCATAATTATACTGGGTGATTCACCAGTGGCGCGGTGCTCTGTAACTCGTACACTCTTGAAGATTTCATTTTTGTTCGAACGGTATTTATTCTATTTAGAAAGTAAGAATCTACTTCAGAAATATATTTTGATGTAAACAGGGTGTACCAATTTCTATAAAAAAAATCTTGGATGGTTTTTTTCAGATTAGAAGACCACTTTTTGTTCAAGATTCAGGGGCGGCCTAAATTCTGCTATAATGTCTTTAAGTAATAAGTTTTTTCGGTGAGTAGTTTCGTCACAATATTTTTTTTTCGTTAAAAATTCATGAAAATAGGCTCTCACATCATCGCATGCTCTTTCGGCCTGAGAGGATGTATACTTTTTTCCTTTCGTTTTCTTATTGCCCAAGGATAGCTTTATTGATGAATTGAAATAGATTATCTTCATTTATACAGGAGTGACTCAAAAAAATTATCGAATATTGTAATTTTAAAAATATCATATCTTGATTTTTTCAAATGGAACACCCTGTATTTTATTATTCATGTCAACGCACAAAATATTGCGCGATATTTTTGCAGAAATAACCTTATCTTTATCTTCGATCATTTTCGGAGTATTCGATTATTTGTAAAAATTTTTGATGAAAATTCTACAAACCGTATCAAACTCATCAACATGCATAATTATTCGCACAGAAGTTTTTTTTTCTGTAATGATTCTGAAGAGTTCATGCAGGAAACCGAGCCTATTTTCCAAACAAAAAGCTATTCAGAAGTAAGCTGTATTGTAAGTAGGGCTACCAAGATGACGCTAAACCAGTTTTTCAAATAAAAAGTGAAAAGGACGCCAACATGACCCGGCATAGCTCTTCGAAAGTCCGATAATCTTATTGTACTAACCCGCATTTTCCTAAACGTCGCGCAAATTCTTCCAAAGTCCAGATACTTTCAACACGTACCCCGTACACGAACCATCCATTAATCAATAATTCCCATCGCCAATTTTTAATTTCAATTTCGATGTAGTTCGACGATCCGCGACCGGTCCGATAAAATACATTGACCGTTTCTCGTTTATTTACATACAGGACGTGACAAAGGGTCGTTTTAAATTCGACCTGTCCCGTTATCATGAGGTACTCGACGTGAATTATTGTTCTCGTTTTCCATGTTTGCAAACACTTCGTGTCAGCGGCCGGTATAACGAATGTTCGATGCGAAACCAAACGAAGCGGTCGTAGTAATCGTGCCTGACGAAGCGAAAATGTCAGGAGTCGATTTCCGTCAGGAATTCGGCCGGCCAAAATCGCGACAGGGAAAGACGAAGAATACGGGTCAGGGAAATTATACGAAAAGTTCGCAGAAGTCGTAAAAATATTGGCAGATAACAACACTATAAATATCTTGGAATCAAATACTTCAAATATCCCGAGAACGCAGTTTTGAGTTAATTGCCTACAGTTCAATGTTCGAGTTTGTACAATATACAGGGGTAGTTTCGGAAGTACTTGACTTGTCTTATAGATGACGGTAGTTGAATGAAAAATATGACTGTTCATCCGAAGAACAAAATCCAACCTTCTGTAGAATGTTTAATATCTGTCCCTGAAGGAGCTGGATCTGCGACGTACACTTCATAACTATCATCAGCCAGGGCCACACAGTAATGGTACAGTCTAGTCGGATGTCATGTCTAGCAGCAATGAACTGCCGCTTCTGTTTCATTTGATAGCAAACTACTCATCTCAATCCGTTAAACCGCATTAAGTAGATTTATATGTATTGGCGCTCTTTAACGAACTGACACAGAGGCTACGAAAAGTGCCACCGGGAAACCATGGAAACAACGAGCAAATCAAACAGGAAACCTGGCAGTGGTAGTATACATATACACACACACATATATATATATATATATATATATATATATATATATATATATATATATATATATATATATATATATATATGATTCAACTGTGAGAGCTTCCATCGAGTATACAAATAGAGAATCTGAGAAAATCAGGAATTCTACGATGAGCTTCAAAATCTGTCAACACCTTTCGATCTTCTGAATTTTCCTCACATCTTCCCTTGGGTAAACTACAACTTGCGATACAGGGACAAAAATATGGCAGTGCTCAAGGGGAAGATAGCATAACAGAGGAACCTATAAAACACGATGGCATAGCACTTCATAAGACCTTGTTAAAAGTAGTAGTGCATATATGGGAGGAAGAGAAAATGCTAGACAAGAGGTATCATTTGTCCAATACGATAATATGAAATGCAAAAATTATCGAGGCATCACACTACACTAAGTTGCGTTCAAAATTTTAACATACGTAGTTAATCCCCGCTTTGCAAGTCGCAACCGAGGAACATCTTGAGAGAATACCAATATGAATCACGATCATCGCAGGGAATTCTGAATTTTCCCTACAGGTTACTTTAGTGACGCACCACACGTGAAAGTCAACTCAACCATGGGTTAACAGGTACTTTCACTAGCGTTCTGTACACTAGTGGTTCTCAATGGGCAGGCAGAAAGTTTTATCACACCCTCAAATGACCTGCCATTTCATTTCAGAAAGTTTTTTGCTGGCTTCAACAAAGTTCGTAACTATGATCAACAAGATTGAAATTGAAGTTAATGATAAAGAGCAGGTCTTAAACAGATTCAGAAATATCAATGAGTGACTGAAGAGCAGCGATTGTGGCAGGTTTCATCATAAGAGAGAATTTGATCATGAAGTGAGGGTTCGTTATCTATACGATATCGTGTCGATTCAAACACAAGCTGAAATGAATTGGAGCAAATTAAAAAGCGTGAAATGTTGCTAGTAGCGCTATCGTGGTCAGGGATCTGCGGATTGGCCTAGTCACTGCAGGAGGGTTGAAATTCACAACGACGACAAGAATCTGTCGAGTGAACATACACTAAGTTATTGTATCAATTCAGAATCTACATATTTGATAGCATCTTGAAGTCTGTGAATACAGATCAAATACAGAACAAGAGCGCCCATTGATAGAATAATCTCCTCAATGTATATGTCAGGAAAATTCAGAGCTTCACTAGAAGTGGAACAATTTTTAATGATATACTTGCTCAAGTATACAAAAATTATCATCAAATAAGATGAAATTAGCAGCAATAGAAGTCTTGGTTAGTTCCGAGGGGTTTCAAACTCCTCTATTACCAATACTTAATGAAACCTCACTGGAATTGAGAAGGCCCTATCAAGATTTTCAGTTAACACAACATCCTGGATCTTGGAAAAGCAATATCTATTTGATTCATCAGGAGAAACTGTATCCAGCCCTTCTGCTGTTGTAGATGAAGCAAATGCTCAAAGAAATAGAGGCAATTATAATAACTTCAATAATAATCAAAGGGTTCTCTAAATCTAAATATCATTATGCCCACGGCCATCCGCCTCGTTCACATTCAATTTGGACTCATCTGTTGAAACGCAAAGTGGAGATTGATTATTGGAAAAACGTTTACCATAAAACATCATTGTGTCAGGCGTGGAACATTTTAAGTACTTCATAACCAGTAGCCATTTGTCATCCACAACAATCATCTCCGCAAAATGGGCACACTTTGGTTCCGCCAATCTCTATGAATCGACATTACTCACGAGGCAGACTCTAGTGCGTCACATAGCCTATTACGATCGTGAGCTCATAAACAAAGAGAATGTCCCACGCTTTTCCAAAATCAATACACCTCCAAAAGCTGGTGGTGCTGAAGAGGATGGGGGACAATAGAATACCGAACGACGTACGAGTGCCAATTGGTAGCAACATGATTCACCCACAACACTTTTCACAATTGTGAACTCGAGCTCATAAACGACGATGATGTCTTACGTTTTTTCCAAATCCCTACCACTCCCATCGCTGGGACAACTGAAGAGAATGGAATACAATAGAATGACTAAAGAGTTATCGGACAAGTGCCAATTGGCAGCAATATGCGTCACTCGCAACATTCTCCACGAGACAGAATCTGGTCCGCAACATAGCCTACTATGATCGTGAATGGTAGAGAAGTCGAATCACGAACTCCAGTTCATATACAACGAGGATGCCGTACGTTTCTCCCAAATCCCGACAGCTCCAATAGCTGGTGCAGCTGAAAAGAATGGAAGACAATAGAATGCTGGAAAAGTTTTCGAACAAGTGCCAATTGGCCTAAACATACGTCACTCACAATACTCTTCACAAACACTCTGGTGCGTTACATAGCCTACTACGATCGTAAATAATAAATAAAATAAACAACGAGGACGTCTTAGGTTCTTCCCAAATCCCTACAGTTACAATAGCTGAGGTAACTGAAGAGGATGGAAGATTATAGAATGCCTGAAAAAGTTTTCGAACAAGTGTCAAATGGAATCAACATGCAGCACTCACAACACTCTTTACAAGACAGACTTAGGTGAGTAACATAGCCTACTACGATCGTAAATGGTAGAGAAGTCGATTCACGAACTCGAGCTTCTGAAAAACGAGGATGTCTTACGTTCCTCCCAGAATCCTACAGCCGCAATAGCTGGTGCAGCGGGTTCTGCTGGTATGAACATATATCAGCAATAGCTAAGTCGGCATAAGCTGAACTTAATTTTCTTTTCAGAGCCAAGCGATACTTCACGTTATCTCAGCTGTTGCTTCTATATAAGGCAAAGATTCGACCTGCTTTGGAATATTGCTCCCATGTATGGAGATCTGCGCCCAAACATTCGTTGTGGATGTTGGATAGTGTGCAAAAACGAGCTCTGCGCCTCATCGACCACCCGGAGATCACCCGCGATCCTCAACCGCTGGCTCTCAGAAGACAATTTTTAACCTTTCTTTGTTTTACAGATACTTCCACGGGAGATGCTCCAAGGAGCTGAAAGACCTTGTTCATGTTTTGCCGCAACACTAGGCTGGCAAGGAGTTGTCATCATATGGCGGTACATTTAACGACCCCTCGAACCTCTCTCTATAAGAATTCCTTCGTTTACAGCGCCGTTGAGCTGTGGAACTCACTTCCGTCCAACATCTTGCCAACAACCTACAATTTTCCCCTCTTCAAAAAGCGGGTAAACAGACACCACAATTCTTCCCCGTGGTGGGTCACATAGCCTACTAGGATCGTGGAAGGTGTAGAAATCGAATGGCGAACTAGATCTCATAAACAACGAAGATCTCTTACGTTTCTCCCAAATCCCTACAGCTCTAATAGCTGGTGAAGCTGAAGAGGATGAGGGACAATAGAATGCTAAAATAGTTTTATAACAAGAAATGCTACATGCATAATCGAGAATAATGATCTTGACAAATAGCGTGCAAATGAGGTAACTATATGGATTCTTGTTTTCTTGGAAAAAGTTTGAGAATCGAACATTCCAGCAAATTTCGAACTCAGCGTATCTAGAGAAACAGTGATGTAATTCTTTATATCTCGAGTGTAATGTTTCGGTTCGGACAGAGTAATTGAATACATTCTCACAACATTGATGCAGTCGCCCTATTCGATTAGTCATATTATGTCATCGCAAGGAAACCTATCATGATATTAATTACGGCTAGCTTTGATGTACTGGTCGCTCCAAAGCCGTCATGAGAAAACCTCACTCACGTCAATAATCCGAATTAATTCGTGTGTAAACTGGAAAAATACGAGGTCAAACGAACGTTTCATCTGGTTGAGTCGGCGAGCACGCATTGTAATCAGGATATTATTCGAAATAATGAACGCCTTCATTATTATATATTATTATTACCTTCGACTCGCCTCTACGACTAATGAAGATATCATTCGGTAATGCGAATTTTATGAATAAATCTAGAATATCGGTCATTGTGTATGGCCTTCATTGATACAAATGTTTTCCTCAACAAGGCGTCGGCGGCATGGTCAACCTTAATGTTGAAGATTGAATTTTTTCAAATTATTCATGGGGCAGCAGACCCGACAGACGATGTTTTGTTTAAATTTCAATAATTTTCTAAAAACCTACTTTCATTATCTGAAATCTCAAGGTGGATGAATATATTTTTCATTCTTAACTCTACGAAGCAGGCGATGCATGTCATACCACAGGTGTGCCACCCAAGATGATTTAATGAAGAGGGCCAAACTGTGAGTTATCGGAAAGGTGTTCGATGAAAGCTGTGCTCATGAGAGATTTTCGCGAGCCTGGTTTATCTTTGGAACTGGATTCTTTCCGTTCTTCAGAACATTTACCGTGGAAGTACCTGTAAAAGAGAAAGATCAGTATTCTGCCGCCTTTGAGCGAGAGGCTGGAGATCACGCATGACCTTCGGGTGGTCGAGGAGGGAACTGCTCTATTCTGGATACTATCGAATAGAAGTAATGATTGTTTAGGTGCGGAACCTCACACATGGGATCAGTATTCCAGACCTGGTAGCACCTGTGCTTTGTAAAGGACCATTAGGTGTGATGGCTTGAAATACTGTTCAGATCCGAAAAGAAAACTGATTTCAGCAGAACCAGATTTGTCCATAGCTAACACATGATCATGCCAGCAATTTCCGATGTTGACTGTCACGACGAGTAGATGCATGTTCTTTTTTGAGGAAATTCGATGTCGTTACATGATTAGAGGTGGTTCTACAGCAGCGACTTCTGTAGAACGATGCTGATTGCATCTTTTTCGCGTTGAAATCGGCCCCACTCTTGTATCTTTTCTGAGACTGAATGCAGTAACGTACTCTGTTCGTATCTTTGTCGTTGTGACTCCTCAGCAGTTAAGGACACCTGAGTGCAGCCGTCCGCAAACATAAATATTCTTTTTCGGCAGAGTGAACAAAAAAAGAGTTGGCCAGAGTATGGAGCCCTGGGGTATTCCTGTATTAACTCATTCGTTTCATCTTCAATCATCACTCGAATCGATCTACTGAAGAGAAAGCTACTTGTCAAGCCACGCAATTTTTCAGAAGTAAATATGCGATTAGTTTATTTATCAAGGCTGCGTGACAAACCCTGTCGAAGGCCTTTGAGAAATCAAGAGTAATGGCTCTTGATTCGCCATGCTTCTCGATTGTTGATGTCCGCAAATGCGTAATGTATGCAAGGAGGTCACCAGTTGATCATTGTCTACGGAAAACGTTATCGATCACTGATGATACCCTGTACTCGAGATATTTTAAGAGCTCATCGTTTATAATTCTTTAAATGACTTTTGACATAATATACTGGTTAATGCAAGCAGGTGCTAACTACCTTGGAGAGGTTTCCTCAAAAAAATAACCTTTCTCATACATGGTTCTTAAGATGCTTCGAATAACTTTCAAATGAGGTATCGCGAGATCGTTTTACCCTATTCAATTTTGAAAGGTTGAATTGGCTCCAGTCAGAAAGTACTCCTTGAAGCCTCAAATATACACACACACCACAAAAATACCATTACCTGGTATTCTGAATTCCACAATCGATTAAGCAGCTTGATCGCAGTTTCTTTGTCAACATATGTTTTTGGACATATGAGGGGAAAAAATCTTATCTATGTAATAACATTTGCTTCCATATGATCTCAAACACGTCTGAAACAAGAATGAGTTCATTTGACTATCAATATTCATTCAATTTCTCTTCAGTTGCACGATAAATTAATGCAAGTTTTCTGTGCTTCTTGTTGATTTTCGAATCTTTGAATTTATTGTAATAGCTGCTGAACGTCCTGGACGCTATTTGAGTGATCATGAAGTGGTTAGAATTGTAACACATCTAGAGGAGGGGCGAAGCTAACGTTACGCGGCTAACTTGTTCAATGTTAACCAAAGCACTATTTCAAGAGCAAGTAATCGGTACCACGAAACAGGGGAATATGAAATAAGGACCGGACAGGCAAGAAATCGAATAACAACACCAGTTGATGATCGTTGACTTCGTTTAACTACACCGAACAAGATTTCGGTACTGTACGGCTAGAATGCTACAAAATGAACTTGCACTTTCCAGAAATGTTCAGATTTCATTGCAAACTATTAGGAACAGGCTCAGAGAAGACGATATCAGACCAAGGGTGGCTTCTACCGGCCCGCGTCTCACCAGAGAGCATCGACTTGCAAGACTTCAGTTTGCGAGGGAACATACAAATTGGGGTATTCCAGAATGGTCGAAAGTTCTCTTTTCCGACGAGTCCAGGTTCTGTCTAGTATCAAATGATAGATGCATGCCTGTATACAGACCACCTGGGGAACGGTATCAGCAATGCCATATCCGGCAAAATCAAGAGTGAAGTGTATCTTACTCCTGTAAGAAGTAAAGAAGAGTTACTAGAGCGCATTCCTAATGCTTTTCGTAATATTAATCCTGAGGAAACTAGGAGGGCCACTCATCATGTTCGTATACGAGCTGTCAAGTGTATCGAGCAAAATGGGGCCCAGATTGAATATTTATTCACATCGTAAATTAGTTTTCTCCTGTGATGTTTGCTATCATTTATTCGTATTAATATAATTATCTTCGATGATTGGTTTTCGCTTACTTCTTACAATTTTATTCATCCGAATTGTAGAAAATTGCTTCTAATGCTTCGAAATTTTCTTTTAATCATAGACGGTAATTTTGGAAATTGGTTATTGAATTGCCTGCAATTTCTACCCACTACTTTTTGACAATCTAAAATGAATTGAAAAAGATTAAATATATTTTCGTTTGAATAACCAGTGGCTTTATTCCAAACGTGTTGTATTTTTTTGGATATTTTCAATCTGAAATAACGACAATTCTTGTTGAAATATCAAATTCGAATGAACGAAGTGACAAGATCATTAATTTTAGGCACCTGTCAGGTGAGCGTAGCCAGTTCAGCTACTTGATTCAAATATTTCAAAGCATTCTCTGTTAGTTCTTGCAAAATCATCAAAATTCAATATATTCCCAAATTATTTCGGAACTATAAGGGATGGGTATAGTACATGCTGATACAATTCCATCTGAAATTTGACGCTTCATCTGATGACGATATAAAAATTGGCACGTGCCATTTGAAAAAATTGAGTTATTGCTGTTTGAAAAAGGCCAAATCGAAAAAAACAACGCAATAAACATTTGACATGTGTAGATTGCTTAAAAAATTCCTTGATCCTTCTTCTATCCACCCAAGCAATAATTGTGTCTGTAGTGCAAAAGATCTACGAGCTACAATTTTTTAAATGTTACTCGAGTTTATAACAAAAATAATTAAATCTGTCAAAAGTTTTGACAGATAAGTGCCAACAACTTGGGTATTTTATGCCTTGCTCAAATGTCGGTTCTAGTTGTATAATAAAAAAGGTAGATTGCCATTTGATTGAAATAAAAAAGTGATGACCCATTTCCGGTATAACCGATATCACTTCGAAAATATTTCATTTCAATTGGAAATCGCTAGTTATAGCCGCGTATAAAATGTCAGCTTGATATTGTCATTGATCATTGTCCTGTGGGACCTCCTTGTATATATATATATATATATATATATATATATATATATATATATATATATATATATATATATATACAGAGATGTCCCAACGGACTGTCCGTTAACTAACTTTTTGAGTTCCAATTACAATGTCAAGCTGACATTTTATACGCGGCCATAACTAGCGATTTTCAATTGAAGTGAAATATTTTCGAAGTGATACCGGTTATACCGGAAATGGTTCATCACTTTGTTATTTCAAATGGCAATCTACCTTTTTTATTATATATCTGAAAAAACAGTGAAAACTGTGAGAAATCTTCGTTTTAGCTAAAGGAGGTCCTCGTATCTAGGAAATAAATTTTATAGTCAATGGTACAGGGGGAATATCTGGAAAATTTATTGGAATTTGGACAGAATATCATCTGTCGTGTCAGCTTGTCATCAAATGATATTTGAAGTTGTGTATTCTGAAATAACAAAGGCGCGAATCTTCAGAATATTGTGATACTCACCCATTGATTGTTTCTAAAGATATCACACTTTGAAAAACTTTGAGCCCTAAAATTTGTTTTTCTTTTAAAATATTTGTTAGAATATGTTCCTTTATAAAATAGCTAAGAAATGAAAGTTTTGTTTATGAGATTCTAATTTTTCTTTTAAATGACAGGTATGTACTTGTAACTAATAAAGTGCTGGACTTATTGATATCCTCTATGGGTTACCAGGCTGGAGTGCAAAAAGTTAATCTTCGAGAATATTTCGAAAAAAGTTCCTTCTAGGTCTATATGCAGATCTTAAAACGACGAACAATATTCAAAGTGAAACATTCGGCACGAGGAAATCAAACGCGATCTCGTTCCAGTATTCTTTCATCAGGAATCTGTAATGAAAAATGAATTTCTAGTAATTCAAGTTTTCTATTCGTTCAATGTACCCGCCGTCTGTCAAAACTGACTGCTAAACGATTCGCCCCGTAACAAAAAACTCCGAACTTTTCGCGAAGTTTCATCGGCAATTTTCCAATTTTTGATGTAATTTAATTCAATTTGCTACTCGATCCATTTTCGTCCGAAAGTTACTAACTTTCAATTATATTACTTCGAGCATACACTTTCCGATAGATTTTTTAAAGTTTTAATGACTCCGCTCGGCCCCCATCATTGTTGTATTTTATATTCAGTTGCGGATCAAATTTAATCTGCAACCGTGACTGCCAGTTCCCAGGAAAATTAGTCGAATTCTCTCGGAAGGAAGTGCGGATATATTCCGGGTTTATTGTTGCGGAATAAGCTGACCTCATTCATTGACGTGCGAAAAAGTTTACTAATATTCTCTTCTAGCTGAAAGTTCGTGTAAATATTACGGGAACGTTTTAATCATTGTGAGGCACATCTATCAACGTCTATTGATGACTATATTCTTTGTGTCTGGGAAGAAAGTTGTTTGAAAGAAATTGGAAGTGTTAATTTATGTGATAAACATTGTTGCCTAGTGAGACACATTGACAAATTCCAACAAAGACATAAAAAGAAAGAAAATGTTCAGTCTCGTAACGTAGTCATTATACAGGGTGCTTCAACGAAAACTAAAGAGAGGCTATATCTACCAAGATATTCATTTCATCAAAACGCAAAACAGGTCAATTTTTGTTTCAATATTTACCTTCAAGTGTGTCTACATCTAAGAAGCACTGAAGCATATACATAATAGTAAACTTACATATCCAAAATGTAGTGATCAGCACTCATTTAATACTAGGACAAAACTAAATTTAGTGATTCCGCTTTATAAGAAGAAAATGACTACCAGTTTTGGGGAATCAAACTATATAATGCACTACCACGCCGTCTAAAAGAGCTGAAGGATAGCATTTTCTGTAAAAAAAATCAAAAATATTCTTATAGAAGGGTCCTACTACACTATTGAAGAGTTCTTGGAAGATTGTTGTAATTTTTGATTTGTGTAGTTTGTCATGTTTGTTTCTGTGAATTATTTTATATACTTACATGAGTCATGATTCTTTTATTATTATACAGGGTGCTTCAACGATAACTAAACAGAGGCTATATCTACAAAGGTATTCATTTCTGATAGAAACGCAAAAACAGTTCAATTTTTGTTTCAAGGGGGACATCTTTTGGGGTACAATACTTGCCTGAAATATAAACCGCCTAAGCGGGGGTTGCAATCCTTGAACATTTTGAATAGGGAAGATGGGTCGAGTGATGACTCAAAAGAAAGGTGGTATCTTTGTCTACATCGCCTTGAACGAATTTCCATTTTTAATTGAAAACTGTTAAAGATACAGGGTGAGCAACTGAAAGATAAGAAGACTATTTCAAGTTTCAGTGAGGGGAAATGGAACAGATCCATGCCAATCAATGGCAGTCATCATCGAGTACCATCCTCATCTCCAATTTCAACCTCTGGAGCAGGGGTGACAACCCTTGAAATTTTGGAAGAGTGTAGATGGGTCGAGTGATAACTCGAAAGAAAGGTATTATCTTTGTCTGCATTCCCGTGAAAGAATTTTCATTTTTGATTGAAAACTGTAGAAGATACAGAGTGAACCACTGAAAAATAGAGAAGACTATCGCCTCAAAACTGGAATAGAATAATTTCAGATCAAAAGCTGTCATATTCCGAAATAGCCCCCATCTGTTCCATTTCTTTTGCACTAATACTTGAATAGCTCAGGGCGATAGATAGTCTCCTCTATTTTTAAGTAGCTCACTCTGTATCTTCTACAGTTTTCAATCAAAAATGAAAATTCGTTCACGGGGATGCTGACAAAGATAATACCTTTCTTTCTAGGTATCACTCGACCCATCTACCCTCTTCCAAATTTTCAAGGATGGTCACCCCTGCTCTAGGGGTTGACATTCGATATGAGGATGGTACTTGATGATGACTGCCATTGATCAGCATGGATAGCTCAAGGCGATAGATAGTCTCCTCTAATTTTCAGTACCTCACTCTGTATCTTTTACAGTTTTCAATTAAAAATAGAAATTCGTTCAAGGCGATGTAGACAAAGATACCATCTTTCTTTTGAGTCATCACTCGACCCATCTTCCCTATTCAAAATGTTCAAGTATTGCAACTCCCGCTTAGTGGGCTGATATTTCCGGCAAGTTTTGTACCCCAAAAGATGTGCCCCTTGAAACAAAAATTGACCTGTTTTTCCGTTTTGATCAGAAATGAATATCTTGGTAAATATAGCCTCTGTTTAGTTTTCGTTGAAGCACCCTGTATTAATGATATCGATGACGTGTTTATTTTGTGGAAATCCGTTTCAAAATATAGAGAAATTTTCATCGTTTATTTGTTAATGCACCCTCAGTCATTTTCATGTGATGAGTACACTTAGGTACAATGAAGATTACAAGATATATTATTTCCTTGAATATTGAGTAGAGTGGAGTTATTGCTTTCAAGTTGGCTATATAGAGTAGTATGTGTGATTTTCTTGAATTCATTAATTTCCAAACTTTCCAACAGATTCAATCTTCTCACTTTATTGCATTTGTGAAGGATTTTGAGATTGTCTACAACTATTTGAGATTTGTTGATTGAATGTACTCGAATATTGGGAATTTCTTGTCTGACTGTATATGTTCTTTGAATCTGCATTGTTGAATGGCATCGGTCACATGAATTTGTAAATACCAAATTGTTTGAGTTAATCTGCTTTCTGTTTTGCAAGTACAGAATAACCTCCCTAATCCGAAACACTCTGATCCAAATCCAGTAATCCGAACAACGAAACTTTGAAATCACCAACCTTATAATCCGCACAATTTATTTTTTACCTCTATAATCCGAACGTCGTCAATAATTTCATCAATTGAAAGTGTCCGATTTTCCAATATCTTGTCTGAATAGTCGCTTCACTTGTGCAGATTAGATTCTCTTCTCACATTCATCGCCTGATATCCGTACTGATCATGTCGCGTCGACATAAAACAATAACATTGCAGCAAAAATGCGAAATTTCCAAAAAATTAGATAATGGAAGAAGTGTTTCTGAATTGGCCAGAATACACTCAATTGGAAAATCTACAGTATGCGATATAAAAAAAATCTTTTGAGAATTTTATATCTTCTTCTGATTCTGGTCCTGGGAAACGGCGAACGCTCAGAACTAGTGAACATCCGAATGTTGAGAAAGCTCTATACACTTGGTTCTCACAAGAACGATCTCGACATACACCCTCATCTTGTGATTTCATATGTGAGAAAGCTAGGTTTTTTTTACACCTGTATAACAGGTAGATATGATTTTAAGGCAAGTCAAGGATGGTTGGAAAAATTCAAAAAGAGACATGGAATTCGACAAATCACTATATCAGGACAGAAATTGTCCTCAGACGTTAGTGCGGTAGAACCATTTAAACATAAATTTCTTCAAAAATACGCGAGATGGATCTAGTGCCAGATCAAGTTCACAATGCAGATGAAAGTGTTTGAATTTGGAAGGCTTTTACTTGGTAAAATTCCATTATCAATAATAAAAACAAGTACTGTGTTTTAAGTAAAATTCCTTAAAACACACTACTTGTTTTTTATTACAGATGGAAGTGGGTTATTTTGGCGAATTTTTCCAAACAAAACACTAGCCATGCTGCTGAAAATTCAGCTCCAGGTCGGAAGATGAGTAAGGACAGTATTACATTCATGCCATGCTCTAAAGCATCAGTATCTCATAAAATGAAATTGTTGGTCATTGAAAAAGCCAACAAACCCCGAGCATTCAAGAACTACTCCAATTTGCCTATTTATTATAAAGGTTCGGAGACGAACAATCTGCGTCTTCCATTCTTCTGGACTCATGTTATGCTCGATTGATTAACTTAAATTTAATTCCGATTCACACGAATGAGTAAATTTACTGAGCTTCGAAAACTGTAAAACGGAACCACTGCACATCTGAAGAAAAATAACTCAATAATCATAATCATAATGATCCCTAAACGTCGCGATCGTGATCCTTATATATGCGTGACCCAGCAGCCCTTACACCCCCACTTCCCTCTGCCCTTGGTACTCAAGTAACTGTTACATAGTCTTTTACAAACACGTTCCTTCGTCGCGACGTGGGAATTGCTGTTTTAGAAAATACCAGATGTGTGGAATCGTGGATACGAAAGGGTGCTTTAAGAGCTTCGGTATTAAAGGCGAATATTGTTTTCGCTGGATTTCTTATATGAGTTTAGATAAAATCTTTCGCCTCGATATTTTCGCTTTTGGGTGATTTTAAGCTGCTTTGAAGATACGTAACATTCTACCATATTGAGAATTTAAAATGAAATTATTGAATCATTCTGGCAAATGACCGTCTTTTCACTGTAATTGTGAATTCAGATGAACAATATGAAATGTCATGCAGGTAGATCTACAAAATACAGTTATCACAATTTATAATAAAATTCAATTAGATAAAAACCAAGAAATATATGGATAGTTTTAGCAATTTAACAAAAAAAATAGACCCCGGTTCTGGGTCGTCTTAAAACCGTAACGCACTAACTTAATTTATAAGTGTTTTTTTTCAATGAGGTCTCGAAAATAAAGTAGGCCACATTACTACATTCCCCTATAATCCACTAGTTTTATATAGAACGGTCCATTTTGTACTGAATAATAAAATCGACCGGTTTGATCATTTTCCATAAAGAGTACTGAATTATTACGTCAAGTTCATACTTCTTCTCACACTCTCTAAATTTCATAACTGATACTATTGAAAATCGAATATAAATAACCAAAAGATTGAATCATTCGAATACAAGTACTCAAATTGAATGAATCCCTATTTCAATAATTTACGTTCTGACAGTTGACACGCAGACACAGCCCACCGACGACAAACTGTTTGTCCATTTCATTAGGCATAACTGCAAGGAAGTCCACTTTCCCAACGTCCCTAATTTACATACGCAATCGACGTGACAATCATACGGGATATTACATTTCCCGGTTTGCCGGTCAATTTATGAATACCGAACCGTAGTCCGGAATCCCGGAACGTTCCGTCCGTGTAATCCGGACAGAAGTTTCCCGATGCCGCAAATTTCCAGTTCCCACATGCACGTGCCGCCCAAATAACCGCCCAATCCAATTAGGTTAGCCACCTACCACTCGCACGGGAGATGTTCATTACTGGAATTCTCCAAATCCCAAATTCTGGCCGCAGTCGCGTTATTACGTCGCAAATTCATCGTCGAGACGCGATGGCCGAATGGACGAGTGGGCGGACGAACTCATCATATCATTAAATGATTGAACACAATATCATCTTCGGGGAACGGAATGTGCAGTTTTCATTTCTGGGGTTCTTTACCTTCAAAGGAAAAACGTGGTTGTCTATGTTAAGACTCTTTCTCAAAAACAGATGAAGTTATAGAATAGAAATTAAGCCTCCGTTTACTCCCGTAAATTTAAGTTTTTAGTGAATCAGTATATTTTTGAAAGTATCAGCGATTGGTTTTTGAAGATATTTGCTTCTGAATATGACTGGTCTACGATTGTAGACCACGCGAGCATTCACGTTTTACTTTATGTTTCGAGTCAGTCCAATTCTAATTTCTTGATACCTTGAAAAGAAAGAAGTATGTCTGAAACCAAAAGACGACGTGTACAGTCCAGAAAAGATCCTGAAGTCTGGTTACATGGTTCAATGAACTTCCTAGTGATTTTTGAAATTCCCAGAATCCGAAGAACCGCACCGACTTTGTGGGGATTGAACCCAGATAGCTCTGCGCAGAGGTCGAGCGACCTAACCTCCGCGCCACCGAAAGGGTTCAGAAGGAAGGAATAGGTTCACGACGAACAGCGCTCGGGACGGGCGTCAACCAGAAAAACAAAAACAATGTGGATATTCATCAGTGAAACATGAAATTACATGATTTTATCATTCATACGTAATTCGTCGCACGGGATCCAAACGTTTCCGAAGTGTCCCGTTTCAGCTAAATCCGCCGGACCATAGTGTTATTCTGTCCAATCGGAGTTCGCCGTCCGCGGTACGCCGCAGACCTCACTACGCCAGATGTTTAATTTCACGACCTCCGAAATCGAGCAGTGTATTAAATTAACGCACTGGACCTTACTCGTCCTACGTTACCTAATCCGTCGTAATATGACATTTTAGCGGTAGTAATTTGTCCAACTAATGGTACGAATTTCCCAAATCACCGGTAATGCAATTATTCGATTTCCTTTTTGACATATGAGAGAATATCCGAAAGCGTTCGGGTTTTTCGCAACGTTTGATTGAAATTTAGTTAACCCGTCGACGTTTTCTGTTTTCTCAAGCGAGTAGTTCTTCAAACGAATATATCGTCCGCGTCCGCCTTTTTGATTTGACAGGACTCAAAGTTCAAGGCCAGTGACGTGACGTCACGACACTGAAAGTTAGATTTTCATAATGTGCTTCTTGGTTTGTGATTAATGTACAGTAGGCGGCTAAAGTGTTAGGTACAGTGCTAATTATATACTTTCTAGTTTATAACAATATGTTTTCAGTAAACAAAGTGGCGTCAACCTTTCAGTGGTCACAGAATTTCGGACGAACGTGAAGCTGTTTCCAACCACCAGATGTCACCTTACTCTTCAATGTCCTCATAATTTGTGCTGTTTAACCACAGATCAGCGTGAAACCTCGTTTAAATGACAGGTGTCGGTTTTAGAGCGATTTGGTCTAGAATTCCGTGTACGACATTTCGTGAAGTTGTTCTGCGGATGCAATCTTAAATTCAGGTATTCAAACGAGTGATTGGGTTCTGAAATTTGTCTATTTTGAATGTAATATATAGGGTGCGCTAGAGAAAACTGGACGGTTTTTTCCGTTATAATTTTCCCAATTTTAGAACTAGATCATTTGTTCTTGCTTCATTGGAATGCCAAAGGACTAAGTTTTTCAGAAATTGTATCGAAATTTCACTTCCGCTGAAATCTAATATGACTGACTCATTCGAAAATGAGCAATATTTCAAGATCGCTGAACCGTTTTTTTCCCCTAAAAATTCGAATGCGGCATTCAGTCGATAATTCAGTCTTTTCTGAACAATTTGACAAATTGAAAGTAGCGTGAAGAATTTTTTTCATTCTGATTTTCAGCTGAAATCCCAATATTTCATTCACCTCGTGGCGTTGGCACTCCTGAAGTTGTTGTGTTTTTCATGGATGTTCAACGAAGACAAAGAACCATATTTTACTAAAAACCAACCTAAAATTTGATTTCCGTTCAAATTCAACATGGCCGACTTCCTCAAGTATCAACAATTTTCCCCGCGCATTAAAGAATTTTTCGCGTAATTCAATCACTAGATTGAACCTTTCCCATCATTTAGCGAGGTCGAACTCTACTATTGATTCAGAATCGTGCCAATTGTCGTCAACAATGTTTCTCTTTTCCACCATCATATGCACCTCCCATTGTGAAACCTCTTTACATAGACTGCATACATTAACTGAATGATGAACGAAAAATAATGAAATGTCATCGAGTTTTAGACGACATCTGGTTTGAACTCGAATTTTATCTTGGCGTTGCTTGTTTTTGACGTTTGAAATTGTTAACAAAGGTTTCAACAAATGAGGATGTGTTTCATTGAATTTCCAGCCCCTAATTACAAAAGAAGTGCAATCTATGATCTTGAGGAAAAATTTCGGACAACAGGGTCATTAGGAAGAAGATCAGGAATATTCCCAAATATCACAGAAATGCCAACTGTTAAAAACAACTGCGATGATAATAATACGACAAGATTTTGTTTAACAAATCACATGAGTAAAAACATTCAACAAAAAGAATCAAGTGTTCAGAATGGAATATGACTTCCATTGGCATTCACCACCATCTGCACCCGTCTTCTCCAGTTCTCTATGGATCTTGAAATTACTTCTTGGTCAAGATTGTTCCAACATTCTTGAATTTTTTGCCTCAGCTCCTCACAATTATTGAAAATGATACCATTTTTATAAACAATTTCTTCCAAATGACCCAACAGAAAATAGTCGCACGGATTAAGATCGGGACTATTTGGGGCCATTATTCTGGTTCGTTGATATCGTCCACGAGTTGTCTTAGATAATCCATAGTATAGTGACTTGTATGATATCCGGCTCCATCTTAAAATTAATTGAAATAAATTTCATTGAGATACATCTAATTCGGGACGGTCTGTACAGGCACTGACGGCTAGTTGAGAGTAAGCAGCGTTCTTTTGTGATATAGTACTGGTTGTTCATTTCTTTGACAAACGTTGTCAGAAGAATATGGAAAAAATTGTAGAATTCCAGTTCTAATCGGTACCTGGTCTTCTTCCTGATGACCCTGTTGTACAAAATTTTTTCAAGATCATAGATTGTACTTCTTTTGTAATTAGGGGCTGGAAATTGGCGTTATATTTGCCTAGCAATATAGCCAAGCACACATAAACATTCAATGAAACACTTATCCTCATTTGTAAAAACCATTGTTAACAATTTCAAACGTCAAGAACAAGCAACACCAAGATAAAATTCAAGTTCAAACTAGATGTCGTCTAAAACTCGATGACATTTCATTATTTTTTGTTTATCATAGAGTTAATGCATGCAGTCTATGTTCAGAAGTTTCACAACAGGAGGTGCATCTGATGGTGGAAAAGAGAAACATTATTGACGACAATTGGCACAATTCTGAATGAATATTCGTTTTCGACCCCTCAAAATGATGGGAAAGGTTCAATCCAGTGATTGAATCATGCAGTTGATTCATTATGACCGCGAAAACTTTTTTAATGCACGGGAAAAATTGTTAATATTTGAGGAAGTCGGCCATTTTGAATTCGAACGGAAATCAAATTTTAGCTTGGTTTTAGTAAAATATGGTTCTTTGTCTTCTCAGAACATCCATGAAAAACACAACAACTTCAGGAGTGCCAACGCCATGAGGTGAAAAAAATATTTCGATTTTAGCTGAAGATCAGAATGAAAAAAATTCTTTACGCTACTTTTTTACCAATTCCTGGAATATTTTCGAGATCAATATGTCAAATTGTTCAGAAAAGACTGAATTATCGACTGAATGCCCCATACGAAATTTTAGTGAAAAAAAAAACGTTCCAGCGGTCTTGAAATATTGAAATTTCACCGGAAGTGAAATTTTGATACATTTTCTGAAAAACCTAGTTCTTTGGCTTTCCAATGGAGCAAGAACGAATGACCTAACTCTATAATTGTGAAAGTTATAACGGAAAAAAAATTGTCATGTTTTCTCTGGCGCACTCTATATTTTCAGCTAGAGCAGAATGAGTTATGAAGAACTGCAATCTCGTCTGCAATGGTTACGGGATAAACTTGCAAACACCTTCGCAGATAAGGATACTGATGATGACGAGAAGAACGACGAGCCAGATACAGGGTGTTTCCGAATAAGATGTCATAAATGAAGGATGCGAATCCCTGAATGATTTGAGCAAGAAAGTTCGAAGAACCAATGGTCAAAAAATGCTTCGTTGCCGAGATACAGGGTGTTAAAGTTGAGAAAATTTTTCGATTTTCTCTCGATAAAACCTAGACTTCTCAAGATTTCGGGCTCAAATTTTCCACATAAGCTATTAAACACAATCTGAATCACCAGGTGAGGCCAAATTTTGGAACAGTATACAGGGTGATACTTTTTCATGGGCTATGTTCCATTTTTACCCTCGGAACTTTTTTTTTGTACGCCACTGGCACTAACAAAAAATAAAATCGAATAGATCATTCAATTTGAAATTTTTTGACTCTTGCATTTTGATCGTAACTATCACCGTTTCTGAGATATTAATTATTGAAAATAATCCAATAGTTTTCCCATATCGAAGCCATGGAGATATTATCTTAATAACTGATGCAATTTTTCAGGAATTGAGCTAAAATTTACATCAGATATCTCCTTATTGTATGTTTATAACAAAATGAGGCAGAAACTCCTGACAGTATACAGGGTGCTATTTTTTCACGTGCATTTTCCTCTTTTTGCCCCCTGAACTTTTTTGTGGTGCGCTACTGGTATATTCTGAAAACAGAATCAAACAGATTATTCAAAGTGAAAACTTTTCTGTTCCTTGTATTTTTCCGTATCTGCCACCATTTTCGAGATATTAATCAAGAAAAGTAATCGTATAGTCCCTTCCGTATTGAAAGATATATATATAAAAAGATATTTTTCATGTTATGATCAGGAAATGATATCACCCTTTATACTTTCTCATAAATCCTACCAATCTAGTGGTGCAGATCTTAAAATGTGAACTTCGTTTGAAATTCGAGCTCAAGGTCTTCACAAATTGCCGAAATAACATGAAAAATATCTTCAAGCTTTCAATACGGAAGGGACTATACGATTACTTTTCTTGATTAATATCTCGAAAATGGTGGCAGATACGGAAAAATACAAGGAACAGAAAAGTTTTCGCATTGAATAATCTGTTTGATTCTGTTTTCAGAATATACCAGTAGCGCACCACAAAAAGTTCAGGGGCAAAAGAGGAAAATGCACGTGAAAAAATAACACCCTGTATACTGTCAGAATTTCTGCCTCATTTTGTTATAAACATACAATAAGGAGATATCTGATGTAAATTTTAGCTCAATTCCTGAAAAATTGCATCAGTTATTAAGATAATATCTCCATGGCTTCGATATGGGAAAACTATTGGATTATTTTCAATAATTAATATCTCAGAAACGGTGATAGTTACGATCAAAATGCAAGAGTCAAAAAATTTCAAATTGAATGATCTATTCGATTTTATTTTTGTTAGTGCCAGTGGCGCACCAAAAAGAAGTTCCGAGGGTAAACATGGAACATGGCCCATGAAAAGAGAAAGAGAAGTCTAGGTTTTATCGAGAGAAAATCGAACAATTTTCTCAACTTTAACACCCTGTATCTCGGCAACGAAGCATTTTTTGACCATTGGTTCTTCGAACTTTCTTGTTCAAATCATTCAGGGATTCGCATCCTTCATTTATGACATCTTATTCGGAAACACCCTGTATAATAGAGAAACGAGAATCAAGTGAGCAAGAATTCAGGCAGGACAGTAGGGACGAGCAAGAAAACGAGGTAATCTCTGGCCTATTTTTCGTTGGGAAGGATAAAATAACTAAATGGATGAAACATGCATCAACAAGAAAAGTGAAAGCTGGGAAAGAAAATATCACCAAATAATTACGAGATATGAAGGGACTAGCAGAATCCATGAGATTTTCAGATCTCTGGCAGTGTTTCTTCGTTCAAGAAATGAGTGAAGCAATAGTTTTCTTTTTGTTTATGCAAATTGAGAAGCACCTTGTACCTAATTGTTAATTCTTTAAATATAATGACGATTCAAATTAAAATTGTTTGGATTTCAACGAGGGGTAGGTGCTCTACAATAATGTGGATACTTTTAAAGGTTTCAAAATCGTTATAATTGCTTTTCTTTTGCAAAAAAATAGTTCAAATGCGGAACCACCAGCTCAAATGAGTCCGTGAACTCAGAAAACATCCTGTATAGACCCTGTGCCAATTCACTCAAGTCAGCTCTTTTTTTCCTCTCTTCATTTTTCAAAATGTGTATAATGAATTATATGAATACTTATTTTCATAAGGCCATTTTTGTACCACCCCTAAGAACCTACGAGGGTATCGTGGTAGCCCCACGACCGTTACAAATAGTCGAAGAGGGTTGCGTCGACGTTGAAATATCGCCGAAAAACAGCCGTATATCAGATATCAAATAATTGGCAAGATGTTCCCGACGCGATACATCACGGCGACGTAACCGAGTTACGATACTGCAACGGGGTGCCAATTTATGTGGCGACCGTCGAATTTGGACCATCCCTCCGGGCAATTAGTCTCAACTTTTCACTCTTTTTCCGATCGTATTATCTGTTCGGGTGTCGCGTTCTATCCCGCATACGTCAATTTGCCGATCTGACGCGAAAGCCTATCGGACTGATGGAATTACGCGTCTCTGGAATGGGAGTCGAAGATATGGGAACTCGTGAAATAGAGAAAAATAAAATGAAACGTTTTTTTGGTAACGTCAAAACGATCAAATTGAATGAGAATGACTGCATTAGTGATCAGTTGCTAAGATGACAATTAACTACTCTGATAGAACAATATAACGCCATCTGTTGTGAAGTAGCTAACGTGATATCTACTATATCTACAAAGTAAAAAATACACGTTTTTGATGTAGAACACTTTGTATATTTGACGGGATCCAAAACAAGTCATGCCTATGAGCATGCACAGTGGTCACTGCAACGCTAATGCCGAGGTGGTGTAACGCTTCTTAGCTGCTATCAGGATGAGATTGGAGGACTGAATACGGGTTCGAAGGACTTCGTTAGGGTTCAGGTGAAATACTGAGAGGTTAAAAGGATTCCTTAATACTAGAGTGTAATGTAAATGCACACCATATATTCTGGGGCAGCACAGGCACGAACGTAAGGAGAAAATCTCTCCTTCAGTGGCTAGCTACCACGAACATCAACATCCTCAACCTAGATAAAACTGAAGTCCGAAGGGATGTTATGACTTAACTTTGGTGACTTGTTGTGGGAAGTGGTGGAATAACAGGAGGTCTCTAAGGAGCCCTCATTTTCGGCTCACAGAACCATCAGCTATAAGGTCACAGGTGAAGAGGGAACAATCAATAACTCATTTAGAAACTCAATTAAAGCAAGATGGGAAAATATGACAAGCCCAACTTCAAAATAACAGCTGGCGGTTCAGGAAATGGATTAATCAAGCGACAAACTAAGATGGCAGCAAGATCAACGATGATTACAAGAAGAATCCTCCAGAAACCTCGTGGTAGAGCAGGGAACTCCAAGAAATGCGAAGGGCCCTCACCAGGACCATGCACATCTGGATGACGCAGAAAGAGTTGTGAAGGCAATCGCATAACACTAAAATGAAGAAGAGCTGGGAAAGTTTCTGTGAAGGAGTTGAGAAATATCCGAAAGCAGCCGAATCGGACCTTGGCGAAAAAACCCGGGGGATGGCTGGAGGTCATTAAGAACTCAGAAGAAGAGTACTTTGAGACCGAGGCAGAATACCTGAATCTCACAACTTCCCAGATTTTGGGGAGGATCGAGAGGAACAATTTTGGACTACGAGATCTAGATCGGGTAGAGCTAAATGCGACCAGATGATCTCATCGATCAGGATCAAGTGGGCTGTAAAAATAATCCTACCAGATGAAATAAATCATTGGACGCAATGACCCAGCCCCTCTTCAAAGTGGTTTAGTGTGTTTTTTCTGCTCTTGGTGAAGATATATGTACAGAACAAGTATTGCCAAACCACACTTTGGTAAGAGTCTACCTTTTCATTCGTTCTCAAAGATCTTGAGACCAGGATCAAGTGGGCTGTAAAAATAATCCTACCAGATGAAATAAATCATTGGACGCAATGACCCAGCCCTCTTCAAAGTGGTTTAGTGTGTTTTTCTGCTCTTGGTGAAGATATATGTACAGAACAAGTATTACCAAACCACACTTTGGTAAGAGTCTACCTTTTCATTCGTTCTCAAATATCTTGAGACCAGGATCAAGTGGGCTGTAAAAATAATCCTACCAGATGAAATAAATCATTGGACGTGTGTTCAGTGTGTTTTTTCTGCTCTTGGTGAAGATATATGTACAGAACAAGTATTGCCTCGAGACACTTTCTGTGTCGTAGAAAACGCCAAGGGTAGTTTTATACCCAAACCAAGGAGACCAAACCACACTTTGGTAAGAGTCTACCTTTTCATTCGTTCTCAAAGATCTTGAGAGACTGGTTCATGAATTTCTTTAAGTTTCTTCAGGATAGGTGTCTAGTACTACGCATCGTCAACCTAATCAACACGCGTACAGTGGTAGACTATCAATAAAGCAGCGCACTCGGCTGTTATTGAGCAGCAGTTGGATAATAGAGCATTTTGTGTGGCGAAGTTTCTGGGTGTCGAGAGAGCTTTTAACTACAACACACTGAACCTGGTTTAGGGTAAGGCGGAGGGGCTCAGTATCCCGACTCCTCTCACAGAATGAACCATGGGTCATTTGGGGAGTAGAAAAGTCACCTTGACGACCGAAATCACGCCGTCATAGAAACGGTGCGATGTACAGACATGTATGCAGATTACAGGAAAGACGGAGCTGGTTTTTTTAGGAAGCATACTATACAATTTTCTTTCGATTCGACATGAAAGAATCGGATTCGTACTTGGGAATACAACTGATAGCGAGAATTGTGGAAGGAGTTCGAAGAAACGGCCCTCCTGTAGAGCTAGGTGGGTACATCTGGTACACGGATGGCTTGAATATCAAAGGGCGATCAGATAGCGGAAAAATGGGAGCGGTTTCTACCTCCCATTAGATAAACATACAACCGTTTTTTAGACGAAGATCATGGCGATATTTGGTTGTGCTCAAATTCTGGCAAAACTGAGTACAAGTAATGAGTGGATCATGATATCCTCCGTCGGGCTGCTTTGGGAACCTAGGGCACACGCAGGATTACTTTTAATGTGGTCTGGGACTAGCTGAGACAATCATAACCGTCTCATCTGGGTTCCCGTTCTCAGCAAGATCAGATACAATGAGATTGCGAATGAGTTAGCCTGTATAGGGCTATCATAGAACCAGAGCCCGCGATCGGGATCTGGGCCTGTGTTGTTAATGCAAGTCTGCCTAGCGGAACAACTTAGTGAAACCTAGTTGAATGTTTGAGGTTGTCGCCAGTCCAAGGCAATGCTGGGTACAACACTAAGTAAAATCTGGACACTGGTTGGCACATAAAGGCAATCGAACTAATGCATGGCTCGTAGCACAAATAGTGATGCAGCATGGCAAGTTCAGATATCACTTGTGCAGGATAAGACTAAAGAATAATATTACCTTCAGAGGGTATGTTGTTGGGGCCGAAACACCAATTCATATGATCATCTGCCTGGCAGGAAATGTAGTTACAAGGAAGGAAGACACAAAAAGCGATTGACGCAGATATCGAAAGTATACTTATACTTGCATGATGAATTCTTATTGAGTATTTTGACGATGCTTACTTCATCAACGACAATTTAAAATTCAAATTTCAAATAATTGAAGATTTGCTTCTGTTAAGTTACATATTTCCGCCAGGTTTTGACGTTGATACCAAGGAATTTCACACGTATATAAATAACATATTTAGTTTTTGATATTTCTAAGGTTCTAAACGAAGTTTTTGAAGAAAAGAGAAAGTGTCCCGGAAAATTGAAACAGTCGAGAACATACCTTTCTTGTTTCGTTGGATTGGAGAGAGTTTTCAGTAAAGAAAATCTGGGAAATTACAATAGAAAATCGGAAAACTGAAGAAATAATAATTTCTGTATGCTTTCTCAAACACAACTGACAATAGGAATGTCAAATATGCTTTGGTCTTCTTTTATTATTATAAAATTAATTTTTCCCGGAGTATAACTTATCCACAGTGGAATCTACTCTTCTAGAAACAGAGTTGTTTCCTCGGAGGCATCTGAATAATTTCCCAGCTATTCTAAATCACCTCAAAGGAAATTCAACGAATTTAAGTGCAATTATATTTTCTTTATGAGCCAGGAGCAACAGAGGGCCTTTTAACAACCTCGTATATTGTGTGAAAATTCAACAAAGCGTCGCGCGTATATGGAAAAATGTAATTTCCTTCGTTCCCTCGTTAGGCAGAAACGTAAAATAGGGCATTGTCTCTTTCCGCGCCCGCATGCCTGGAATTCTTAACTAGAAAAACTCGGACGAAAATATTTCGCAGTTAGGGTTCAGCGGAGAATAAAGGAACTAAATAAACCCCTTGACTCGAACCCCAAAGGGTTCAAAATATGAATGGCAGTCTACCAACTGGTTGCTCTGCCTTATTTATATGTAAATTGAAATTTATTTTGCGTTACTATCGTTTTCTATGAAAACAATATGCATGGGAAACTAGTTTTGAAATATATATTTTAACGAATGTCTTGAATTTTTTCGTTTAGTATAGATGGCTAGTCAACGAGTAAAAAATGGTGAACAATAGTGATACTGTTCTTATCCTATTATTCAATTATTCAAGAAAAATGTCCACTCATAAATGACTCAATAAGGCACACAAAGAAAGTTTTTCTGAATGCTTGCCTTCGAATACAGTTACATGATAGTATGTCACGATTTGAGGAGGTAAATCTACGTGCCATTTTAAGAAAAAAAGTTAATATAAACATAGGTCCGCAAAAGCTTCGTTACGGAACTACAGAGTGTTGAAATTTCCGGAAAAATTGTTTTTTGTCATAAATCCTGCAGTTTCTGAGATATTCATCCCAAATTTGGAATGCAAGCTATTTTTTACAGCCTCCAACATTACACGTCCTAAACTTTTACTGAAATTAACAAGGTGTTTTCTTTTCGAGGCCATGTCTCCTTTTGCCCTTTCAAACTTTTTTGAAGTACGCCACTGATCAGCGTACAATCAATTTTCGTCATCTTCGTTTAGAAACTTTTTTGACACTTGTAATTTTTTCGTATCTCCAACCGTTTTCAAGTGAAAAATTATTGAATTTGAATTCTATGAATTTGTATGTTATTCCCTAAATAAAATAAAAAATAGAAATACTCTATAGCTTTTATTTTAAGAGACTCAACTTATACTTATTCAATATAAAACTAAAAAAAGAACAATTAAAAACTAAATAAATTGCTGGAAGTGTCCCCCACCTGCAAGAATACAGGCCTCTGTCCTTCTCTGGCATATTTCTAATCGTGTCACAAGAATTCATTATTCGATTTCTCAATACTTCTACAATGTTCACTGGAGTGATATAACCTAAAATTTTGAGATATCCCCATAAGAGAAAGTCTAAACTATTTAAGGCTGGGGAACTAGGAGGCCATGGTTCAGGCCCACACCGATCTATCCATCCGTTATTGAATGTATTATTCAAGAATTCCCTAGCCTCTCCACTGAATTGTGCTGGTGCCCCGTCATGCATGAACCACATTATGTTTCTCACCAAAAGTGGCACAACCTCGAGCAAAAAAGGTAACTCCTCCTCAGGAAATTGCCGATAAGCGGGACCGTTTAGTCTGTTAAGCAAAAAAATTGCCCAATCAAATAATTTCCAATTATTCCGACCCAGACATATAATGAGAATTGTTCTTGATGATGAGAATTATCAATCAAATGGGGGTTTTCCTCAGCCCAATAATGATTATTGTGAAAATTTGTGATAGCAGTTTTATCACCATCAAAATGAGCATTTTCTCTGATTTTATCTAAGAACCATCGGCGGAAATTCAGTCACGAAGGAAAACCTCGAGGAAGTAGAGTTTGGACGCGTTGAATATGAAACGGGTACAATAAAATGTCATGGAGAATCCTCCACACTAGAACATGTGAAATATTCAACTGATTCAAATCAACACAATTCAAAACTACTTCCTCAATATCTGGAGTTCGCATGGTTTGAGTTGCACCTTTCAAATGATTATTTGCAGTAAAAGTACCAGTCTCCTCAACCTTCTGTGGATATTTGAAATTGTTCGCCTGTCTGGTGTTACTCGAGTTACGTTCCTGGAAACGATGCTTCCCACAGGAAATGCTGGATCAGCGGATCCTATAGTTACGTTCCTGAAAACGATGCTTCCCACAGGAAATGCTGGATCAGCGGATCCTATTTCACGTACACAGCTTCACCGTGTTCACTAATGTTATAAATCATGTTTGTATATCTCATATTATTCAGTCTGACAATAGCTCCCATTTAATTCAGTTTGTAATAAAATAAATGTTTTAAAAAGACTTTTCCTTAAGTGAAAAACATAAGTGGCTTAGTGCGGTAGGATCTCGACGGCATCTCAACCAGATATCCGTGAGTTTCAACTCTTCATCGAGAAGGACCAAAGACGAAAAAAATTGCAGCCAATTCATCAACCGGAGAATGAAGATAACGAAAATCTTGTAAGTTACTCATTGTTCCTTTATGTCAGACTCCTCGAATTCTCCTGATCCATATAGAGATACTTGTCCAGAAATCGAGTCAATTTTAGTTCAATCAATTTCAAAATTATCTTTAATTTCAACAGAGCCGAATCAATCTAACACAGATAATTCGAATTCTGAGAATATTTCTTTATTTAATCAAAATAAAACAGTTAATTTCAATAGTGAATATATCACAATGCCTAATCAAATACCAGTTTTTGATATGAAATTGCTACAAATCGTACCCGAATTTGATGGCAATCCGTGTAGGTTATTTCGTTACATTTCTACAGTAAACGAATTACTACAAGAATATTATAATGCGGCTGAACCAAATTGTTCACAAAATAAATTTCTTAAATTTGGTATTTTATCAAAATTAACAGGACCGGCTGAAGAAGTTGTTTCTTTGAGCGGCAGTAACGAGTGGCCGACAATAAAAAATATTTTAATAACACATTTTGGTGACCAGCGAAATGAAAGTAGTTTAATTTCAGATCTTGGTTCGTTGCGTCAAGGCAACAACGAAAATTCATTATCATTTTATTCTCGAGTTATTTCAACCCTCAATCTTCTCCATAATCATTTGAATATTCATGAAGATAATGAGGCAGTAAAAGCTTCAAAAAAATCGCTATATGATTCACATGCTCTTCATACTTTATTAGTTGGATTGAAAGAACCCCAAAGTTCCATGATCAGAGCAATGAAACCAAAAGATTTAGCGGAAGCGCAAACGTACATCATTGAAGATAATAACATACGTTATTTGCAAAAATCTTCTAATTCAATGAAAATCTTGCCCTCACAAAATTTCCCAAATACTTCTTTTCACAAAAATTCTTATCAGACAAATATTTCTAATTTACCAGCTCCAAGATTTTCACAAAATCATTTTCCAAGTACCCCAATTCAATTACAACAACGTTCAAACCAACCACGTCCAAGGTTTCCTACGAACAGCCAAGTTTTCGGGAAGGTTCAAAACGTTTGGAAAAATCCGTCTAACGGACAGTCTCCTTCGAAACCAACCCCTATGAGCATTGTTCATACTAGGAATAGTTCTAGACCGACCCCCATGAGTGTTGTTACTCAATCATTGAATGTACCGAGAAATTATCAAAACTATAAACCCAATAACTATTACAGAAATAATACCAATCACCCTATAAATTTCATTTCCGAAGAATTGAATAATGTTGATTATGATGAAGATCAATGCATGCCCAATTCTTCATATTATTGTGATGAATTCGACGAACAAAATTTCATTCAAAATAATGTTCAAATTTCTGAAATAGAAAATGCTGAAAATTTCGAAGACCAAAATTTTCAGGAGGTTTCATCGGAAACCAATACAACATAATTGACCTTAACACTATTTACGACAAAAGGGAACTTCCTTATATACAAATAGAAAATCCCTCACTAAAACTTCTTTTAGATACAGGGGCCACAAAATCATTCTTGAACCCCGAAATTGCCGAAAGATATTTCAATGACAAAATTTTCAAAGAACCATTCGTAGTTAAGTCTGTTTTCCAACAATCAAAACGAGATTTTTGTGTCGAGATTCCAGCATTTAAGGAATTCAGCACCTGTTCGAATCTCAAATTTCATCTGTTCAAATTTCATCAATATTTCGATGGATTAATAGGCCTAGATACACTCAAACAATTGAAAGCTCAAATAGATATTAAAAATTCAATTTTGTCAACAGCTACGGCACAAGTTCCTATTAAGTATTACGAAAGCACAAGAAAAGTATTATTCTTTGCTGAAATTGATCCTTTACCTCAACAAAATGAAAATTCCTGTCAATTCAAATGATGGCGATGTACTTATATCACATCGAAAAATAAATAATTGCATTCTTCAAGAAACTCTTACGACCTGTAAAATGGATATGCCTGGGTAGAAATTCAAAACCCCAATGATTCTTCTTGTCAAATTCAACTTTACGACCCTTTATTACCAAATTCTTTTCCGCTCGACCACTATGAACTTTTCAATATGTATATAACCCCCGAAGAATCTGATTTAAAAAACGACATATGTTCTCATATACGTACCGACCATTTGAATGACGAAGAAAAATTTCATATAGAAAAATTGTGTAAGAAATATTCAGATATTTTTCATATTGAAGGACGAAATTTAACTTTCACTAATCAAATCAAACATAATATAAGAACTAGAGATGAAATACCAGTATATACGAAATCCTATAAATATCCTTATATCTACAAGGACGAAGTTCGAAGACAAATTGATTCCATGCTGAAACAGAACATCATTCGCCCAAGTAATTCCCCTTGGTCATCTCCGATTTGGGTAGTACCAAAGAAAGCAGATGCCAGCGGTAAGAGGAAATTTCGAATCGTGGTCGATTTTCGTAAAGTTAACGAAAAGACCATCGACGACAGATACCCTCTTCCAAACATTTCTGAGATTCTCGACAAACTAGGAAGATGTCGCTATTTTTCAACCCTCGACTTAGCTAGTGGATTCCACCAGATAGAAATGGCTCCTGAGGATATCCAGAAAACGGCATTTTCTGTAGATAATGGGCATTACGAATATCTGAGAATGCCCTTTGGGTTGAAAAACGCTCCAAGCACCCTGCAGAGAGTGATGGACGACGTGTTAAGAGGTTTACAAAATGATATTTGTCTTGTATATATGGACGATATCATTGTCTATTCGACGTCATTACAAGAGCATATGGTAAATCTCAAAAGAGTATTTCAACGTCTTCGTGAAACAAATTTTAAAATCCAGCTCGATAAAACAGAATTTTTAAGGAAAGAGGTTGCATTTTAGGGCATATTGTCACTCCCGAAGGTGTCAAACCTAATCCCGATAAGATAAAGGCAATCATGGAATATCCGATTCCTAGAACAGTCAAAGAAATCAGAGGATTTATTGGATTGTTAGGTTATTATCGCAAATTCATAAAAGACTTCGCAAAAATAACTAAACCGTTCACGCAATGTCTCAAAGCGAAAGCAAAAATCATACACGATGATGCTTTCCTAAGAGCATTTGACTACTGCAGATCTCTTCTTTGTAATGCCCTATATTACAATTTCCCAACTTCGAAATACCATTTATTCTTACTACTGATGCAAGTAACGTATCAGTTGCAGCTGTTTTATCGCAGGGACCCATTGGTAACGACCGGCCAATTGCATATGCTTCACGCACGTTGAACGATAGTGAAAGAAATTACAGTACTATCGAAAAAGAACTCTTAGGGATAATCTATGGAACTAGCCATTTTCGACCATATCTATATGGGAGAAAATTCAAAATAGTGACCGATCATAAACCTCTTCAGTGGCTTATGTCTCTCAAAGAGGGCTGTAATCCTAGACTTACACGTTGGAGACTCAAACTAGAAGAGTATGATTATGAGATATGCTATAAAAGGGCAAGGCTAATACTAACGCCGATGCTTTATCTAGGATTGAGATTCACCCTACAGAAGCAGATAATTCTTCATCAGACGATGATTTACCAATCTTTCAGTATATGAAACAGGTAAATCGGGATATGGAAACAGCTTCCATGTCAAACAACATAAATGACATCCCAGATCCGGACGAAATCGAAGATCAGAACCCGGAAGCAGAAGAAAAATAACTGACGATGGACAAACCGTGCATACAAATGCTGAGGACCCTATTTTAGGAATAAGCCCAACGGAATCTCCAATTAATATCTTTCAGAATCAGTTGCACATAATTCCTTCACTGATTAACCGAAAAGCAACAAAAAATGTTTATGGGATCGAAACAAAAGAATATTTGGAATATTTACATTCTTAAGAACGATCTTACCCCATCATTTCATTTTTAGAGACTTTGGTGAACCGAAAAGACCTATGCATTTTATTTCGAAAGTAATGGCAACGATGAAACATATAAACAACTTTCAAATCTCATGAGACAAACATTCAAAAGTCTCGCCTTCAAGCTTTTGAAGTGCAATAAAAGGTTAGAAAATATTATAAATGAAGATCGACAAAAGGAATTGATTTGCTATAGCCATGAGACAAAAACTAATCACCGAGGTATAGTAGAAACTATTGAACAACTCAAACGAAAATATTATTGGCCAAATTTATCAAATGATGTCAGATTTTACATAAATAACTGTGAAATTTGTCAGAGAGTAAAATATGATCGAAGACCACCTAAGATAGAATTCCAAATTACCCCAACTCCAGAACGAACCCAACTAATTTATAACTCTATTCACGAAATTAGCGAGAGAAAGAAGGAAAAATATATAGGTAAAGCAAACGAAGAGCGTGAAAAACCAATTGATTACCATGAACAATCGACAGTTTTTCGAAAAACGTCAAAACTCGCGGTAACAAACTAAAAGCGCCCTTCATCAAAGAAAAGTTCAAGAAAATGAAGAACTTAAAATAAAAACTGAACGCAGTACTTATCACAAAAACATTTTAAGAAACCGAGAGCTAAAAGACCTCAAAATTTGTTGCAGGAACCTGATCCTGATGATGATCCACCGGTCCATGTTGGAACCGATCAAAATAGTGGATCTTAAACAAAACCCTGGTATTCTCCCTTTCTTGTTGGCGAAACTAAAGTCAAAATCGGAACTCATAAATTCCTCCATTATGTCGATCTGTACCCCATTGAAAACGAAATAAAAGTTCTAGTCAAACAATACAGAAATTTTAAATCTTCTCTTTCAAATCGATTTAATACATCCGAATACCCTACAGAAACTTTGGAACAACATATACAATATCAAATCAACTACATTTGGAATAAATTCAAATCTGTATATCCCTTCGAAGATAGAAAACGGAAGAAACGCGGATTAGTTAATGGTCTGGGCAATATTATTAAAGCCATTTCAGGAAATTTAGACGCCGATGATGCCGAGCGCTACGATAAAGCTATTGAAAATTACAAGCTAATAAGGAACGGATAATCTCTACTGTCAATCACCAAATTTCATTAACTCACGAAATTCTTGAGAATAATAATAAAACTCTTTCATTAATGCTGCATAACCAAAACATAATTTCTAAAAGAATTCAAGAGATCAAAATGATAACACCCAGTATTTTTCTATTATAGACACTTTCGCTCAAATGAAATTTAACTTAGACACAATCGGATCTATTCTTGAAGATTTGGAAAATTCAATTACTCTAGCTAAATTAGGCTCCCTTCATCGTAGTCTTATCTCAAAAATCGATTTAGGCCATATTCTTACGATTCTCTTAGAGAACCATTCGAAAAATCAATTGATATTTTCTGACGAAAAAATATTCACAATTATTATGATCTAATTGAAGTCGAAGCTTACTATTCAAAAACAAGGATCATTTTCGTATTGAATATTCCCCTTGTACACCCCGATCGATTCAACCATTACCATTTATATTCCATTCCATCCAAAAACTTTACAACTATAATTCCTAAAATACCTACCTTACAATGAGTAGCAATCTATTCCAATACGATGACGACCAATGCAGATATCTCAACCCTGGTTACCTTTGCGAAGAGAACAAGCTTGCCAACCACGCCGACCAAGACGATTGCCTATTTTCAATTCTTCAGATCAAAAATTCTTCAACTGTTCCTGACTGTAAAATAGTACCAGTAAAAGTGAAGAAATCCTTTGTAGAAGAAGTTGATGAAAGCCACTATATTGGAATCTTCCCAGAACAAGAAAAAATAAGGATGAACTGCGAAAAAACAGATTTCACAACCCTCAAGGGAACATTCCTCTTCCAAATTCCGTATGGATGCAGTATTCAAACAGTTGACTTCATTTATACCAACACAAAAGGTACCTCTTATCAAGTACCCTTATTTTTACCCGAAATAAAAATACCTACAGGGGATCATCATTCAGAAGCCCTCAAAATTCAAGAAATTTCACTGGATAAGTTACACCACCTTCAGAAGGAAGTCGAGAAACTCCAACCGATTCCAGAAGAAAATGAAGAACCAGCTTATTCGCATCTTTACTTGACCACCCCCGTATACATCATAATTTTTCTGGTAATTGTTTGGAAAATTAGTTCAAGATTGCGTCGAAGAAATGCAGTACCAGAAAAGAATCCAGAAGAAGAATCTTCGAGAGTTCCACAAGATTTCAGTCAATCGCCAGACCAAGTCAAAGAACGAGTTTTGTTCTACCCGTCCAAAACTCTTCCCTAAGGATGGAGGAGTTACGTTCCTGGAAACGATGCTTCCCACAGGAAATGCTGGATCAGCGGATCCTATAGTTACGTTCCTGAAAACGATGCTTCCCACAGGAAATGCTGGATCAGCGGATCCTATTTCACGTACACAGCTTCACCGTGTTCACTAATGTTATAAATCATGTTTGTATATCTCATATTATTCAGTCTGACAATAGCTCCCATTTAATTCAGTTTGTAATAAAATAAATGTTTTTAAAAAGACTTTTCCTTAAGTGAAAAACATAAGTCTCGCTTTGGAAAGCGCACCTGATAGAATCGCCTAACTTCTGTTGTGTTTCCGTCAGCCAGACCGTACATGTAATGGATATCAGCCAGTTCGGCGTTAGTAAAATTAGCAATTTTTTCTGACAGCAATAACTTCAAAAGTCTTAAAACTAATCGTCAATTTAATAAACAATTCGAGCAGATACTGGTTCAACTTTAGCAACTGTCAAAATAAATAAATGAAAAAATCAAAGCCTACTAGTCATTTTTTTTAATTAGAAGTGTTTTCAATTCAGCGAATGCATACAATCGTTTAATAATTTTTTGTTCGAGAACGGTCGGAGATACGGAAAAAGTACAGGTGGTGTCAAAAAAGTTTCTAAATTAAAAAAAATTACGAAAATTTATTGTACGCTGATCAGTGGCGTACTGCAAAAAAGTTTGAAAGGGGAAAAGGAGACATGAAAAAGAAAACACCGTGCGAATTTCAGTTGAAATCTGGGACGAGTAATGATGGAGGCTGTAAAAAATAGCTTGCATTCCAAATTTGGGCTGAATATCTCAAAAACTGCAGGAGTTTTGAAGAAAAAAACAATTTTTTCTGGAAATTTCAACACCCTGTGGCTCCGTAACGAAGCTTTCGCGGACATATGTTTATATTAATTTTTTTTTAATTGCACGTAGATTTATCCCCTCAAGTTGTTACATACTATTTTGTAACACCCTGTATAAAGAAAGATTGCCTAATCTGCAGCTACCACCTGAACCAGTATTGTTTCGATGGGAAACTTGGCACACTGCGGCAGTTTTCTACGTTGAAAATTTCGAGGGCCTCAAAAAAATTATCAATGAAGAGGGAATCTCAAGATGATAATCGCGATAAATTTTATAAATTTTTGTGGAAATTATAAGATGAAGTTAGATTTCTCTTCATGACATAGACCTTGAAAAGTTCTTCACAACGAGGTGGAACATGCCACATCATTCCATTCGAAAACAAAGTAGAGGTTTGTTTCTATCTTCATTATAACCAAGCTATACTACATGCAAAATATAACTGAATGTAAATAAAAATCAATGTGTCTTGTAACAGTACGATTTCTCGAATTAATCATTTATATCTTTTCAACTCAGTTTTCATAATTTTATTGATAATTCAATCTCATTTCATCAAGTAAATATTCAAACAGTTTGAAATTCGAATTAGGTATCTACAGTTAACGACACCCAATGAAAATTATAGTTATATCCGTAAGGTGTCGCTGCTATTGATCTAGGTTGTTCGCCGGTTGATTGTGAAAGAAGATCGTTTTCTCGTTTCTGTGGGAGAATGGAAAACAGTAACTCATTCTATGTTTCGTTTCCACTTTATTGTTGTGAAGAAAATGATGTCGCTTTTTTATTAATTTTTTTGAATATCAATAGTTTTTTGATAGAACCGAGTCTGTATAAGTTCGGAATTCATTAGAGTCTTTCTCTTGTCCATTTAGAAATCTTCGGAATCATTTGTTATTTTATTGGAGCTGTGTTGTAGCGATTGGAGTGAAAAATTCCAATCGTCTGAGGCGTATAGGTAGTCGGTAATTTTGCCGGATTTCCTCGACAACCATTCCAATTAGCAAGTGCAGAGATTTCGAATTTTCTTTTGTAAATTAACCTAGATCGATATCTGCTTTTCCAAGGATATTTGAGTTTTCAACTTTATGCCAAACCTTGTTATCTTACGTCCGGGGAAACCACGTTTTGGGGAAAAATTCTTGCCACCTAGGACAGTCACGTTGCGAACGATATTCAGCCAAACAAGTAACCTGTAAGCTGTACGATACAGGAATACCAGAAAACTGATGTAAAACACCAAATCAAATCATCGTGGGAATTAATCTCATTGATAAAAGCTAAGTGTTTCTCTTAACCATCAAATTCTTTTTTTTTCTATTTCATTTAATTGTTGACAGAGCTCTATCATTAAATTTCGCTTTGTTGAAGACCCCAGATTATTTAAAATTGAGAATTTGTACTATGTAATTCGAATTCATCTCATCTGAGACTCATTTCATTGTTAGTGGTTAATCTTTTTTAGTTAAGTTATTTTTTTGGATAATTTTCTTTGATTAGAGTTAGTGAATTATTAATCAGATACTGTGATTTTGGATATTTATCTTGTAATAAAGCTAGTTGATTGAAGTGATGAGTATTATTCCTAGGACTATATCTAGGACCTAGGTACTAGACGAAGATCTCACACACTGAGATTAAGGGACTCTGATCAAGCTAGGCATAGGTATTAATAGGTAGTGTCAATTGTAATTTTCTTCAACTAGCCTTTTCGTAGTTCCAGTAAAATTTAAATATTTCTCCAATTTTAGACAAAATCAGAAACAAAACCACTACAGTCTGTGAAATTTCATTAAAAATATTGCCTGACGTTTTACTGTAAAAATAAAGACGTCTAATTTTGATAACGTCAAATTAATGAGATGAGAATTTATGACAAATTGTTGAATAGGTGCTTCCAGCAATGCTAACTGAAATAACTGGCCTGGCTTTATATAAATTCTCATGACTTTTGTGAGACCTTTATTCATTCTATGTTTCCGATATTAACACAATTTACGGATGAAAAAGGAAACTTTTCAATTTATTAACACAACAAACTCCGCATATAATTTTCAACGGTCTACCTCCCGAACATCTAGAATTTGCAACACTTTCAGACAAGCGGCGGCTTCGTTGTAATGATAATACTGTTTTTTCTTTTTGTTTTTGGAGCGAACCCGCTTTGATGTCAGATAGCACAGTATTCAATTTTCATAATGGAATTATAACTTTTGGGTCCACGTCCGCGGACTTCTAATTCGCTTTAAAGTTGATACAGCCTTAATACCATTAAATACTTATGTAATACGATACCTCTTCCGCTTTTTTTACCGCGTCGCCCCCTGAATTGTACGGGACAGGGGCGAATTAGGCGGCATTACGAACGCGTCTGCCGATGCTCTCGACCAAGTATACGTCTGGAATTGTGGACGACGCAAACAATTCTCTAGCAAAAGACCCGCACAATTAGTGAAGTAAATCAAATTTACTGAAAATACAACGATATTCAAAATATTTGTTGTTGTTGGCACAACTGTTTTCTATACTAAACGCGATCTGTCATTTAGCTTGTTTACAGTGCTCGATTTTGTCAGTTCTCAAGAGTGTGTTTTGTGAAAATGTTGCAGAAACCTTACGGTGAACCGACTTTATTGTAATGTATCTGTACTCGGTTATACTAAACCTATCACTTTTTCAATTCTATGTTACGCCTATGATTTGAGCAGAAATTGAACAAAGAGCAAATCTTCATTATTACTTCGGACTTGGACCACCTATCTACTATGTAATAAACATGAATCTTTCTTTCATTGAATTTGTACGGGTTATCATATTACGTGGCATAACAGGTGAAATCGAGCCACTCATAATATTTTAATGGTGCTCTTCTTAGAATAAGGGAAACAGAAAATCCAGAACTTTCAAAAACTAGAGAATTTTTTAGAATTCTTGTTAGCTCAACCATGAATTGTGGCGCCTGTTGACCCCACATTTTGCGAGAACCATATGAATTTCAAAAGATACTTTGTCCAGGTCAAAATTTAGTCAGTGGTATATACAGGCCACAGTAACATAGAAAAAAAGATTCGCTCAGACTCATTAATTCAGTTCTCATTCTTTCATTAAAAGTACTGTATTGTGGGAATTAATGTAAGGGTTTACATGCATTAAGATTTTGTATCTAACAAGAAGAATTTGACTGATTGAAACCCAATCCATTACATTATCAAAAAGGCGTGCATATGAGTGGTAAAATTCATTCAATTGCGGCCGAGATGTGGTGATTTTCCTCGCTTTGGTCATCAACATCTTCAACTGAAGTAAACATCTATAAAGTGAAGGAAATTATAACTGAAAATCACCATTGAATTCTGGGAGAGATAGGCAATGACCTTTGTCTCACGAATCAATTCGTGCCATTTTAAACGATCGTTTGGGCATGAAACGCATTGACGCTCGACTATATAAAATAGACCTGAATTTTATTCCAACTTTGAATAGCTTGAAGGTAGCTGTAGACCACGATAATGCACCATCTAACAATTCGATGATTGTGAATGAATTCCGTATTCACCTGATATGGCTCGGACCGATTTTTTTTCCAAAACTCAAATTACCACTTCGAGGTATTTGTTGGCTTAGATGTATTATTTCGGAAGATGAAATAAATGGTGGTTTACTATTACAAGGCGTCATGATTTATGAAAACTTTGCTCGGCTTTTTCAGTGCAGTGCACTCCAAGATTACCGAAGTGAAACATCCTCTTAATTTCAAATCACTAAATTTAACAGCTTGTACTATCAGTTATCTGTTAGTTCAGTCTGCCGCCAAATGATTATTTATATGCAGCGTATACAATTGCTTTGATAATAAGTTCTTCCATGAAAACTTCACGTGGAGATGTGATTATCTTGGGATAATTATATAAATAATGATGTCACTACATCTACAATTCCAAGGAACTGAGTAATTACAATTAAACTGGCCGCATGTTATATAAACAACATACCTATTATTATTAACTTATTGCTGAGTTATTAGTTTGTAAATGTACAAAATAGTTGGCAAAATACACATTAGTATAACATTCGTTACTTAAAATGTAAGTCTTGTTTCACGCCTAGACTTTTGTGCGACTCTGTCTCAAAAAATTGAGAGGTTTAGATTATTCAGAACGTTGAAGAGACTCTACATCAGGGGTGCTCAAACGGTCGATCGGGAGTGCTTTTTGAGTAAATCTCGATAAGAATAGAGTTTTAAATAAGTAACTAAACTACAAAAATTTATTACGTAATAAAATGACACTCTGCTAGCGGCAAAAGGCGGCTTTATCAAAGGAACGAGCGGTACTTTTCAAAGAAAAGCCGTGTTTTTTATTCTTGCCGCTTTTCTGGAAATTTCGAGCGACGCGTTTGACGAGAACATTCGAGACTTTCGTTCACGACGATATGAATATTACGCCTGCAGGAATTGGAGTCATTTTGAATTGTAACTTGAAGGCAATACTAAGTCGATACAAAGTCCTTTATTAAATAGTACAAAATGAGTGCTGCGAGGAAATCTAAGACGTATGATTTAAATAACGATTGGGTGGAAGAATTTTTCTTTTGTAAGGTAAAGGATCAGTGATTTTGTCTTATTTGTCGTGCGTCAGTTGCAATACCTAAGCGTTATAACTTAGAGAGGCATCATAAAACGATTCATAAAAACTATGAAAAAGATATTCCGCCAGAGAGTGAATTAAGAAAACGAAAAGTACGTGATTGGATATCTTGTTTGAAAAAAGCACAAACCATGTTCACAAGACCAGCCAAACAATCAAAAGCTGCTACGATCGCGTCATTTAAAATATCTCATATATTGACGAAACACAAGCAACCATTCGAAGATGGATCGGTTGTGAAGGTAGCATTTATTAAAGCGGGCGAGACTTCATCTCGACATTTTAAAAATAAAACAGAAATCATGTCTGCTATTAGAGAACTTCAGTAATCTCGTCCGACTGTCACAAGGCGTATTGGAGTCATGAGTCAGGATATGACAGATAAACTAAAACATGATATCATGAAATGTACATACTTTTCTTTACAGTTCGACGAATCCACCGATATGACAGACACTGCCCAGCTGTGTATTTATATTCGGCTGTTGGCTAAACAAGAATTTTGACAATCATTCCTCTGAAGGGAAGACCCGTGGTGAAGATATATATATATATATATATATATATATATATATATATATATATATATATATATATATATATATATATATATATACGTTTTCTTCAATTTTATAAAAACTACAAGCTACCAATATATAAATTAGCGTGCATTACAACCGGTGTAGCACCAGCAATGATTGGAAACAAAAACGGTTTTGTGGCATTGTGTCGAGCTAATGAAGATTTCCCTTAATTTTTTTCATTCCAATGCATTATACATCAACAAGTTTTGTGTTCAAAAGTTTTAAACACGGAGGAAATTATGGGCATTGCAACAACAATTCTAAATTCCATCCGTGCACGTAGCTTGCAACGGCGGCTCTTTAAGTTGCAGTTGGAAGATAGGGAGTCAGCTGAACACACTGATCAAGTTCTTCACGGACGTCAGGTGGTTAGTCGCGGAAAATTCCTAGAAAAGTTTCAAGAATTATTGCCCGAAATAACAGCTTTTCTAGGCGAAAGAGGTGATGACACTCAGATGTTGAAAAACGAAAAATGGCTAACTGATTTGGCATTTTTGACTGACATCACAATACACAACACCATTAACTTGGAGCTTCAAGGTAAAGATAAACTATTATTGAGATGATTAGCAAAGTAAACGCATTCAAAAGTAAATTGTAACTTATGATAGATCAACTGAAAAGAAAGAATCTCAAACATTTTCCATCTTTCAAAGCAAGGATTCCTCAGTTGAATTATGATAGGTATGAGGCTGAATTATCAAATATTTTGGGACAATTCGAAATGCGTTTTTATGATTGCAGTAAATTGGCAAATTTAGCAGCATTTATGAGTCATCCTTTCTCGTGCAAAAACATTGAGGAATTAGCTACTGAAATAGCAAGTCAGTTTGATATGAACTCATGTTCTGTTGAAAATGAGTTGGTGCAGATTATATCAGATATACATCTCAAAGCTACAGCATCTGATACAAATTTCTCGTGTTTTATATCTGAAGATAAATATCCGAATCTAAGGCAAATCGCCCTTCAACTGGCGGCAATGTTTGGGTCAGCTTACTTGTGGGAGTCTGCATTTTCTGAAATGAAGATAATTAAGTCAAAATATCGCAATCGACTAACTGACGATCATATGTCATCATGCTTGCGACTAGCACTCAGTGGTTACGTACCATTTTATAGAAGTATGCTGAGGACATGCAGTGCCACGCTTCAATATCCAAAGTCACTCCTTAGTTAAGTTTAACACCAAATGTAACTATTTTGTTTTGTAACAACCAATAAACTCGCAATTTTGAATAACTATGAGTTTTTCCATTGATATTATAGAGAAGAATCTAACTAAACCTAAGCCAAACCTTAACTAAAATAATGTATATTGTGCGGAGAGCTAATATCTATATATGCTGCGGTACACCCTACCTAGGTAGGTAGGTAGGTAGGGTGTATCGTGTATGTACGACAATCCTGCATCACACATACTTGCAGCCTCTCAGAGTGTATCGTAAGTAGTCTAAAAATATTGAGGTAGATCGCCAGCAGTTAAGTTTTTTTTTTCAATTAAAAATTAATTTATGGCGTATATTTGCAATTGTTTTGCAGATTTTCCAGTTAAATCACAAAGTTCAAATTTTTACTATAGTTAAGGTTCATTAAGTGTGTTATTTTCAGATTTTTATCTGGTCCCCAACGAAGATACAGAAGATCAAAAAGTGGGAAAAATGGAAAAGTTGATTTTGATGATAGTGTATTTAAACGGTATGTTTCTCACCATTCATACTTAACAAAAAGTAACTTAACTACCTAATGTAATTGTATGAATGATAGGAAGGCTGAGAAATTACCCTTCCTAGGAAAATTGCAGCTTCAAAATTAAGAGTTTTTACACCGTGAACGATAACTTTGAGTCATTAAAAATATGTTAAGAAATTCATTCAGCTACGCCATAATTGTTTTAATCTGTACACCAAGATGTGCTGAATTGAATGCTCTTTGGTTGACAGGCCTAGGTTAACCCATTCCTGAAAATTCAAAGAAGCCGAAGATGCTTGCAAATGCGGAAAAGTAACTGCAGCGTGAAATAAAATTGGCCGCCATTTCTAAATGGTATTCGGTAAAAATACAAAAACATGTTTTTGTGATCACTAAATATTAGTAATTAATCCCTGAAAACTGCTGGACCACTTGGAATGGATTTACCCACATTGGATATTGAAACAATTTATTTTTTCAATGAAAGACAACAAGGAAAGTATCGATATGTTAATATATTGTACCATAACCTGATACCATATGGTAGCATGACATATCTGTGTTTCTCAATAATTTTCTTCGCTAATATAAGGCTGCAGAACCTCAAAACGATTAAAATATTTTCGAGCGTTAACTTGAAAAAGGACTTGACACAGAGTTATGCATTGAAAATTCCTTTCAGAAAAAATCCATCCCTGTCCAAATTTTTTCGAATTATCCAATGAATGATACATTGACGTCCTCTAGAGGCACGTTTTATTCTTTACTTTGAGGAATTAGCTACTGAAATAGCAAGTCAGTTTGATATGAACTCATGTTCTGTTGAAAATGAGTTGGTGCAGATTATATCAGATATACATCTCAAAGCTACAGCATCTGATACAAATTTCTCGTGTTTTATATCTGAAGATAAATATCCGAATCTAAGGCAAATCGCCCTTCAACTGGCGGCAATGTTTGGGTCAGCTTACTTGTGCGAGTCTGCATTTTCTGAAATGAAGATAATTAAGTCAAAATATCGCAATCGACTAACTGACGATCATATGTCATCATGCTTGCGATTAGCACTCAGTGGTTACGTACCATCTTATGAAAAGTATGCTGAGGACATGCAGTGCCACGCTTCAACATCCAAAGTCACTCCTTAGTTAAGTTTAACACCATATGTAACTCTTTTGTTTTGTAACAACCAATAAACTCGCAATTTTGAATAACTATGAGTTTTTTCATTGATATTATAGAGAAGAACCTAACTAAACCTAACCCAAACCTTGACTAAAATAATGTATATTGTGCGGAGAGCTAATATCTATATATGCTGGGTACACCCTACCTAGGTAGGTAGGTAGGTAGGGTGTATCGTGTATGTACGACAATCCTGCATCACACATACTTGCAGCCTCTCAGAGTGTATCGTAAGTAGTCTAAAAATATTGAGGTAGATCGCCAGCAGTTAAGTTTTTTTTCAATTAAAAATTAATTTATGGCGTATATTTGCAATTGTTTTGCAGATTTTCCAGTTAAATCACAAAGTTCAAATTTTTACTATAGTTAAGGTTCATTAAGTGTGTTATTTTCAGATTTTATCTGGTCCCCAACGAAGATACAGAAGATCAAAAAGTGGGAAAAATGGAAAAGTTGATTTTGATGATAGTGTATTTAAACGGTGTTTATCACCATTCATACTTAACAAAAAGTAGCTTTACTAGCTGATGTAATTGTATGAATGATATGAAGGCTGAGAAATTACCCCTTCCTAGGAAAATTGCAGCTTCAAAATTGAGATTTTTTACACCGTGAACGATAACTTTGAGTCATTAAAAATATGTTAAGAAATTCATTCAGCTACGCCATAATTGTTTTAATCTGTACACCAAGATGTGCTGAATTGAATGCTCTTTGGTTGACAGGCCTAGGTTAACCCATTCCTGAAAATTCAAAGAAGCCGAAGATGCTTGCAAATGCGGAAAAGTAACTGCAGCGTGAAATAAAATTGGCCGCCATTTCTAAATGGTATTCGGTAAAAAATACAAAAACATGTTTTTGTGATCACTAAATATTAGTAATTAATCCCTGAAAACTGCTGGACCACTTGGAATGGATTTACCCACATTGGATATTGAAACAATTTATTTTTTCAATGAAAGACAACAAGGAAAGTATCGATATGTTAATATATTGTACCATAACCTGATACCATATGGTAGCATGACATATCTGTGTTTCTCAATAATTTTCTTCGCTAATATAAGGCTGCAGAACCTCAAAACGATTAAAATATTTTCGAGCGTTAACTTGAAAAAGGACTTGACACAGAGTTATGCATTGAAAATTCCTTTCAGAAAAAAATCCATCCCTGTCCAAATTTTTTCGAATTATCCAATGAATGATACATTGACGTCCTCTAGAGGCACGTTTTTATTCTTTACTTGCTTGTCTTTCGCGTAATGAATATGGCGTAATGCATACACCGAGGTATACGGTTGTTTTATCGTTTTTTATCAGGGAACCCTGCTCGGCGCCTTTCAAAGGAATATTCTATTGCAATTTTTGTGAATTAAATTCCGCCGTAACCAGATCGGCGAGCTATTTCGAGTGGAAAATTATTCATCGTTTTTTTATCTAGCAGGCCATCTTTATTTTGAATCGATTCCCCCTTTCGGTTTACTTTAAACGAATGAATAGCTTATGTCAGAAAAATTGAGCTTCTATCATTATTCTTGTACAGGTCGATAAAGAACGAAGTCCGCCTTTGAATTTTTTGCTAAACGCCTTTGAGTGGTTTAATGAGTCTGCAAAGGGAATCATAAATGAGTGAATGTCTTTAAAATTGTTTTTCGTTTATAATTTCAGTGGAATTGAAAAGAAATTGATCTCCAGAAAAGAAATGGTGTATTCATAAAACGGTGGGAAACGCTAGCATTTTTGAAGTGAATATACATTCTGTGAAAAAAGTACAGGAAATTGATTATTTAAAAAATTCGCTCGAAACGATTGTCAACATGTTTGTTATTGCCAAGTTGGTACAACTGTTTTCTATACTAAACGCGATCTGTCATTTAGCTTGTTCACAGTGCTCGATTTTGTCGGTTCTCAAGAGTGTTTTGTGATTTTTACAATGTATAAAAATATCGAACAAAGAATTTGTCTCAAATCTTGTATTGCAAATGGTTCATGTGTCGAATCGCTGAAAAGTTATAGAAGATTTACGGTGAATAGACTTTCTTAAAGAAATAATACTTATACGAATAGAATAGAATAAATATATTTGTCATCAAAGATTACATGACACGTCACATATGGGTATATCAGATAATTCGACAAACTATGTATACATACTTATTAAAATTTTTATACATTAAAATTTGAGTCCATGAATTCTTCATGTGAATGAAAAGACCCGCTCTTCAGTTTTTCATTGAATTGGCTTTGCTTCTGATTTCTGATATTTTCAGGCAACTTATACGTTTTGACCCCCCAGTATAAATACGAGTTTTGGGTCATTTTCATTCGGTGGAGAGGGATCGCCAGATCCTATCTGCCTTGTCTGCTTTGGATAGGCATTTTTATCTGTATGAACCTGCTTCAGAACTTCATAGATATACACACACGGTAAGGTGAGTACGCAATTTTCGATGATTGTTGAGTACTTACAATCATGATTTTTCGCAAGGCAAAACGCGACAGTGACAATTTTTCACGCGTTTCCTCGATGTCGCCCAAGTGATTCTTGAAACAATCCACACACCAAGAAACTTCACTGATGCAATCTCTTTTCTTGGTCCAAAAGTGAGTTCTTCTGTTTTGTCTTCGTTCAATTTCAACTTATTTTTCGAGAAAAAAGTGCTGGTATCATTTATTACTTCTTCCTTTTTCATTACAAGTTGTTCTTTGCTTGAACTTTCAATAATTGCTGAAGTATCATCAAAATAGAAAAGCATTTCCACCTGTTTATGTCAGTATTATTGATTAGAATCTGAAAAAGGGGAGGGCCAAGGATGGACCCTTGGGGGACCCCACACTTCAATTCATCTCCAACCTGTAAAATCTGTACAACCTGCTGCCTGCCAATGAGGTATGACCTCAATAAATTGTGTATTTTGCCACGAAAACCACAGAGCTTGAGCTTGTTCAGAAGTAAATCAGGCGATCAAAAGCCTTGATAATCGAAATTCAACATTGAAACTTTGTTCCCTTATCCAAAGCTTTCATAATTATATCAAGGGGACTGCGAATTGCAGAAGTGGTACTTCTGTTTCTTCTGAACCCATGCTGTGCATTGTTGAACTGATTCTTTTTTCAAGAAAGTTGAAATTCAAATATTAATAAATATTGAAATGGATGATATTGATTTACGATCATAGACCACGCGAGTAAATACGTTCGAAAAAAGGGGGCGAGTACCCGAGGGTTAAAAGACCTTCCCCTATAATGAATTGTGACTTAGAATCTGCTAGGAGTAGAGGGATGATTTCAGTTACTGCAAACCTACTCAAAAATTGACTTGTCGCCCCGCCAAAATCAGTCCATCTTGAGATAGAGGGGGTGGCAAATTTTCTTTGGAACTCATAAAATGAAATAAAAGGTCAAACTTTCAGAAAAAAGATTGGCTCAGAGTTTCAAAGGAACGGGCAAAACATTACCTTCTCATGGTTAATCACCAGAATATCTAGAGCCAAGATTTGAATCAATTGAGCAGATTCAACATGTTCGAATAATGTTGAAATGCAACTGGACCCATTTTCTTACAATGAATAAAGAATTGTGGGATGCTGAGGAAAGGAGGGGTGTTAATTCCATATGATCCATCACCCTTAAAAAGGCATGCCGCGAACCAATTGACATATCTCAGCGATTTTCTATAAAATTGCTATTTCGAGATTTAAAGTGGGTTCAATTTTTGCCTTGGACTATATACCAGGGGTGTTAGTTAAAGTTTGCCGGTTTCGCCAATAGATGTCGTTAGCAATATGTATAAATTTCTATGATATGCCATGTGTCCTTTTTTTTTATTGACATTAACCTTCAAAAATACGCAAGTCACATTCCACCCTAATGGCGGTTAAGAATAGAATGGTTGCATTTCTTGACAAGATGAATCTTTTCAACAGCGCCCAACATGGGTACAGGAAGAATAGAAGTACAGAAACAGCCATACAAAGTGTCATTAATTTGATTCTTGAAGCTTTGGATAGAAACAATGTTGAATTTCGATCTCAGCAAGGCATTTGATAGTTTGTCTCATATTATAATCTTGCAGAAACTAAGTAACTTGGGCTTTCGTGGAAGAATTCACAGCTTACTGAAATCCTATTTGATCAATAGAAAGCAGGTGGTGCACGTAAACAATGAAGTACTACTGGAGTGTGGAGTGCCTCAAGGATCGATACTGGGCCCTTTACTTTTCCTAATGTATGTGAATGATATCTGTATACAGAATGCAGCAGGTACTTGTCTTTACTGCGATGATACATCAGTTATCATAAAGGGTAGTAGTCAGCAAGAAACTGAACAGAAAAAACAACTAGTTAAGTCCGAAACTAGAGCTTCGTTTGCGAGCAATAAACTGAAACTAAATGAAGATAAAACTGAAGAACTGAGTTTTGGATCAAGAGAAATGATGAAATCTGTTAGGAGTGTGGGTTGATTCTAGACTTAGTTGGGCAGATCATATTGATAGAATCTGTGGAAAATTATCAAAGTCACTTTTTGCCTTACGAAAACTCATGAAACTGAGCACACAAGAATCTTCAAAAATAGCCTATTACTTATACTTTCATGCAATTATGTCATATGGTGTACTGGTATGTGGTCTGGCAACAGAATCAAAGAGATCATGATCATGCAGTAAAAAGCCTTGAGGATTGTTTTTGGATTGAAATCTAGGGATTCCTGCAAACCTATTTTCAGAAGAGAAAAATACTTACCTTCAAGTGTGTCTACATCTATGAAGCATTGAAGCAAATACATAATAGTAAACTTACATATCCGAAATGTGGTTCAGTTTAATACTAGGACAGCACTAAATTTAGTGATTCCGCTTTATAAGAAGAAAATGACTCAGAATTCCTACCAGTTTTGGGGAATCAAACTATATAATGCACTACCACGCCGTCTAAAAGAGCTGAAGGATAGCATCAGAATAAATCAAAATTATTCTTATAGAGGGGGCCTACTACACTATTGAAGAGTTCTTGGAAGATTGTTGTAACTTTTGATTTGTGTAATTTGTCAGGTTTGTTTCTGTGAATTATTTTATACACTTACATGAGTCATGATTCTTTTATTATTATACAGGATGCTTCAACGAAAACTAAACAGAGGCTATATCTACCAAGATATTCATTTCTGATCAAAACGCAAAAACAGGTGAATTTTTATTTCAAGGGAGACATCTTCTGGGGTACAATACTTGCTTGAAATATCAACCCTCCAAGCGGGGGTTGCATCTTGAATAGGGAAGATGGGTCGAGTGACGACTCAAAAGAAAGGTGGTATCTTTGTCTACATTGCCTTGAACGAATTTCCATTTTTAATTGAACTGTAGAAGATACAGGGTGAGCAACTGAAAGATAGAGAAGACTATTTTCCTGTGACAATTCAAGTTTCAGTGAAGTAAAATGGATCAGATCCATGCTGATCAATGGCAGTCATTATCAAGTACCATCCTCATCTCGAATTTCAACACCTGGAACAGGAGTGACAACCCTTGAAAATTTGGAAGAGGGTAGATGGGTCGAGTGATAACTCGAATGTAAGGTGTTATCTTTGTCCGCATTCCCGTGAAAGAATTTTCATTTTTGATTGAAAACTGTAGAAGATACAGAGTGAGCCACTGAAAAATAGAGAAGTCTATCGCCTCAAGACTATTGGAGTATTAGTGCGAAAAACTGGAATAGATTCATTTAGATCAAAGATGACAGCCTTTGATCTGGAATGAATCTGTTCCATTTTTTTGCACTGATACTTGAATAGCTCAGGGCGATAGATAGTCTCCCGTATTTTTCAGTAGCTCACTCTGTATCTTCTACAGTTTTCAATTAAAAATGAAAATTTGTTCACGGGGATGCCGACAAAGATAATACCTTTCTTTCGAGGTATCACTCGACCCATCTATCCTCTTCCAAATTTTCAAGGTTGGTCACCCCTGCTATAGGGGATGAAATTCGAGATCAGGATGGTACTTGATGATGACTGCCATTGATCAGCATGGATCTGTTCCATTTTACTTCACTGAAACTTGAATAGTCTCAGGGAAATAATCTTCCCTTTCTTTCAGTTGCTCACCCTGTATCTTTTACAGTTTTCAATTAAAAATGTAAATTCGTTCAAGGCGATGTAGACAAAGATACCATCTTTCTTTTGAGTCATCACTCGACCCATCTTCCCTATTCAAAATGTTCAAGGATTGCAACCCCCGCTTAGGGGGTTGATATTTCAGGCAAGTTTTGTACCCCAAAAGATGTCCTCCTTGAAACAAAAATTGAACTGTTTTGCGTTTTGATCAGAAATGAATATCTTGGTAGATATAGCCTCTGTTTAGTTTTCGTTGAAGCACCCTGTATGTAAATATTCATGTTGTATTTGTCATTGTCAAGCCACAGTGGCAAAATTCCTTCATCATGTAATTAGTTTCCTTCCAAGTATATCGCATTTGCGGCATTCGTTGCTTCTCTTATTTCATCAAAAGAAAAAAGCAGCAGAAGCTCACCGGTTGCTGATAGAAACTTATGGTCAATATGCTCCAGTGATTAGAACATGAGACATGGTTTGGTTAATTTGAAAGTGGAGATTTCGATTGATGAAGACGAGGAATTGCAGGCGTTATTGGATGTTGATCCAACCCAATCGCAACAAAAATTGGCAGAAACACTAAGTGTAACTCGAGGAGCTATTTGCAAACGTTTAAAAGCCATGGGAAGGATCCAGAAGTATGGAAAATGGATGTCACGCCAACTGAACGATAGACAAAGGAAAATCGAAAACCGTTCGTGAAATGCTGCTTCAACGATTCAAAAGCAAATCTTTTCTGCGTCGAATTGTCACGGGCGACGAAAGTGGATTTATTTCGAGAACCAGAAGCGAAAAAAATCATGGGCTTCACCTGGTGAAGCGGGCCCATCGACTGCAAAGCCTCATCGCTTTGGCCATAAGACAATGCTCTGTGTTTGGTGGGACCAGTGTGGTGTGGTGTACGAGTTGTTAAAACCGGATGAAATCAAATTATCAATTTGAATCAAAACGGCCGGAATTGGTCCGTAGATATGGCATAGTTATCTTGGAACATGACAACGCACCGTCTTATACTGCTAAACTGGTGAGAGACATTAAAAACACTTGATTGGGAAATATAATCGCCCCCGTCGTACTCTCTTGAACTTGTCCCGTCCGACTATCACTTTTCGCATCAATGGGACACTCCCTTGCAGAGCAGTGCTTCGCTAATTTTGAAGAAGCAGAAAAATGGCTCGTCGAATGGTTTGAAATCTAACCTAACCTAACCTCCATAATTTGCCTGAGAGATGGGTGAAATGTGTAAAATCCAATGGTCAATACTTTGAAAAAAAAATTTGAGATTCTTTATCGAAAAAAACGGGAAATTTCAACTAACACCCTGGTAGTATTAAATGATCTTTGAATTTGAAAACTGTATATTTGTTAGTTCGATATACCTGTATAGCTCATTATCTTCCTGACATACCCCCGTACTATATATATTGATCCTTAATTTGTTCACGCGTTAACTTGGAGATGGAAAAAACATTGTGTTAACAAACATTCACTGATATTTCGACAAATTCTCCAATTTATCGAAGCCAAAAGAGCGCCATGAACGTATACAAGGCTCTCCACGAACGACATAATAAATATTCAAACATATTTTCAATTAGATAAATATTTGTACGCTATTTGTGATAACCTTTGAGCCATGGATTCAACCAGTTGAAAATGTTCAATTTTACATATTTCTAAACCAATAACTCACTCTGCAAATATTTGTGCACTTAAATTTTCTTAACGATGGTAAGAAATCTACGTAATTTAAGAATTTACTCTAGTGGCAATAACAATAACCCTACCGGTTTCAGGTAGATAGTCTCCCTTATTGAAACCCAACTTTCGTTTTAACTACAATGCAACAAAACTACGAGATTAGTACGAATATTTTACCTTAAAATTCAGAATTTTTAGAGCGCAAAAATAACGAATACATTTCATCTCATCAACTATTTGCATAAAACAGCATTAAAAACACTTTCCGTAAAACCAGTCTCGATTATTATCACAAGTAAAACAAAGATAACTCGTTTCTATGAAGTTCTGGAACATTTTTTGCTCCTATTTGGACCCACATGTTTTCACCTTTATTATTCCAATACGTCGTGAAAAATCGCTTATTAAAATTGAAAATTACCTCTTACACCTTATGGCGATAATTCACTTTGCAAACCACCACAAAAATGACTCACGGGGAAGCCAAGCAACACTATTGGACACGTAACACGTTTCAGGGGTGAAGATGGCACTGAACAATTACGTTTAATACCGAAATAAATCGATAGTTCTCAAGCGTACTGAGACCTCGACCCGCGTATAGAAACGACGACTATAAACTAAAAGTTGGGCCGACTGGAAGTAGTCGGCATAGAATACAACACAAGCGATGGTAATCGCCTTCGGTTCTACCGCTCATAAAACTATGTATGTATTGAAGACGTAAGGTACGGTATGCGCTACGCGATTTGTCGTACGATAATTATCACCAAGTCAGCCTACTTAATGTAATTCCGAAGATCATTGAAAGCAGCATCATGGAAAAGTTGACTTCTTGTATTGATCAAATTATCATTGGAGAGCAGCATGGCTTTATTAATGGACGCTCCACTGTCACAGTTCAATATGTCCAATTTTTGTCTTCATCAGAAAAGTTGATTAAAAAACGGAGGTAGGGGTAGATTTCGCGCAGTTTCTGCAATCATTTGGTTCTAGTATCAAAATTTAGAATACAGTACTAGTGAGTAATGATGTTTTCATCGAATTCTGAATATCCTAACCATCCTAAATGATTACCGAAATATCGATATACGTTCACTCAACTTTGAAACTTTGAGTTTCTACAATAAAAATAACGTAGATCATATTGTGATATTCCAAATATACAGAGTTAGGAAAAAGTAAAGGAACGGTTATTTATCTCAGTTATTTACCGAGCGATTTTTGAAAATTGGTATTCAAATAATTGATCGATGAAGCCTGAACTACGTGATAGTTGATATTCATAATGAATAATAAAACAAAACAAGTTACTATGTTTTAACTATCACTAATTTATTGATGTAAAGAATGACAAAATTTTTACATTGGTTGGACCGGTTTCAGACATACGTCCATTATCAACAACAAGCTAATGAAAACTGAATACTCATGTACAATACAGGAATTACCATCAATAAAATGCTAGTAGAGGTCACAGTAACTTGAATAATGGTGATTGGTAGATAATTAAGTCTACCTGGTCGTTAAGGAGCTTAACCCTTTCTACCCTAGATGCCTTGAAAATTTCCATCGATTCAAAGAAATTGAGCTTATAAGATTTGTCACAGGAATGAAGAATTTTTAGTTGTTGAAGTTCTGGAAAAGGATGACATTCATTCAGACAATGTGCAGCTAAAGCTGAATCATATTTCTGATGTAGGAATGGCCGGAAATGTTCTTTGTATCTATCCTTGAAAGGGCGTCCTGTTTGATCTATATAAAAGGAATTGCACTCTGAACATGTTAATTGGTATACTCCTGATTTTTCGAACTTATCTGTTTTATCTTTTGTGTTGAAAAGCAGGCCTGACAATTTGCTAACTGGTTTGAATGCAATGTGAATTTTTTTACTATCAGACAAAACTCTCAAAACCTGTTAAATTGTGTTAAATTCTGATTTTCGGTCCATGTCCGATAAAGGCAAAGAAATCCTTTGTGAACCATGGATTTGAAGGCTGATATCTTTTAAGAATACGCGTGAAATGAATCTATGGGTATGACATTATCTGTGTACGATGGTTTTCTGAAGATATTAATTGATAAACGGTTATTATTCTCCCAGGTAATTGTTAGATCTAAGAAATTGATTTTACTATCGACTTCTGTTTTTACTTTGAACTTAATTTTAGGATGAATGTTATCAATGAAATTCAGTGAAGATTTCCAGTTGTCTATTCGTTCCAATGAAACAGGCTAAAATGTCATCAACATATCGATACCAGAATAGAATATGCCTTTTCGTCAAAGGTGACCACATAATTTTAGTGTTTTCCAAATTAGACATGAAAATTTCAGATAAAAGGGAACTGAGGGGTGCACCCATAGCTAAACCATTATTTTGTGAGTATATCTTATTATACTCACAAAATAATGGTTTAGCTATGGGTTCACCCATAGCTAATGTTTTTTTTTCAGTTTTTCCAGAAAGATGGATCGGTAGAAGGGGTCCTAATGAGTGGCCCCCGCGGTCACCTGATCTATAGCCTTTGGACTTCTTTTTATGGGGCAACTTGAAATGCCGAGTTTATAGAAAACGACCTGCCAATCTAGATGAGTTAAGACGTCGCATAACAGTAGAAATCAATTTGATACCCACACAATTTCTGCAAAATTCTCTTAGAAATTTCAGTGATCGATTAGGTTATTGGCAGGAGGCGAATGGAACTCATTTTCAACACTTGGTATAGTTTCAATAAAAAAATTTCTCTCGTTCGTGCAAAAATCAAAACTTCAACAAATACTTGACAATAATTGTGAACCTGTCACGTTGATTATGAATTCGAGAGTAATTTGATTTAGGTGATAATAATCATTGTCATTTTGATTTTTTTATGAACACGGCATTGGAGGAAAAGCATTTTTCTTGATTGTTTCTTAGGAAGTTTTTTCCCCTGAATCTAAAAATAAATAAACATATAGGGTGTTATATTCGAAATTCTCATGTTGTGGTCATTTCCGGCTACATCGGAAACACTATTGAGCACAAAATATTAACACTGAATTCTTTCAGCTGCACAATGTAGGAATACCAATTTTCAAAAAAATCGCTGGGTTAATAACTGAGATAATTAGCCGTTCCGATACTTTTGCCTAACCCTGTATAGATTATTGTGACAGAACGAATGTATTTGTTTGACTGCAGAGTTTATGGTGATATTATGTTGCTGTTATCCTTCTCATTGTTCTCCTTCAGGAGAGAGAGAAAGAACTATATTCTAGATATCAGTCAAATTGACTTTCGGAAGAACTCCGCTCAACTAGGACATAAGGAGGAACTTGGGAAGAGTTTGATGTTTCTGAATTTTCCTTCGAAAATCTAGGTCTCGAAAATGGTCCTAAATTCGAAAATTGAGTCGTAAAATGACGATTTATTTTCACGGATCCGAGATATGTACGAATCTTTTGATACGCGAAGCATACCTCCCGGTAACCATATATAAGTAGACGAATGAAAGAAATACCCCAAATTTGACAGCTCGATTTCTGGTCGTGGTTAACTTTGAACCATGTTCGATTTCTGGAGATGACTTCGAACGTTACCGATTGAAACTTATATGGCCTGGAAAAAGTTGTCCTTTTCGACGTTTTTGGCGGTCGCTCGAAAAGGACCAACTTTGGAGGCGGAACGGTTAGGAATATCCAAATGAGGCTACGCTATGGGAAGAATTCTCGGATATCGCCACTTCATGCTAACACCCTACAAATTCGGTTCATCTTCGGAGTGCGGCCCTGGCGTGCCGTGTTTGCCTTTTTTCGAAAGCGCCGCCCTCAGAGCTTGCTCGGACGCGTACTGAGCGTCTTCGGACGTAGAAAGCCCCAATATATACCGTTTTAGTGTAGTTAAATTAAATTAGTTAAAATCAAGAACTACAAGTCATATCTGACAAAAATTCCACAAGGTGTACCTCAAGGAAGCCACATTGGCTAATTTTTTTTTTCTGTTAATATTAATAAAGTGTCTTCGGTAGTCCAATACTCAAATTTTCTATTATATGCGGAAGATCTGAAAATCTACAAGTCAATTAACAACATCTCTAACGCCTTAGAACTCCAATATGATTTGGATGCTGTTGTCGGATAGTTCTCTGATTACACAAGTCTTCAAAAAAAAGTTGAGAGCTGTTTTGGTTTTTTTGTGTAATTCTTATGTTTTTGGGTGTACTGAATTCGAAAATGACTTTCATTTTGTCCTAGCACGTCACGTTTTCTGACAATGTAGGTGTCTATGCTAAACAAGTTATTATCTTAAAATAAAACATAATTATTTTTTAAATAAACTAATTTATAATTGCGTATCAAAACTCATTTTCTTATCTAGAATACATTAAGTAGTGAGCACTAAACACATTTCTTTTTCCCAGTGACACTCCTTTTGGTACATTTTCGCTTGTTGGAAGTTCTCTTTTAAGCGTCCAATAGTAGTCTGCCATAATTGAGACGTTCCATCTTCCCTGGTATCTTTTTTCCATCTCCTTAATATCTTGGTGAAATCGTTCACCTTGCTCTTCACTCACGTCTCCTAAATTTTCTGAAAAATAGTCGAGGTGGGAATGAAGAAATTGTACTTTTAAACTTATTAAGCAACCTAATGCTTGAAATGCTTTTGACATTCTTTTGACGATTTGTTTGTAGTTAGGGTCTTTGTTATTGCCTAAAAATTTTGTTATAACTTCCTTAAAGGCAATCCACTCTTCTCTTTAAGGATCCGTCATGGTTGTGACGAATAGTGGATCAGCCATAAGCCGTCTAATATCTGGTCCAACGAAAACACCTTCCTTCAACTTTGCCTCCGAGAGGCAGGAAACTTTGATATTAAGTATTTGAAGCAATTTCCATCTCTTGGAAGTGACTTTACAAATTGCTTCATCAATCCCAGCTTTATGTGAAGCGGTGGTAAAAGAACTTTATGAGGAGGCACCAAAGATTCATACAGGACATTCTTTTCGCCAACTTTAAGCTCCCTCGCAGGCCAACACTTTTTGGTCCAGTGATTTGTTCGGTCTCTACTATCCCATAGACACAAAAAGCAAGGGAATTTGGTAAATCCAGATTGCTGTCCGAGCGTCATGCACAAGATTTTGAAATCACCGCACACTTGCCAACCGTGGTCCTCATATTTTAAGTTACAAAGAATCAATTCCAAGTTCTTGTAGGTTTCTTTGAGGTGTACGGAATGGCCGACAGGAATGGAAGCATAGAAACCGCCGTTGTGAAGCAGAACTGCTTGGAGGCTTCTTTTTGAAGAATCTATAAAAATACGCCACTCTTCTGGGTCGTATGAGATCTTAAATGTATTCATCAAACCTTGGTAAAATATTGGTGCAATAAACAAACTCGTCCTCTTCGGCAAAGTAGGAAGTAAACTGCTTTTCACGATATCTAAACCAAGAAGACACTCCTGGCAAAAGTTAGTCCCTGCTTTTGAGCCTTGATCCAAGCAACTCAGCAGCGTTTTTGGGAAGATTTCTTACCAAATCATTAAGCTCGCTTTGAGAAAACAATTTTGGACTTCTGTCATCTTCCAATTCAAAAGTTGACTGGTCATCGGGTGTAGGTACAGCACCATCTTCGTCAGAAATTGGAACCTCTTCCAAGGTAGCAGGGACCTTGAGCACTGGTATTTCGGTCCCATGAGGGATGGGAAGAATAGCTGATTGCAGATTGGGGTATGAAATTGATTGCTTCCGTTTTGAATTATACCCTTTCACATTACACAAACAAAAGTAACAATCATCACTATGGTTCTTTTGCTCGCGCCATACCATAGGAACCGCAAATCGGAAAGCTTTTTCTTGTCCTTAAACCAATTTCGAAGGTCTTCAACACATCGTTTGCAGACTTTATGAGGTGCCCATACTTTATATCCTGATCTCCAAGTTTGAAGCCAAAATACGCGAAGTAAACTTTTTTTCCAAAGTCCGTAATATTAACTTGTTGCTTTAATGTCATATATTCTCCACAAATGTAACAGAAACTATCCGAAGAGTTCACACACTTCCGCACAGACGACATTGCACTCTATTGAACCAAGATCTATGAAACAATGATGAGTTAACACGTAACTGTCCCGCGCCACTTCTACACTATACAACATGTTTATACTTGTTAATGTAGGTCAAACAGAGTGTTCCTTATTTAGAAATTAATGATAATTATGTCCTGTAAACATTTTAAAAAAGTAATCAAAATAAAATTATACCTCCGTTTTTTGTAATAGAATTTTGCGTTTTGTAAAATAACCTTACGTTCTGGAATTTTTTGAGTATGTTTTTTGTTTTCAGAACACCTAAATACATAGAAATCAGTTGAAAATATCCAGACAGCATTTTTGTTGCAGACCTGTGTTATTTGTTAGATGTTAACATCACGATGTGTCAGTGTATCATTTTGTAGGATGAACACTATTGTCTTCCAGTATAGCACGTATGCACATATCACTAAAATATTGAGTTTGAGTAACACATGTTAAAATAGCAACTTATGTTTTTGTTCTTCAGTGAAGGAATTACGAAGAAATATAATTCTATATAATGAATTTTTGTTATTATTGTTATCTAGCTTGTTTGCTTTGCCAGAGCTTTATAATAACTGTACTGTTTAATTTTGAACGTTATTCCTTTAAATAAATGAATAAACCAGTTCACCAAGTATGATAGCTTTTCGCAACGCATCGAAACGCATTCTCGTCTATGAGTATCCAGTTAAACAATGTTTATTATGATTTAGTGAAATGTATCACATGCTAATCAATATTTTTCTTAAGCTGTACTTACTTAAGTTTCAGTCGAACATATAGAAAAGCTGCACTCACCTGAAACAATAAAAATGAAATTTAGTCATTGCTAGTGACATAAACAAAACGAAAAGCCGTAGTACATCGGATATTTCGTAAAATACGCCCCGAACCATAGCTTTTACAATTGTTAATCGATTTCAATCAAACAAAAATTGCATCTTGAATGCCATTCTAACCCTGAAATACATTTTCATTGGTCTGTCACTTCCGGAAATAACGAAAGATAACCTTCACTTGTAAATTCTGAGTGGTAACCCCAAATTTTGATTTAATTTGTATTAAATCAACATCTGAATGAGAAAATATAGTATTCACGAAGGCAGATAAAGGTCATACTGTTATGGCATTAAACAAGGAAGATAATTTACTTAACACAAACATTTTATTGAATCTGAACATAATCAAAGAATTTAGAAAGATCCTACAAATGTTTTCCACTTGAAAAACGCATTTGTTCATTTGTTGGTAGATTCAAACTATTCTATAATGACCAGTATGGATTTCGTCAGAAAGATCTACGCAAGACGCCATTACGGTACTAGTATCTCTGATTACAGAAGCCATTGATAGGAAAATCCCAGCATTATATTTTTTCATGGACATAGCAAAGGCCTTCGAAACTATGGAACACGAAGAACTCTTAGCAAATTAAGAACTATGTGGTTGGAGAGTACCACCTTCAAACTGATGAGCAGTTATCTATCTCAACTAGAAGAAGGCAGGTGGTTAGGTTAGGTTAGGTACAATTTTTTTTCATTAACGCATTTGTTCATTTGTTAGTAGATTCAAACTATTCTATAATGACCAGTATGGATTTCGTCAGAATAGATCCACGCAAGACGCCATTACGGTACTAGTATCTCTGATTACCGAAGCCATTGATAGGAAAATCCCAGCATTATATTTTTTCATGGACATAGCAAAGGCCTTCGGTACTATTTAACCCTAAGAACTCTTAGCAAATTAAGAACTATGTGGTTGGAGAGTACCACCCTTCAAACTGATGAGCAGTTATCTATCTCAACTAGAAGAAGACAGGTTGGTAGGTTAGGTTAGGTTAGGTACAATTTTTTTTCATTAACGCATTTGTTCATTTGTTAGTAGATTCAAACTATTCTATAATGACCAGTATAGATTTCGTCAGAATAGATCCACGCAAGACGCCATTACGGTACTAGTATCTCTGATTACCGAAGCCATTGATAGGAAAATCCCAGCATTATATTTTTTCATGGACATAGCAAAGGCCTTCGGTACTACGGAACCCGAAGAACTCTTAGCAAATTAAGAACTATGTGGTTGGAGAGTACCACCCTTCAAACTGATGAGCAGTTATCTATCTCAACTAGAAGAAGACAGGTTGGTAGGTGAGGTTAGGTACAAATTTTTTTCATTAACGCATTTGTTCATTTGTTAGTAGATTCAAACTATTCTATAATGACCAGTATGGATTTCGTCAGAATAGATCCACGCAAGACGCCATTACGTTACTAGTATCTCTGATTACCGAAGCCATTGATAGTAAAATCCCAGCATTATATTTCTTCATGGACATAGCAAAGGCCTTCGGTACTACGGAACCCGAAGAACTCTTAGCAAATTAAGAACTATGTGGTTGGAGAGTACCACCCTTCAAACTGATGAGCAGTTATCTATCTCAACTAGAAGAAGACAGGTTGGTAGGTTAGGTTAGGTACAAATTTTTTTCATTAACGCATTTGTTCATTTGTTAGTAGATTCAAACTATTCTATAATGACCAGTATGGATTTCGTCAGAATAGATCCACGCAAGACGCCATTACGTTACTAGTATCTCTGATTACCGAAGCCATTGATAGGAAAATCCCAGCATTATATTTCTTCATGGACATAGCAAAGGCCTTCGATACTATGGAACCCGAAGAACTCTTAGCAAATTAAGAACGATGTGGTTGGAGAGTACCACCCTTCAAACTGATGAGTAGTTATCTATCCCAACTGGAAGAAGACAGGTGGTTAGGAGTTCCATTGTGTATAACGATGCCGAAGGGGTTTCTTGAGGAGTACCTCAGGGTACTGTAATTGGCCATATACTGTTTCTCCTATATGTTAATGAACCGTTTTATAACAAAATCGAGGCACAGACATAAGCTTCGCAGATGATACTGCCGTTTTTCTGCATGTTGATTCTAAATTCAAAACAGACGCAGAACGATTTCCAGAAGATTCCAGACTAATGGGTTTTTTACCGCAACGAAATTGACTGTTAATATTACCAAAACAAAATTTCTCCCATTTACAAATTATGATACTGGCTTACCCTCATCAGAGACTCTAGATGTTGTGTTCAATGGCAGTCACATTCACATAGAGAAGTGATAAAATAAAATACCTGGGATTCATAATCGACAGACACCTGGGATTCAATCAAACCTCATCGCGAACAAAATTAGAACCTTATTACAAAGAATGAAACTCCTGGGAGAAATGGGAAGAATCTACTAGGGTTTAGTTCAACACCACTTGTCATACGGGATAATAGCTTGGGGATCGATGGCAGAATGCTATGGCCAGCGCACACAGGTAATGCAAACAATTTACAAGAAAACTCATATTTATCCCAGTAATAAACTCATTGAACCATCTGATGTATTCAAACGTGTAACAATTTGCTTTACTGAGTCATCAGTTGAAACGTAATAACCACTCAAATGGTTCCTTCCTCCAGGTTGAGAATGTCCATGAACTGCGAACTACAATTCGATAATTGTTCCAAAGGTCAAAAATCCTGTGTCATTTATAGACTTTTCTCCATTACTTTACAATGCAGCTTCGGATGAGAACTTAGACGGACGATTAGCTGAATTGGTTTCAGAGCAGAGTCCATTTCAACTGAACAGTGTGGGATGGTGTTTTCCTTTTTACCAATATTCAAATTCCACAATTTTGTTTTGTTACAGTGTTGAAATACATTACATACTATAGAGTATCCCAAGTTAAGCCTTGATACAGCTACTGATAAAGTGTCAACGAAGTCAGTTACTACCGTCTTCAAAGCTCCATATAAAGTTCGAAATTTAAGTTTTCATCATACACAACATACGAAAATATAAATGAGATAAAAAACACAAGGTTTAACTTTAATCTACACTTTATTTGAAAAAATTCGACGACGTTTCGCTGACACAGCAGCTTTATCAAGAATGAAAAACAGAATGAAGAGTATGGTATTATAAACAAACCGTAGAACAAGTTGGATGAATAACAGGAAAATCCACACCGAGCCATTGTACAGTTAGTATGAAAGGTAATAAAACTAATTAAACAAGTTAAGTAGGGTGAGTAATTCACATCTACCTGTTCATTCAAAAGCTTATCCGAATGTTTGTATCTATTTATTTCTAATGCTTCTAGGAGATCTAATTTTGAACTTTCTGATTTTATATGTAATATGTCAAAGTTTTATTGAATGAATGGTTTTCTTTTATTAGGTGGTTCGAATAATTTGAATCAGATTTATTTTTATGGAAGCTACGTTTATGTTCAGATGTTCTTATGGCAAAACTCCTATAGGTCCTACCGATATAAATTTTATCACAAGAACCGCAATTGAGTTTATAGATTCCTGATTTACTTGATTTTCAACACGAGATTTATTATTTTTAATATGTTTACCTAAGTTATTAGAAGTTTTGAAAGTTATATTAAGATTTTGTTTGACGAGAAAGGATTTAATATTTGTACTTGCAGAACCGCAGAATGTTAAACTGTTGAATATTTTATAGTCTTTATGAATAGGATATACTTCATTTATTGCTTTCTGATACAGTTTTTACGAATCATTAGATCTATCATATCCGGATTATATGAATTATTAATGGCTATCTGTTTGATGATGTTTAACTCTTTATTATAATCTTCTACTGATAAAGGTAAATTGAGTAACCGATGTACCATGCTGTTTAAAGCTGCAACTTTGTGTTAAATTGGATGTAATGAGTGGTTATGTATAATTGTATCAGTATGTGTTGGTTTACGAAAGACCGAAAAAACATGATTATTATTTTGTTTAGTGATTTTTAAGTCCAAAAATTAATGGAATCGTTCTGTTCAATTTCTATCGTGAATTTAATGTTCAAATGGATGGAATTAATGAAATTAAGAAATAAGTCTAATTGACGAGTAGTTCCAATGAAACATACTAAGATGTCGTCAACATATCTATACCAATAAAGAAATTTGGAAATGAGTGGATGTGTATGAATTTTCTGTTCAATATTATTCATAAAATCTCTGCTAAAAGTGGACTAAAAGGATTTCCCATGATCTAACCATAGTGAAAATGATTCCATTAATTTTTGGACTTAAAAATCACTAAACAAAATAATAATCATGTTTTTCGGTCTTTCGTAAACCAACACATACTGATCCAATTATACATAACCACTCATTACATCCAATTCAACACAAAGTTGCAGCTTTAAACAGCATGGTACAGCGGTTACTCAATTTACCTTTATCAGTAGAAGATTATAATAAAGAGTTAAACATCATCAAACAGATAGCCATTAATAATTCATATAATCCGGATATGATAGATCTAATGATTCGTAAAAACTGTATCAGAAAGCAATATATGAAGTATATCCTATTCATAAAGACTATAAACTATTCAACAATTTAACATTCTGCGGTTCTGCAAGTACAAATATTAAATCCTTTCTCGTCAAACAAAATCTTAATATAACTTTCAAAACTTCTAATAACTCAGGTAAACATATTAAAAATAATAAATCTCGTGTTGAAAAATCAAGTAAATCAGGAACCTATAAACTCAATTGCGGTTCTTGTGATAAAATTTATATCGGTAGGACCTATAGGAGTTTTGGCATAAGAACATCTGAACATAAACGTAAATTCGATAAAAATAAATCTGATTCAAATTATTCAAACCACCTAATAAAAGAAAACCATTCATTCAATAAAAACTTTGACATATTACATATAAAATCAAAAAGTTCAAAATTAGATCTCCTAGAAGCATTAGAAATAAATAGATACAAACATTCGGACAAGCTTTTGAATGAACAGGTAGATGTGAATTACTCACCCCTACTTAACTTGTTTAATTAGTTTTTATTACCTTTCATACTAACTGTACAATGGCTCGGTGTGGATTTTCCTGTTATTCATCCAACTTGTTCTACGATTTGTTTATAATACCATACTGTTCATTCTGTTTGTCATTCTTGATAAAGCTGCTGTGTCAGCGAAACGTCGTCGAATTTTTTCAAATAAAGTGTAGATTAAAGTTAAACCTTGTGTTTTTATCTCATTTATATCATGGATCTACATCAAGTAACGGCCTCCACAATTCAAATACGAAAATATGTTGTCCTTCAAAAACGCAAACACATTAAAACTAAATTTCGAAGAAAATTATTTTTCAAGGGACAATATTCAACCTTCCGTAGAATGTTAAATATCCTCCCTTGAAGGAGCTAGTTTTCCGATCTATCGGACAAAGATCTCGGTCTCGTTTGACCTCGTCAGCATTGTCTACCTATTCGTAATACAAGGCTATGCCGTTACCTACTCATAAGTAAGCTTCATACTTTCGATTGGTATGGAATTTCTCTATTAAACAAACCAGTGAAATGTTAACAAAAACTTTTTCTAATTGTTAATTAATCATATTCTGGACTGAAATTTTTTAGACAACCCACTTGCAATAAATTTATTGACATATTTAATTGAGTATAAAATACTTTTCATCCATTAAAACGTTCCGTGAAGGTCGTTTTTTGGTGGGATCTTAGACTAAGATAAATTACCTGAATTTAGTCGAATTCATGAACGAATCCATGAGAGAATCACAAAATAAAAAGCGACTTACAATTATTTTATCACGAGTTCACTTCTCACCGACTTATCGAATGTCAAATCCCCACGTGGCAACTGCCTTTAACGTCCGTAGCAATTCATTCTAACGATGAATGGGTTTCATTGGTACGACCTTCCTAAAAGTAGCTCAAGTTCGCAGGCTAGCTGAGGCGCCGGTGCGGAAAACTGATACCCAACAAAGGGGACGTTAAGGTCGATTTTCGAACGACTGTCGACTGTGATGTATGGGGTTCACCCCTGTTAAAACTGAATAGAGAGGAATTTCTGTTTTTATTAACAGTTATCGTTTGTTTTCATAGCCGAGGAATGCTGAGCTTCGTCGATATGGAACATAAAGCGACTGGCTGTACAAGACATAATGAGGAAGTAAAAATCGGAAATATAGTGATGTCATAAAACTTTGTCGGGCTATGGTAGGTCGACATGTCGAAATTTTACGGGTTTGAAGGCTGCATTGGCTCAAACAGATATACAGGGTGTACCATCTCAAACGATGCAGAACACGGTGGTTGTTTGATGGTATTTGTTGAGCTTTTGATCAGAAATTCATTCACAATGATAGCCTGCTGAGATTGTGCTTGATCGTGGTGCAAAATCTATGAGTTTTCTTTCCACGAATCTGGCCTTTTTCCGACGAATTTGCTTTCTCAAATGCCGCATAACGCTCACGCAATATTCTTTATTTATCGTTTGACCTTCTGGCTAGAATTTGGAGTACACAACACTGAGATAATCAAAGAAAATAGTCAACATTACCTTGACTTTCGATCGACTGTAACATGGTTTTTTCGTTTTCGGTTCAGTTGAAAGGCGCCATTCCGAAGCTTGTTGACTCGTTCCCATGTTAACCCATATTATACCAAGGTGTGATATGAATAGAAAATTCCTGTTTTTTCATTTTCTTTTTATGAGTCAAACAAAGACAATAAACTTAAGAACAGGTTTTTCACATATCAACAAGTCATTTAGACAGTAGGGGTCGTATACGACGACCCGACGGCTTCATACGCTAGCGAGTGTGATAAGTCTTGAAACATTCTGGGTGGAGGTGGGTCCCACATTTTTCGCACAAGTAAAGAGTTTTGTTTTTACATTGTCGGTACCTGTTTCGAGTGTCTAAAGTATGTCTTATGTAAATGTGGCCCACATTATCATACCTCGAACATGATGAAGAAGTCGATGGTCTTCCGAGGTTCGTATTAAGAGGATTTTCATTCTCAGAAGCTTCGAATTACACTCGGAGGCAAAATTAGCGGAACACTGGAAAATTTAACCAAATTCGAAGTCCGATATTTTTCCTAATTCTCAACCGATTTAGATGATTTTTTCGGCAAGTTATAGATCAACTCTTCTACTTTGTAGAAATTATAAGAGAAAAAAATTTTATACGGAGGCCAAACTAAGTGTTTTTTTTGTCAAAAATTCGTAACATCCTGTGGAATTTCGTGGTCCGAGTTGAAACGTACAATATCATGGTCTGTCAAGACACATCTTCCTACAGTAAGGCCCTTCTTGTTTCATGCATTTATCTCTATTTTTACAAGAAATATCCAATTTGAAGCGAAAAGTCACAAATTTCAAGAATTTATTTTTAATCTTGCGTAGGTGCATAACATCGGAGGTTAGCCAAAAAATAAAATCAAAATTAGAGAAGTGGAAATCTAACGAAATGAAAATTTTTGAAATTCACTGGCCAATTTCACGCTCCGGGAGAACTCGAAGTACACTGGAAAAATCGTTGATTTTGCACATTTATTTTTGAATTTTTTTGTGTGACACTCGATAATAATTATCATTCCTGTCCATAATTGAGAACAGGTGTGTATCCTGGCGATACACTCGTGAAATGAAATGAACATGTTGAGAAAAATGTTCATGATGGCCCACAAAAAAAAACATTTGATTTTAGTAGCGAGTATGACCCCCCCAAGCTCTTATTACAGCGCGTATACGATTTCGCATACTCCCAATGATCTATCATCTGTTGAGGTATGTTGTCCCACTCTTCCACCAAAGCCAATGTCAGCTCTTCAACGTTGCCTGGATTCCGTTATCGAACCCTTCTTCCAAGAATGTCCCAAACGTGTTCGATCGGGTTTAAATCCGGTCACCGCGGCCACTATGCGCGCAATATAAGGGCGCGCGTTATCGTGCATAAAAAGTAAATTTTCCCCTATGTAAGGAGCAAAAGGCACAACATGGGGCTCCAAGATTTCTGTTATATACCGATGGGCATTAAGTGATCCATTGCCAATAATATCTAGTTCTGTTCGTATTCCCAAGCATATGCCACCCCATATCATAACTGACCCTCCACCGTATTGCTCAGTTCCTGCGAAGTTCGCTTGATTGTACCGTTCCCTCGATGCCTCCATATTCTATCTCTACCATCCACGAAATTCACACAATATCGGCTCTCTTCACTAAAGAAAACTCGTCTCTACTGATTGATTGTCCATGCTACATGCTCCCTAGCAAACGCCAATCTTGCTACCCGATGGGCTCTATCGAGTCTTGCTGCTCTTGCTTGCGCGTATGATCTCAGACCAACTTCATTTAATCGTCTTCTGACTGTCCTCACACTGACGTTAATGTTATGCACTGCTTGTAAAAGGTTACGTGCCTGAACAGCAGTAAGACGAGGATTTCTTATGGTTTGATTGTCGATGAAACGGTCATGTATAGCGCGGATTGCCAGATTTCTTCCTTGTCCTCGCCTCCTCACGTACAATCCAGTTTCCCTGTAACGTCGGTGGATTCGATGGATAACCGACGTCGAGACACCCAACATGGTACCGACTGAGCGGTAGGTGCGCCCTTCCTCGATCAATGTAACTGCCCTTGCTACTGAGGTTGGTGGTAAATCTCTCATTCTGAATGAAAAATACCGTTTCGAATCGTAAACAGTAAAAGAATCACAAAACACCGCAACCGATCGAATTTGTATCAAATCAAAGAATCGAAAACTTTCATTCTTTAAATAAGTGCAAATGTGGTCATATACAAAAACACGTGTGTTGTATTTCATATTTGATAAAAAAAGGTGTGCACACCTTACACATAAATGGAAAGTTTCATCAATGATCCCAGAATTCGGTTGTGTATTTTAATATCTACCGACTGTTCATAATTTTCACCAAATTAACCAAATTGTCATCAATAACTAATGCAATTCGAACATAAAAATCGCAAACGACAATTTCGACACGCCTGAGTGATAATAAGAAAATTCCAAATTGATAGACGAATTTTAATGACAATTTCTCGATTCAATGGAATTTCTCCAAAATGGTGATTTTCCACTTGAAATTAAATATATTTTGCAAAAATAGAGATAAACGCATGAAACAAGAAGGGCGTTACTGTAGGAAGATGTGTCTTGACAGACCATGATACTGTACGTTTCAACTCGGACCACGAAATTCCACAGGGTGTTACGAATTTTTGACAAAAAAAACACTTTTAGTTTTGCTCCCGTATAAAATTTTTTTCAAATTTTTTTTGTTTTCTCTTATAATTTCGACAAAGCAGAAGAGTTGATCTATAACTTGCCGAACAAATCATCTAAATCGGTTGAGAATTAGGAAAAATATCGAACTTCGAATTTGGTTAAATTTTCGAGTGTTCCGCTAATTTTGCCTCCGAGTGTGCATGATATGAAGAAAGATGGCCGAAACGAATTCAATTTGAGCCAGCGAATCTTTGTTCAGGCAACAGTGAATTTTCCATGCATTCACAACGGCATTCCTCAAAGAATTGGTGAACATGGACCAACACAATTTTTGGCTTCCTACGGAAATTGGATAATTGGCTACCCCGTTATCTCCCATATACCGGTTGTAATCGGAGATCATTTCGGGTTGCACAATTGTGACTTTTCGTCGGTCCGATCTTGAAAATCGTTCGGCGTTATGGAGGAGCTCAATGTCCGCGTAGTTACTAGCCACGATAACGGTAGAGATGTCGTGCCATTTGACAGCTAACAGACTCGATTTCAGATCATACGCCGAATCATATGCTTCCCTTGGTTTGTTTTTCAGTTCAGAATCAGGCTATAGGGGACACTTTTTTAGACGATTCTCCCTCACAGTCCCTGTGGCACTAAATCCGTCCTCTGTGGGAGTACGAAACAGCTGGAGGGCGGAGAAGAAGTTGTCGAAGTACACTGCATTTTTTTATGGTTCCTTCACGACACTAAGTAATTCCATGACAACATAAATAAAAAATAAACTGAAATGAATATTCGTCATTGGAATTCAAACACCAAGTTTTGAAACCGAAGCGTACTGGCAGGAGAAAGGAATCGATTGAAAGCTTTTCTGATAAAATTCCAAAATTCATGAAATTTACGTTGTCGAAAAGTGGGCGCAGTTTAGCAAACTTATCGTTTTTGTCCAAGTCATTGTTATCTGAGAAATGCAAATACTTTTTCATAGTCACGAACCGATTTCTGCTTATCGTTTTTCTGACAAAGTCCACACTTTTATCCCCACTTTTGGACCAATACATATAGAGCTGGGGCAATGTATGGTAACCTCTAAGTAAAAATACTCACAAAAACCGACGTTTATCATGAGCTAAAGGTAAATGTAGAGTCATTGTTTTGAGAAGCATACCTTAGGGTTTCTTCAACTTGTATATTTATGATTTTATCGTCATAAAACAAGCAAAACAATTCGTAAGGTGATAATACTACACAGGATTCAAGCATCAGCTTCGATTTAATTTCAGCAACTTCTCAAAACGCTACCCGATTGTCATGAGTGGCGCTTTTTTTCCAACCAGATTTTTTCGATTTCGGCACACTCTGTTTGGTAGAAATAGTGCTTTCTCTACGGCGGCAGGACGATCTTTTCCGTTTGCTAGCCCCAGCTCTGAAGTTGAAGAGGAAGGGCTGTGTGGACGTTTTGCTATAATATCGTCATATGCCGGTGACATTGAAATTTGTGTGGTGCCTTGGCCTGGGTGAGAATAAATCTCAAAGATTCCAGCAAAATCAATTCCAAAATCGGAAATGACCTCTCCAATCAAATCATCGTCAATATTTCCTTCGTCTTTCAGTTCGTCCACTTCGGGAGGAATGTAGACAGCATCAATTTTATTCACTTACTTCTCTCTACAGTTACACTGATCACAAACCACGTCAGAAACCCGAATTCAAACCCAACGATAGAAGAATACAATTTGTGAACACAGGATATACAACCTTACGGGTAGTCGAACAAACACAGCTTGAAATCACTTTCAGTGACTGTAACGTGCTAAAAGCACGTCACAACAATTTGAGTTAAAACACCTAATTCCAGTCAACCCTCTATATCTTTTCTTTTCAGACCTTCAAGCGAATGAGTTGAACTTGAAAATCCTCCTAAATTGCAGTTAATTAAACTATATCAAAATTCATATCTTGTATCTCATAAACTGTGTAGTGACCTATATTAAAGTATAGGCCCTAGGTGAGGAGCCATAGCTAGAAAGTCCTAGGTGGAGACCCGTACCTAGACAAATTCCTAGGTGGAGACCTGTAGCTAGACATTCCTAGGTAGAGACCCATGAATAGAAATTCCTAAGTAGAGACTTGTTCGTGGAGTTCAACAACTGAAATAGAGGTTTTCCCCAAAGGCAGCAGTAAGACCAAGAACCACCAAGATAAGTCTTATAGCCTGTATATAACATAAAGAAGTATTTGTGACACTATGTATCATTATCATAATTTTTGTAATTGATTAAATATCTAAGTAAAACTTTCTTGACTTTTCTTCCAAGATTTCAGTGACGAATATTGAATTAGAGTCTCATTGCTCATTTTTCTCTGGGCTTAACCAGAGTAATTAAATTTAAATTCGTTACACGACAAAGAACGAGAAATGGGGGGGTTGTCAGAAACCATTTCATCTCCCCGCCCAGCTGCCAGCCACTGAGTTTCGTGGGAACCTCGGACCTCACTTCGAGCCGTCGGGTCGCCTACAACACCAACCATATTTATCAAAGCCTGTAACTTCTAACCTATCGCATTTTTTCACAAACCAACTGTCTAAATCTATTAGTTAAATGTTTGAACAACACATTAACAATAGGATGAATTTTTTTTATGTTATACCTGAAGTTGTTATAATCAACAAAAATGTGTATCTGAATTTCTCATAATTCGACATATACTTAATTTTCCTGATCATTGAAGAGTCATGTCTGGGAATTGAGAATTTTTCCGTTCCTTCTAGACTAATTCATCTCTTCATTCCATTAGCCATGACAAAAAAGACTCACCAGGAGCATGAGGAGAAAAGCAGGAACCTTAGGGTCGTGTACGACCCCTTGCCTGAAAATGGTTCAAACTCATAAACCCATGTCTCATCACCAATTACAATGAGTTTTATAAATGTGGGATTGGAATTGATTTAATTTTTGAAGAAAACTCAGGTTCTTTTGGAACTAGTCGGGCTGTTTCATGCCCAAACAATCATTTTAAAGGATACGAATTGATTCGTGAGACACAGAAAGTTTATTGCCTAACTCTCACACTCAAATGACCATTTTCAAATACTATTTTCTTCACTTTATCGAAGTTGACTTCAGTTGATGGCCGACCAGACAGAGGCAAATCTTCCACCTCGACCGCTGTTGATTACACTGCACCACTCATATGCACGTGTTTTTGATGAAGTCGATTGACTTTCTGCCTCCTGTAACATTTTCAGCGATTCGGTACAAGAAATTCCATTTGCAATACAAGTTTTGAAATGAAATTTTTGTTCGATATGTTTGTCCATTGCAAAAATCGCAGAACACATGTGTGAAAACTGACAAATTCAAGCAATGTAAACAAACTAAGTTACAGTTGTGCCAATTTAGAAACTACAAAAATTTGACAATCGTTTCAAGAAAATTTTTCAAATAATCCATTCTCGGTACTTTTCTGGCAGGATGTATATTTGAGGTTTGAACCGGCAATCCCTCAGAGGGGCGCTTTAACCCCTAAAAATTGATTAGGGCAAAGGGGTCGAGTGATACCTTATTCTGAAGCTGTTTAAAACCTCTCCACATTGATATATGAGATAAATAATTTTGACGTTTCTCTTTTTGCATAAAATAATTCTTTATCTCAAACGAGCCACCTTGAACATTTCGACTATTTCAAGCTCATTGAGGAAAAGAAAAAATCAATTTTTGTTTTGAAGGGAAACCTTTTGAAGGTAGCTGCATTAACTAGTCAATTCATTTATTGAAGAATTTTCATTCAAGGAGCAATATGCAACCTTCCGTAGAATGTTAAATATCCTTCCTTGAAGGAGCTGGTTTTCCGATCCACCCTTCACAATGTGTCCACAAATTATTGATTATTTAATATAGAGTTACCATCACATATTTAGCTCATCTGAGAATCCTATAGTATGTCCATTTAAATATGGTGTCTCTAGGTACAGCCTCACACGTTTTGTGAATTAAAGTAGTTTTGGATGAATACTAAGCCTCTCTTCAGAACGTTATTCATTCACTATACTCAAGTTTTTTTTTGATGGCTATCAAGACTCCGTCCCTGAAAATTTATTTTATCTATTTAATGGTAGGTGTTTCAATAATTTTGCTTTTGATACTACTAATGGGTGTGTTTCAGGTAAAATCGAACGTTATTTCCCCAAAGAGACATAGGTCACTTCAGCAGTATCTGGTGCTTCTTCCACTTGTTTGATCAGAGAGTGTATCAATTTGTCTATCAACGGCGATATAATAAATTTCGATGAAAAATAAATATTTTGTGTTTTATTGACCAATTTTCGTTAATTTTTCGACAGAATGCTCAGTACAAATTTCAATTTGATACGTCATGCTATTCGTTTTTTGATGACTTAATATATTCAAGGATAAAAAATATTCTGTGATGATGTTAATCAAGGTAATAAACTATCTCTGCGCAAATTTCATCCATATCCGTTAAGCCTCTTTTGCGTTATTAATTAACAAACATCCATAAATAGAGATGAAATGCTATTATAAAAAGATTATTAAAGATGCGGTACTCACTTTGAAGACTATGAGCTCGTCTCGTGAAAACTACGCGGCCACTAGCCGATAGGAATAAGTCACATTTCTGGGAAATAATCCGTTTCGAGAGAAATATTATCCATACAGGGACGATGTGGTACACAAATTAAAAGAGAATGATTTCAACCGAAGGTGTGAATCTAAAAATGATGAAACTATTATTCTACATTGTACTAAAGGAAATCCACACTGAACGCGAAGTTCACAGTCAATCAACTCAGAACCGTATTCAAAATATTGAAAAATAAGGGTGAGATCATTTTACTTTCGGGAAAAATCGCGTTGTTCATGCTTATTTGCCTTTCCTACAATAACAACTTTTGTCAGCTTAAGTCACTTTCTGTCCTGATAAATCAATTGTTACTTGAAAACAATACTACGTCGATACAAAGTTTATTATTATATAGTCCAAAATGAGTCCAGCGAAGAAATCTAAAACGTATCATTTTAATAACGATAAGGAGGAGGCATTTTTCTTTTATATGGCGAAGAATAAGTGCATTTGTCTGATTTGTCGTGCGTCAGTTGCAATACCTAAGCGTGGTAACTCAGAAAGGCATCATAAAACGGTTCATGAAAACTGTGAAAAGGATTTTCCGCCACAATCTAAATGACGATCGCGTCATTTGAAATATCTCATATATTGGCGAAACCCAAGAAACCATTCGAAGATGAATCGGTTGTGAAGGAAGCATTTATTGAAGCGGGTGAGACTTTAGTTGGAGATGATCTGCTATTAGAGAACTTCAGTTATATCGTCCGACTGTCACAAGGCGTATTGAAGTCATGAGTCAGGACATGACAAATAAACTAAAACACGATATCATGAAATGTACATACTTTTCTCTACAGTTCGAGGAGTCCAACGAATATGACAGACACTGCCCAGCTGTGTATTTTATTCGGATGGTATTCAATGACTTGTTGGCTAAGGAAGAATTTTTGGCAATCATTCTTCTGAAGCGGAAGACCCGTGGCGAATATATATATATATATATATATATATATATATATATATATATATATATATATATATATATATATATAACGTTTTCTTCAATTTTGTAAAAACTACAAGCTACCAATATATAAATTAGTGTGCATTACAACCGCGCCAGCAATGACTGGAACAGACACGGTTTTGTGGCATTGTGTTGAGCTAATGAAAATATCCCTTCATTTTGTTCATTCCATTGCATTATACATCAACAAGTTTTAAACACGGAGGAAATTATGGGCATCGCAACAAAATTTGTGAATTCCATCCGTGCGCGTAGCTTGCAACGGTGGCTCTTTAAGTTGAAGTTGGAAGATAGGGAGTCAGCTGAACACACTGATTTAATTCTTCACACGGACGTCAGGTGGTTGAGTCGCGGAAAATTCCTAGGAAGGTTTCAAGAATTATTGCCCGAAATAACAGCTTTTCTAGACGAAAGAGATGATGACACTAGGATGTTGAAAAACGAAAAATGACTGACTGATTTGGCATTTTCGACTGACATCACAATGCACTCACACACCATTACCTTGCAGCTTCAAGGTAAACGAAAAACTATTATTGAGATGATTAGCGCAAAATTAAATTGCAACTTATGATAGATCCACTGAAAAGAAAGGATCTGAAACATTTTCCGTCTTTGAAAGCAAGAATTCCCTAGTTGAATTATAATATGTATGATACTGAATTTTCAAATATTTTGGGACAATTCGAAATGCGTTTTTATGATTGTTCGATATTCGTCGTGAGATCGGTGCAGTTTATGGACGAAACATTGTAAGTGATGGTAATGGTTAGAAAGTGGGTGGGAGCATTTAAAGAAGGCCGCACAAATGTGCATGATGAACAACGGAGTGGGCGTCCTTCAGTCGTTAATGAAAGTTTGGTGCCGGAAGTAGACAATAAGATGAAGAAAAACAAACGCCATGATCTGGCACCCAGTGACTACCATCTGTTCCTGCACTTGAAGAAATACCTTGGCGGTCAGCGTCTTCAAGTCGATAACGAAGTCAAAACAGTTGTGATGCATTGGCGGCAGATTTCTATGTCGAGGACATACAAAACAACGTTATGACAAATGCACCAATGCTGAAGAAAATTATGTAGAAAAGTAGATTAAGATACAGACTTTCATGTAAAAATATAATTATAGAGATATCTTCGCACGTCTTTTTTCAATTTTAAAACTATGTTCACTTACAAAACACGTCTCGAATTGCATTCAAAGGGTGTTCAGCAACTCCTGCTCCAGTTCTTCAACAAAGGCGGGTTTGTCGCACACATTGCACGTTCTACATATTCTGGTTTAGACATAGGCCCATTTGGCTAAGATGATATTTCAGAAGTCATTGCCCAGTTGGGCGATCAGTAATAGTTTCCATCTTATCCTCAGATAGGCCGAGGAGTTGTATAATCTTTCTTGGCGAATAGACGATAAACTTTTTCGCTGCCTTAGGAATGATATGTTTGTGATTTGTTCAAGTCACAAAACAGTTGATTATTTAATATAGAGTTACCATCACATACTTAGCTCATATGAGAATCCTATAGTATGTCCATTTAGATATGGTGTCTCTAGGTTCAGCTTCACTCGTTTTGTGAATGGAATTAGAGAAGATTTGGATGAATACTAAGCCTCTCTTCAGTACATTATTCATTCATTGTACTCAGTGTTGTTTTGGCATTCGAAATGATCCCATCATGCTCCCTCTAATGATGATTGTGCGTTAAAGCCAGGGTTATTCGGTGAACCATAGTAGAGTCGATAAGACACCTTCTTGCGGGCATGCTTTAACGGTCGATACCGATACTTTAGTGACTCCTAAGATGACCATCAAGACTCCGTATCTGAAAATTGATTTTATCTATTTTATGGTAGGTGTTTCAATAACTTTGCTTTTGGCACTACTATTAATGGATGTATGTCAGGTAAAATCGAACGCTATTTTCCCAAAAGATACATAGGCCACTTCGTCAGCATCTGGTGCTCCTTCTACATGTTTGATCAGAGAGTGTATCAATTTGCCTATCAATCGAGACTGATAGGCAAATTCTTCCTTATGAAGTAAAATCTTCTCAAATGATTGTCTATTCATTCCACTGTTTCGAAGAGAAAGTATTAAGCTTATTAGGTAATATAATTTATCTAGTGACTTCAATTTTCATCCACAACTAGAGTAGTAGTTTCAGGGATAGTCCCCAGGCGTTGAGTTGGGATCAGGGCCCTGTCGGATCACAGATGAAGGGCTCTGATGTATTATGTAGCAGAATTGCTGAAGAATAATCCATCTGTCTTTGCAGGCTTGTGACTCTTTTAGAAATAAATATTCGCCATAGACCACTGAATGAACTTCTGCTTGTAGAGGGATTGACACGAAGATATCATCATGGATAGCCAAGCTGCACTGAAAGCATTACCATCCAACAACTGCACCTCTCTCATGGTGTAAGAATGCCGTACAACGCTCACCTGATTAGGTGAAGGCAACTTGCTTCGCCTGTTGGTGTTCCGGATCACTAGAATATGCAGGGTAATGAGAAGGCGGACTCATTGGTCGCCGAGGCGGCACTGAACCCTGGAGACAGCAAGGATGGAAAATAAACGGTGGATGAATCTGAAATTACGGGGAACTGGTTGAGTCTAACAGGACTCAGAAACTTAGGGCTTGCCATCGTAAACCTTCCGTTGTGAAAGCCAAGATTTGGCTTAACCTATTAAGGTTAGAGATTCAACAACCAGATCAACAAGGTAGACATCAGAAGCCACCTAAACAAGTTCGGATTGATTCAGAGCTCCCCATACATACCATGCGAGGAGGATATAGAATCAATAGAACACGCCAAGAATGAATATCTGGTTGGGGACAGGGTCAAGCTTGATGAACTCATATCTCACAAACTCGATCTGAATGAACTTATAAAGCTTTCATTCGCGAAGCTTTCTATTTTTTAAGAAGAATGAAACTTGTGGATGAAATCCAACATAAGAGTGTCACAATAGACCACTGGTTTGCAGTTATACACTCCAGTAGATATCTATCTATCTATGTAGGTTCAGGAAACGATCGCTGTAAACATAATTTAAACGAACGAACGGGACTAGAGCGGCTAGCATATACATACCCACCTCAATTATTTACGCATTATTGAACAATATTACTTGATGAAGTTTGTACTTTGTCTTTCAGTTAAATGAGAAAATTATATTACAGAATAACGGTCTCCGGAATTGATATAAACATTGTGAATTCAAAACAAGCAATAAAATCTAACCAATATAATCCGATCCACTTTCCACAACTCCATTTCTGTTCGATACACCAGAATAGGTCGAGCGATCGCGATGCGAACAGCCGGAAGTGTACTGTCATAGCCGAAGACGTATATCAAATTGCCTGAGAAAATGTACGCACGAACTTTTCGTCTAACCACAACGTAATTATTCGTTAAATTTTTCTCATTATTATTCAGTGTACGTCATACAGGCGTGAAAAGGCGATATCCCGAAGAGGTTATTTAAAAATCACCTTCTGGCTGCAGGTTAATGATGTGTATTTTTTCGTGAACGATCAACGGTTTTCATTCGTTTTTATTCACGATCACAATGGTATTCTAGAATAGAAAAAAATTGGGGCATTGTGTGCCCATGCACGTGTTTCCCAAATAATTTTCGGTAATTTTGGTTTGATTAATTTATGTTTTTTCAATATCACATATTACGTGCGACCTGCTATGAGTGCTGTCAGAAACTGATTTGAAATAGAATTTCCTAGAATTAAGTTCGTACACTACACACCAAAAGTTAAGCATATTGAAGTTTACACTGGAGTGAGTTCGATTGAATAGAGTCCATCGTCCCGTGTCTCATACAAACTTATCAACGAAAACATGGAAGAGGAAAATAAAATAATGAGATAACACTCTGATAGCGGCAAAAGGCGGCTTTATCAAAGGAGCACGCGGTACTTGTCAAGGAAAATACGCGTCTTTTATTTTTGCCGCTTCTCTAGAAATTTCGGGCGGCGCGTTTGACGAAAACATTCGAGACTTTCGTTCACGCCAATATAAATGTTGCGCCTGCAGGAATTGGAGTCGGAATTCCCAACCAGGCATTGAAGAACTTACCAGACGAAGGAATTCATGAAATAACGGAAATAGCACGAGCAATAATGAAAACGGAGCACTACCCAGACATATGGAAAACAGCGAAGACCATCTTGATACCGAAGCCAGGAAAACCAAGGACAGAAGCCAGCAGCTACCGACCAATAAGCCTGCTACCAGCAACGAGCAAGATCATCGAGAGGATCATCTACACCCGACTGAAAGAGTTCGCCGAAGAAAAAGGACTAATCCCGGAGCACCAGTTTGGATTTAGAGGACGACATTCGACAATACACCAACTAGATAGAATCACGGAGGACATCAAAGACAAACAGAACATATTAACACCGACAGAAGCAGCATTTTTGGACATTGGGAAAGCATTCGACAAAGTTTGGCACGAAGGACTAATCTACAAGATGAAGACTACAGGATACTCAGCGAAGCTTACCAACATCACGATGTCATATCTACAAAACAGAAGATTCATAAGCAAGATACAGGACCAGACGTCAACAGCGAACAGGATAGGTGCCGGTGTACCCCAAGGGTCAGTACTAGGACCACTACTATTCAACATATACATCGTAGATATACCGAAGATGAAGCACTCAAAGATGGCGCAGTTCGCAGACGACACGGCGTATATACGTATATGCGTATATACGCATCCCACAGGAACAAAGCAGCAGTAAGAAAATGGCTACAAGAAGACATCGACCAATTAATCAATTATTTCAGAAGATGGAGGATCAAGGTCAACCCAAAAAGACGGTAGCAATGTTCATCGACCACAATAAGAGGAGACATCCGGAAACACCAAAAGAAATCACTATAGAAGGACAACAAATCGAATGGAAGAACGAAGCAAAATATCCCGGCGTAATCTTGGACGACCAACTGAACTACAAGAGGCACATCGAGGAAACTACAAGGAAATTAAGAGCAATTCACGGAAAATTATACCCACTACTCAACGGAAAAAGCAAACTCACATTGGAAAACAAGATCAAGATAATCAAGGCAATAATCATCCCAGGAATAACATACGCAGGACAAATTTGGCATTTAGAGGACAGATTCGAGAAGAGGAAACTACAAGCAGCACTTAACAAGATCATCAGGACAGCGACAAACGCCCCATGGTACATAAGCAACGACCAACTCAGGAAGGAAATGGAAATCAACACACTGGAAGAAATCATCACACAACTAACGACGAAGACAACCGACCAGATGGAAAACCACAAAAACAAGGAGATCAACCAAATAATGGAACTCCAACCGAGGGCAACAGGAAAGAGGACATCCCTAGTACAATGGAAGAAAAAACAACAGGCCAGCATAGATGCTCCACAACATTAAAGAAGGAGGATAACCAACCAGTAGAACCCCAGGACAAACCAAGGAGATGTAAAACAAGCGAGATGAAGAGGAAAAAGGATAGAAATTCGACCTTCACCAAACTTCAAGGATCTACGACGAATTGGAGTCGACATTCAGCAGCGAGCAGCCGTCCAGAGAAGTCGTCCCAGGAGCTCCAGCGGATACCGACTGCAGAGATCATCGCGAGGCGGGACTTCTGTACCCGCGCAGGCCCATTTTATGCGCTGCAGATGCACTCCTCGTTGGAAGCCTTCCTGAGAAGACCGTCCACCAGCGTCAGCGGATTCCTATTCAGCATGGCTTGGACTCCCAGTTCAGCAAGACTTGAGAGGACTTTGGCACAGGCTACCGTCGCGGCCACTTTTGCGTCTTCATGTGCATCACCGCTGACGTCGGCTGAATGAAGTGGACCACACCGTCGATTGAGGAAACTCGCACTTTTCAGTGCTATAATTGAAAATTAGATGCGAACCTGGATGTTTTAGGGCATTCGCCCAGCCGAATCGGGCATCCACCCAGCCTAACTCCGGACTACACGAGTCGATCGTAAGTAGTCTAAAAATATAGAGGTAGAACGCCAGCAGTTCAAGTTTGAGCGCCCCTGTTCTATAGTAATGGAGCTAGAAGAGGATATGCGGAGGCTGATACGTAGAGGAGGTGAGAGAATAAAGTAATTATAATTTTTTCAAGAAATAATCATATTTTTTCAATCTTGACATCTGTATGCCGTATATATTTCCATAGAGACATGCGACTTTGAACTGTTCATGATAGTGTGTAAAGATAGTCTCACTCTATAAGGATTGTTATTACAGTATAGTTACGCTGATTGAGAATTTATCTAATACAATACTTCGGATCTCCATTGGCCTCTGCACTCTCAATAAAGCTCTTCCATACGAATATGTATGTATCCATATATCACAATAATTTTTTAATTTATATATAAAAGATATTCTTGCAGATCAATTCATCCTCGAATTTCTTGAAAATTTATGGCCACTTATTATTTCCCTTATATTTTGTGACGTAAGTCCAAAATAAAGTTGGGATTAAACTTTGCAATTAATTTAACAAATACATTTCGTAGCTGTATCATTTATTGCTCCACTTTGAGGATTGTATAAAGGCGTCTTAAAACCACCAATGTAATCACCATCATTGTGGATTATCCATATCTTCGTTATGTTTATTTCATGGTTTATTGTTGTACTATATTAACATTTGAATTTGGGAGGCTTTTACTTGGTAAAATTCCATTATCAATAATAAAAACAGGTACTGTGTTTTAAGGAATTTTACTTAATAATTGCGATTCGTAACGCGTTTCACTACACCGTAGCTTCTTCAGACGAATGAATATATATACACACAACACAGTACCTGTTTTTATTATTGTACTATATTAAGATTTGAAGGACTTGAAATTACGCTTAACTTATATTGCAGATAGAACTATCATCTACAATTCAACTTCGATTAAAGTTATTTTCGCAATTATCACAGTGTACCTTGCATTAATAGGAAGCAGGGTGCTTCAACGAAAACTAAACAGAGGCTATATCTACCAAGATATTCATTTCTGATCAAAACGCAAAAACAGGTCAATTTTTGTTTCAAGAGCATCTTTTGGGGTACAAAACTTGCCTGAAATATCAACCCCTAAGCGGGGTTGCAATCATAAACATTTTGAATAAGAAAGATGGGTCAGTGACGACTCAAAAGAAAGGTGGTATCTTTATCTACATCGCCTTGAACGAATTTCCATTTTAATTGAAAACTGTAGAAGATGGATGAGCAACTGAAAGATAGGGCAGACTATTTCCTGAGACTATTCAAGTTTTAGTGAAGTAAAATGGAACAGATCCATGCTGATCAATGGCAGTCATCATCAACTACCATCCTCACCCGAATTTCAACCCCTAGAGCAGGAGTGACCACCATTGAAAATTTGGAAGAGGGTAGATGGGTCGAGTGATACCTCGAAAGAAAGGTATTATCTTTGTCTGTATCCCCGTGAACGAATTTTCATTTTTGTTTGAAAACTGTAGAAGATACAGAGTGAGCTACTGAAAAATAAAGGAAACTATCTATCGCCCTTACCTATTCAAGTATTAGTGCAAAAAAATGGAACAGATTCATTCCACATCAAGGGCTGTCATCTTTGACCTAAATGAATCTATTCCAGTTTTTCGCACTGATAATCCAATAGTCTTGGGGCGATAATCTGTATCTTCTACAGTTTTCAATCAGAAATGAAAATTCTTTCACGGGAATGCAGACAAAGATAAAACCTTTCTTTCGAGTTATCACTGACCCATCTACCCTCTTCCAAATTTTCAGGGTTGTCACCCTGCTCCAGGGGTTGAAATTCGAGATGAGGATGGTATTTGATGATGACTGCCATTGATCAGCATGGATCTGTTCTATTTTACCTCACTGAAACTTGAATGGTCTCAGGAAATAGTCTTCCTATCTTCAGTTGTTCACTCTGTATCTTTTACAGTTTTCAATTAAAATGGAAATTCGTTCAAGGCAATATAGACAAAGATACCACCTTTCATTTGAGTCTTCACTGACCCATCTTCCTATTCAAATGTGCAAGGATTGCAACCCCGTGTTTAGAGGGTTGATATTTCAGCAAGTATTGTACCCCAAAAGATGCCCCTTGAAACAAAAATTCACCTGTTTTTGCGTTTTGATCAGATATGAATATCTTGGTAGATATAGCCTCTGTTTAGTTTTCGTTGAAGCACCCTGTATATTGGTAGCTTGTAGTTTTTACAACATTGAAGAAAACGTCATAAATATCTTCGCCATAGGTCTTCCCTTCAGAGGAATGATGATTAAACATTCCTCCTTAGCCAACATATCATTGAATACATTCCGAATAAAGATACACAGCTGGACAGAGTCTGTTAAATCGGTGGATTCGTCGAACTGTAAAGAAAAGTATGTACATTTCATGATATCATGTTTTAGTTCATTTGCCATGTCCTGACTTATGACTTCAATACGCCTTGTGACAGTCGAACGCGATAACTGAAGTTCTCTAATAGCAGACATGATTTCTGTTTTATTTTCAAAATCTTCAAATAAAGTCTCATCCGTTTCAATAAATGCTTCCTTCACAACCGATCCATCTTCGAATGGTTTATTGCGTTCCGCCAATATATGAGATATTTTAAATTGAGCGATCGTAGCAGCTTTTGATCGTTTGGCTGATTTTCTGAACATGTTTTGTTCTTTTTTCAAACAAGATATCAAATCACATACTTTTCTGCTCCTTAATTCACTCTGTGAAGGAAAATCCTTTTCATAGTTTTTATGAACCGTTTTATGATGACTCACCAAGTTACCACACTTAGGTATTGCAACTGACGCACGACAAATAAGACAAATGCACTTATCCTTCATCTTACAAAAGAAAATTCTTCCACCCAATCGTTATTGAAATGATACAGATTTTTTCGCTGCACTCATTTTGTACTATTTAATAATAAACTTTGTATCGATGTAGTATTGCTTTCAAGTTACAATTCAGAATGACTCTAATTCCTGCAGGCCCAACATTTATATCAGCGTGAACGAAAGTCTCGAATGTTTTCATCAAACGCGCCGCCCGAAATTTCTATAAAAGTGGAAGAATAAAGAACACCGCTTTCCTTTAACAAGTACCGCGCGTTCCTTTGATAAAGCCGCCTTTTGCCGCTAACAGAGTGTTATTTTATTGCGTAATAAATTTTTGTAGTTTATTTTTTTCTTTTGGAAATCTAATGAAAAAGCACTCGCGACGGACCGTTTCAGCACCATGAAAGAGACCAAGAAGATGATTCAGAGGAAGATCAAGTTTCTTCATCAGCGATAATTCTGAAAATGAAGACAACGACTGAATAAAATTACTTATATATGTTTTATTATATACCAATAGGAAAATAGAAACACAATTTAAAAACATCTATTGTGAATTTTATAGCAAAAAATTATTTTGAAACTAGTAGCCTGTGAGACGTCATGTCACTTATAGTGTTATAAATTCGTCATGTCACCAGTTGAAGGTGAAACTGATCAATTTTTATACACAAAAACTGTGTCAGATACGGAAAAAATGTAAAAATTAAAAAGATTGAGAATTAATTGAAGATTTAAAGAAATTAATGAAAACAATTGTAGGGATAGAAAGGACACGTGACCTCTGAAGAAGTACCACCCTGTAGATTTTCATGGACTAATTGACACCTTGTATATCTGTAAAGATTATTGATACCAAAATAACCTAGTTCGAATTTGAAAAAACACTAGTTGGCTTCATAAATCAGAAACCGATTGGCAAAAATGTAGATTGTGAAAATATCTTTTCACCCCACTTCAATAGAATTGGAGATATCGCAACCTGTCGAAATCCCGAAAATTCCAAAACACCGAAATAACTCGAAAACTAAGAAAGACTCAAATCCATTTACACCAATAAGTTTCTCGAGTATGAGAGACTGGAATCATTATTCTTTCTCTACGATATACATATCACGTAATTGCCGTTCTAAACATCGAATTTGGTTCACCTTGCACAGTGTTGATATTGTTCCAATTCATAGCGATAAATCCGCTATTATCCTTTATACAGGGATATCCACCAGGACCGTCCGTTAAAAAGTTTTGGAGTTCCAATTACAATATCAAACTGAAATTTTATACGCGACCATACCTAGCGATTTCCAATTGAATTGAAATATTTTCGAAGTTATTTCCGGTTATACCGGAAGTGGGTCATCATTTTGTTATTTCAAATGGCAAGGCATAAAATACCCAAGTTGTTGGCACTTATCTGTCAAAACTTTTGATAGATTTAATTATTTTTGTTATAAACTTAAGAACTAACAGAGAATGCTTTGGAATATTCAGGCAATTCAATAACCAATTTCCAAATTTGGCACCTATAAGTAAAACAAAATTTCGAAGGATTAGAAGCAATTTTCTGCAATTTGGAGGAACATAATACATAGAAACTAGAAGAAAACCTATTGTCGAGGACGACGACAATCAAACTAATACGCTAGCGTATTTTCGTGCCAATCCACATGCGTCCATTAAGTCAGCATCAATGGATATTGGATTGAGTTATACTTCCATTCAAAGGATCCTTAAGAAACATAACATGCACCCGTATTCTTTTATCAGACTACAAAAATTGAAACAAACTGACCTTCCCAAGCTGTTAAATTTCTGTGAAATTTCATTAATTCGGCTTCAAGAAGATGAGACAATTCTGCAAAAAATTATATGGTCTGATGAAGCCAAATTCAAGTGGAATAACCAACAGAAGAAATCGACATTTTTGGGCCATAGAAAATCCACATTTCATTGAGGTTATTGATTTCCAAAATAAATTCAGCGTGAACGTTTTTGCAATTTTAATGAATGATTTTTCGGCTTATCAGATTTATGAGGAAAATCTTAATGGACAAAGATACCTTGAAATTTTGAGAGGAACATTAGTAAATTTTTAGATGCATTACCCTTAACATTCTCAGGGATTGCTTTTACCAAATGGATGGTGCACCAGCACATAAAACACGAGCCGTAGATCGGCAGATAACAGAAATGTTCGAGGATAGATGGTAGGGTAATCAAGGACCTAATTTATGGCCTCCAGGTTCTCCGGACCTGACACCCCGTCATTTATTTATGGGGCAAAATCAAATGCGAAGTGTATCTTATTTCTGCAAGAAGTAAAGAAGAGTTACTAGAGCGCATTCATAATGCTTTTCGTAATATTGATCCTGAGGAAACTAGGAGGGCAACTCATCATGTTCGTATACGAGCTGTCAAGTGTATTGAGCAAAATGGGGTCCATATTGAACATTTATTCAGATCGTAAATTAGTTTTCTCCTATGATGTTTGCTATCATTTATTCGTATTAATGTAATTAACTTCGATGATTGGTTTTCGCTTAGTTCCTACAATTTTTATTCATCCGAATTGTAGAAAATTGCTTCTAATGCTTCGAAATTTTATTTTACTCATTGACGGTAAATTTGGAAATTAGTTATTGAATTGCCTGCAATTTCTACCCACTACTTTTTGACATTCTGAAATGAATTAAAAAAAGATTAAATATATTTTCGTTTGAATAACCAGTGGTTTTATTCCAAATGTGTTGTATTTTTTGGATATTTTCAATCTGAAATAACGACAATTCTTGTTGAAATATCAAATTCAAATGAATGGAGTGACAAGTACATTAATTTTAGGAACCTGTCAGTTGAGCGTAGCCAATTTAGCTACTTGATTCAAATATTTCAAAGCATTCTCTGTTAGTTCATGCAAAATCATCAAAATTCAATATATTCCCAAATTATTTCGAAACTATAAGAGAAGGGTATAGTACATACTTATACAATTCCATCTGAAATTTGACGCTTCATCTGATGGCGATATAAAAATTGGCACGTGCGATTTGAAGAAATTGAGTTATTGCTGTTTGAAAAAGGCAAAACTGAAAAAATCCTGCAAAACAACGCAATAAACATTTGACATGTGTAGATTACTTAAAAAATTCCTTGATCCTTCTTCTATCCACCCAAGCAAAAATTGTGTCTGTAGTGCAAAAGATCTACGAGCTACAATTTTTTTAAATGTTCCTCAAAAATCGAGTTTATAACAAAAATAATTAAATTTGTCAAAAGTTTTGACAGATAAGTGCCAACAACTTGGGTATTTTATGCCTTGCTCAAATGTCGGTTCTAGATGTATAATAAAAAAGGTAGATTGTCATTTGAAATGACAAAGTGATGACCCACTTCCGGTATAACCGGAAATGGTATCACTTCGAAAATATTTCACTTCAATTGGAAATCGCTAGTTATGGCCGCGTATAAAATTTCAGCTTGATATTGTAATTGGAATTTAAAAAGTTTTTAACGGACGGTCCCGGTGGATATCCCTGTATACTCAACCATTTTTGTTTAGGTTTATCTTCATCGGATTATCTGCAATGTATATCAATATTCCCAAACAATCGACATTTCATACCATGTGTCATTTCCCGGAATTAAAAATGCAATAACAACGCGGGATATCATAAAAATAATTATGACAGATGAATGTGGATCGAGCTTCGTTATTATTCGTTAATTCTATCGAATAATCACATTATTAAACAAAGGCAATCGCGAAAAAGCGACGTCCCATCATATCCGGTAATGGAGGATCACGATAAATATTTCGATATTTATCGAGTTGATCTGGCCAAAGCAGGTAATTCGATTGCTATTTCGCACAAACGCGCTGCCGCAAAGCAATTTTCAAATGAAATGAGCATTTAATGAATATGAATTTTAGGAAAGGCCCGAAATTGACGTTTTGCTGTCTGTGCGCCCAGAAAGTAATTGAAATAGATTGTTTTCCGCGTTTTGGCACTTTGAATCGATTTTTTCAAAATGGCATCTCGGCTTGTTTGTATTGAAACGTCTCAAAGATCATAATGAAATAACTTTGTAGTCTACCTTGAATAGCTTGGGAACAGGTCATGAGCTTTGTATAGGGAATGAAGACTTGACTTGATTTTTTGTTTTCACAAAAGTTTGTTTCTTCTGAATAAATCAAATTCTGGGAGATTGTCAAGCACGATATCCCAGTTTTCTAATTTATCTGGGAGCATGTTGATGCCAATAACTAAAAGAGGAAGTGTACAGAAGGTTTCTAACATTGCTTGAGGTGACCGACTACACACTTTTATCATCCCAATCTGTGTCTGCCATTTCAAATTACTTGTTTCAGTATTACCGCAAAGTATATTTTATAGCCTTCTAAACTTCGAATTCCACTGCAACATTTCGAGAGCTAAATTCCAGCAGGTAATCACGTCAACTTTTGGCATCGTCATTTCAGACACTCTTGCAACATTTTTCAAAATCGTTACGTAGACTTCAGAATTTTTCAATTTTCTGGGTGAAGTATGAAATATGCTAACTGGCGAAGTTATGATCTCGTTCTCATCTTCATCCGTGTCAGATGAATTTGAAATCTCTTGCTCAAGGATGGAATGGAAGAGTCTAATTTACAATGTGGGGCCAAAGTAAGTAAGTAACCCGAACAAATAACCATTGAAGAATTAATCCAAACCAAAGTAAGAGCCATGGTAGTGCATTAAAATCTCGGAGAAAAGTCAAATGAGAAAAGAACCTGTTTTTAAAGGGTTAGGTGTAATCTTAAAGTATATCTTTAAGTATAATATCTTAGAAATATTCTCTGAAAATTTGAAATGAATCTAACAAATACTTTTCCAGTTATTCGATAACTAGCCAAAGGTTCTCGGGCGCTCCGAAACGTGCGAGAGCAGGTAGCTAGCAGCAGCTGCAAGCGACCGGTTTTTGGGTTCTATTGTCATGATTGATATTATCGATAGGATACTATTCTGGTAAAATCATAGATATTTTTGTAAAAAGTGCCTACTGCAAACTGTGTAAAAATTGTAAGAAGAAACTCGATACCGAACAATATAATGAATGGTATGCAGAACATGAAAATAATTGCACTGCAAACCATTCTGGTTCTTCTGGGGTCGTCAAAATGGTCCAACGTTCATTGGAGTCATGTACAAAAATTACACCGGAGACGGTGACTCCAAAACGTACTCGGAAATTTTAAGAGCTGCACCTGACGGTGATCAAGAAGTAGTGAAAAAAGAATGCATTGGACACATACAGAAAGAGACGAATGGGCGCGCGACTCCGAGATTCTGTCAGAGATAATTTTGAAACAGTTGAAAACAAAAAAGGAAAAAATATAAAAAAATGGAAACGGCAAACTTACTGGAAAGATGATCGATGAGTGGCAGTTTATTATGGTTTAGCGATAAGGAGAATTTGTGATTTCGTTTAGAAAAGTGCATTAACGAAATCCGTTTGGTTTTTAATCTCAGAGGATCAGGTTTAGAGATATAGTGGTCACCACAAAACGTCTTTTTTGAGAGGAGCTCCCAAAGATCAGCTGTAGCTCCTCTCCAAATGAATATTTTTACTAATACTAATTCTTAAAATGCAGTTAAAAGATACCAAAATATGTGTAGAAATGTTTGGATTGATAAATTTAAAAGTTTTCTTAAAAAAAATTCAGGAGGATTCGCTTTTTTCGGCCTTCTAACTGTATATAACCCCTTAATACGCTTATTTTTCTTTGGTTTAGGTTCTCTATCTGTTGAGACTATAACCAACATCAGAATGCGCAGTGTTATACAGGGTAAATTGCAATTTTAAGAAAAAAAGTTTATTTGAATCCGCAAAAGCCTCGTGACGGAGCTACAGGGTGTTGAAATTTCCATAAAAAATAAATTGGATTTTTCTTAAAAACTCCTGCATTTGTGAGATATTCAGCCCAAATTTGGCACACAAACTATTTTTTACAGCCTCCATCATTACACCTCCTAGATTTTAACTGAAATTCACAAGGTGTTCTCATTTCCAAGGCCATGTCTCCTTTTGCCATTTCAAACTTCTTTGCAGTACGCCACTGATCAGCGTACAATTAATTTTCGTCATCTCCATTCAATTTAGAAACTTTTTTGACACTTGTAATTTTTTCGTATCTCCAACCGTTTTCGAGTGAAAAATTATTGAGTTTGAATTATTTGAATTGTATGTTATTCGCTAAATGAAAAAAATAATAGAAATACTCGATAAATTTGTCCAAAATTTGCTTTTATTTGGATAGCTCGTCTTCAGAGACTCAACTTATACTTATTCAATAATAAACTAATGAAAAAAACAATTAAAAACTAAATGAATTATTGGAAGTGTCCTCCATCTATCTGCAAGAATACAGGTTTCTTTCCTTCTTCGCATATTATCACGCACTCTTTGAAATATTCCTGGTGTATTTTTTATCGTGTCACAAGAGGTTGTTATTCAATTTCTCAATTCTTCTACAGTGTTCACTGGAGTAGTATAAACTAAACTTTTGAGATATCCCCTTAAAAAAAGTCTACACTATTTAAGTCTGAGGACCTAGTTGGCCATGGTTCTGACCCACCCCGACCTATCCATAGGTTGTTGAATGTATTACTCAAGAATTCCCTAGCTTCTCCACCAAAATGTGCTTATGTCCCGTCATGCATGAATCACATTATGTTTCTCACCAAAAGGGGCACATCCTCGAGTAATAAAGGTAACTTCTCCACAAGAAATTGCCGATAAGCTGGACCGTTTAGTCTGTTAGGCAGAAAAAATGGCCCAATCAAGTAATTTCCAACTATTCCGACCCAGACATTGAGTGAGAATTGTTCTTGCTGATGAAATTCTTCAATCAAATGGGGGTTTTCTTCAGCCCTATAATGATTATTGTGAAAATTTGTGATAGCAGTTCTCGAAAAGTTAGCTTCTTCTATTAACATTATTTCACTATCAATATGAGCATTTTCTCTAATTAAATCTAAGCACCATTGGCATAAATTCAGTCTTGAAGGAAAATTCCGAGGAAGTAGAGTTTGGACGCGTTGTATATAAAACGGGTACAATAAAAACTCATGGAGAATCCTCCAAACTAGAACATGTGAAATATTCAACTGATTTCCAATTTTTCTTGTACTCACATGAGGATTCTAATCAATACAATTCAAAACTGCTTCCTCAATATCTGGAGTTCTCATAGTTTGAGTTGCACCTTTTAAATGATTATTTGCAGTAAGTACCAGTTTCCCTCCACCTTCTGTGGATATTTGAAAATGTTCGCCTGACTGGTGCTACTCGATTTGGAAAGCGCACCTGATATAATCGCCTAGCTTCTGTTGTGTTTCCGTCTTGTAATGGATATCAGCTAATTCGGCGTTAGTAAAATTAGCCATTTTTTCTTACAGCAAAAACTTCAAAAGTCTTAAAACTAATCGTTAATTCAATAAACAATTCTAGCATACACTTGTTCTTCAGCAACTGTCAAAATAAATAAATGTAAATTGAACGAAGATAACGAAAATTGATTGTACGCTGATCAGTGGCGTACTGCAAAAAAGTTTGAAAGGGCAAAAGAAGACATGGCTCTGGAAAAGAAAACATCTTGTAGGTTCTAGTTGAAATTTAGGACGTGTTATGATGGAGGCTGCAAAAAATAGTTTGCATTCCAAATTTGGGCTGAGTATCTAAAAACTGCAGGAGTTTTGAAGAAAAACCAATTTTTTCCGGAAATTTCAACACCCTGTAGCTCCGTAACGAAGCTTCAGCGGACCTATGTCTATATGAACTTTTTTTCTCAAAATTGCACGTGGAATTACCCACTCAAGTTGTGACATACTATTATGTAACACCCTGTATGGACCTACGAAGCAAAATTTACACAATGTCGTTTATTCAAGAAGAGAAATAAGCATAATTGGACAGATCAAAATCCACATTTGTTCGTTTGAGTAGAAAACCAACAACAATTTGTCAATAATGTTTTCTGTTTGATGTTGGATAATCAACTAATTATTTTATGAGAATAACTCGAATGGGATTTCGTAAACGTGCTTCCATTAGTGCCAGCATTACAAAATTTGTGGTTTCAAATGGATGGTGCACTAGCCCACGGTACTTGAGTTGTAACGGTCAAATTGAGAAATCTTTTCGATGACAGGTGGTGGGGAAATAGAGGACTTTGGTTTTGGTCACCTCGATCTCCAGATTTGATACCAGAAAATTTTTACTTCTTGGGACGGGACTAACAAACAGTGTACGAAATCGCAAATTTACATCTGAGTCAGAGAATAAATATGGTATTGCACTCTCTCGATCCGCAGGAAATTAGAAGAGCTACTAATGAGGAAGTTTGAAGAAGAATTTACTTTGTTTACAAGAAAAGGGAGGCCATAATGAACATCTTTCATAGTTAGTTCCATATTATGTACCTATTTGTATTATTCCGTATATTATTTTTCTGTTCTCTATCTTGTATTGTTTGTCATATTGTGAAATTACTTTTGAAAGACGTTTTAGAAATTCAATACTGCATTTTATTCTCATTAGCAATTCTGCTAGCGAGTCGAACCATTTTTACAAAATTGTTAATAACTTTGAAATGTGGCAATTTAGCCATAGAAAAATCTAATACAGTTCGATTTTAATTTAGAATGCGGATCTAATGATGAAAAAAATGGGTGCGTAATTCGAAATAATCGAGTTTTTGATCTTTGAAGTTAGCTGAGTGGGACGGCGATTTCCGAACACCATGTATTGATTCGTTGTTTAAAATATTTAATTTCGAAAGGATAATTCTTCTTCTGACCCAAAAAAGCAAATTCTTCCATTTGACAGAAGGCCGCATATCAAATTTCAGATCTCTACGATTATTAAAAGTCAATATTATTTTAATGCATCACTTTAAAAAATCACCCAGTATGAATACATCTTCAACATAGCTAAATTTTTTGTGAATAGTTTGTAGACGCAGTGTAGATTTGGAAAGTAGATTGTGACACGTTCAGTTCAATACATTTCAGAACAGTTTCTTAACGATATCAACGAAAAAATAACTTCGCATTCAAATGTAGCCACTTTTACCCACTTATTTTTCTTCAAAAGAACACATTCTATTCAATCGCATGTACCGATAACCTGATGAATATGCAATACACCGACGATTCCTATCGGCGGTAAGCGTCCCCTTAAGAAATAATTGCACGCCCAAATAAAACAACGTCTTGTCATTCGAAAGCAAATAATATATTTCGAACAGCCATAGAAAGGAGAACCGGAGAGATTATGGAATGGTAAATACAACTATCTCCAGGATATAAAGAGCGGCGTGTGTTTTCTTTAATCGAGCCCCTATCTAACGCAAATTGAATAAAGCTAGTATAAACACGTTTTTTCGTGGACATTTAAGGAATTGCCTGTTGAAGCAGTGGCGCGCTGAGAAATTCTTTCTATATGACGAAAGAAAATACATTGTATTTACATCAAAGCATATGGAATAGGGTGGACCAAATTCGTTGTGAACTACCCTTTCAAAGTGATGAGCTACTAGCATCTAGGCTAGAAATTTGTTGTTTCAAGGTACGAAGATAAAGTTTCATCGTGATCGCGAAGAAAATTTTGTTCTATTTTTTAGCTCTGAAAATAATATCTTCTTCTTCAAGTGCCATGCAGATTCCTGTGTAGGCGTCCATCCTTTCACTCATCATATGATTCTATTGATTGCAGCATTTTGTAGTGTCTGGAAGTCCTGTATTCCTGTCCACTGTCGTATGTTTCGTAGCCAGGATAGTTTTCTCCTACCTACTCCTCTTTTACCTCCTTCTATTTTACCCTGGAGGATAAGACGCTAGAAGTGATAGCGTTCTCCGCGCAGTACATGTCCAAGGTAGCCAATTTTTCTTCTTTTGATGTTTTCGAAAACTTCTCGGTCTATCAAACCAGTTCTTCTCAGTATATCCTCATTCGTTACATGTTCAACCAACGATACCCTCAGCATCCGTTGTAGGGTCAACATCTCGAAGGCCTCAATTTTATTTATAATTGCTGTTTTCAACGTCCATGCCTCGACTCCGTACAAGAGAAAGGGTCAGACGTAACATTTTACCATTCTATATCTGAGATTGAGATTTAGGTTTTTGTCTGTCAAGAATTTTTTAAGTTTTATAAACGTTGTTCGAGCATGCTCGATCCTGCATTTTATTTCTTGATCTGGGTCCCATTTTTGGTTGATCATGCATCCCAAGTATTTAAATTGAGTGTCTTGTTCAATGTTTTCTCCATTTATGGATATTATGGCATTTGGGACATCGTTTCTGCTAATGGCCATACATTTGGTTTTACGGATGTTAATTTTCAAACACAATCTCTGGCTTTCTTGATTGATCTTATGTAGTAGAGCTTGCAGGTCATTTGGACTATCTGCCAGTATCACGGTATCATCCGCGTATCGAATATTGTTGATGGGAATTCCGTTTACTTTAATACCCATGGGACTGTCGGAGATTGACTCGATGAAAGCTCTTTCCACATATAAGTTGAACAACATCGGAGATAAGATACACCCCTGGCGGACGCCTTTTTTTATTTCAAAATCCTCAGTTATTTCTGCTTTTTGGTTCCAGTATAGATTACCTATAAGTCTGATATCCTTTCCATCCAGCCCCAAGTCTCTAAGATATGATATGAGGAGGTCGTGCTTTACATTATCAAATGCCTTCTCGTAGTCGATAAAGCACAGAAAAACGTTCTTTCTTTGGTCTTGGCAATTCTGCACTAATGTTTGGAGACTAAATATGGCTTCTCTTGTTCCAAAACCGTTCTTAAATCCAAACTGACTGGCACCACTCACTTCCTCGCACCTCCTGTATAGTCTCGTGTGTAGAACTCGAAGGAAGAGTTTGAGGAAATGACTCATTAGACTAATGAGGCGGTAATCTTTACACGCTGTTGCGTTGTTTGTTTTCGGAAGTGCGACAAATGTAGAACGGAGCCAGTCCTCGAATTTGTCCAGTGTCGTAAATATTGTTAAAGAGTCGGACTATGATATCGAGGTTTTGTTCGTTAACTAAATGAAATGTTTCCGAATACATATCATCAGGGCCCGGAGCTTTGTTGCTTTTCATCAGAGTTATAGCATGTTTGATTTCACTCTTTAGTATACTTGGTCCTGATAGCGTTGTTATTTCGTTTTCGGGGTTTTCTGTTGTCATCTAGGAAAAGACCAGTGGTGTATTCCTCCATGTTAGTAGTAGTTTTTCGGTGTCCAATATTATTTTATTGTCTTCATCCCTGATGAAACTTACACTCTTATTGTTATATATTCCAGCGATTTCTTTGACTTTTTTATGGAGATGGAAACTGTTTCCCAGCTTGCTCAGATTTTCTGCTTCCAGACATCTTTCAGTCAGCCAACTATCCTTTGCTGCTCTTATTTCATTTCGAATTCTTCTTTGGAGACTTTTATATTCTGTGTATTTTCTGTTGACTTTACATTGCCTTCGTTTCTCCATTAAAACTCCTCGTTCGCCTTCCGGTGTTTGTAAGGAAGATTTCATTTGTTTCTGTAAAAGCTTCTAATAATATAGTCGATTCTAATGAAACTGGGGCTCTTAAGATACAACGCTGAAGATTGGAGATTGTTCATCGACAGTTGTAAGCTAAGTTTAAAATGTGTTTTATTAGATATTGGTAATAGTTATGCAGCCTATTGTACACTCAAAGAAATTAAAATACGAGTACCACAACGTAGATCTTGTATTAAGAGTACAGGGAGCACCAATGGTTTATGTGTTGATTTAAGAATAGTCAACTTTTTATTAGGTCAACAAAGTGGGTACACGAAATTTCCATACTTCATATGCTTATGGGGCAGCAGAGCAAAAATTGATAACTTAAGCTCTGACTTACAGAAGATTTCAGAGTGGGGTCAGTTAGACCTGGTGAGCTTCAACGCGAGCAAGACGCAAGCAAATACGTTTTCTAGAAAGGTCCCTGCTGTAGAACCTCCTCTAACGATGCAAGGCCAACAAATTGCATCTAAAGAATCGATGCACTTCCTCGGAATAACGTTCAACTCCGGGTTTTGCTGGCATGAACATGCATCAGAAATAGCTAAGTCTGCATCAGCTAAACTTAGTTTTCTTTTCATAGCAAAGCGATACTTCACGTCATCTCAGCTGATGCTTCTATATGAGACGCAGATTCGACCTGCTTTGGATAATTGTTCCCATGTATGGGGATCTGCGCCCAAACACTCGTTGCAGATGTTGGATGGTGTGCAAAAACGGCCTTTGCGCCTCATCGACCACCCGGAGGTCACACGCGATCTCCAACCGCTTACTCTCAGAAGACAAGTTGCTGATCTTTCTCTGTTTCACAGATACTTCCACGGGTGCTCCAAAGAGCTGAAAGACCTTGTTCCGGAAAAAACTCATGTTTTGCCGCAACACTAGACTGGCAAGGAGTTCTCCCCTCGAACCTTTCTCCATAAGAATTTCTTTGTCTACAGGGCCTGTGCGCTATGGCACTCGCTTCAGTTCAACATCTTCCCAACATCCTACAATTTTGCCCTCTTCAAGAAGCAAGTAAACAGACACCTGAATTCTTCCCAGGCGTAACAGGTTCCCCTATTCTTGGAAAGACCACATGATCAAGAAAGATTGGCCTTTGAGAAATAACATGACGGCTGGCAAACAAAATATTATAAACCCGCTTCAAGTTTCTAGAGATATATTTTGCCTGAATTGCACATCAAATTAGGACCTATGAAGCAATTTGTTAAGGCATTAGATAAAACTGGTCCGTGTTTTATATATCTTTCAAGAAAGTTTTCCAGTTTAAGATATGCAAATCTAAAAGCTGGTATATTTGATGGCCCACAGATAAAACTTTTCTCGTGAAAGACAATGATTTCATACATTCGTTGAACAATTTAAAATTAACGGTTGAATTTGGGAGGCTTTTACTTGGTAAAATTCCATTATCAATAATAAAAAAACAAGTACTGTGTTTCAAGGAATTTTACTTAATAATTGCGATTCGTAACGCGTTTCACTACACCGTAGCTTCTTCAAACGAATGAATATACAGAAAAACAAAAATTCAACACCTTAACCTACGTTGGCATTACAAGTGAGAAACTGAAATCATTCTTAAGTAGCAATAATTTCAACATAGCTTTCCAAACTAATAATAATTTAGGCAAATATATAAAAATAATAAAACCAAACCAGGTAAAAACAATAAATCAGGTGTTTATAGATTGAATTGCAATGACTGTGATAATTTCTACATTGGTAGAACACATAGAAATTTTAATATTAGAATATCGGAACATAAACGCAGTTTTTCAAATAAAAAATCAGATTCAAATTACGCGAATCATCTCTTAGAAAATAATCATTCTTTCGACCCACAGTATGAAATTTTGCATACAGATAATAAATCTTGGAAGGTAGATCTTTGGGAAACTTTAGAAATCAATAAATACAAACACTCAGGTAGACTCATCGATGAACAAGTCGATTTAAGCCCTTCACCTCTATTGAATCTTTTCGGGGAGCAATCTATTCCTTAATTTTATTGGATATACCTGTCATAAATAACCACTTAAGAAGAAGCAACCCAATAAGCTTTTAATTAGTCAAGAACATTTATATTTATATTTTCTGTACATTCATTCGTCTGAAGAAGCTACGGTGTAGTGAAAAGCGTTACGAATCGCAATTATTAAGTAAAATTCCTTAAAACACAGTACTTGTTTTTTATTATTAAAATTAACGGCGTGGAAATCTTCCAATGCTCTCATAAAATTTTTTTTAGGAAACCGGAACATTCAAAATTACGAAGTTAGTTCAAAACCTCTCAATAAGCTTTAAAAATCTTGAATGCAATATCAGCATAAAAGTACACTATCTCGACAATCATTTAGACAAATTCCCTGAATATCTTGGAGCATATAACGAAGAGCAAAGAGAACGTTTCCATCAAGATTAAAATGTGATAGAACATATACAGAGTTAGGCAAAAAGGCGAGGAACGTCTATATCTCGGAAACTATTTGAGATTAAAGCGAAATTTTTTCTGATTATTGTTTTACAAGTATGTGTGCATTCCTTGAAATTATTTTCGTACATACAAGGTGTTCCATTTTTGCTCTTTACTCTTATTTTCAGGTTTAATTTGACTGGACTATTCTTTACATATCTATGTCCATCAGCAGAGTAATTAACGAAATCTCGTAATCATCATACAGCACAGCACGCTCCTGGGTAATCAGGATTAAAGAACGCACTTTAAAACTTTAACCGTAATTGTCGATTATCACTACCCGGCTTCGAAAGTATGGAAAGGAAGCACGATTCATTAATATATGGCGTTACACGTACATCGTGTTGATTTTCTCCTGCACATTCAAAGATTAATTACTGTTGTTTGTTGTAGTGGGTGTGTTATTTGCCGGTATACTTAAATTCTGACCCAGTGAAAATGTCAAATGCGAATGAATCTTGTTTGAACATGGTGAAGTTCACAAGGCTTTCACCAAAATTGAAATGTTAATTCTTCTTTTAAAGGATGTGAGGAACGAATGGTTCGTGATAACCCTAAGGTTATTTAACTATGGTATTAGACATAACAGTATACCATCTTGTATACCAATTAAACGGTTAGCATAGGATTCGTATTTTCTTGAGCAGAAAAAGGCACTGGATTAGCGAAAATGGCAACTTGGTTAGCTATTTATCGCCAATAAATTTTTCTATATGAAATAGAAATTGGGAGCTGTTCTATTAGTCATTTTAGATTTCTTCGGAAAAAATTCCTAGTGAGCTGAATTTTTGTATACACATTTATTACGACATAGTAATGAAGATGTGAAAAATCGACATTGACGTCGTGCCGTTATGAAGGTCAAGAGATCACTAAAATCAGTTTTTCGCAAATATCTCGCGATCTATTGCTCGGAGGTCAACAAAGGTCATTATAAAAATTGTTGGTCGTGAAATTGTCTACTAAAAATGTCTCTTGCATTTTTCTGTAAAATTAACCGTTTTTGAAGTAGAGACTCACATACTACGGAATTGTTGTTGCTTTTTATTCATATGTTGTTAGTAAAATCCACTACATACACAGACATATAGCACTAGTAATACTAGTTTAGACAGGACAATTCGTGCCCGTGAATACCTAAAACGACCTCCACTGGTAGGCAGATGTTATGTTCCGTGTTTTATCGAACCATTATACCTGCTACTACCTGTCGGGCTGTACTTAGCTCAGTTGAAAATTATTTCTTGAGTGTTAAAGACGTTATCTTAGTAGTATTGCTGTTGAACAGTTTTCATAATGAGTGATACATGTTTTATATGCAAAGAAGTGTTATCGTGGTTTTCAGACATTAAAGAATGCTAGTATCGCTAGAGGTGATGGTAATATTGAATATTTAAATATTGTGACTTTTGTAATTGTTCATATCAATTGTCGTAAAAATTATACGAACAATTTGAGTATAGCGGCATCTAAACGACACCAAGAAGAACCGAGTACATCAATATCTCCACTTAAAAAAAGAATCAGCTCCTTTGATTTCAAAAAATTTTGTTTGTTTTGTGGAGTAGAAGCGAGTGAAGTAATTGAGAAAAGAAAGAAAAAATATATAGACGCGTTATTCGAGAAGTGAGTAGTCTTCATTTAAAGACAGTATTAAAAGCTACAGAGGCGCGCGGTGATAAATATGGAAGTAGTGTAAAGGAGCGTTAGAATTTTGAGTATGACTTTGTATCTGTCGAAGCTAAGTATCATGATGAATTCTTATCTAATCGATTTAACAAAAGGAAATTAATTGAAATGCTTATTGAGAAGTTCTAAGAAGTTGGTATTGCTACAAGACAATGGCCCGTTAGATTGGTTACAAACCTGGCTCGGAAGAGAAATTGACTCAGAACAGTGGGGTTGTAATTGGATTGAGATGTTCAAAAGTTTGTGGACATTGCCGAGGCCAGTCATGCTCAAACGCAGAGTCAACCAATGATGAAAATGATGAAGATTTTGATTTAAATATAGGAATAAGTCCACTCGACGTTTTGTCAGCAACTGTTGATGACACAGAAACTGAAGATATCGACAATGAATGTTAAAAAAAAAGTTATATACTAAAGTTAATTTTTCTGTATTTAAATGAAAAATTACTCACTCTTAAATAAATAAAACCTCATATTACATATTATTGATTATGCCTACGGGGGAAACCATGTAAAAAAACGCGCCCTACATTTTGCCTCGAAGGTGGTGAGGAAACGAGTGCATCGTTATAATAAAGTCGCTTTCTCGGCGCTGAACTCCGCAAACGGTTAATTTTACAGAAGAATGCATGAGACATTTTTCGTAGACAATTTCACGACAAACAATTTTTATAATGGCCTTCATTGACCTCTGAGCAATAGATCGCGAGATATTTGCGAAAAACTTATTTTCGTGACATTTTGACCTTCATAACTTTTTTAGTCGGCACGATATCAATGTCGATTTTTCACATCTTCATTACAATGCTGTAATGAAAGTGTATACAAAAATTCAGCTCACTAGGAATTTTTTCGCAGATTGGGGTTTAAATTAGCTAAAATAACTGGACTATATACAGGGTGCTTCAACGAAAACTAAACAGAGGCTATTTCTACCAAGATATTCATTTCTGATCAAAACGCAAAAACAATTTTTGTTTCAAGGGGGACATCTTTAGGGGTACAAAACTTGCCTGAAATATCAACCCCCTGAGCGGGGGTTGTAATCCATGAACATTTCGAATAAGAAAGATGAGTCGAGTGACGACTCAAAAGAAAGGTGGTACTTTTGTCTACATCGCCTTGAACGAATTTCCATTTTTAATTGAAAACTGTAAAAGATACAGGGTGAGCAACTGAAAGATAAAGAAGACTATTTCCCTGAGACTATTCAAGTTTGAGTGAAGTAAAATGGAACAGATCCATGCTGATCAATGGCAGTCATCATCAAGTACTATCCTCATCTCGAATTTCAACCCCTAGAGCAGGGGTGACCACCCTTGAAAATTTGGAAGAGGGTAGATGGGTCGAGTGATGCCTCGAAAGAAAGGTATTATCTTTGTCTGCATTCCCAGTGAACGAATTTCCATTTTTGATTGAAAACTGTAGAAGATACAGAGTGAGCTACTGAAAAATAGAGGAGACTATCTGAGCTATTCAAGTATTAGTGCAAAAAAAATGGAACAGATTCATTTCAGATCAAAGGCTGTCATCTTTGATCTAAATGAATCTATTATAGTTTTCCGCACTACTACTCCTATAGTCTTGGGGCGATAGTCTTCTCTATTTTTCAGTGGCTCACTCTGTATCTTCTACAGTTCTCAATCAAAACTGAAAATTCTTTCACGGGAATGCAGACAAGGATAATATTTTTCTTTCGAGTTATCACTCGACCCATCTATCCTCTTCCAAATTTTCAAGGGTTGTCACCCCTGCTCTAGGGGTTGAAATTCGAGATGAGGATGGTACTTGATGACTGCCATTGAGCAGCATGGATCTGTTTCATTTTACCTCACTGATACTTGAATAGTCTCAGGGAAATAGTCTTTCCTATCTTTATGTTGCTCACCCTGTATCTTTTACAGTTTTCAATTGAAAATGGAAATTCGTTCAAGGCAATGTAGACAAAGATACCACCTTTCTTTTGAGTCATCACTCGACCCATCTCCCCTATTCAAAATGTTTAAGGATTGTAGCCCCCGCTTAGGGCGTTGATATCTCAGGCAAGTATTGTACCCCAAAAGATGTCCCCCTTGAAACAAAAATTGACCTGTTTTTGCGTTTTGATCAGAAATGAATATCTTGGTAAATTTAGCCTCTGTTTAGTTTTCGGTGAAGCACCCTGTATATTCTTAGATGCAAAGAAATACACGAGGCGTATGATGCAAATTGTTTTATTTATAAATGAGATAAAAACACAAGGTTTAACTTTGATCTACACTTTATTTGAAAAAATTCGACGACGTTTCGCTGACACAGCAGCTTTATCAAGAATGCTTGTGTTTTTATCTCATTTATATCATGGATCTACATCAAGTAACGGCCTCCACAATTCAAATGTTTTATTTATGATGAAAGTAATCCCCAGCAACATATATGCACTTTTGTAACCGAAGTTTTCACAACTGAAAGACTTGTAGCCAGTCATCTTTAGAAATGATCTCGAGTGATGAATTGCTTCATGTTCAAGACTTGTTCTTTAGTTAAATCAACTTTAGAATCGTACTAGATCATTACGCGCACATATCCTTTCGACATTCCATGTTTCGTTAATAAACAGTCGTTATCATATTCAGTTTGTAGGAGCAGCGACTCAACTGAAATCAGAATTATAGTAATCACAGATGAGGGTTTTCAATAATGTGGCCAGCTCTAAACGTGAAGTTTCGTGGAAGCTCAAAATATACAGCGTAGCCCTTGTACCAAGAGATTGAATTATATAACAAATCTTTGATTTTTCAAATGCTTGAATTTCGAGTGAAGTCAAGCTTTTTCGAAAAATTTTCATGCTACTTGACTTGATGAAATTCTAGCTCCTAACAATATGAGCTGAAGGTGTCTAGTAGTAACGACCCGTTGTCTCAACGAAGGAAATTCTTAAATAACTACCATGGATGGCTGTGGTTGCTTGCCCAGGTCTCCTTCCATGACTACCAGTCTCTCTTTGCATACGAATCATTCTGAAAACAGTTTCTAGTAGAAGTCCAACCTAGGTCATTCAACATCACTGTTTCAGCACATTCTACCAGGGAAAATTTCGTGATTCTAGTTACATCATTACCAAAAATTGAAATTTTCATGAAGAAAATTGATCAACAACTGCTGGTATCAATATGTGGTAGTTTCTTGTGAAATCTCAATTTATTTCTTTCATTATAATTCAAATGAGAGAAACTTGCACGCCAAGGAAAGACATCAAATTTTGTTTGCGTATGTCCGGACAAATCCGTGTTAATTAATTGAACACCAAGAAAGAAATTCGAAAAATTTAAACTGTGAATTAATTTTTTGGCGCAATACAGATGATAGTTGAGTGATGCCTTAAAAGTAGCTCGCAGGAAAGTTACTAACTTATCAAGCGACCCCCGTAGCTTCGAAAACACACAACTAATTCACCTTTAAATAAAACACGAAATTGCTTTCCTAACAATCTTATAATATTCAAGAGGACGAGATAAGCTTATGAAAAGTGGATGGAATGAAAACGACTTATTTATTTTCGAAATAACTGTATTCAGAAGAGAATATTTGCCGGTAATATCCTCTCTCGTTCTCATCCCCGGACGAGAAAAATACAAATTAATGTTTCCGTGAAGTACTTCCTACTAATCCGGAAAGAAAATGAAAATCTAGGATCCCAAAGCTAATCATAATCCGGGACCCCATTCATTTGTTCTGAAATCCCTTGAATAAACTTTGCTCGCGAACTGTTAAAATACGTTAAGTCGAATAACTGAAGTATTTCAGCAAATCCCTGCGACCTTGCGAAAATTGCATCGTCCGGAAAATCGGGACACCCGACAGATATTTCACGAAACAACGAGAAGGGATAAATACAAATACTGTACTCATATTTTAACGGCTTGGCTCCACGTGCTTGTTGACGTTAGCTGGAACTTGTATTGTTTCAAGTTGATAGAGGATTATGCCTTAATTTAATTATACTTTAGCAACGCGTGAAGGGAAACCGCAATAGTGGAAGGCATGACCTATACAGGATGTCTCATTTTCGACGTTTTAGTACGGCAGCTATGTGAAATACAGTATAAGCTCTTAATTCGACATCTTTTCTATTTGGAATATCTTGATAAAATTTGGGAATCGGATAGAAGACAACATTTTGAATTTGATAACATTAATATGTTTCACATTACCAACTTTCGATTTTCAAATGGGACACCCTGTATTTTTTGCTTATTTTAATTGTTCATTTCATCCTACGACGTTGGCGGTGTAAAATTTGTGTTCATACTTATAATATTCTGTGATCATGAAAATTCGTTTTCGCTGTTCGCTCTCTCGTTATTAACTTTGACACCCTGTATGAAATGAGCAATTGAATTTTTAGATACAATCTTGTATTTTCGTGATAGGAAATGTTGAGCTGAGCCAATTGTCACCCAGATCACCTGATCTGGCGCCACTGGACTTTTTCTATGGGGTCACCTGAATTACGCTACCCAACCTGATTCACTGGATGATTTGCTAATTCGGATCATTAATAAATGCCGTCAAATTGAACCAAAAATGTTGAGTAATGTACGTGAAACTTATTTTACTGCATGGAAGTGAGTGGTGCCCATTTTCAGCACTTAATAAACTAATCACAAAAGTAAGTAGTCTTCCTCTTTTTCAGCTGCTATTTCGTTAACGATGAAACTTTTGAAACAAGATTTTAGGGTCAGATACTACTCGATAAGATTTTCAAAATGAGGTATTTCAACACCCCTCATCCCTATTCAAAATCAGGGGGTTGTGCTCACCCCCGGCGGATTAAGGTTACGGGGATGAATAAATCGGAACAGTTGTTCCCCCTCGGATAAGAAATCGATGGATCCGAGCGATTCTCCATATTTCCTTTTTAAAGACCAAATCGAGGTGTTAAGTTTTCGTTGGACCACCCTGTATAGTGTATACAGTGGAATCTCGATAACTCGAATGTCAAGGGAAATGCAAAAAAATTCGAGTTAATGAGTTTTCGACTTAAAAAGGATTTCGAGATACAAAGGATTTAACCGCTAAAATTTCGACTAAGAAAGGTGCGATTTCTAAGTATATTTTTCGACTTATAGAGTCAAAGTTAAACAACAATTCGACTTAAGTTGTAATGGTATATATTTATTTAAATCACATATTACTGAAGTAAACTTTAAAAACATTTAAAAAAAATCTGTTATCTTTTTTTGATTTAAACAATTTGCAGATTTCTTAACAATTATTTTTCAAGTTGAAATAATGAACTGAATATACGATCTTCGATATCATCACATCTTTCAATGAAAGATCGTAGTGTGTTGAGTGCTGCTCTGGCATCTTTATTTGATATTAATGGTTCAAAATCTGCGGGATCAGTATGATCGACGTCACTTTCATCAACATTATCCTCATTTATATCCAGTTAGTGTTCCAGTAGTAGCCAGCCCTTCATCACATGTCACATAATCTTCAAATTGAACTTCTGAGTTCTGAAGTTTATTCCAATCAGCCTCTAAACTCATGTCCGGTTCAAGAGGTTCGTCCGAAGCTTCTTCTTGTGACATCGAAAATCCACAGCTTTTGAAGCAATTTGATATCGTGGTCACAGATACACTTCTCCAGGCCTTGTCTGTCATCCTAATTGCATGCAATACATTAATAGGTGAAGCAGACTGTTGTTCCATATCAGTTATCAGTTTCCTAACAACTTCCTTTCTGTAAAAGGATTTGAAGTTTTTTATTATTCCTTGATCTAAGGGCTGTAGCTTAGATGTTGTATTGAGTGGAAAAATTTAACTTTCACTGGTTTCAATGGCGGAATTATGTTGTGAGCTGTACAGTCAATGAAAAGCAAAATTTTTCGTTTCTCCTTAATCATTTTCTTGTCGACTTCCATGAGCCATCCTTTGAATATTTCGGCTGTCATCCATGCTTTCTTATTAGCATCATAGTCTAGTGGTAGAGATTTACATCCAGAAAAACAAAGAGGCTTTTTAGCCTTTCCTATAACTAATGGTTTGAGTTTTTCAGAGCCTGTCATGTTTGTTGCTAGCAATATTGTTAATCGCTCTTTACTGTGCTTACCACCACTATGACATTTTTCATTTTAAAAATAAGTGTATTGTCAGGTAAGCACTTGAAAAAAGGCCAGTCTCGTCGGCATTAAAGATGCCTTTGGTTCATAATTCTTCAATAAACTCTGCAACTCAATTATCCATTCATCACATATCTCTTTATTGACACTTGCACTTTCGCCGCAAACTTTCCTAAACACAAGTTCATGACGCTTCTTAAAATTCACGGACCAACCATTGCTGGCACGAAAAGAACTGTGCCCCAGTGACTTCGAAAATTCTTCGGCTTTTTCGCGTAAGATAGGCCCAGATACACTTATGTTTTTGTCCCGACACTGTTTGAACCAGGTTAGTAAGCATTCCTCTAAATCAGGAAACTCCGCCATACGTCGTCTTTTGGAAGAAGTGTTACTCAGAAAGTTTAATGAAGGAAGTCATTCATTGCACGTGTACGAGACATAACATAAACAATAGATTAGAATTAGAAACCCCGAACTTACACCGAACATTCCTTACTGCTATGACTTCGTGGAACTAATCCAGTCTTTTTTGAAATTCGAGTTATAGGGTACAAATATGCCTTATAAATACCTCGTAGGGAAATAACATTTGGTTCGAGTTACAAAGTCTAAATAATTCGAGATACCGCTTCAGCGGAAGGGAATGGCATTTTTTTTTCGACTTACTGAGGAATTCGATTTAACGAGGTTCGAGTTATAGAGATTCCACTGTATATATATATTAGGGTGCTTCGTATTTGGGAAAAAAAATTTTTCTTCATGTCCCACCTGAAAATCCTTGAAATTATAAAAATTATAGAGAAAGTAAATTTTTGAACATAATGCGAGCCCTTAATTATAATTTTAACCCACTGCTAATCGTTTTGGAATTTTATCCTTTTAAATAACATTAATAAATGCTTCTTTTATACGTTTTTCGTTTCGCTCTCCCAGAAAAAACAATATATTCGGAATTTTGACATATGGATTCTTGTTAGAGGTATGAATTGCTACAAAAAAGCCCATCGTGTCGATTTTGTAACTCTGAACGGTGAGGCGAAAAATGTCTTTTGAGCTGAATTTTCGTAAAATAGCAGTAAATCGTATTTATCTGCTCAACTATCGAAGATAGAAGAAATATGTATATATTGTGGCGACCCAGAACCGGGGTCAATTTTTTTTTGTTAATTTGCTAAAACTATCCATATATTTCTTGGTTTTGATCTAATTGAATTTTATTATCAACTGTGATAACTGTATTTGTAGATCTACCTACATAACATTTCATATTGTTCATCTGAATTCAAAATTACAGTGAAAAGACGGTCATTTGCCAGAATGATTCAATAATTTTATTTTAAATTCTCAATATAGTAGAATATTACGTATTTTTAAGGCAGCTTAAAATCACCCAAAAGCGTAAACATAGACACGAAGGAATTTATCTTTAATACCTAAGCTCTTAAGCATCTTTCGTATATCCACGGTTCCACAGCTGGTATTTTCTAAATCAGCAATTCCCACGTCGCGACGAAGGAACGCGTCTGTGAAAGACTATGTAACTGGTACTGGAGTACTAAGGGCTGAGGGAAGTGAGGGGTAATGGCTGCTGGGTCACGCATATATAAGTATCACGATCGCGACGTTAAGGGATCATTCATTCATTATTATGATTTTGATTAATATTGAGTTATATTTCGTCAGATTTGCAGTTACTCTTATAATTCAGTTATTTAGTTTTCGAAGCTCAGTGAATTTACTCATTCGTGTGAATCGGAATTAAATTTAAGTTAATTAATCGTGCATAACATGAGTCCAGAAGAATGGAAGACGCAGATTGTTCCTCTCCGAGAAGCCGGACAGGGGAAGAAGAAGCACCGTTCCCGCTGTGTCTCACAGGTGATTACTTTCTGAATTTCTTTTAATATTTCTGCTCACTATTTAATTTTCACGAATTTCTTGAAGTATATGCCACGTAATTTCTAAACGCACTGAGGACGAGCTGAAATAATCATTTCTCAAATTCCAAATTATTTTCACATATTTTTTTTTCTCTTGGCAAATGATCTATTTGAACTGCACTGACATTTCTAATATTTATTTTGAAGAGTTATTTTCACAGACTTATTTAAAACGTTTGCTTTCGTAACTTGGTAGAATATGAAATGTACTGAATTTCTTTTATATTGATTTCAACAGCTGTTTTAACTTAACGCATTATTTTGACGTACACTAAAACTCTTTAGTATTGATTTCAACAATTGTTTATCAGACTTGCAACATTACTGAAACGTAATTAAGCTATTGTGTACTGATTCCACCAACTTTGATAACCATTTGAATTTGAAATGTTATGAAGTTTAATATTGATGTGAAACTACTTTTATAACTCAGAAAATTGATCTCATTGAAATGTTACTTAACCATTCTGCCAATCCAAATCTTTTGTTATAATCTGATGAACGGTACGTTCGAATGTGAGAACATTTAATATTGATTCTTATCTTTGCTTCTATAAATGGGCCAATGATCTATTTCAAATATCATAATCCTTTTATTCAGTATTTCTATTTATCTCATTTTATCAACTTAGCAAAACATACTTAAACTGTAACGAAGATGTTTATATTTCATTGTATCCGACTATGGGGAAGATCTTACTTTCAAATTATTGATTTGATGTCCGATACTCTTAAGCTCAATAAGGGAACTTTCCCTGCCTTCAGGTGTAATGATCACCTACGAATAATAGCATAACTCATTAGTATAAATAAATGGCTTTAGGGACGATACGCATGTAGGGACCCACAGACATTGAGGCTTGTATGTTGTCGGTATGAAAGTTTTGAAGAATGTCTGAGTTGGGGAATGTATGTGACGTTTGTGGTACATACAGGTTGAGCAGAGGGCATGTTTCCTGGTTGGCAAATCCGCGATATGGGAATAGAATATGATCCGCAGTCAGTGACAATAAACTGCCCGTTGGCGCTCAGTTGAGCAAAAGAATCACGTACGGCTTTACGGGCTTACCTCTAGTTCCATATATAACGTTTTATTAATACTATACGAATTACTGAATCCGATTAAAATACGCGAGCGAATTAACGCTTGCAAGTTGTCAGCTGTGGACGTGTTCCTTAGAATTTTAAAAGTAAATCCTTCAGAGTTTGGAGTATCAGGGCAACGACCTCGTCAGAAAAAATGATATATTACCAAAACCCTTCGATCGGGTCAGTTACCACTCATAAAATGGGTGAGGGTCGGTTAGACCTGTCTACAATAATCTCATATCCAAATTCCATCCAAAATATGGGTGAGGGCCAAGTAAGCCTGTTTATAATAATTAAATATTAGAACTTCCACTCGTAATATGGGTGAGGACCAATAAGGTCTGGTTATAATACTTAAATATTCCACATTCCACTCGTAATATGGGTGAGGACCAATTAGGTCTGTAAAAAATAATCTAAGGTATAAACTTCCACTCAAAATATGGGTGAGGGCAAATTGGGCCTCTATCTAAATGATCATATTTATTAAATTCATTAAAAGACGCCAAAGAATGCAAGGATAAGAATTTAATATAAATGCCACAAAGATCAAATAGACATTGTTACGGAATCTGTTTTGTTTTTCTCATTTCCTTACCTATAGTTTAAGCGACGAAGAATTGGTCGTATCACATCAAACCTCACATAAAAGAATTTGAGTAGGTTACTACAACTACACGACACAACAAAGAAAAGGGCCCTATTTTATACAAGAGAAGGCAAGTTCAGGTACTAGACGATCACATGGCTTTTCATTTGACCGATTTCAGTTGGTCACAGGTGTAATTAATATGGGGAAGAAAATAAGATAATTCAGGTATTGCAATTTACGTAAAGGCGATACATTTTGCATCGTCTTTCATAGACCGGGGTTGGGGGTGTTTCAATATAAAATCGAGGTGTTAAGTTTTCGTTGGACCACCCTGTATATCAAGTCACTTATAAGGAGATTTATTTTTGCTTTTAATATATTATCTAAAGTCCAACACACATCCAACAAGTTACTACTAAAAATGTCATCGAGGAGAACCAATAAAGCCATTCTCGAGGTTCAAAATTTAAAAGCGTATAGCAAATCTGTCCGTATCTATTTGACGTACAAATTGCCTTCAATTGAGCAATTACAGCTCTTTCATAGCGTTAATAACTAAGGATCCGAGGAGTTTTTTTCAACCATTCGAACTGGTTGATATAATTACTATATTTAACCGCATTCACGGCTCATTGGTCTTCGATATCTACAGCAAACATACACAAACGGATCGTGTGCATATGAGTGTGTGCGGTGCGCGTTTCATTTTGTGAAATTGTAACCTAGTGGCCTCCATGCTCAATGAGAAATTGATCGGTTCACGATGACCATTCGTCCGATATATTTTCAAAGGCTGCACGTAATATCGAATTCAATTGGTTCGTTCGTTGCCGTATTGCATTCTCTCCACTGTATTGTTTATGGGCGCGAATTTATTCAGAACGGAGATAATTGATCGTTTTCGACTGGATGAAAATAGAGCAGAGGACAATCGACGGATCTTTAGGGTCAATTAAACGGGCACATTGTTTAACGACGTTGCATCTACGTATATGTAGGATTCAAAATGGACATGAATTGTATATAACCTTGATCAGAAAGTTTCATGAATGTATTTATACAATTAAAAAAAAAATCGACGAGTATAAGTAGTACTGGCGCACTGAAGGTTCTGCACAAGCTTGTAGGTATATGAATATACAGGTTGGGGCGTAATGGAAGGGCGTTTTCAAGGGATATTATAAAAATTTTGGGAAAATCGATTTTGAGTTTTTTATATATTTGTGTTCCTTTATTCCAGTAGAATATCACTTTCAAAATTCAAACCGGTTCCGAGTAATATATACGTATATATATATATATATATATATATATATATATATATATATATATATATATATATATATATATATATATATATATATATATATATATATATATATATATATATATATATATATATATATATATATATATATATATATATATATATATATATATATATATATATATATATATAGGGGTTTTACCCCGACGAGTTGCCCATATATCTCTTCATGCAATCAAACTGATTTCATGAAAAATATAAATCCACCACCCGGTAATTAATACCATTGCCAGGCAATGATTATAATCAAAACATATCCTGGAGTAATTATATATTAGGATAACGTTAAATGTTATGAGAATATATCAATCTACCAAAATATATACATACTATAGCATCATCAGACAATGATATCAATGTACCAACGAGTAGTGTCAGAGGCTTTCTCCCGGAAAAATCCAGTGTACGGACCTTAGTCAAGTAACACTGAATGTTACTCATTAATAGTTTCCTTTGTGTGAAGTGGTGAACGATCGAATAGAATACTGCTCTGAATATAAATATGACAAAATTGTCAGTTAATTATATTACATTTATATAAACAAATAAATAAAATATGAAATGAGATTCTGAGCAGTATAAACTAAAGAAAACCTATGACTCTACCTCATTATTATTTTCGGAAAGAAACCTACGAAGAATATTACAAGATTTGATGACTGTTATCTTTTGTAACTGTTCAAACAAATTTTTCTTCAGACCCAAAATCTCAATACTTTTGTGAAGATTTCTAGGAATAACGCCTGTTGTAGAAATAATAATCGGTAGAATAAATATTTTCTTCATTTTCCACATTTTTTAACCTCGTCGCCAAGCATCATATATTTAGAAATTTTTTCATTGTATTTATTTTGTATATTATGTGTGTCGGGTATAGCAATATCAATTATATATGTTATTTGATTCTGTTTATCATTAAGAACGATATCTGGTCTATTGTGTTTTACAGCTTTGTTGCAAAGAATTGTTTTATCAAAATAAAGTTTATATTTGTCATTTTCACAAATAATCTCAGGTTCATATTTTTGAAATTTTTTTCTTTTGGGAATTAGGTCATGTTTAATTCCTAGATTGAAGTGAATAATATTAGCGACGGCATTATGTCTTTCTAAATAATCTGTTGAAGCAAGGACTGAGCAAGATGATAATATATGAAAAACTGTTTCTGAAGAACAGAAACATCTACGGCAAGAATCATCTATATTTTGTTTGATGATATGTTTTCTATAATTCCTCGTGAAAACAACCTGATCCTGGATCGCAATTGCCAAGCCTTCTGTTTCAGCAAACAATTCTCCAGATACTAACCATTTATTCGATGCAATTTCATCAATATAATCATTTTTCAATTCTTTAGGTGCTTTCCGTGTAATTCCTTCTGCATGCAACTTTCTCTTTTAGAATTATCATCAAATATATCAAAATCTACCTTTTGCATTGTCAAGTTCAGAGGTGTAAGATTATAATCTGAAGCAACAACAATATCATGTAATTTAGACGTTCTCTGTTTATCATGAAAATGGGAACGTAGATGAAAAATCTGTTTACTATGAAGATTATTCAAATCAATTAATCCACGACCTCCAAGATGTCTAGGTAGTGTAACTCTCTGAACAGCTGACTTTGGGTGGTGCTTATGATATTTACAGAGCATTTTCCTCGTTTGACATTGTAATTCATTTAGATCAGTTTTAGACCATTTAATAATTCCAAAAGAAGATGTAAGAATAGGAACAGCATAGGAGTTGATAGCTCTGAAAAGGTTTTTACTAGTTAAATAACTCTTGATGATAATTCTAAGTCTTTTGTAATATGAACTTCTAATATTTTCTTTAGTGCTGCTATGGTTAATTGTCTTCTCTTGACAAAATCCAAGATATTTATATGTATCTCCTTGATGCATTGGCTCGATTTCGATATTGGAAATCTTTATATAATCAGAGTTGATCTTTCCTTTTTCAATAGAAAGATTTTTACATTTTGGAAGCCCAAATTTCATATGAATATCATTGGAATAGTTTGAAAGTAATCTCAAGTAGACTTTTTAAATGAGATCTGGTTCCGGCATATAATTTAATATCATCTAAATAAATTAAGTGACTTAATTTGAATTCAGTTAATTGACTCTTTTTGAAGCCGAAACTAGTAGCATTTAATTCATGAGATATATATATATATATATATATATATATATATATATATATATATATATATATATATATATATATATATATATATATATATATATCATCTACGTTCCCATTTTCATGATAAACAGAGAACGTCTAAATTACATGATATTGTTGTTGCTTCAGATTATAATCTTACACCTCTGAGCTTGACAATGCAAAAGGTAGATTTTGATATATTTGATGATAATTCTAAAAGAGAAAGTTGGATGCAGAAGCAATTACACGGAAAGCACCCTAAAGAATTGAAAAATGATTATATTGATGAAATCGCATCGAATAAATGGTTAGTATCTGGAGAATTGTTTGCTGAAACAGAAGGCTTGGCAATTGCGATCCAGGATCAGGTTGTTTTCACGAGGAATTATAGAAAACACATCATCAAACAAAATATAAATGATTCTTGCCGTAGATGTTTCTGTTCTTCAGAAACAGTTTTTCATATATTATCATCTTGCTCACTCCTTGCTTCAACAGATTATTTAGAAAGACATAATGCCGTCGCTAATATTATTCATTTTGATCTAGGAATTAAACATGACCTAATTCCCAAAAAAAAAAAAATTCACAAATATGAACCTGAGATTATTTGTGAAAATGACAAATATAAACTTTATTTTGATAAAACAATTCTTTGCAACAGAGCTGTAAAACACAATAGACCAGATATCATTCTTAATGATAAACAGAATCAAATAACATATATAATTGATATTGCTATACCCGACACACATAGTATACAAAATAAATACAATGAAAAATTTCTAAATATATGATGCTTGGCGACGAGATTGAAAAAATGTGGAAAATGAAGAAAATATTTATTCTACCGATTATTATTTCCACAACAGGTGTTATTCCTAGAAATCTTCACAAAAGTATTGAGATTTTGGGTCTGAAGAAAATTTGTTTGAAAAGTTACAAAAGATAACAGTCATCAAATCTTGTAATATTCTTCGTAGGTTTCTTTCCGAAAAAATAATGAGGTAGAGTCATAGGTTTTCTCTTTAGTTTATACTGCTAAGAATCTCATTTCATATTTTATTTATTGGTTTATATAAATGTAATATAATTAACTGACAATTTTGTCATATTTATATTCAGAGCAGTATTCTATTCGATCGTTCACCACTTCACACAAAGGAAACTATTAATGAGTAACATTCAGTGTTACTTGACTAAGGTCCGTACACTGGATTTTTCCGGGGAGAAAGCCTCTGACACTACTCGTTGGTACATTGATATCATTGTCTGATGATGCTATAGTATGTATATATTCTGGTAGATTGATATATTCTCATAACATTTAACGTTATCCTAATATATAATTATTCCAGGATATGTTTTGATTATAATCATTGCCTGGCAATTGTATTAATTACCGGGTGGTGGATTTATATTTTTTCATGAAATCAGTTTGATTGCATGAACAGATATATGGGCAACTCGTCGGGGTAAAACCCCCTATCTATATTTATATTATTATTCAATAATTTCATTTTAAAATCTCAATGTAGTGAAATATTACGTATTTTAAAGCAACATGAAAACACGAAAAACGTTAAAATCGTGTCGAAGGATTTCATCCAAACTTAGATGAGAAATCAAGCGCAAACAATATTCTACGTTATTCCCGATAGTTATTAAACATCCTTTCGTATCTACGATCGCAGACAACATCTGGCATTTTCTCAGACAGCAATTTACACGTCGCGACAAAGTAACGCGTTTCTAAATGACTTATGTAACAGGTACTAGAGTACCAAAGAGGAGTACGAGTGTAAGGACTTGAGCAACGCAGATATAGGGGCCGCGATCGCGACGGTAGGGGCAGTCATTCAGTTATTCAGTTATGTAGTTACTTAGTTATTCAGTTATTCAGTTTCGAAGATTCGAGTGAATCAGAATTAAAATAAAAATTACTGAATCATACATATCGTGAGTCCAGAAAGATGGAAGACGCAGACTGTTCCTCTCCGAGATGCCCGACAGGGGAAGAAGAATTGCAGTTCCAGTTGTGTCCCACAGCTGAATACTTTCTGAAGTTTTCTTCATTATTTCTGTTCAACAATTTGATTTTCACGAATTTTCTTGAAATATATGCTCTGTAATTTCTTAATGCATTTAAATAATCATGTCCTAAACTCCAAATTATTTTCACATATTTTTATTACTTGACAAATGATCTATTCAACCTGCATTTAAGTTATCTAATATTCATTTTGAACATTTGTTTTCATATACTGACGTATAACTTGTTTACCTAATTCCATAAATCCATTCATTCAGTATTTATATTTATCTCATTTTATAACTTAGCCGAACGTTTACTTGAATTGTAATGATTTCCTGATTGGCAAATCCGCGATATGGAAATAAAGTATGTTTCGGAGTCAGTGACATAAAACGGCTATTGGCACCCAGTTGAGCAAAAAGAGCCCAGTATCCGGTCAATGACCCATTCATAATATCATATTACCAAAATCCTTAGATAGGGTCAGTTATCACTCGTAATATGGGTGAGGGCCGATTAGGCCTGTCTATAATAAAATTATATCCCAAATACCACTCAAATATGGGCGAGGGTCGATTAGGCCTGTCTATAATAATCGAATATCCCAACTTCCACTGGTAATATGGGTGTGGGCCGATTGGGCCTGTCTGAGTGCAAGGATAAAATTTAATACTAATGTTGCAAAGATCAAATAGACATTGTTACCGAATTTTTTGACTTTCTAATGGTTTGAGCTACGAAGAAATGGTCGTATCATATCAAACCTCACATAAAAGAATAGGGGACTACCAATACACAACACAACAAAAAGAAAGGGGTCCCTTTTCATTTGACCGATTTCATTCGGTCTGAGGTGTAATTAATAAGGGGAAAGAAAATAAGATAATTCAGGTACTGCAATTTACATAAAAGCGATGTATTTTGCATCGTCTTTCATAGACCGGGGTAGGGGTTGTTTCAATTTAAATCTCATGAAATTTTTAACAGCTATCCATCAAGTAGTAAGTTATTGAAGGCTACAATATTACAGCAAATGACACCAGTAGCACTGTTTTTTTAAACAGTTCGTTAACGTTTGGAATGGAGGATGTATGTGATAAGGATTTATTCCGAATCCGGCATTTATCATTTTGCAAATCTGACTTCAGATTCGTGATCAGCGATCTTAAAAACCTATTTAGGGTTGTTTTCAGATATTTTCTACGATCTAATTTGATTTGAACATCAAATGACCTTGAAATTGTCATCCGACCTTGGATTTGAAATCAGCGACCCAAAAAACGTAGTATTATAGGGGTTCAGTTTGGTAAAATACGCAGAAACATTTTTTATTATTATAACCTGACTTATACGGTCAAACGTACATAATGTCTATTATCTGCCATACCTCAAACACCAAGGCTAATCCCCTTCTAAAACTTAACCAGGTGCATGTTTGAATGATAAACAATGTGATAAACTATTTGGAATCATTTTCAAAGTCCCAAAAAGGGCTATTTTTGTAGTCACTCTTTCCGGTACATCTCGTATAGACGTCCAATGACATCAACATTTAGGCTGAACTGAACGAGGAAGCTAGACACCCCAGAAGTTAGCAAAAGCCACTAACACAAATTCTGTGATCCCAACCTTAAACCTGCAAATATTCAAAGCTCACAGTTGCTTTTTTTGGGGAAGTTCACCTCACTTTGCCGGAAAGCTATGATTAATCGACGTATTCGACCGACAAGATCGAAAGGAGTCCCGCCAAAGGCTCGAGCCGTGGGCAGACGTCGGTAATTAAGATCAAAGTTGAACGGTTCAGACCCAAACAATAAGTCGGTTAATGATGAAAGCGCATATCTTGATAGGCATGGGAATTGGAGGATACAATTCTCGAACTGATTAACACAAATGTTTCCCGAAAGCTATCGAATGATGGTTTAATTGTTAAAGGACCCGAATTTCCGTTAATCTGTGTTCCGAGGCAAATTAGTTTGACTCAATCATGCATCGCAGATGGCTTAACCATCCCTCGATAAGACGATTATGGAACAATAATTTCACGACGATTTTCAACTCTACGGAGATAGACTTCCTTAATTGTTATATCGTGTGTCTATATGGTACGTGTTCGTTCGATAGCACTGTAACATTGTACGTTATATCGAAAAGGTATGAGAGGAGAATCTCTGAAACGGAACATCCTGTATATTCGAAAATAATTTTGAAATGTGCAACGGCATTTTTTCGAGGAAAGTGCTGATATTTTCATTTTAATTCAAAGTACAAACTCTTAGTGTCCACCTCAGGCTTTTTTACAAATGGTAATCCTTTTTCTTATTCTTTTTTCATTACATTTTCGAATAATTGCGGTGGTATTTCGCGTAAAATAGACCTTACCTTTGACGAAGCCCCAAAGAAAACAGTATAATGGCGCAGGGGTCTCCAAACTTTGAAGCCTTAGGGCCATAATATTTTTTTCGGTACGTTCCAAGCGCAAAAACAATTTTAATTTTTCTGCCCACCTAAGCAAACATAGGCGTATTGCATTTCAATTACTATTGATTGTGTATTCAGTATACTGTGACAAGTAGGGACATCTAGTGGCGAGTAGTAATACTATGTAGGTCTGTGATGCAATTACTATCTATTTCGGCTACCCACTAACTACCAACAGGTGGCATGTTTGAGAATTCCCGCATTGGTTGGAGAAAGTTCTGGTCCTGACTAGTTTTTTCGATCACTTCTAGATGGTATAATGGTAGTAATGTATAAAAAGGCTAGAAGCGCCATTGGGAGTCAGTTTGCGTGGGAAAGGCGAGGGAAGCGAAGCTGCCTATTGTGAAATGAAGTAACACCCGTGCATAAGTAAGAGTATTTTGATTAGAGTGCAATGATAAGGAGCTATGTCTAATTTGTAATAAAACCATAGCTGTTCTCAAAGAATATAACATTAAACGTCACTATGAATCGAAACGTCTTCAAAATTACTCTGAATATACAGGAAGTTTGCGGAAGGAAAAATTTGAAACTTTGAAGCGCGGACTGAAATCGCAGCTATCTTTGTTTACCAAATCAAATGCTGAGCAAGAGTTTGCAACTTGTGCCAGCTTTCGTGTGGTTCTTGAAATTGAAAAACGTGGAAAACCATTCACCGATGGAGAAATGATAAAAGACAGCTTGTTTGCAGTAGCGGAAGTAATATGCCCCGAAAAGGTAAATTCATTGAAAGGTGTCAGTTTGTCAGCAAACACCGTGACTGGGAGGGTGCAAGACATCGCAGAAAATATATCATCTCAACTGTCTGACAAAAATGGACCCTCTAGCCTTGGATAAGTCAACGGATGTGTCAGATACTGCTCAGTATCTGATTTTATTCCTAGAATAGATAAAAGTTATGACGTGTATAAAGAACTGCTTGATATTGATAGTATTCACGGCACGACAACTGGGGCAGGTATTTTTAAGGGAGTTGAAAATGCCATTAATAAAAAGAACCTTGGATGGAAAAAATTTTAAACGTATCACCACCGATGGAGGCAAAAATATGTGTGGAAAAAATAGAAACGTGGTCGCACTTGTGTCAAAGGCTGTAGAAAATGATGATGGTTCAACACCATTAGTCTTACATTGTATCATTCACCAATCCACCAGTCATATCAGTTGTTAACTTCATCAGATCCACAGGACTGAATTACCGACAATTCCGCGAGTCTATTGAAGAGATTGGAGAAAATGACTAGCCGTATCATACTGCCGTACGCTGGCTTAGTTGCGGAAAAGTCCTTAAGCGTTTTTTTGAACTTCGAGCAGAGATCGAAATTTTTTTGGGAGAGAAGCATCGCCCTTGTACCGATTTAGGAAACAGTGAATGGCTGTGGAAATTAGCATTTTGTTGATTTGACAGATCATATGAGCGAACTAAATTTGAGATTGGAACTTATCACAGCAATAGTAACAACAATGCGGTCACAAATTTCTCCATTGTGAGAAATCACACGTTTAGGAAATTTCTGTTGCAATAGAGCCATTGTTACACCACCTGAGTGGCACGTAGCGCCATTCTGTTGAAAATGAACACCTGCCAGCCAAGTGCATCCACTTCGGGCCAAAAAATTCAGTCTACATCGCTCTGTAACGGTTTCCATTCACTGCAACGGTTGGTCCAGCTTCATTTTCGAAAAAAGCATGGCCCGATGATGGTGGCCAAAAGCCGTACGAACTTTTCGAACTGTGTTCGCGAAATTTTCACCGTTTCAGAAATGACGGCAAATTTAAAATGAAACCTGCTGATGGAAGACCTTTGAAAAATTAAAATGGCTCCCTTGATTTCGTCTTTATTATCAACTTTTAATCATGAATTATCCAGACAGTAAGGAAACGAACTGTGTAGTTGAAATTTAATGCACTTTTTGGTTCATAATAGCAAAAGAATTTGATAATTTTCGTTTGTTATCCGAACATTCGCCATTGTGAATTCTAAAAATTTCGACTCCGTAGACGAAAGCAGTTGACTTCTAGTGAGAATCTACCTTTGTGAAAAAATCGGTGATTTTGAAATTCTAATAAGTTATCTGATATAAATGCTCCCTTCACATAGGCAACCAATAATACATAAACACGTTCACAAAATAAAGGAAACTACACAGGTAATAACAAAGTGGTGGGATGTATGAACAGTTCTTGGGAGAGCAGAAACTAGCAATCATTACGTATTATGACTATTCGCTTCAAGCGTATATGAGCTTTGTATTTGAATTTTGCTGGGTTTGGTAAAACTAGGTTATTCCGTTTAAAAATATAATATTAACAAAGCTTGGCAAATTCAATCCTTACAAATTCGTTGATTTAGCTAATCCCTTTAATGATATTGCTGACTGATTTATTTTATTGAAATTAATTTTGATATAAATAAAATAAAACACTTTTGTCCGATTTTCACCTAGTCAAGAAGAGTTATGAAAAATAATGTGCTATCATACCTATTTCCAATTTTGCGTAGTGGGAAGTAATTCAATTCTAATTGACTATTGAGAGTTGTGAAATTTGGGTTTTCCCAAAGTTTATAGATTTTCAAACTTTCCCACAGATTCATTATCATCCTTCCATTTTATTTGTGGAGAATGTGTTCTTCGAATCCAGATTCAATATTTCGACCTGTTCTCCTACTTTCATTTTATTTTATACCAATCTGTTTGGTTTTTCAAATGCTATAGTTATTGTTTATCCAGTTATTCTTCTTCAGGGCAATTTTTCTACCCTGTTTCCGTAGCACAAATCCTAAGAACTAAATGATAATAAGAAATTAAACTATGTATTATACTATGACAACAGTTTATTGAAATTTAGGATTGCAGTTGCGGTCTCCCTACCATCTTCAGTTGACAACAAGTACTGAACCCAAGTTGAAATACATGCATGCATAACCAGGTGATATAAAATTAATAAGGGCGTAAACTAGAGGTAATAAACGAATTATGTTAAAAAAATGTATTATTTGAAGATATCAAATGTAGACGAATAAACCAGGCCAATCTGGCCTTTCAGAAGATTATCTCTATGGGCAGTTTACTAAGGTTTGTAAATTTCGATGGATTTTGAGAACAATCTTCGTTATTGAGGTATTCTGCGAGTAATTTGGAGTTGATCTATGGGTGGGAACTGATGGCCTATTTTTGATACAATGTGAAACGAAAGTAGATTCGTCGATTCTCTGGTTACTGTGACCTGATTGATGCTCTTTGTATCTACATTTGAATGTTAACTATATAAACGCCTTCACAACCCATACAAGTCAACATGTAAACTCCAGAATTGTCAAATCTATCAGTTTTATCTTTTCGATTAAAAAATTTCCGGGGTAGGTTCAAGTGGGTTTCGAAAGATACTCATTCATGCTGTTTTGAAATGACATTTGCAATCTATTTGTGTTTATTTCTTTCTGATCAATCCTAACACTAGCACGTTTAATAGAAACAATCAATCAGTCAATCCATTTACACAAACAGTGTAAACAGAATAAAGACCTAACAATAATAGACGAAATCAGCTGGGACAAATATTGTCCTCAAAATAGTGCTGGAGAGTGTAGTATGGTGTCCCCCTAAGGTAAGTATTTAATCTTCTTCTCAATTTAGTTTGTGGCCACCCTCGTGCCTCCTGTGGAATGTGATTCTATTTTTTTTCACCAAAGCATAAACAGAGTTGTTCTGAAAGTATGTATACTTAAATCTGGGTAGCCTCATATCGTTCTTAGCTCTCGTATTATGGTCATGTTCAGGCTTAGTCTCCACAAACAGGTCTCTATTATTAACTGATCATAATTGCTTCATAAACATACAGACTCACAACAGTTAGCACTGATCTTTCCACAAAGTGTTTTGCTGAGCTTAAGAATCCCACGAATACATCTCTTCTGCAACAAAAGGAGCCTCAAGATATCCAATGCAAACCTGACAAGTTTGGTCTTTTGACTGTTCATTTTCAACTCATTTTGAGAAAACCAGGCATCAAGATCGACAAGCACATCGTCAACTACCGAATCCAGAGAAACCGGATCGGCGAGCACCAGAGAAGTGATGTCTGCAAATTGGACCATGAATTCAGTTGTATATCCAGGTAAGTCATTGGTATGAATCAAGTAAAAGAGGGGACTCAAAACCGAACCTTGCGACACCCCCTATCTATCTGCATGCTATTCACAGCTCATCTACACATCCTTATCCACATAAATTAGCAGCTTACAATAGTATGGTACATAGACTCATTAATATCCCAATGTCACAAAAAATTTTTATAAACAAGCTGAATATAATTAAACAAATAGCAGTCAATAACGGTTACAGTCCAACTGATTGAGAACATGACTTCACGCAAAAAATTTCAAAAAGCAATTCAGGAAGTATTTCCAAGTATAAAAAGTTCTAACACAAAATACAACAGCTCAACTTATATTGGTAATCCTAGTCTAAAATTAAAATCATTCCTCCCGCATTATAATTTCAATATAGCATTTCGAACTGATAATTCTTCAGGCCGACATATCAAAAATTGCAAATCTAAAATTGATGAAAGTAATAAATCCGGTGTTTATAAACTGTCTTGCCGGGATTGCAATAAAATTTATATAGGTAGAACTTTCAGAAATTTCAAAATTAGATTATCCGAACACAAACGTAGTTTTAATTATCATAAATCAGATTCCCATTATTCTAATCACTTACTAGAAGACAACCATAACTTTAATGATAATTTCAAAATTTTACACAATGAAAATAATAGACAAAAACTCAATCTATTGGAAATTTTAGAGATCAACAAAGAAAAGAATTCAGGTAGGTTACTTAATAGTCAATTAGATCTAAATCCTTCTCCTTTACTCAATCTTTTCAATTCATAAAGTAAGCAACTTTAAACAAAACGATGGGTTTTCCAACATATCCCTTGTACTTGTACCTATTGTAATATTGAGTAGGAAATAAGACTAATATATAAGAATAACTCTGTTCCTTAGTTTGCATCTATCTGATGAAGCCACGGTGTGGTGAAAACGGTTATAGTTTTGTTAATATAGTGAAAATCTAAATACTTTAGTTTTATTTCATTGAAAATATGAATGTAAATGGTCTCGATGCCGCAGTATTCTCGAAATAAAAAAATTAACTAATAACTAGTATTTGCGGAAAATTGCGCATTAGGATAACTATGGATAACCCCAAAATTCCATGTAATATGTATTCTTTCCCAGAAAAGTTTTCCCCTTTCAAGGTCGAAAATAACTACCAATTACCGGAATATACTGCCCCGGAAAAACTCCATTCCAGGAGATGGAATTTCCAGTTAGAGTCCAGCCCGAATACACTTTCTGGAATTCGTAACCGCAATAATTTGCAGGAGGGAAGCATTAATCAAGCAACATAAATTCGGGCGGTAGCAGAGTCGGGTAGACCAATAATTCCTCCTTCATATTGTCCGGTCGGGAATTTATCGGCACCTGCACCTCGTCCGAACGGGATTTGCATCGGCGATAAATTAGACGGGATAGAAGGAGACTCACTCACCTGGATATAATGTCGTCCTGACTGATTGCTCGGGGGGTGGGCGGACGATGCAGGCCTAAATTCGAGGAATGGACAGATTCGGGGTAGTGGTGCGATGCCTTGGTGGCTGAAACAGGAAATCAATCTGTTAAATTTACATTTTTGAAAATACTATTGTAATTAGCCGAAATTACGACGATGGCAGCTAAAAAGGGGCGATATAAACAAAATAACTCAGAATTTTCCCTCTTTCCGATTGTGCTTCTTTGTTCGAAACATTGAATGTGTACAGGGTGAACCAAATTCGGTGTTTTAGTACGGCAACTATGTAATATATTGCACAGCTCTACAAAAAAAATTTTTTTTATTGTTGCCCTGGATATCATCGCAAATTTTTATGTTTTCAAGTGCCCAGATTACGAATATATTCATGAAAGTTCTCAATGTGCTCGTATTTTCATGATTTTTGCATTTCTTATATTTTGAACAATTATAAGCTTGTTAGAAATAAAATTTAATTTTCCAGTCATGATTAGGCTTCTGCGCAACTTTTTCGCGCATACAAACATCACCTGATCCCCACTCTCAGACCCCTTGCTCCACAGAACAGCTGAGATCTCAGTTATTTGACAATATTGAAGTACATATACACGTAAATCTGGATAAAGTGTCATGGATTAATATTTTGTTTCAATTACTGAATGTCCATTCTAATATATTTGTCTTCTAGTCTAAAATATGAGTTCGTCACGAAGAAAGTGTATATATTGTAGTGATTTATTTTGTTATATTTGCGGTGTTTCTATACCAAAAACAAAAAGAAATATCACAGACTTCGTCAAGGAGACTTATGTTGAATATTTTGGTTTCAAAATGGACAAATTAGGTAAACCATGGGTTCCTAATAAAGTTTGTAAGTCCTGTGTTGAGTCTTTACGGTTGTGGAAAAAAGGTGAACGTTCTGGATTAGACTTTGGTATTCCTATGATCTGGATGGAACCTACGAATCATTTAGATGATTGTTACTTTTGCGTAGTAGATGTTAAAGGTTTTAATCGAAATCAAACGTGGAGATACCCAGACTTACAGTCTACGAAATGTCCGGTTCTACACAGTGAAAATCTCCCTCGGCCCATATACATTTCAAAAGTAATTCGCATGCCCTCAGAAACAATGATGTTACCAAATTCATAGAAATCGGGACCATCTACTAGTGGAAGTGAATGGGAAGGTGAAACATCTACGCCAAAGTTATTTTCTCAAAATGAACTCAGTGATTTAATACGTGATCTCAATTTATCAAAACAAGGATCAGAACTGTTAGCCTCAAGATTGAAAGAAAAAAATTTATTGGCCCCAACAGTAACAATTACAACATACAGAACGCGAGAAAAAGAGTTATTACAATTTTTTAGTGAAAATGAAGGATTAGTGTATTGTAATGGTATCGCGAAGCTGCTCATAGACATGGGTTTAAAAGAGTAAAAATCTACTGAATGGCGCCTTTTTATTGATAGTTGCAAAAGAAGTTTAAAATGCGTCTTATCGCACAATGGAAATAAATTTGCATCAATTCCAATTGCCCATTCAACGAAACTCAAAGAAGAATATGAAAAAGTAAAATTAGTTTTAGAGAAAATTAAATACTCTGAGCATCAATGGCCGATCTGTGTGGATTTAAAATGGTTAATTTTTACTTGGCCAACAAAGTGGATATACAAAATACCTTTGCTTTATTTGTATGTGGGATAGTAGAGCAAAGCAACTTCATTGGGAACAAGATGTTTGGCCTGTAAGAAATTCTTTAACTGTCGGTAAAGCCAACGTAATAAGGGAGCCGCTGGTGAGCAGAGACAAAATCATACTTCCACCATTACATATTAAGTTAGGTATGATTAAGCAATTTGTAAAAGCGTTGAACAAAGACGGAAATTGTTTTAATTACATTTGCAGAAAATTTCCGAAGCTTAGTATGGAAAAATTGAAAGGTGGAATATTTGATGGTCCTCAAATACGGCAATTGATGAAAGACTCAGATTTTATCAAAGTTATGACTGTTCCGGAAAGTAAAGCTTGGAAAAGTTTTGTGTTGGTTGTCGAAAATTTCCTAGGTAACCATAAAGCAGCAAATTATGAAGAAATTGTGCAAAATATGCTGACAAACTTTCAGACTTTAGGAGCAAATATGAGTATTAAGTTACACTATCTCCGCAATCATCTAGATAAATTTCCGGATAATTTAGGAAATTATAGTGAGGAACAGGAGAGCGGTTTCATCAAGATCTAAAAGTGATGGAAGAAAGGTATCAAGGTCGATGGAATTGTCACATGATGGCAGATTACTGCTGGTCTTTGAAAAGAGATTGTCCCTGAAAAATTATAGAAGAAAAGCTCATAAAAGGCGTTTTATGGAAATATGAAATATATTTTCGACATTTTCCTCTTTATTTACTTCGATGTATCCGAATTTCTCAAAACATAACTGACATTATAAATATATCTGTTATTTTGTTTCTTGTTTTACGATCTTTGTTATGTAAAATGAAAATAAAGATTTAAAAAGAAATCAGAGCAAATCCTACAAAATCATTGATAGTTTCACGAATTGTGTGCATAAATAGACCCAAAATCATTTTCATATCTAGGGCAACAAAACCATTGTAGACCAGTGTTGTAGATAGAGAACAATGTTTCCGCCTGTCTCGTGCTCGATTTTCAAGAAAAACTCATTAGTGAAAACAGATTTCAGCAATCATTTTCACCGGTTGTTAGTCCGTTTTATCAAGAGTAATACAATACTAAATTCAAAATGAGTGATTTCACTTATGTATAACGGCATTCACAACAGGAGGTAAATTGAAGTCTAGTTGGTCGTTGTAAATTGGCTGGTTTTTCCTATGAGCGGACGTAATTTCAATAATCTCCAAGATGTCCATCCTTTTCCCTTTATTATCTGAATGTATGAGTTCGATATTCACGAAATCTATGAAATGATTTAAATGAGATAAAAACACAAGGTTTAACTTTAATCTACACTTTATTTGAAAAAATTCGACGACGTTTCGCTGACACAGCAGCTTTATCAAGAATGAAAAACAGAATGAAGAGTATGGTATTATAAACAAATCGTAGAACAAGTTGGATGAATAACAGGAAAATCCACACCGAGCCATTGTACAGTTAGTATGAAAGGTAATAAAACTAATTAAACAAGTTAAGTAGGGTGAATAATTCACATCTACCTGCTCATTCAAAAGCTTGTCCGAATGTTTGTATCTATTCATTTCTAATGCTTCTAGGAGATCTAATTTTGAACTTTTCGATTTTATATGTAATATGTCAAAGTTTTATTGAATGAATGGTTTTCTTTCATTAGGTGGTTTGAATAATTTGAATCAGATTTATTTTTATCGAAGCTACGTTTATGTTCAGATGTTCTAATGCCAAAACTCCTATAGGTCCTACCGATATAAATTTTATCACAAGAACCGCAATTGAGTTTATAGATTCCTGATTTACTTGATTTTTCAACACGAGATTTATTATTTTTAAAATGTTCACCTAAGTTATTAGAAGTTTTGAAAACTTATCGGTAGGACCTATAGGAGTTTTGGCATAAGAACATCTGAACATAAACGTAGCTTCGATAAAATAAATCTGATTCAAATTATTCAAACCACCTAATAAAAGAAAACCATTCATTCAATAAAAACTTTGACATATTACATATAAAATCAAAAGTTCAAAATTAGATCTCCTAGAAGCATTAGAAATAAATAGATACAAACATTCGGACAAGCTTTTGAATGAGCAGGAGATGTGATCTTTTTGGGTCCTCGATAATAAATAAAAAAAAACTCTCTTCTCGATGCATCTTCCGGTTTGGCCTATATACAATGTATCACACAATCACTGCAGTGTATTATAATTCCTAATTGAGAATGTATTTTATGGAAACGATATGTAGATGATATCTTCTGTATTTGGATCAGCATAGACAGACAACTCGAATAGTTTCTTACAATATTTGAATTTTTTCATCGATCGATTCAATTCTTAGATTTGTTTAGACATATAAGAAGTATGATTGTTGAAATATTTTTATGCTGGTTTTCTTTTCCATTGTTACAGATTCCTGTCCCAAACCCTCTTCCTTTCACCCTTGTCTTCGTTTGGAAATCATGGAATGCAAGAGAGAATGAAGCGGCTAAGCAGAAAAATCTTTGGTACTCTTTTTGTACACACGACACTAACACAACATAAACAGACAAGCTATTGCTAGTGCAATAGCGACAGGAAACAAGTTTTTTCTTCAGGTTTTTCTTTCTTTCTTTCTTCTTTTTATTGTAAATACAATTATTCAAATTTTGTAAATCCTCTCTTTTCAAAAAAAAAATATATATATATATATATATATATATTTTACACACGGAGGATACCATGGGCATTGCAACAAAATTGTGAATTCCATCCGTGCACGTAGCTTGCAACGGCGGATCTTTGAGTTGCAGATGGAAGATAGGGAACCAGCTGAACACACTGATTCAGTTCTTTACACATACGTGAGGTGGTTGAATCGCGGAAAATTCCTAGAAAGTTTTCAAGAATTATTGCCCGAAATAACAGCTTTTCTAGATGAAAGAGGTGATGACACTCAGATGATGAAAAACGAAAAATGGCTGACTGATTTGGCATTTTTGACTGACATCACAATGCACTTAAACATATCAACTTGGAGCTTCAAGGTAAAGAAAGAACTATCATTGAGATGATTAGCGTAGTAAATGCACTCAAAAGTAAATTGCAACTTATGATAGAGCAAGTGAAAAGAAAGGATCTCAAACATTTTCCGTCTTTGAAAGCAAGTATTCCTCAGTTGAATTATGATACGTATGAGGCTGAATTATCAAATATCTTGGTACAATTCGAAATGTGTTTTTATGATTGCTGAAAATTGACAATATAGCATCACTTATGAGTAATCCTTTTCATGAATAACATTGAGGAATCAGCTACTGAAATAGCAAGTCAGTTTGAAATGACACATGTTCTGTTGAAAATGAGTTGGTGCAGATTAAATCAGATATACATCTCAAAGCTACAGCATCTGATACAAATTTCTGGTGTTTTATATCTGAAGATAAATATCCGAATCTCAGGCAAATCGCCGTTCAACTGACGGCAATGTTTGGGTCAACTTACTTGTGCGAGTCTGCATTTCCTGAAATGAAGATAATTAAGTCAAAATATCGCAATCGACTAACTGACGCTCATATGTCTTGATGCTTGCGATTAGCACTCAATGGTTACGTACCATCTTATGAAAAGTATGCTGAGGACATGCAGTGCCACGTCAACATCCAAAGTCATTAGTTAAGTCTAACACCATATGTAACTCTTTTATTTTGTAACAACCAATAAATTGCAATTTTGAATAACTATGAGTTTTTCATTGATATTATAGAGAAGAACCTGACTAGACCTAACCCAAACCTTTAGTAAAATAATGTATATTTTGCGGAAAGCTAATATCTATGTATACTACGCTACACCCTATCTAAGTAGGTAGATATGGTGTATCGTGTATGTACGACAACCCTGCATCACACATACTTGCAGCCCCTCAGAGTCGATTGTAAGTAGTCTAAAAATATAGACATAGATCGCCAGCAGTTCAAGTTTGAGCACTCCTTAGCTAGAGTTTCAAAATCGTACGCAAGATGGTATTGAAAATATTTTCATATTACTTCTTTGACGAGCGTTTATTCGCCCTACGCGACCAATGGCGGATTAAAAGAAAATATTACTTTCTTCCTTCCAATTTCTTCAACAGCGTTATCATTTAGAATAACGCGGAAACGTTAACCGCCAGTTATACGAATATTGACCCACGCCTACTTGACTAAAATACGGGAATTATCGAAATTCTATTTGCCAGCTCTCGAGACGAGATCACGAGATGTTCGCCAGTCGAGACGGTGCATCTGCCGCAAACGAGTTTCAATGAACCGGATAGACGTTTTTTTTCGACGTCTCAAATCCGCTCGCTACGATTACACGCACCGTCTAAGAACCAGTTTGTCTAGGAACGAGCGTCGTCCGTGAAAAAGCTCGTGAGAACTCAGACTCCTCCTGCGATTTGGCACGGAGCCGACGGCACGACGACGTAATTAATGCGTGGACGTGCCATATGATGCTGGATGTCGACCCTGGTTCGAAATTGTTATGCAACCGTACCGGGTGTTGCCAAAGGTCGCTTCGCGACAAGTCGTTTGGAATGCAAAACGGGGAGATCGGGAATAAATGCCGAACTATTCGCTTATGCAGGACGACCAAGAGATTCCGCAAAAAATGGATAATGTCTGGAGTTTCGACAGATCCATTCTCTTGGCAAAAACGAAGACAGAGTTGCTATCGATTTCATAACCGGCCATCATGTGTTTTACCCACTGTTTTTCTAGATATCCAACTTATTTAGAATGTCACGATATGCTACCAACATGTTCGCTGCGATACCAGGCATATACTAGGTGTTCGAGCAAAAGTGCCCATTAGAATATCGCGTGACTTTTCTAATTAAGAATGTAACACTCGTATTGCTTGAAGGGGTAATGTCCATAACTAGTGATGCTCAAAATAAGGGTTGAAGCCGGTAACTCAGTCGCGAAAGTGTGGTTCGATATAATAAAATATTCCCGAACGCGCCACTCAATTTGAAAGAAGCTCAACCCAGAAAGAAAAATCGTGAAATTCCTTATTGATTCCTACAAGCCAATTCTACCAAATCTGAAAAATTATCTGAAAGAAAAGAATAGAAATATAACAGCCTCGAATTCATTCAAACCACCATATTCCAATCTGAACCGAAAGTGTTTCTAATTAGGTACACAAATAGCCGAGTACGCAGGTAAAAACAATAAATATCACTACTACGGTTTTGAAATTACTAACATACTAACGCAATAACTTGGTTTGATAAGTCAAAGATAGTAATATAAAGGAATATCCACCGGGACCGTCCGTTAAAAACTTTTTAAGTTCCAATTACAATATCTAGTTGAAATTTTATACGCGGCCATAACTAGCGATTTCCAATTGGAGTGAAATATTTTCGAAGTGATACCATTTCCGGTTATACCGGAAGTGGGTCATCACTTTGTTATTTCAAATGGCAATCTACCTTTTTCATTATACATAAAATACCCGAGTTGTTGGCACTTACCTGTCAAAACTTTGGACAGATTCAATTATTTTTGTTATAAACTCGATTTTGAGGAACATTTAAAAAAATTGTAGCTCGTAGATCTTTTGCACTACAGACACAATTTTTGCTTGGGTGGATAGAAGAAGGATCAAGGAATTTTACAAGCATCTACACATGTCAAACGTTTATTGCGTTGTTTTGTATGATTTTCTCAATTTGGCCTTTTTCAAACAGCTATTACTCGAGTTTTTCAAATTGCACGTGCCAATTTTTATATCGCCATCAGATGAAGCCTCAAATTTCAGACGAAATTGTATAAGCATGTACTATACCCATCTCTCATAGTTCCGAAATAATTTGGGAATATATTGAATTTTGATGATTTTGCAAGAACTAACAGGAATGCTTTGAAATATTTGAATCAAGGAGCTAAACTGGCTATGCCCACCTGACAGGTGCCTAAAATTATTGTACTTGTCACTTCGTTCATTCGAATCTAATATTTCAACAAGAATTGTAGTTATTTTAGATTGAAAATATCCAAAAATACAACACATTTGGAATAAAACCACTGGTTATTCAAACGAAAATATATTTAATCTTTTTTAATTCATTTTAGAATGTCAAAAAGTAGTGTGTATAGATTGCAGGCAATTCAATAACCAATTTCCAAATTTACCATCTACGAGTAAAATAAAATTTCGAAGCATTAGAAGCAATTTTCTACAATTCGGATGAATAAAAATTGTAAGAACTAAGCGAAAACCAATCATCGAAGATAATTACATTAATACGAATAAATGATAGCAAACATCATAGGAGAAAACTAATTTACGACCTGAATAAATGTTCAATATGGGCCCCAATTTGCTCGATACACTTGACAGCTCGTATACGAACATGATGAGTTGCCCTCCTAGTTTCCTCAGGATCAATATTACGAAAAGCATTATGAATGCGCTCTAGTAACTCTTCTTTACTTCTTACAGGAATAAGATACACTTCACTCTTGATTTTGCCTCATAAATAAAAATCAAGGGGCGTCAGGTCCGAAGAACTCGGAGGCCATAAATTTGGTATCAAGATTTTCCTCATAAATGTGATAAGCCAACAAATCATTCATTAAAATTGCAGAAAACGTTCACGCTGAATTTATTTTGGAAATCAATAACCTCAATGAAATTTAGATTTTCTGTAGCCCAGAAATGTCGATTTCTCCTGTTGGTTATTCCACTTTCATTGAACTTGGCTTCATCAGACCATATAATTTTTCGCAGAATTGTCTCAGTTTCTTGAAGCAGAATTAATAAATTTTCACAGAAATTTAGTCGCTTGGGAACTTCAGTTGGTTTCAACTTTTGTAGTCTGATAAAAGAATACGGGTGCATGTTATGTTTCTTAAGGATCCTTCAAATGGAAGTATAATTCAATCCAATATCCATTGATGCTGACTTAATGGACTCATGTGGATTGGCACGTAAATACGCTTGCGTATTAATTTGATTGTCGTCGTCCTCGAGAATTGGTTTTCTTCTAGTTTCTATATATTTTGTTCCTCCAAATTGTAGAAAATTGCTTCTAATCCTTCGAAATTTTGTTTTACTCATAGGCGCCAAATTTGGAAATTGGTTATTGAATTGCCTGCAAGTTCTATACACCACTTTTTGACATTCGCCATGAATTAAAAAGAGATTCAACATATCCTCGTTTGAATAATCAGCCATTTTATTATCAATCTGGTGTTTTTCAAAAATTTCCACTTCAAATTACCAACAATTCTGGTTGAAATATCAAATTCGAATGAACGAAGTGTACATTATTAAGTACATTAATTTTAGGCACCTGTCAGGTGAGCGTAGCCAGTTTAACTACTTGATTCAAATATTTCAAAGCATTCTCTGTTAGTTCTTGAAAAATCATCAAAATTCAATATATTCCCAAATTATTTCGGAACTATAAGGGATGGGTATAGTACATGCTGATACAATTCCATCTGAAGTTTGACGCTTCATCTGATGGCGATATAAAATTGGCACGTGCAATTTGAAAAATTTATTGCTGTTTGAAAAATGCCAAATTGAAAAAATCATACAAAACAACGCAATAAACATTTGACATGTGTAGATTGCTTAGAAAATTCCTTGATCCTTCTTCTACCCACCCAAGCAAAAATTGTGCCTGTAGTGCAAAAGATCTACGAGCTACAAATCTTTTTAAATGTTCCTCAAAAATCGAGTTTATAACAAAAATAATTAAATCTGTCAAAAGTTTTGACAGATAAGTACCAACAACTTGGGTATTTTATGTTTTGCTGAAATTTCGGTTCAAGATGTATAATAAAAAAGGTAGATTGCCATTTGAAATAACAAAGTGATGAACCACTTCCGGTATAACCGGAAATGGTATCACTTCGAAAATATTTCACTTCAATTGTAAATCGCTAGTTATGGCCGCGTATAAAATTTCAGCTTGATATTGTAATTGGAACTCAAAAAGTTTTCAACGGACGGTCCCGGTGGATATCCCTGTATACAATACGATAATATATACAAGTCGACAAGAATAACTGTGAGGTTGAGATTCTGATACGATGCGCGTAGAACAAAAGTGATAGCAAGCGGAGGAAGTAAGATGAATAATACGTTCTGCAATGTGATGTCAAATAGCTATCAGGGTCGGCGTAAGGGCTCTTTGGGAAAATTAACCCCTCTTAGGCATAAAGCATTTCAAGGTACTAGATCATTTTAATTTTCATTAAAAAGAAGTGAGTCACAAACTCATCACTAGTTAGACTACAGGAAATTTTTGAGGCAGGGCGTTTTCTAACCGAACGTTCATAATTAGTACTATTGTTTTCTCCTTATAATTCAAATTTCCAAGAGTAACTGGAATATGTTTTTCTTAAGTACCTAGTATCTTCGTGATACCTCGATGGGTTTATATAGGGTTAACGGCATAACAAAGAAAACGGAAATTTTAAGAGGGACAATCGTATTGCGCTGTCGTAAGGACGAATGATTCGGATTTACCTGTTTGTCAGTTCAATAATACAAATTCTTTGAAAATGGTAAAAACTCTATTTATCTAGATGATATTTGCAAACAATTCAAATATGAAACATAAAATGAGATTAAAAATTAAAATTTTTTAAGATAGCTCTTCATCAGAAATAGAAGACTCGCTGTTGCTGTCACTATCGAAATGAAATAGTAGACTATCGAAATGGAATAGTAGATGAATGAAATAGTAGATAACGTCATCCAGCATAGGTTCTTGCTCCATAAAAGATTGTTCAATTTTCTGCATAATGATTCAAACTAATCTAATATATATATATATATATATATATATATATATATATATATATATATATATATATATATATATATATATATATATATATATATATATATATATATATGTGTGTGTGTGTGTGATTCAATAAACGAGTGAAAAAACCTAAACCTGAGGGAAAAACTCATTTCCTGTCGCTATTGCACTACCAATAGCTTGTCTATTTATGTTGTGTTAGTGTCGTTTGTATATAAAGAGTACTAAAGATTTTTTCGCTTAGAATATATCATTCTCTCTTGCACTTCATGATTTCCTGACGAAGACAAGAGTGAAAGGAAGGGGGTTTGGGACAGGAATCTGTAACAATGAAAAAAGAAAGCCACCAGAAAAATATTTCAACAATCAAACCTCTTTTATGTCTAAACCAATCTAAAAAAAAAGATTTTACATAGCAAGCAAGGCCCTAAAAAGAAGGAGATAATCAAATAGTACATAACCTGCGATATTTCCTCATTCGCGGATATGTTCTTCCGTCGCAGTTTGAGTCTCCTGAAACATAATCACTTCCTTGTTCTGGCTTGCCAATTCTGAAGTATAATCGCAAAAAACCCTTCAATATTCAAACTCAACAAAACAATTCCCTCTCTGTTTGACCGAGAGAGCCCCGATGGCCAGGTTCAGTCTTCCAAGTGATGCCGATTATGATCTATAGATGTTTTAGAATCATTATGGACCCAATAATTAGGGTTAACTTTGCCCATTTATTATTTCTTCGTGGATATTGTTTAATTATTATTAATTATAATTATAATAAAGAAAAATTTGCGAAAAAATTTTGACAGTCGTTCTAAAAATATGATATGGTCACATGTCGAAATCCCGAATGATCCAGAATTACGCAATAACTAGAACACTAAAGAAGATATCTGAAATCCGTTTTCATCAATGAATTTTTCTCGAGCTTGAGAGAAAGGTGGATCATTTTTCTCTATATACAACATAGATGCCGCACCAAAACTTCGAATTTGGTCCAGCCTGTACATCAATTCGTATACAAATTCAGTTACTTACATAATTGCGGTGAATACGACGCTTCCGATGAGGCAGGGGCGGGAAAGGCACTTTCGGGTTTAGCGACTACTAAAACGACGCGATCTTGCGTCGTCTTCAGCGTGGCGACAGCTTCCTCATGGGATACGTTCTCCAAGTTCACTTCTCCTTTCTGAAAATAAGAAATATATCTTAGCACACAGCCAACAAGTATCTAGATAGTTTAAATTAAGATTAGAGGTAAAATCTTCTGAAACAATTCAGAATATAGCTGATCATAAACACCACAAAAAAGGCTAGGGAACACTTAAAAATATCTTTAAAATATGAATTTGATGATTCCAATTTATAGAAATCTTTCGGTTTTTGTTAGGATGTATTGTATATAATTTATTCTCAAGAAAACAAAATATTATTTGACTTCTCCAAAGCACCTATTATAAAAAAAAAGTGAAATTTGAAAATGACGAAATTTGGTAAAACAAAAAATCCTGAACTAACATCTTCGAAACGATTTGGAGGCACTTATATTTTTGAGTACCCAGAAGGTCCACCTCTGTTATTAATGACACTTTGGCATCGTCGCGGCATGCTCAATATTAAATTGTCTTGGCCTAAGTCATTCCTTGAACTGCTAATCGAAGCTCCTGTTCATGATGGAAGACGTTTTGACGTAGGAGATTTCTTTTTAGGGTGTCCCATACATGCTCGATGGGATTCAGATCTGGGGAGCAGGATGGCCACGGTAGAACATCGATATCATTCTCTTCAAGAACGTTCAAGACAATTCTTGCACGATGAGGAGGGGTATTATCTTGTTGGAAGAGTGGAATTTGACCCATTGTTTGGAGATACGGTACCACTACAGGTAAAACTATCTCATTTGCGTAAGAATTTCCGGTGAGGTTGTTCTGTATGAAAACGAGGTCAGTTCTTCCACCAAGGCGTATACCTCCCCAAAACATCACTGATCCGCCTCCCTGTCTAACAACTGCTCGAGCATGCAGGAGACGGTTTTGCTTTCCAGGTTCCCTCCATATTCGAATTTTTTCCGAATCGGGATAATAACTAAATCTAGATTCATCACTGAAGAAAACTGTGGCCCACCTCTCTTGATCCCAGTTTACGTGTTCTTGGCATCAAGCTAAACGAGCAGCGCGATTTTCATGGGTCAGTTGTGGAACTCTTAAAGGACGTCTGCAGTGGAGTTGACCTTCGTGCAGTCGATTTCTCGCAATTTGGTTAGATAGCTCTTGAGCTAATTGAGATGCTGTGGTAATACGATCTGTTCTGGCTTGTAAAACCAAAAATCGGTCTTGGGCGACTGTAGTAATCCTAAAACGACTTGTATGGCGTTCTTTTACGCTACCTGTTTTATTGAAACGCGACCATAAACGGTTTATGACACTTGTGCTACTTCCCAGAACCCTGGATACTTCCCGTTGTGAGCTCCCAGCTTGGAGCATGCCAACGGCTCGTAACATCTCTTCTCTAGTCAAATGTCGTCTTTCCATGGTCGAATCACAAAACTTAAATCTTTTATTTGTGCTTACAACAGAAACAAAGTGCTAACTAACTGATTTCAAACACTGAATACATGAAATGATTATAAAGCAGCGTCGCATCTGCATTTTTAGTTTTTTATAAAAAAAAACTGAGATCTGTTGCGGCACTCTACATAATTTGGTGAGAAATTGATGCAGGTGTTCATTTATTAAAAAAAGTCATCCATATTGATCGTTCTGGATACGATATATCGATATTCAGAAGTGTTCCCTAGACTATTTTGAGGTGTTTATATCGCCAAAGCGTTTCAGTGGTCATCTGGATATGCCTAAGAATGAAAATCTAGAAATCTAGAGCTGTGAAAGTTGTCTCAATGTTAGAAAGACAATGCAAACCACTAAGATCATTATCTCGCGCCTCTTAAATCGTCATTGAGCGACTTTAAAGGTGACATAGACAATAAAATGAAATAATATTAAACTGGTCCCCTTCATGTGATCTTTCCGTAACATAACCAAGAATTTTTCCGTATTCCTTCATTCAATTATGAATTACTTCCACAAGCATCATTTATAATGTTCCTTCCCGTCTCGAGTAAGCGGAATTCAAAGCATGCATACAACGTTTCAATAATCAAATCTGAGGCTGCTCGGGCCCTAAGAAGGCATTGTATCCGGTCATACATATTCAAAGCGACGTTCGTCATGAATACCTCGTAAACCGTAAAACTTCCGGAGTATTTGTCCGGCGAAGTTTGTCCATTTTTCAGTGTTCGGTGCCATTAAATCCGGTAGAAAGTGGCAAGTGCTATGAATTAGGAACGCTGCAGGGCGAAATCCGAAAGGTGAAGCTCGGAAATAGCCGACCGAAACGTACAGGGACGTATCAGACAATTTCGTGTTTGCAAACATGTGACGAAAATGTAAGAATATAATGAAAATTGTCTCAAATTTCCAAAAATCATAAGGGATGAAGCCCATTTTTTCAACGATGTTTATGAAGTTTTAGGCAGTTTTTTGATATCGGTGAGAAATCCAGTATCGTATAACGTGCTAAAATCACGTCACAACAATTTGAATTAAAACACCTGATTACAGTCAACAATCCAGCTGTGTCACGCCACTGGCTAACAGTCTGATGCGCATAATCTGGCTATCGGATGATATGTCTTACCGGCTTTCGAACCTTCCGAAGCACTTTCTTTCTGTCATAGACCTTCAAGCTAATTAGTTCTTGAAAACCCTGTTCGATTGTATTTGAAATAATTCTTCTTCTTTACGTGCCGTCTCCTTTAAGAAGGTTGGCTATCATCATGGCGATTTTTATCTTTGGAGTTGCGGATCTGAACAAATCAACAGAGCTACTGTTGTACCACTGTCTTAGGTTGTTCAACCAGGAGATGCGTCTTCTTCCTATACTTCCTTTTCCTGTATAATAGTTTGCAACAGTGTATATCTTTCCCCTCCCATCACGTGACCCAGATATTGCAACTCTCTGATTTTAATTGTGTTGATTATTTCTTTCTCCTTTTCCATTCTTCTTAATACCTCCTTGTTCGTTGTTCTGCTCACCCAGTTCATTCTGAGGATTCTTCGATATGCCCAAATCTCGAATGCTTCCAGCCGGTCAGTGTCGCACTTCTTAAGAGCCCAGGCTTCTATTCCATATATCAGTACTGGAAAAACGTAGCATTTGAGCATTCTGATTTTAATATGTAGACTAAGATCTGTTCTGGTTAATGCATTCCTCATTTTATTAAACACTGTTCTAGCCATTCCGATTCTTGATCTTATTTCTTGTAAATAATCATTATTGTCATTTACAATTGTTCCCAAGTACTTGTATCTGCAGACTTTCTCCACTGGCTCCCCTTTAATCCATAATGTTTCTCGTTGTTGTTGGTGTTTTGTGATTGTTTAAATTTAGTCTTTTTGGTGTTAAGTGTGACCCCCTTTCTTCGCTGATCTGTACTACTAGACCTATTAGCCTTTGTAGTTCTTCCAGGGTTTCTGCTATTAGTACTGTGTCATCCGCGTATCTAATGTTGTTTATAACCTTCCCATTAACTTTCACTCTCGTTGTTTTTTGATTTTGCAGTGCTTCTTGTACTATATCTTCTGAATACAAATTGAAGAGTAATGGTGAAAGCACGCATCCTTGTCTTACTCCACGTTTTATTTTTATCTCTTCTGAAAATTCATTTTGCACAGAAACTTCTGCAGTCTGGTTAAAATAGAGATATGTTATTATTATGATATCATTCCTGTCAATGTTTTTATCCCTCATGAGTTTTATGAGATGATTATGGCGGAATTTGTCGAAAGCTTTGTTATAATCGAGGAACGCTACATATATTGGCTGATTGACGTCCATGAGTCTTTGAGACAACACGTTAAAAGCGATCAACGCCTCCCTAGTACCATTGCATTTCTGAAACCAAATTGTGTTTCGCTAATATCTTGCTCAATCTTTCTACAAATTCTTCGATGTATAATTTTGAGGAATATCTTAAGGGTATGGGTCATTAGGCTGATCGTCCGGTGATCCTTGCATTCCTTAGTGTTCGATTTTTTTGGCAGTGTAATAAATGTTGATTTGAGCCATTCTCTAGGGATGATTCCGGTGTTATATACAGTGTTGTACAGATCTACCAGTACTCCAATTTGATCTGCTGCAATTATTTTGATAATTTCTGTTGGTGTTTCATCAGGTCTTGGAGCTTCATTGTTTTCAGCTGTTTTAACGACATTCATAACTTCATAACATGAAATAATTAAATTATATCAAAATTCTGAAGTGAAAATTAGAGATACATCGTTATCTTAAATATTATGTAGTGACCTATATAAAAAATAAAGGGTAAGTTGAAAGTTCATCTAGCAAAATGCCGCACTTAACCTTGAAAATATGATTTTTAATTTTTCCTTACAGAATTTTTTCTATTAACTGCTTGAATCCCTTATAGTAGCTATTAGAAATTCAAACTCTGCTCTACAGAAATCTGACAAGACCTCAGTGACAAATATTGAAGTAGAGTCTCATTGCTCATATTTCTCTGGACTTAACCAGAAAAGTAATTTCTGTTACACTTGTTCTTAAATTTTTTTATCTTAAATTCAATTTAGTTACAATCGGTAAGCTAGTTTCTGTTTGCATTGAGGCGCTAGGAACCCACTGTTGAACACAATAAATCCCCAGACCACTGCACAAATTACCAGTACTTCAGTACTTGGGATTTTCGGGTTGAGTGCTCCAAGGTTGAGTTTGCTAAAAAATGAATAGATTGGATATTCATACTGGCCAAGCAAGGAACAGATAGAAATTTCAGCCATCAGAAAAATAGATGATGAATCAAGGAATTCGAGAAAATATTAGAAAGAAAATTATTTAGAGCTGAGGATGGTATCAAGCATGGCTTGCTGCAATAGGTGAATGTCCTACTCCCTAACGTCTTCAAGCCCCGATTCAGCTAGCCTTGGAACTTTATCCTGTACAGCTGGTGGAAAGATAGGGTTGTGAATATCTTTAAGGACGGTTAATTGGCCTCAATCGTACAAATCGATAAGCCTCATATTTCGTTCCAAAAATTTTCAGGTGTTGGACAGCTCTCCATGGCTGAAATGTTATCGCTGAATCCCCTGAATAGAAATACTCGATAGGTAGGCCCAAAACTTCCATTTATTTTGATAGCTCGTCTTCTGAGACTCAACTTATACTTATTCAATATCAAACTAAAGAAAAGAACAATTAAAAACTAAATAAATTGCTGGAAGTGTACTCCACCTGCAAGAATACAGGCCTCTGCCCTTTTACGCATATTATCACGCACTCTTTGAAATATTCCTGGGGTATTTCTTATCGTGTCACAAGAGGTTATTATTCGATTTCTCAATTCTTCTACAGTGTTCACTGGAGTGCTATAAACTAAATTTTTGAGATATCCCCATGAGAAAATGTCTAAACCATTTAAGTCTGGGGACCTAGGAGGCCATGGTTCTGGCCCAGACTGACCTATCCAACGGTTGTTGAATGTATTATTCAAGAATTCCCTAGCTTCTCCACTAAAAAGTGCTGGTGCCCTGTCATGCATGAACCACATTATGTTTCTCACCAAAAGTGGCACATCCTCGAGTAATAATGGTAACCCCTCCTCAAGATATTTCCAATTATTACGACCCAGACATTTAGTGAGGATTCTTCAATCAAATGGGATTTTCCTCAGCGCAATAATGATTATTGTGAAAATTTGTGATAGTTCTCGAAGAGTTCACTTCATCTGTGAACATTATTTCACTATCAAAATGAGCATCTTCTCTAATTTTATCTAAAAACCATCGGCAGAAATTCAGTCTTGAAGGAAAATCTCAAGGAAGTAAAGTTTGAACGCGTTGAATATGAAACGGGAACAATTGAAAGTCGTGGAGAATCCTCCAAACTAGAACATGTGAAATATTCAACTGATTTCCAATTTTTCTTGTACTCACATGAGGATTCAAATCAATACAATTCAAAACTCAATATCTGGAGTTCTCATAGTTTGAGTTGCACCTTTTAAATGATTATTTGTAGTAAAAGTACCAGTTACCCGCAAACTTCTGCGGATATTTGAAAATGTTCACCTGTCTGGTGTTACTCGATTTGGAAAGCGCACCTGATATAATCGCCTAGCTACTGTTATGTTTCCGTCAGCCAGACCGTACGTGTAATGTTCGCCAATTCGGCGTAGTAAAATTAGCCATTTTGTTAATTTAATAAACAATTAGAGCAGACACTGATTCAACTCTAGCAACTGTCAGAATAAATAAATGAATGAAAAAAATCAAAGCCTATAAGTCATTTCTTTAACTAGAAGTGCTTTCAATTCAGCGAATGCATACAATCGTTTAATAATTTTTTGCTCGGGAACGTTTGGAGATACGAAAAAATTACAAGGGTCAAAAAAGTTTCTAAATTGAACGGAGATGACAAAAATTGATGGTACGCGGATCAGTGGCATACTGCAAAAAAGTTTGAAAGGGTAAAAGAGGACATGACTTCGGAAAAGAAAACATCTTGTAGATGCTAGTTTAAATTCAGGACGTGTAATGATGGAGACTGTAGAAAATAGCTTGCCTTCCAAATTTGGGCTGAATATCTCAAAAACTGCAGGAGTTTTGAAGAAAAAATCCGTAACGAAGCTTTGCGGACTTATGTTAAAATGAACTCTTTTCTTAAAATTGCACGTAGATTTACCCCCTCAAGTTGTGACATACTATTATGTAACACCCTGTATAACCCTGAACGTTCGCAAATCATAATTCTGACTATAGAATTTATCTGATTCTAATAAAAATTCAACCAATTCTCAAGTCGGCAAATCGTTTTTTCGAATGTAGACACGAATATTTATTCGACAAAAACGATATTGTTTGTTCTAGAAATTCAAGTTACATCCACCATTCGAGTAGCAAAACATTTCGAGTAAGTAGAACGCTTCATTTCGATCGAACAAATATTTGGTCATCTTTTGTTTCAATCTCCAACTACATACATATTGATTCTATATTCAAAGCAAAGATATATCTCTCCGTTTATCCAATATGTGTATTGTTTTACTTGTACGTATTTATTTTGTTTAAGACTAGCGGACCCGTCGCGATCGGATGCGGTTCACATGGTTTACGCACACAAAAAAGGCTCCATCGAACATTTTCAGTTCATTTTGTTTTGATTTTGATGGAATGGTAATCGAAGAGCTTACGTCAATTGATTAGAGGAGGACCAACTTGCGGTTTGTGTCGAAGCACGTAAAATCAACCACTTACCCTCAGCAGCACCTAAGTCAAAATTCGTTACAGGGACATCTTTGGAAAGGTCTTTCAATGACGATTCTTGTCCTCAGCACTTCTAAGTTTTCAATTCTGAAGGTAATTAAATAATTTGAGATATTGATCCCATGCCCATCCTCCTTGACCTTATAGGCCATGGATTTGTCATGTGCGACATTCTTCTAGCAGAATCATTTATTTGTAGCAAATCAAGGGACAAACACAACACCCAGGCCTTTGCCGGAATCGTACCAGCGACATGGCGTGTTAGAGCGGGGACCTCTCCCCACTGTGTCACGGAGGCTATCGAGATATTGATAAACATCAATGTTTTGTAAAGAACGCACAATTGTTTTTATCACAACCATCTGGCAATGATGAATCAGTTTCACATTTGTGTTCCATTTTCGCCATACTTTTAATCACAGTTGTCGTTTGTTAGATAAACGTTGAAAGTGGTTCACCCAATTGTTGAGCGGGTCGAAATTGTTTCAATTTATTATCGTAATAATAGTTGTGCCAAGTTCGACATTGGCCTATAGTGCACTAAGCTACTGAAGTGGCACTCTGGGCCACCTGCAAATAGGAAACACAACTTCCATCAGAAAATCATAACGTGTATCAGCTTCACCTAGGGTTGCCAGATGGCCGGCAAATCCGGGATTGTCTTGGAATTTTGTGTCCAGGACTTGGATAGTTTGTCCAGGATTTTGATACCTACCACTAGTTACTTTTTATTATGCCACGTAAAGGTACGAATGGCGCAATGTACAATACCCACATTCACTGCGACTGCCACTCCACTTCTGCCGTTTGCATATCGTTGTTTGTGTATAACTGGCTGCCAACTTGCCGACAAAGCGGCCACCCGACTTTCTCCTTCTACTTCTCCAATCTTGAACCCGCTGAACCATCAACCGTCCTAGCACCCACCAAAGACTATTAGGGTTTGATAGTATTTGCACCCACGTTCTTTTCGTTCACATTTTCCCCACTCGTGATATGTGTCGTGTTCGTACATGTACATGTAAACTCGAAAATGGAACCACCGTTATCGTCGACTTCAACTCCATCATCGAACAAAATGAGATTTACGGGTTATAGTGATAAGTGGACAAAGGATCCTGACTTCAAAGACTGGAAAGGAAAAAATATGTAACTGAGAGATAGCCATTCAGTATGAGGGTCGCCGTGCATTGACAGTGAGTACTTATACTTAATGAAACTTAATGAATTGTTTGGCCGAAATACGTAATGGATACTCTATTAGTACCTAGTCAATGACTGATGTTGTTTTTATTAATTTTCGCATTTTGATAGTATATAACGCGATAAAAGTGTGTGAACAGTATATATTATTTCAGGTGCACGTAAATAGCGCCAAACATAAAAAAATGGTAACAGCCAGAAAAACTTCCAGATGCATTGACAACTTCATTATAAAAAAGATACCAAAGAAGAAATTTCAGTCGTAAATTCGGAAATAGGACTTGTTTATCATAATGTAAAGCATGGATTGAGTTGTAATAATTTAGACTGTTTGGCAAAAAATATCACTAAACTTGCTCCAGATAGTTAAATAACAGCAAAAATTATATGTGGACAGACGAAAGCCTCGGCGATAACTCGCAATGTCTTGGGACCATATAGTCAGGAAAAATTGATTCCTGATTTAAAAGACGCTTTCAACGTCGGTAACATAAAAACATTTTCTTATGCCGTTCAGTATTTTGATAGTAAAAAGGTATATCCCAAAATTATTGAATGATATTTATCAGTGTATCAAGACAATCACTTCTGGTGCTGGCCTGAGTATCAATCGAATAAGTGCATACAGTGCAGATAAGGACTCTGTAAACTATGGCACTCACAATTCAGTATTTCAAAAGCTGACAACGATAATGTCTTCAAAGCTAACTGTTACTGTCATGTTATAAATAATTGTGTAAAATTCGCACTAAAAGGTCTTGATGTTGACGTCGAAAGCATAGTAATAAAATTTACAACGAATTCAGTTCGTCAGCTTTGAAAACGAAAAAAATTGAAAGAGTGCTTCGAGTTTGCACAAATAGAATACAAAGAGCTGCTGAGACCTGTTGCTACAAGGTGGTTGTCTCTTTTGGCCGCCATAGAAAGATTAACATATAATTGGCCTGCAATTAAATACTATTTCTTGGAAAAAGATCCCAATAACAGCCACAAGGTACTATGGGATCTCTTTTCTGAAGGTTGCGACACAAGCAATATTGATAATAATAATGACGAAGAATGCAAAAAGAAAGTTTGAATGACTGTTACCTCTTCTTTCTGAGTGATGCATTACCTGACTTCACAAAAGTGATTCTACAATTCGAAAGTGACAGCTTCACAATTTTAGATATTGATCATCCATTGAAAAGCCTCTTAGAACAACCTTGACAGCAGGTTAGCTGACAATTTTCTTGGAAGCAGGGTAAGGACCATCTTCAAAAATTTGATTGAGGAGGTCGTTACTTGATGAAATCGATATACATATTTTCAATTAAATAAAACTAAAGTATTTATATTTTCACTATATTAACAGATGTGATCTAAGATGTGCGACCAACACACAGAATATCTGGTTCCTATCCAGCTATTTGAAGAACAAAGTATTTCCGAAATATATAAATAATATAATATATATAAAAACTGAATACACATAATACCAGCCCGCAGCCCGAAATGGAGTACTATAAGGAAATAAATGGTTGAAGTTAGACACCAAGTCTCAATACAGCCAACGAGACAACTACAACATCTTTTAAAGGTAATCCATTCGTAGTTGTTTCATAGATTGCATTCAGTAGAATTTGACATTTTAGTTTCCGGAACAAGATCCAAAGTTCATTCATTAATTCACAAAAGTATAAAATTCAGTTGAGAAAATTAAATAAATTATTGAGTAATAAACCTGAAACTTCAAATATCAAGTCCAAATCTTCCGATCACCAATTTTATGATAGGTTCAGTAATCTTTCAGATGCTAATTTTTCCGAAGATGAAGTTTCACTTTAAACACAATTTAGAGTCAAATAACGCTCGTCTCCATTTCGATCTGCTAGGAATCGAAACTGAAATAGCCCTAAATTATTCACCGCAAGTCAAACACCTAAAACACTCGTCAGTGTTACTACTTCAGAAAGAGTTCAACAGTTTTCAACCTGAGAAATTCGAAAATACAACTTTAAAGTCCATTAAATCTACGTCCGCATCTGAAGATATCATATTCACAAAGCAGATGAAGGTCATACAGTCATACCCTTAAATAAAGCAGATTATTTATTGAAAACCCAAAATTTCATTGAATCAGATTGTTATGAAGAAATTGATAAAGATCCAACTAATATATTTCAATCCATAGTAAAAACGCTTTAGAGTATGCTAAGTCTATAATACCTACCAACCAACAATATAAACTTTTCATTGACAACCCGCAATCACCAAAACTTTACTCCTCGTCAAACTCCATAAAATAAACAATAAAAAATTCTTCAGTCTTAATAAATAAAATTCAGCACACGATACTACTACCTAACGCTAAACTTTTGTCATTGGATGCAGTAAATCTCTTCATTAGTGTTCCACCTAGTGATACAGTGAAACTCATCAACAACGCCCTTCAAATTAATAAAGTCAATCCGATAATTCAATCAGAAATCTTACACCTTTTAGAAATTTATTTAGAACAAAAGTATTTTAACTTCAATGGAGTATTATATAATAGTAAAAAAGGTTTAATCATGGGTAATCCTCTGAGCGCTCTGCTCGCTGAAATTTTCATGGATAATATTGAAAAACTATCCAAGAACATCCGTTATTCAAACACTTTATTTATTGGTTTAGATATGTCGACGATATCATTTGTTGTTTCACTGGCACAAACAGACAATAAGAGTCATTCAAAACATTCATTATCAAAATTTACGATAATATTAAATTCACGTTAGAAATAGAAACAGAAAACTCCATTAACTTTCTGGATTTGACTATTACTAAAATTAACAGCAAACATGATTTTTCAATTTTTCAGAAGCCATCGCATACAGATAATACTATTCACAGATCATCTACACATCCTTATCCACATAAATTAGCAGCTTACAATAGTATGGTACATAGACTCATTAATATCCCAATATCACAAAATAATTTCATAAAAGAGCTAAATATAATTAAACAAATAGCAGTCAATAACGGTTACAGTCCAACCATGATTGAGAACATGACTTCACGCAAAAAATTTCAAAACGCAATCCAGGAAGTATTTCCAAGTATAAAAAGTTCTAACACAAAATACAACAGCTTAACTTATATAGGTAATCCTAGTCTGAAATTAAAATCATTCCTCTCGCATTATAATTTCAATATAGCATTCCGAACTGATAATCCTTTAGGCCGACATATCATAAACTGCAAATCTAAAATTGATAAAGGTAATAAATCCGGTGTTTATAAACTGTCTTGCTTGGATTGTCATAAAATTTATATTGGTAGAATTTTCAGAAATTTCAAAGTTAGATTATCCGAGCACAAACGTAGTTTTAATTATCATAAATTAGATTCCCATTATTCTAATCACTTAATCACTTACTCGAAGAAAACCATGACTTTAAAGATAATTTCAAAATTTTACAAAATAAAATAATAGACAAAAACTCAATCTATTGGAAATTTTAGAGATCAACAAAGAAAAGAATTCAGGTAGGTTACTTAATAGTCAATTAGATCTAAATCCTTCTCCTTTACTCAATCTTTTCAATTCATAAAGTAAGCAACTCTGATGGGTTTTCCAACATACCCCTTGTACTTGTACCTATTGTAATATTAAGTAGAAAATAAGACTAATATTTAAGGAATAACTCTGTACATTAGTTTGTATCTATCTGATGAAGCCACAGTGTGGTGAAACCGGTCATAGGTTTGTTAATATAGTGAAAATCTGAATACTTTAGTTTTATTTCATTTGAAATACATCTTCAAAAATCTCTCTCATGCTCAAAGAAATAAATCGTCACAGGCCCACATTTTCTTGCAAAGAGCAATTACATATCTCGAAGAGAGGTATGATTTTGGGCCTGACGTAATTTACAAGAAATTTGAGCTTCTGTCCCTCAAATCAGAGGAATTAAAATTAACATGGAGCGTGCTTTCTGAATTTCCGCCTATATTAAAAATTGAAGCTACAATTGACATTGATTGCCTGTATTTAGAATTCGCAAGCCTAAAAACTGTTTTCGACCACCTCCCAAGAAACTTGGCAAATGACAAAATATGGGCCCATGTTTTTCGAAGAGACAATTCCAATGATTTCGTGAATTTAAGGAGAATAGTTGTATTCGTCCTTTCTATTCCAACAAGCAACACGTTTTGCGAGAGAATTTTCAGCCTGCTGTTGAATTTATGGACGAAAGATCGAAACAGAATGTCTACTATGGATTTGGTGAAGTCTGAACTGATGACTCGCATAAATTTTGATGAGTCTTGCTCAGAAATATGGTCAGTTCTTCAAAGTCCTGAAGGAGAAAAATTACAGAAAATGGCAAAATCTAGTTGACAAATATTCGAAAAAGTAATGGAGTAGTTACTAGACTAACCAAAATAATAGTTGTGATTTCAGTATTTGAGTTCAATCAATAAACCAAAAAAAGTTGTTAATTTTTGTTGAATAAATCAATTTGATATTTTATATTATGTTACTCTGATGTTGATTTTTTTTACTGAAGTTCGATTTATTGATCGAGGGGTATGTTTGTATTATGTTTTTTTGTTTTTCATTCATTTCTTAAATAGATGAAATATTGTTTTGATACTACTGGAGTATCTGACCTTCATCATTCAAAAAAATTTCGCATGCGGCGCACTTACCGGGGGGCGGAAGAAATCCCCACCGAATCACCTTTTTTCAACTTACTACTAATTGTTCCGGAACTTCTCTCCTTGAATCTGGCAACATTAGCTTCAACTGTCTACAGGATCGTAAAATATCGATAATTTCACCCTCATAAAATGAAACTAGTTCATGAAATAAATGAATACGATCCTGATTGTCGCTTGCAGTTTTGTGAAAATTTAATAATAATTTAATTGATCTCGTACATACGTACGAGAGTCGCCCTCTATGGACCGAAACGGCGAACCCGCTACCGGACTTCGAGAAATATACGAACAATAACAAACAGATGTGAGAACGTTAAAAATCCCAACACTTGGGGAACATCTTTCGTCGGTCCGTGAATCACATCAACGGTTCAAAACGAACGTAATAATCCCGTTCTTCTAACTTCTAACTATTAGCAACCGAGATATTGGCATAGCTGAAATCCTGGAAAACCGAGAAATCCAAGATAACCTAAAAACAAAGAATATATGTCTTCACCAAAGGATTTTCCTCGAAAATCGAGGGTGGAGATATAAAGTATTTCACAAAGCTGCCGTACAAACAAATCGAAAATGGAACACCCTGCACGTGTTTTCAATGGAAATGAAAAATAGTATATGGTGATACTCTCAGTTACATATAGGTGGCACCACCAGAAAGTCCTCACCTAGTAATACGTATTTATAGAACTCATTGGGGTAGTAAAAAACTGACCCAGGTTAAAATATTTAGCCCAAAGTTAAAAGCTTGGATCCGCAATAAATTTTCTATACCGAGCTGTATTACCCATTTACGACGAGCAGTTTATATTAAAAATGGAATACACGATCTGGATGCCGAAGCGGCAGATGTTTCAACTTTTTCCTGCATGAGTAATAACGTTTCCGAATGAATGTATGATGAAGTACAACCTCGTCTTCGTATGGGAATAATTCAAACAGTGAGTTCCGAGTAGTTCGCGCGTGTTTGAGAGTTTTCTTGGAGATGCGACACCTTTTATATGATTTATTACTGTGTCAGTTCTGAGATGAATGTCTTCCATTTTCTGTACGGAGAAGTATTAAAAACAAATTCGGGCATATTGAATTTCCCGACAAAAAGAATGAGAGGAATCCCGCTTGGAAAATTCAAAGTATGGGTATTGTAAGCTCTTATGATATATAGAGTTTATTATTGCAACCTAGAGAGCATTCTGAGTTGAAGTAAATATCCATGAACTCGAAAGCTTCCACAAGATATATGTGTAAGATACTCTTATAGTAAATACTCAGACGATGCAGAAAGATTCTACACTCTCACTACCAACAGGATGTTTTTAAATTGTCTCAATAGAAAACCAACCACAATTTTGTGGTTAGAGATTTCAATGCTAAGCTCGGTATGAAAGAAAAAGACACCGAAGCATCCTTAGTGTGCCATGGAATTGGGGAACGGACTGAAAGAGGAACCATGCTCTTAGACTTTCTATTAGAAAACCGCTTATGTGCGATGAATTCGTTTTTCCAAAAACCTCCGCAGAGAAGATGGTCGAGCCCAGATAATAACACCAAAAATGAAATTGACTTCATTATAGCTGACAAAAAGGAAGTTATTAAGGATGTTTCGGTCCTTAACAAATTTTCAACTGGAAGTGACCACAGAATGGTGAGGGCTAAATGTATGATCAATTTAAAACGTGAAAGGAACAAACTCGTAATGACAGGAGGGGTTAAAAATAACAAATGGGCACAGGTATCTGATGAAGCGGCATTTCGTGAAACTTTGAGTGAGAAGCTTTTGTACAATGAAAACATGAATATCGATCAGCACAACGACAACATTACAACATCAATAAAACAAGCTATGGACAAACATTGTAGCACTTTGAACAGGAAACAGGAAAGAATCAGTGAGACAACGAAACGCATGATGAAGACCAGAAGAGAACTATTAAGCAAGGACACAGCAGACAAGAAAGAACTGAAAATACTTAACCGCGAGATATCTCGCCAACTTAGGAAGGACTCTCGACAGTACAATAAAAGCTTGGCAGTTCAAACTATAGAACAAAATAAAAGCATGAAGGTACTACGACGGACGACTTCATTGGGAAAACGTAACATTCACAAACTAATGGATCCATATGGTTCAATTATAACAAATAGAGCCGAAATAGTGAAGGTTGTCGAGGACTTTTACTCCAATTTGTATCGAAGCCTGAATCGCGAGAACGAGGAAGACAATCGCATACCTCATGTTATGAATCAGGGTTCGGAGGACCTCCCAGAAATAACAGCTGATGAGGTCCGAAAGGCACTATCGGATATGAAAAACAACAAAGCTCCAGGGAAGATGGAGTAGTTGCGGAGGCTTTAAAGATAGGCGGTAAAAATCTGATTCGTGAAATAACGAAACTTTTCAATAAATGTTTAGCTGAAGCAAAAGTACCAGAGTCTTGGCATAATGTTACAATAATAATTATGTACAAGAAAGGAGACCCCACAAATCTCTCGAACATAGACCTATACGCCTTCTATCGCACTTATACAAACTCTTCACCAAAATAATAACAAAGCGCCTCACAAACAAACTGGACACCTATCAACCTCGAGAGCAGGCCGGATTTCGGGCAACATTTGGTGTTAATGATCATCTCCAAACTCTCAAGACTTTGATTGAAAAGAGCATAGAATACAACTTGCCTCTGGTTCTCATATTCGTGGATTACGAGAAAGCCTTCGATACCGTGATACAGGCGATTATGCTTAAAGCGTTGGCTGACTGTAGAATAGATCATAGATACACTGCCATCATTAAATATATATATGAGCATGCCACTTCACAAGTGTGCCTTCACAATTCTACAGAAAAATTCAGGATCGGACGTGGAGTAAGACACGGTGATACTATTTCCCCAAAGTTGTTCACAAACCTATTGCAATATATGCTCAAGCAATTGGAATGGGATCAGAGGGAATAAGGCTGAGTAAATGTGGATGGTGAACGATTAAGTCATTTTCGTTTCAGAAGAACCACGGACGGTAGATGGACAAAGCGTCTTTTGGAGTGGCGTCCCAGAGATGAAGCCCACAGAAGTAGAGGACGTCCACCAGCTCGTTGGAAAGACGATATCAAGCGAGTGTGTACGAACTGGATAAATCCGGCCCAAAAACGCGAGGAATGGAGATCGTTGAGGAAGACCTATGTTCAGCAGTGGACTAGGATGGTTGACAGATGATGATGATGATGAATAGAAAACTGAATTTGGCAGTTGATTCCATGACAGAAAGATGCAATTCATAAATAACTTGAGGCGTAAGTAGGCCTTGAACTCTTGACATTTCCTCTTCAGCAACTTATTTGAAAAGCCACGTGAGTGATTACGGTTCAAGGAAAATGTCACGAATTTCCTCATCAATGACATCCTTGACAACAAAGAAAGTGAATATGGCAACTCCTGTTCTACGAAGATTTAGGAAAATATTGAGCCGAAGCATGTGACTGTCACAGTCGTCTCTGACTCTGTCAAAAGGAATTCTAGTGTTCCATCATTGGACAGACCCAAAAACTACATGAAGCTCCGGCGTAATCCACAATTGGACGATCGTAAGTCTGGTTCAGAAGCTTTGCGGTTTGGATGGTGCATCTGCTAAAGCAACGCTGCAAGTAGCGGGTCTGACGTGTTACCACCAGGAGATATTCTCAGAAATAGTTACACCAAGATCAATATGATGAGATACAGGCTGGAGAGTTTCGCCTTCGATTGAGTAAGTGAGGGTTAATGCGATTTAGATCTTTCTGCACTGTACGCGCATCAGTCGTGGGGTGTTGTTTAGTGTTATCCACAAAAAATCGCTATTTGATTTGATGATTGAAGGTATGTATATAGAAGAGAATAGGTCCGAGGACGGACCCTTGGGGGATGCCACCCTCTTGTTGACGCGGAGGGAAAATTAAGTTTTTCGCTCTAAAATGGGTTAAGAGGTGGGATAAATGCCAAAAATATCTTGAGTTCAACACTAGAAACTTTTTTAAATAGAAAAATCTATAGTTGGATATCATGTTAGCAGGATTTTATAATATCAAGCTGTTTTCATTGTTTCCCGCATGGGAAATTCATACTGTCTATGTCTCATATACAGGTATCCCAAGTTGAGTGACCTATTAGACATTTATGGAGAACTGATAATGCTATCGTTCTGAAATTCTGGTAGTAGATTCACCTAGCTCGAAACTCTATTTCTTCAATGGCACTTCCGGTTATACCGATACTGATTCTTAAATTTTCAGGACTCATAACTTTCGTGTTATCCAGGTTCATCTCGGGTCCATAGGTCAAGGCAGCCTCATATAGTTCTTCCAGCATCGTGCAAAGATCTTCGGCATCATCACTTATAAGAACTATGTCGTCCGCAAATCGAAGATGGTTCAGACGTACAAGATATTTATGCCTCCCATTTCCAACTTCAAACCCTTGAACACATCCTCCAGAGCCAATGTAAATAATTCTGGAGAGATGGTGTCTCCCTGTCGTATGCCTCTTCTCACGGGGATTTCTTTTGATGTTGTTTTTTCGTCTATCGTTATTTGGATTGTGGCGTTTTCGTGTATGTATTTGATGAGATTTGAATATCTAACTGTCTACCCTTGCGTTATCTAGTGCTTTTAGTGTTGCCCATGTTTTAATCAAGTCAAAAGCTTTCTTGAAATCCATAAACGCCATGTGAAATATCACATTGTTTTTTCGATGAGAGTCCGTATCACTTGCAAATGGTCTACTGTACTGAAGCCTTTCAGAAAGCTGGCTTGTTCGACGGATTGATAAGCGTCCATTTTGTTGGTTAATCTATTTGTCATTATTTTCGTCAGTAATTTGTACAAGTGCGATAAAAGGCTTATTGGGCGTAATTTTTTATGTTATTTCGGTCTCCTTTCTTATACAGAAGAATGACTTGAGCATTATTCTATACCATTGGTATTCTTCCTTCCTTTAGGAATTTGTTGAGAAGGATCCGTACGTTATCCAACATATATTCTCCTCCCATCTTCAATATCTCGACGGTGATCTTATCTTCACCGGGGCATTTTTGGTTCTTCATCTGATTGAGTTCAATTTTCAGTTCATTTTTATCAATTTCAGGAATGTCTTCAGAACCGGTATTAAGAATATGTCTTTTAATATATTTCTGTTCTTGATTTTCAGAACTATAAAGTTTTTTGTAAAATTCTTAAATGACAACTACGATTTCTTCCCTCTTGCTGACCAAGATGCCTTCAGGGTTCTTTATTTTCGTCATTTTAGTTTTTTCATTTGATAGTTTCGACATGAGGACTTTCTTTTGTTGTTTTCAATAGTTTCCTTAACTAGCTGTGTCTTACAATCTCTCAGGTCTTTCCGAATACTTCTGTTTATTTCCCTATTCAATGTTTTATAGCTGTCATCTTCCCGACTTGTTTTTCGCCTTTTTTCAATTAGATGTCTGCTGTTTCGACTGATTTTCCTGTGTTTTTTTGAGTACTGCACGTCTTCTTTGTTGCCACTTGTTATTTTCTGAGTAAGATCATCAATTTCTCCATCTCCCAAATAGTCCGAGTGTTGTAGTTTCGTCGTGACAGCTTTTTCGAACTTTTTTTTTCTCTATTTCTTTCAAGAACCTCTAAAGTTGGATACTTCTGTTCCTTCAGTATCATTTCGGTTCGTTCAAATATGGTGTCGAGATGGATTGTAGCTCTAGCGAGCCGAATTGTCGAATCAGGCACAAGAAAACAGCCATCTCGTAAGTAGGAAAATGAGATCACAACTGAATTTATGAATTCGTTTCAGTTTTCCTATTTAACATATTGGAATTATGCGATAATTTCTTGTCGCGATGTATTTTTGGCGATCAGCGTGAACTCACCGCTTCGAAGCCTAAATGCACAATCAAAAAGAGACCAATTAAAATTTTTGACATTTATTTCCATTCTCGTACCAGGCGTAATGCTCCTTTCTGAAATGCATACCACTCCGAAAAGCATCAATTTAAAGTTGTGAATTCCATCCCAAAACCTGTGGTTTTAACCACGTGTTTGAAGAGTGAAGTGTGTCCCAAATACATCAAACTCAAGACCAACAACAACAGTTATGCAGCTCGAAGAGCAGTTATCTCTGGACAGAAGATATGGATCAAATCAGAATGCAAGATTTTGTTCCACAAGCGAGACATCTACAATATTTATCTCAAGGTAATTCATACCGAGTTATTGTACAGACTTCATCCACTTGAATTCGATTCATTAGATTACAATAATAGATTCAAAATTAGATCAATAATACATAATAAATATACCATCCAATACCGCAAATTAAAGTTTCTCGTGTCACGAAAACCGAAACCTACTCCACGTAAAACTAAATTTTCTGACCATCAATTTTTGATAGATTCGTTAACCTTTCTGATACTAATTTCACAACTGATGAAACAAATCTCTTGGAGAAAGGTTTCAAACACAATATTAAATCAAACAAGATAAAATCTGATTTAGAGGAACTTGGCATAGATACTGAAATTTCTCTGAAAAATATTCCTAATAACACTCACCTTAAATATTTAGCATCTAACATTATTAAAATGAATCATTAGCTGACTTTAAACCGAGTAAAGAACAAAATATTTTAAAGGCCATCAAACAAAAATCTCAACTAAATGAAGTTATTTTTACAAAAGCAGATAAGGGTAATACTGTTATTGCGTTAAATAAAAATGACTACCTATTTAAAACTCTAAATTTCATTTCGTCCGGAAACTATACAATTTTAAACAAAGATCCAACTATTAAATTCCAGAAAAATATTAAAATTGCAATAAATGACGCAAAATCTTTAATTAAAGCAATAGATAAATACAAATTAATTTTACCAAACCCTCAACCACCTCAACTGTATTCACTCATTAAATTGCATAAAGTAAATAACCCCGTTAGACCAGTCGTATCTTACGTTACAGCCCCAGCCGTGAAATTGTCGCACTACCTTATAGATATCATTAAAATTATTCTTCATTCAAATCAAAATTTTCTATAAAAATTCTTTCGAATTGATAAATAACATAAAAACGTTAACCTACCACCTAACGCAAAACTTATTTCGTTTGATGTTGAGAATTTATACCCAAGTGTTCCTCCAGGTGATGTCAAAATATTAATCGAAAACATGTTGAATTCGAATCATGTTAATCACATAATTAAATCGGAAATATTGAATCTGTTGGACGTTTGCATTGAACAAAATTATTTTTCTTTCAACAACATCTATTACAGTAGTGAAAATGGTTTGATCATGGGAAATCCTTTGAGTCCACTTTTAGCAGAGATTTTATGAATAATATTGAACAGAAAATTCATACACATCCACTCATTTCCAAATTTCTTTATTGGTATAGATATGTTGACGACATCTTAGTATGTTTCATTGGAACTACTCGTCAATTAGACTTATTTGTTAATTTCATTAATTCCATCCATTTGAACATTAAATTCACGATAGAAATTGAACAGAACGATTCCATAAATTTTTGGACTTAAAATCACTAAACAAAATAATAATCATGTTTTTCGGTCTTTCGTAAACCTACACATACTGATACAATTATACATAACTACTCATTACATCCAATTCAACACAAAGTTGCAGCTTTAAACAGCATGGTACATCGGTTACTCAATTTACCTTTATCAGTAGAAGATTATAATAAAGAGTTAAACACCATCAAACAGATAGCCATAAATAATTCATATAATCCGGATATGATAGATCTAATCATTCGTAAAAACTCTATCAGAAAGCAATAAATGAAGTATATCCTATTCATAAAGACTATAAAATATTCAACAGTTTAACATTCTGCGGTTCTGCAAGTACAAATATTAAATCATTTCTCGTCAAACAAAATCTTAATATAGCTTTCAAAACTTCTAATAACTTAGGTAAACATATTAAAAATAATAAATCTCGTGTTGAAAAATCAAGTAAATCAGGAATCTATAAACTCAATTGCGGTTCTTGTGATAAAATTTATATCGGTAGGACCTATAGGAGTTTTGGCATAAGAACATCTGAACATAAACGTAGCATCGATAAAAATAAATCTGATTCAAATTATTCAAACCACCTAATAAAAGAAAACCATTCATTCAATAAAAACTTTGACATATTACATATAAAATCAAAAAGTTCAAAATTAGATCTCCTAGAAGCATTAGAAATAAATCGATACAAACATTCGGACAAGCTTTTGAATGAACAGGTAGATTTGAATTACTCACCCCTACTTAACTTGTTTAATTAGTTTTTATTACCTTTCATACTAACTGTACAATGGCTCGGTGTGGATTTTCCTGTTATTCATCCAACTTGTTCTACGATTTGTTTATAATACCTTACTCTTCATTCTATTTTTCATTCTTGATAAAGCTGCTGTGTCAGCGAAACGTCGTCGAATTTTTTCAAATAAAGTGTAGATTAAAGTTAAACCTTGTGTTTTTATCTCATTTATATCATGGATCTACATCAAGTAACGGCCTCCACAATTCAAATCCATCAGAGGACTCCCGTTTTCTGGAAAATTTGCTAAGTCAGGAGTTCTTTGTATGCTAATATTCTTTATCATCTGAAAGTAATACGGCTTTCAAGAGGTAACCTTCTCGAAAGAATTTTCGAGTAAAGAGCAAAACTTTTTCAGGTCCTTGCAGGATATTATCCCCGTCCATTTCTGTTTTTGATACTGGCTTTCCATAGTGATCTTCTCGAACATTTGTATTGTTCAATATAAGTTTTCGAGAACGATAAGTAAATAAAGTAACGATAAATTCCAAGGATTTATGAAGGAACTTGTTTTATGTTCTGTTCGTATTAGGAGTTTGAAGTATTGTTCATTTAAGTTCAATTCAACACGACTCAATCAGGCCGGTTCCATTAATTTAAAACAACAGCTTTGTTTATTTTTACTAAAAAATTACGAAGTTTACAATTATATACTGACTTCGCTTCGAACAAGACCGGAATAAAGCTCATTTCAATAGCAAATGATGGTTAATACAGAATTCAGTTTCGAATAAATACTATGGAGGAAAACCCAGAATTAACCGGTTGGGCCAAGAGATAACGAGAAATTATTTGAAGGTGAAATATGTACACACAACTAAATTCATATGGAATCATCCCATATTTTGAATATTACCCCAGGGATTTTGAAAAATTTCGAAGGATTGTTAGAATTGATCCTTTTTGAGATATTTCAATGGAAAAAAAAATTATTGTTTATTTTAAGGAAGAAACAAATGAAAGGAAATAAGAGACTCTTTCCTAATGTAGTGAAAAAATTGAAAATTATTTTCTCACGGAGTAGACGTTTTTTCTCGGTATTACCTCCTCTTGCCCTGATACAAGCCTGAATCCATCTAGGCATGCTTTGGATTAGGTTTTCGACCTCCTCTGGTGTGATATTCAGCCACTCTTTTGTGGCGGCTTGGACGAGCTGTTGCGGGGTTCTTAGATTATCCTGGCGCGATCTAATTTTCCTGTTGAGATTATCCCATAAATGTTCAATAGGATTTAGGTCTGAAGAGCAAGATGGCCAGTCCAAAGTAGCTGGTATGCGGAGGAGCATTATCTTGCATAAAAATGAAATTCTCTCCGTGGGCACCTCGCTAGAATCTCACTATGGGTTTCAGCTCGAGGTCCACGTAATTTCTAGCCGTAACACTCGCAGCAAACGTAATAAAATCTGTTTTGCCTCCCAGCATAATTCCACCCCAAAACATCACACTGCCCCCTTGGTATTTCGGAATTTCTTCTCTTGCTGCTCAGAGTCTAGCTTGTCTTGCACGACCCCTTAAAACCCGAATCCGGCGGTCATCTCATCGAAAACCAATTCTGGTTTAATCCGAAAAAAAAAACATTTCGCCAATTCTCAATATTCCAATTTTGGTGCTCGATACACCAATTAAGTCTGTTAATTCTTGTTGTCTGGTCAGCTATGGAACTCATGAGGGCTTTCTACTTTATGTGTATGGGGTGCGACGCACTAGGGTATCTTCTGGCAATTTGGCACAAAAAGAGGTCTTGTTCTTCAGAAGTGATCTTCCTACGACTTCTTCTAGGCATTCTTCGCAGAGATTGTAGCTCCACGTATCGGGCGTAGGTTTTTGAATCACCCCCTGTGATACCCTCATTGTGGCCGCTATATCCCTCTGTGTCATCCCCTCTTCACAGGAGCGATTATTCGACCACTCTGCACAGCACCAAAGTAAGGCATTTCCAATTATGATTATAGGCTTTTTTAAACTTTGAAATTCACAGTTTCAAATCTCAGTGACGACTGAGTACGATATCCCGAACATGTGGTGACAATTCAACATTTCTTATCATATTATCCAGTTTTTTTACAACAAAAAACTTCATTCGTCAAAAGTAGTCAAAGATCCATGATTACAAACAATGAATAATGTGAAATACCGAGTGATTCCATATAAATTTGGTTGTGTATATGTTCTTAGCAACAAATAAACACCTATAAGCCGGCTCGGTATCGTTTGAGGTATGATGCTCGTCTCCTACGCAGAGTTACCTGGGTTCAATCCCCACAAAGTCGGTGCGATTTTTCGGATTCTGGGAATCGCTTGAGTGTCCATCTTTCGGAGGAGATGTGAAGATGTAGGTCCTGTCTAATAGAGATGTGTTGGACATTAAAGATTCCTTCCCTCGAAACGAGAGGGGTTCGGCAAAATTCCCGGGTAAGTGAGGTGACAGAATTCCCCGGCGTGTCATTAGCCGAAAGGCAGAAATGGAGCACGTTAAAGGAAAAACAAACAAACAAAACACCTATAAAGAACTACTTAACATCTCGAAAACGAAAAAATTCTGAGTAAAATGGTTCAATTTAATGAAAAATGGAAATTCGGCAAATCTTCAGCTTAGGTTAGATGCACATGCGCCAATAGCCTACGTCACAACATGGCGCGAAACATTATGTTCTTACACGCGAACAAGTAAGATTTAACCCATTCAAAAATCTACGAACGCACCTAAATAAGTAACGATTCAAGAATTACGAGAACGAAAACATACGCCGTCCTTTCCAAAAGTAACGAAACTCTTTTAAAAATACAGTACTACTAGTTCCATCGATAACTTTCATGACATTTGTATGTAAACATTCGAGCTATTGCGTCTTGCTTGTTAGTTAGACCAAATCGCTATGGATGGAAGACAAATGCTGTGTTTTGTGGGATCAGAATTTTAGGTTAGATTACAAAGGAAGAAAAGCAGCAGTTCTAAAAGATGAGAGTGACAGAGAGATAAGAAATAGGAATGAAATGATAGAGGTGACAAAATAATATTATGAAAATCTATACAACACACAAATCGAACGACCTCGAACATCAACAGACACTAAAGTACTGAACGTTGGATCAGAAGACATTCCAGAAACAAATGAAGAAGAGATCATATTCGTCTTAAAAACACTAAAAAACAATAAATCGCCAAAAGAAGATAATATTTTAGGTGAAATGATTAAGGAAGCTCATGATATAATCGTACCAGAACTGAAGAATCTATTCAACGAATGTCTAGAACAACAAACTATACCAGACAACTGGAATAAAGCCATCATGATTATCCTTTTCAAGAAAGCAGATAAACAACTTCTGAAAAATTATAGACCGATCAGTTTATTGTCTCAGATTTACAAACTTTTTACACGGGTCATAGCAAATAGAATAGAGAAAAGATTAGAATACTACCAACCAGTTGAACAAGCGGCATACAGGAAGAGTTTCAGTACCTGCTATCACTTATTGACTGTGAAGATACTGATAGAAAAAAATGACAATATAATCTTCCATTACACATGGACTTTGAAAAAGCCTTTGACTCTATCGCAATGGGCAATCATGGAGGAACTAGACAAAACACGTATAGACCATCGCTACAAAAATTTAATGAAAAACATATACCGTCGGGCTACAGCAGCAATCAGACTACATGAAGATTCCGAAAAAATAATGATCAAACGAGGCATAAGAGGGGGATACAATATCGCCCTATCTTTTCACTCTAGCCTTGAGATTTGCGGACGATATCGTTCTATTCGCTGAAAATGAAGAAGACCTACGGAAGATACTCACAGAATTAGAACAGGAGTCAAAGAAAATCGATCTGAAAGTCAATTTACAAAAAACGAAGATAATCAGTCCACAACTTGAACAAAATATTACGATAAACAGTGAACACATAGAGAATGTCACATAATATATATACCTCGGACAACAGATAGAGATTGGAAAACAAAATAAGGACAACGAAATCAATAGGAGAAGGCGATTAGGATGGGTGGCGTTCGGTAAACTCTCACATATATTGAAAAACAAAAGAATCCCCCAATATCTGAGAACCACAATATTTGACCAGTGCGTGCTCCCGGTTCTAACATAAGGTGCACAAATGTAGACCCTCACGAGACAGTCAATAAACAAGCTGAAAGTAACGCAAAGATCAATGGAGAGATCAATGCTGGGCATCTCTTTGAGCAAAGGCGAAACGAGTGGACGCCGGACATGTTGCAAGAATCAGAGATGAAAGATGGAACAGTAAGATCATTAAATGGAGACCATGAATAGGAAAGAGAGGAAGAGGAAGACCCGTTATGCGGTAGTATGATGATATAAAAAGGGTGACAGGACTGAACTGGATAGCGACAGCAGTGAATAGGAAAGATTGGATAGAGATGAGGGAGGCCTATGCTCGAATTTGGGCGCGAGAAGGCTGATAACAAGAAGAAGAAACGTGTATTTCCTATTAAAAAAATTTCGGTTTCATATTAACATTTCTGGCATGTCCTATATTTGATGAATGAAATTTCAACTACGGGGTACACACCATCACTGAGCCTCCTCCAAAGAACATTGCATTGCTGATACCGTTCCCGAGGTCGTCTGTATAGAGGCATGCGTTTATCATTTGATACTAGACAGAACCTGGACTCGTCGCAAAAGAGAAAATTCGACCATTCTGGAATACTCTAATTTGCATGTTCCCCCACAAACTGAAGTCTTGCAACTCGATGCTCTCTGGTGAGACGCGGGCTGGTAGAAGCCACCCTTGGTCTGATATCGTCTTCTCTGAGCCTGTTCCTAACAGTTTGCAATGAAATATGCACATTTCTGGAAAGTGCAAGTTCATTTTGTAGCATTCTAGCCGTACAGTGCCGAACTTTTAGTACAGTTCAACGAAGCCAACGATCATCAACTGGTCATCCGATTTCTTCCCTGTCCGGCCCTTTTTCCATATTCCCCTGTTTCGTGGTACCGATATCTTGCTCTTGAAATAGTGATTTGGTTAACACGTGAAGTTGGCTTTGCCTCTCCTCTAGAAGTGTTACGATCCTTACCACTTCATGATCACTCAAATAGCGTCCAGGACGTTCAGCAGCCATTATAATAAATTCAATGAATGATAGTCAAATAAACTCATTCTTGTTTCAGACGTGTCTGAGATCATATGAAAACAATGTAACTACATATATAAGATTTATTCCCCTCATAAACATATGTTGACAAAGAAACGGCGATCGAGCTGCTTAATCGATTGTGGAACTCAGAATACCAGGTGATGCGACAATTTTTGTGGTGTGTGTATTTTTGAAGCATGATGTATTTCACTAACACTAGTTTCCTGTAAGTCCCATGTATGAACTGCTCAATCTCGCATAGCATATTATGCTGAAAACAAAACGTAGCTGATAGATCGAGAAATGGGCCGTGAGCGTCTCCGTCTCTATTCCAAAAAACTGAGACAGTGAGCGATTGCGTTATGGCTAAAACCGTTTACCTGTTTATAATTGAAATTAGGAAAATTCCTCACAAACTCCGCGTCAATCCCAGAAAGCAATAAGAGAAAATGAACTTCATCGCGCCGTTAACAGTGAACAGCGACTTAATATCTTCCGGAAGCACTACAGAAAACCCTCGTCAAAAAGCTGACACTGTCTAACTCCCAGGTTTTTCGCGAAATTAAATTCTCAAATTCGTGGATGAAGACAATATGAAGTGGCGCGATGAGGGAAAATTGGAATATGGGGCGGTAGTAGGGAACAGCTACCCCTTTTATAAATTCAATGCTACGTACGGAATACCTCGAGTAGACGACAGTGAATTATGCAAATTTTCAGCAAGAAGTTATCATTTAATATGCAGAATTTCACCCGGTTTTCGTCCTGATTTACGAAAGATCGAATATTTATCTGATGAAGTATGACGATCGTAATTTTTCAGATTCTCGATTTAGGGTCATTACATCAAAAAGCGCAATTGATGGAAAAGACTCAGTAATGATGAAAATTGGATTGAATTTAGGCTGGAAATTCACATATTTGCATATAATTCTGGACTTCTAGTCATGGGGATAGGTCTAAGGCCATTGATTTATCATTATGTCTTTTCCAAATTGAAAATAGACGGTGGAACTTTCTAGAAGTTAATTCAATTTTTTTTATCGGAAGTTCGACATACCGACTATCCATTCAGTGTATGTGGTGTCCGATTATGACCATAATTTTATTCCTGTTGTTCCAATTTTTTCTTGTGCGTTCTAAAAATGAGTTGCATCAATTTTGAGCAATTGGTTGCTATCAAATGTTGCTCTAAACTTGGACACAATGCAACAGAAACATTTGAAAAACCTCGGCAGGCCAGTGAGGAAGGTCTTTTGTCAAGAGCCTAGGTTTTTCGGTGATTAGAAGCGGAAGGCCTTCAAGTGCTAACACAGATGAATATGTCAACAGAGTCCGGGACGGTTGACAGTCTGAATGATTAAGGAACAGTTTAATTTAAATCACGCCACGGTTCATCAGATTGGAGGAGACGAGAAAAATTTGTGCTAAAACAGTTCCGAAAAATCCTTTCCCTAGGCCGGAAGGATCTCAGAACGGAAAGAAGTCTTGACTTTTTGGGATCGATTGAAAATGAGCCCAGTTTTCTGGAACGTTTCATGACTGGTGACCAGTCTTGGATGTTTGAGTACGACCCAGAAACCAAACGCCAAGATGTCACACTGTAACTCTTTCAAGACCCAAAGAGCAAGAATGAGCAAATCAAATACCAAATATATGCTGATTTGTTTTCTAATAGGCCCGCAATCGTCCACAAAGAGTTTGTGCCTTTAGGCCGAACGGTTAATCAATACTTTTACCGAGAGGTCACCTGAATGTCCACTCTCATGATACCGGTTACAAGCATAGCTTGATAACACCACAATACAAGCCACAGAATAGTCATCGTTCCACTGGCTTTATTGCCATTAAGCTATACAACTGGATACCCCACTCAATAAGAGAATTACCTTTCAAATACTTCAAAGAGAAATTGGGAGGCATCTACTCAAAGGTGCTTTTTACATTGTAAGCGAGTTTCTGGAATCTGATCATAATGCCATTTTAAATTTGTGAAATGTATAATGTAGTAATTTGTATTGTAATGTGTGCATCATATTCTTATTTTTAGTTTTATGTTATTTTATGTGATGCTTCTTCCTATTTTTGACCCAGCACAATGACGAACCTTGACGAATGTATGTACTTTTTATGCTAACATTAATATATTTTGATTTAATTTGATTTTGATTTGATTTGGAAGATTTCGAAAAAAAATCTTTCATGTGTGACCAAAGATCAAAAATAACTGGTGGTTTTAGCCCGTAAAAGATTCCTGTGGCTCCTCGGCCTCCTGTTTAACCAGGCTTGAATCCTTGTGACTCATTCCTCTTCCAGAGAATTGAAAATGACTTTAAAGCACTCATTTTGGGACACTTGAAAATATGCAACCGGCTGTAACCGACTAGGTGAAGGCCATTTCAGTATTCAAATTCCAGCAATGCTATGATGATTAGAAGGACCGTCTCCAACGCTGTGTGGTTTTTCATGGGAACTATTTCGAAGGATATAAGATTGCACTGTATTTATATTTGAGAACAAATTAGGAATAAAAGCAGTCGTATTACTTAATATCAACACCTCGTATAAATACAAATCAGACGTTCTATATTTGGGCCATTAATTACGTATATAAATTTTGGGGAATTACACATTTCATTGGTAGAACGATGTTGAGAGTAAGGAATATTCAGTTTCAGTTTATTTGACAATGGGACCAGTCTAGTAATTCGCTCGAATATTGGTAATTATTAAGTTTTGATAGTTTTCATCGAACTTTTTGCAATTGTGATGGATTATGCAAATATAGTAGAGTTTTTCAATTGTATTGAATATTCCGGTCTTGCTCTTTGCATAGACACAGGAAATACTAACTATTCAAATCATGTAGAAAAAAAGAGGTTTACTATATTTTGATGATGATTTGCGATGTGTCGAAAACCAACGTCCTTCGTGTAGGGCGTTAAGAATGGGCAGGATATAATTATTACTGCAGTTTCGTCCTTATTGAGAGCTCACCAGTGTCGCATATCGCTCCTCAGCATCCTAACGAACTACATCAGAATTCCCTAACGATTCCAGAAAAGACGCATCTCGTTTACACATACGGGAGTCAGCCCGTATGTGTAAACGCTACCACGTAAACCAACGAACAATAACGAGCAGATGTGAAAACACTTGTAGGACATCTTTCGCCGGTCCGTGAATCACATCACGGTTCAAAATGAGCGAAATAGTCCCGTTGGTTTCGGTGCTCTAGACGTCTTGATGAACTCCTAATGAGGACGAAACTGCAGTCCGCCCGTTCGTTTCTCAGCATCCTGCTCAATTGCACTATTGTGGCTCTTGGGGACTGCTGGTATGGCAGGCAGATTTGAAAAGAAGCTCTATCAGGAAGGATTATTCATTGATCTACGGATTTTTAAATCATTCTCCTTGTCACAAGTTCACATATATAGACTCCTCACGAAGGATATGGTGGAAGATATGTTGTTGTTTCATTAAATATTAACCGGAAGGATATTTTCCCTGAAAAAGTGTTCTAGAGCACTGAAACTAACCGTGTACCTAAACAATAGGGTCTAGAGGTAATGATCCACTGAAGATGCAGTAGGTTTTTTTTGGAGTGAGGATCAAAAGAAGAACAAAACTTATTGTTGTAAATCAGCCGACGATTTGACACCTTTATTGGGTCTTCTTCAGGGCAACAATAATGAAAAAACAGACTGGGAACTTGTGTTACATGTAAGTAATTAATCAACAGAATAATAGAATAATAGAATAGAATAATTTATTTCGTACTTCTGACCTATAAGGATGTCATTTGAAATAGATACCTGGTAGAGTTGCTTACAAAATAAAAACATCGAAATGCAAGGAAAAAACATCAATATCATTGCACAAGTGATAGAAATTACAATAATTTATCCATACTTTAGGATTCATCGAAGGAGTAGAGTGCTCTTCCAATCAAAAAAATTTTTATGGCATTTCTGAACCTTTCTTAGTTTTTTATTGACTTTAGTTCAACTGGCAATCTATTGAAAAAGTTGATTGCAGAGAAGTGTGGCGATTTTCTGTACATTGTGGTTTTATGCATAGGGACTGACAAGACGTCACAATTCCATGTCGATTTTCAAGATAGGATTCAATCCATCGTAAGCACGCCCTCTAATGCCCATACGATAATACTTGTTCAGAGCAACTTTCTTCAACATCAAGTCAAATGCACGACAGATAACGAAAAATACACAGTCAACAAATTTATCACCTTCTAGTTCCTTATATATGATATTGAAAAGATCGTAAGATGCCGTTTCAGCAGATTTACCTTTTCTAAACCCGTGTTGGGCATCCGATATTATTTCAAAATGATTCAGAAAGCCCATAATTTGGTCGTACATCAAAGATTTCAATAACCTTGGAAATCACACTCAAAATAGAAATCTGTCTGCAGTTAGAAATGCTAGTCTGATCACCCTTCTTTGGTAGCGGCACAATAATTGCCTTTTTGAGTACCTGAGGAAAGATACCCTCCTTAAACGATCTATTAATCAATCTAGCAAGTGTTTAATTAATATGGAAGTCAGATCATAAGATTCACAACTTTTTGTCATTTTTAATTAAGTTTAAGTTCCTGACACGTAGGGGGCAAGGATAAATTCATGCCAAACTGATTGAACAGCAGAGCATCTACCGTATAAGAGAAATGTTCCACAAATGCATCAGCAACTTTCTCCCGGTCAGTCAACATATAACCGTTCAACACAAGCTTCAGATCACCAGAGTCTAAATCCCTATTTATCTGCTGCTTTACAATTTTCCAAATTTCATTACACTTATTGGATGAACTATTAATCCTGCCGAAGAAGTATCGTTGTTTGGCTAGAAGTATAGTATGTGTGCCAGCTAACGAAAGTAGACCAATTGCAAAAAACAAAATAATGTCCCCAGTGAGTGGCCTATCATATACACCAACCTTTCGTCGCTTTCGGCTAAGATGAATGAATTTCTTGTTCTTGTTTACTTCTACTAACCTAACATAATTCTTATAACAGAAACATGGCTACATTCAAATATGCCTGAATCTCTATGTAATATTTCCGGCTACTCCATTCATCGTTGTGATAGTACCACCACTCCTGGCTATGCAGGATGTTGTATATTCATTAGTGATTCGGTTATGAATGATTACTGTCTGTTCTCACTCCATAGCGACCCCCGGCATTGATAATATTTTCTTGGACATAGAGTCTCCAACATTCTCTATTTGCGTAGGGCGTATTTATCGACCCCGTGCCAGCGTCCATGATTCATTACTCTTTGATCACCTCGAAATTATATCCAATTCTAAGCAAAATGTTTTATTTGCTGGTGACTTTAACTTAAGTGATCTCAAGTGGCGTGTTACTTCTTGTCCCTCAATTGTATAGCCTTCCGCTGAATTTTTGAAAATGCTGAATAACTGCAACCTCCAACAATTAATAGATAAACCTACTCGATATCGACTCAACCAAATCCCAAGAACTTTGGATCTTATTCTTGTCAATGATAGAAACTTGTTTTCTTCACTAGAATATCAGCCACCAGTTGGAAAATCGGATCCAGACGATGTCAACGATATGTGGGACAAATTTTGTGCTACTGTCAAATTTCATGTTGCCCAAAACACATCTTCAAAATTTATGCGTCAGAGTTCTACCAAACCCTGGATTGATGATGGAATCATCCGAATGATTTGCTATGAAAAGTCTCTGTGGCAAAGTATATCAGAAATAGACGCGATACTGATTTCCAAGATCATCGACAATTTTACAACCGTCTGTCAGTATGTATATCCCTTGCTAAGAAGAATTTGGAGAAAGAGATCTCTTCCAGTAAGGATAAAAAGTACATTTGTAGCACTCTCAACACCAAAGTATCTATTCCTTCAGTTCGAGACAACGTTGGGAATTTATCCACTGATAATAATACGTCTGCCAGTACTTTCGTTGATACTTTCTCCAAAGCTTTCTCTAGAGAACCTGTAGGCCCTCTGCCAAAGATCTCCACCAGAAGAAACCAAAATACTATAAGTGATGTAACCATATCTCCAGAACTCGTGGGAGCGGCCATCAAGGGACTGAAATCAAATTCGTCTCCTGGACTAGATGGAATATCCGTCAAATAATATAAATATTGTAGCAGTTTGCTGATAGGTCCACTGTCCCAGATAATGTCAACATCGCTTAAAACGCATTCACTTCGAAGCTGTTCGACGAAGGCATCTGTGACTCCTGTGTTAAAAAAAGGCGACAAATGCTCCTCAGAAAATTATAGACCAATTTCAATAACTTCTGTTGCTGTTGAAATTATGGAAAGGATAGTTGTCAACACTCTGCTGCCGTTTCTCGTGAGTAATAATATCATCCCCACGGAGCAGCATCGCTTCATTCCAGGAAGGTCCGTCATGACGTGTCAGCTTCAGTGTATTGACCAGTGGACGAGGTCTCTGGATAGAGTTGATCCAGTGGACATAGTATACTTGGACTTCTCTAGAGCCTTTGATCGTGTTCCTCTAAGTAGACTTTTCCACAAACTTTAGCATGTTGGTATTCGAGGAGATTTGCTACTGCGGATCGAAGGATTTTTTTCAGGAAGAGAGTTTTCAGTTAAGGTTGATGGTGAAAGAGCTGTATTCGCTTCTGTAGAAAGTGGGGTCCCCCAAGGCTTCTTCTTTGAAATCTGCCTGCTTCTAATATGCTCATGATACACAACTTTTCAATTGTCCGATCTTGCATCCCATCACCCTACAGAATGACTTGAACATTATTACTCGTTAGTGCGAAGACTGGCTCCTGCCACTAAATACCGAAAAGTGTAAGGTTCTCCACTTGGGGAAAAATAATCCTCATTTGGTGTATTTCGTTAATGGTCACCAAATAAATAGTGTAGAAATGCATAACGATCTTGGAGTAATTGTGTCGGCAGATTTATCCAGAAGCCATCATGTTATGCACTGTTCTAATAAGGCCAAAAGTACACTTTATTCACTTCAAAGATCTTTTCATGGATGTGATTCATCTACTGCTGCAGAACTATACAAGACCTACGTCCGCCCAATTTTGGAGTTCTCTGGTTCAGTATGGCATCCTTGGCTAATTGAAGACGTGAAGCTTTTAGAATCCATTCAGAGAAGGGCTACTAGGATGTCGTATGGTGTCGTACGCCCAAGCTATGAGGAGCGCTTGTCGATTAAGAAGAAACCCACTTTTGTTCATAGGCGACTAAGAGGAGATCTGATAGTCGTCTACAAAATTATGCATGACCTTTTCGAACTTAATATGAATAACTTACGTGGACATCAGTTTAAGTTAGTACGTGAACGGTTCCGTACGGCATCTTGCGAGCACTTCATTTCGAATAGGATCTTCAGTGTTTGGAACCGTCTATCGAATAGTGTAGTTAGTTCTGCATCAGTATATGCCTTCAAGAATTCTTTGCACAATTTGTTCACTAATAATAGAGTTGCTTAGTTTATTTCAAATCGGCCAATAATTATTTCAGATTATTTTCTTTAGCTTTTAGTTTTAGTTATCTTTAAGTATTGATTCTCATTTTGTCTTTTTACTTTTATTTTTCTCACTTAATATTTAGTGTACTATTTGAGTTTATAGATTTCAAAATCTCAACTCTTTATGAAACTTAATAATAATAATAATTCAGGGTACGCAGTTAACAGCCAATGCATATTAAGCAGCTCTTTACTTTCACGGAGAATGTAGGAGTGATCCAACGCTTATGTCTTATTTATTTATTTATTTATTTTGGCTCTTTGGGGTACAACAGGCCAAGGCCCAAAAAAGTACCCACTTAATAGATATAAAAAGTGAACTTAAATTATCTTAACGCTAAAAATTTAAAAGTACCTATAAGTATATAAAAGTCTAAATAATATGATATTAAAAATCTAACGGTTAGTTACAAATTATAGTTATCAACAGCAGTGTGAACACATATAGTATAACAAATGAAAATGGAGAGAGACTCTCATTTAAAATAACAGTATGAGAAGAATAGAAAATATTACAGAAAAACCAGATAAAACAAGAAAAATATATAAAACACTAGAGAGACTATATCTTCTCATGTAAAAACAACAATATGAGAAAAACATTACAGAAAAACTAGATAAAAACAAGAAAAACTTATAAAACACTAGATGTTATATGTCTGAATTTAAGAATTTGAATTTCAAAAGCTTCTTTACTTGGAAGAGTGATAAATGGAAAAATCGATTCCTGGCAGTGATCATTATGGAGTGTAATCATTCTATTTATCGGGGAGTTCTGAGCAGCATTTGTACGATAAAAAGATGGACGAAAGAGCATATGCGATCTTAACTGGCGCTGAGGAACACTGATTGGTATTTGCTCCAATAGTTCGGAACAGTCTACAATATTGTTCAATTGTCTTTCATTTACTTTAACACTGCGATCAGACGCCGGACAGAATTGATTCAGATGGCCCTGTATAACTTCCACAAACGCTTCAAAAGCTGACTCGACCGAGAACCTATCCACAAATTCCCATTTATCCTTGACTGTCATTAATGATTCAAAAAGTCTGAAAAAATTCTCCTCCGAAAGATTTCTCCTATGTGACACAATAGTTTTCACAGGCGTTGATTTTTTCGAAAATGTTTTAAGTTTACATATAATTGCCAGGTGATCCGACCAGTTGAAATTATTGACTGTAACCTTGAAGCCATTTACAGGCACATTCGAAACAATACAATCTGTTATGGATTTTGTTTTAGATCTCATGTTTTTCGTACCCATGTAATTTATTTCACATTTGAATTTGGGAGGCTTCTACTTGGTAAAATTACATTATCAATAATAAAAACAAGTACTGTGTTTTAAGGAATTTTACTTAATAATTGCGATTCGTAACGCGTTTCACTACACCGTAGCTTCTTCAGACGAATGAATATACAGAAAAATATAAATGAGAATATAACTATAAATGTTCTCGAGTAATTAAAAGCTTATTGGGTTGCTTCTTCTTAAGTGGTTATTTATCACAGGTATATTCAATAAAATTAAGGAATAGATTGCTCCCCGAAAAGATTCAATAGAGGTGAAGGGCTTAAATCGACTTGTTCATTGATGAGTCTACCTGAGTGTTTGTATTTATTGATTTCTAAAGTTTCCCAAAGATCTACCTTCCAATATTTATTATCTGTATGCAAAATTTCAAACTGAGGGTCGAAAGAATGATTATTTTCTAAGAGATGATTCGCGTAATTTGAATCTGATTTTTATTTGTATTACTTAATTGAAGAATTATTAGAAAAGAATCATGTCAATACTATCATTAAATCAGATATTCTTTCATTATTACAAATTTGTTTAGATCAAATTTCCATTTCAATAACAAATATTATACTATTGGAGACGGCTTGATTATGGGCAATCCGATAAGTCCTTTGTTAGCAGAAATATTCATGAATAACTTAGAGAAATTAATTTATAATCGTCCACTCAGTAAATATTGTTTATACTGGTATCGCTATGTAGACGATATCATTATTTGCTTCACAGGAACAGATAGACAGTTGAAAATTTTCGAAAATCATATAAATTCATTACATCCAAAAATGCATTTACAACCGAAATAGAAAGCAATAATTCGATAAATTTCTTAGACGTAACAATTTCGAATGAAAATGGAAAACATGTTTTCGCAATTTACCATAAGCCGTCACATACAGATATTATAATACATAACTCGTCGTGTCATCCATATCAACATAAAATGTTCAATAGTTTTATTCATAGATTGATTAACATCCCGTTATCACCAGATCACCACCAAATTTCAACAAAGAACTAAATTCGATTAAACAAATAGCCAAAATGATGGTTACAATCCCAAACTAATAAATAATATTTCAGATAAAAACAAAGCAGAATCGCATTGAATGAGGTTTACCCTGTCGATGAATTGAAACAAAAATTCAACACCTTAACCTACGTTGGCATTACAAGTGAGAAACTGAAATCATTCTTAAGTAGCAATAATTTCAACATAGCTTTCCAAACTAATAATAATTTAGGTAAATATATAAAAATAATGAAACCAAACCAGGTAAAAACAATAAATCAGGTGTTTATAGATTGAATTGCAATGACTGATAATTTCTACATTGGTAGAACACATTGAAATTTTAATATTAGAATATCGGAACATAAACGCAGTTTTTCAAATAAAACTCAGATTCAAATTACGCGAATCATCTCTTAGAAAATAATCATTCTTTCGACCCACAGTTTGAAATTTTGCATACAGATAATAAATATTGGAAGGTAGATCTTTGGGAAACTTTAGAAATCAATAAATACAAACACTCAGGTAGACTCATCAATGAACAAGTCGATTTAAGCCCTTCACCTCTATTGAATCTTTTCGGGGAGCAATCTATTCCTTAATTTTATTGGATATACCTGTCATAAATAACCACTTAAGAAGAAGCAACCCAATAAGCTTTTAATTACTCGAGAACATTTATAATTATATTCTCATTTATATTTTTCTGTATATTCATTCGTCTGAAGAAGCTACGGTGTAGTGAAACGCGTTACGAATCGCAATTATTAAGTAAAATTCCTTAAAACACAGTACTTGTTTTTATTATTAATTTATTTCATATATATATATATATATATATATATATATATATATATATATATATATATATATATATATATATATATATTTTTTTCAATTTTAGAGGATCCAGTTCAGAGATATAGTGGTCACCGCAAAACGTCTATTTTGAGAGGAACTCCCGGAGATCAGATTAAACGATACCATAATATGTGCACACATTTTTGGATCAATGAATTTTGTAACGTGCCGATGTCACTTTTACAGCCTCTGAGTATTTCTGCCAGAGAATCAAATTTCACGGTAATAAAGAATTTATTGTTTATATGTTTCGCGAGATAACCCCTTCCACGCCTTGCGGGAAGATTAACACCTGCGATGCGTACGTAGTTACTGAATGAATAATTTTCCAACCGTTCTTTCTTCTTGTGATCGCTTAAAGAGTAACTTCAAATAATAGTATCTTCTTTTCAAGTGAAGTTTTGTTATAACCCTTTAAAGTAAAAGGGTTTTTGGTTTGGACGACGAGTTATAGATTTGGTCTGGATAGGAAGACACCTCTATAACTTTTATTTGGAAGAATATTTCCTGGAAGGTCATTAATAAATCCAGGGCTGATATTCACATTCTCGAAGAGAACAAACTCCTATTTCATGGAACATCTGGAGAAGAAATTTTATACCAGTCTTGTCCATCTAGAAGTTTCGATAGAACGTCCATGTTCATATAATTTGAACCAAGCAGCGCTGTAACCTTAAAAAAAACAACACCAACAAACTGTGACACCACCTCCATCATAATCAAAGATAAGTTCATTCAATTGAGAGCTCTGTTTTATTTTCTCATCATTTATTTCATTGAACATTTTGTATATACTCTGTAAAGCCGAGATTTTACTTGCAGTGTAATATATTTATTGAATTTTAACCTGTTTTACATTTATTGGAAAGGGAGACTCATACATCAAATAGAACTCGAAAAATATAAACTCACGACCCATCTAAACGTCTGAGCAGGGTAATTCAAGCCAGTGATAATTAAAATTACAATTTAAAAGTTTCCTCAAAAAAGTTTCATAAAATTCGTTCTTTTTTCGGCCATCTAACTGTATATAACCCCTTAACCTAATGGTTTTCAACGTCGATTGCGATCAGAATTATGCAGTTGTACGTCCATACCTCAATACGACGCGAATAATGTCAGGTCTGCGAGTTCTTCAATTGGAGAGTGATTCGAGGGGACTGCAGCGCTAAAAATTCCATCGACCGAAGTGAATAATAATACAACGCGTATAATGATTCTTTAGAAGTCTATAACTATAACCGACCCTGTCGTCACTTGACGCGGGCGCACTTTCCCCATTTTCATTAAAATTTCAGAATGGAAGCCTGTAAAACAACGTCGCAGCTCTTGTCGCGCATATTTCACGGCTGAAGTACGCTCTCGACTTGCTCTCATTTAAATTTTTACAAAGACAATCTTCCGGTCCTTTCATAATGTCTCCCGTAGGATCGCGTCCCCAGGAAGCGTGGAACTAATCCCATTAGTCGATGTTTTTAACCTTTCGCCGTTCGTCCGGCCGAAAAGGATTTTCTATTTTTTGCGTCCCTTGCGAACACAGATCTTCAGCTTTAGCGTTCAAAGTCGTAGTTTAGACAACAGAAACTATCTGAGTCAACATTATATGAAATATCGGGTATAACAAATAGATTTTTGATTTTAAATTCTCTTCAACTCAGAAGATAGGTCGATTTTCAAATCAAATCAAATCATCTTCAATGTGCTATTGACCTAAGGCTTACACAAGTCAATTCAGAAATTCAAGCATAAAAATCACATTTAAAAAGATGAAATATGAAAAGACAATGGCAAGATGAAGATACTGTAGGATCTACACAGCAGTACATGCTATCACTAAAACGTAATCAATAAAACTTCAAAAATTCAAATTGGAAAAGTTATCATCCAAAATGCTTCTTATATTGAAAAAAATACTCTTTGAATAGAATACTCTTCGAGTCTTCAATATGTATTCAGTTTTTCTGGCTCTGAGCCCGATGGCAGCTTGTTATAGATATGTGGAATATAATAATTTATTGACTTACGTTCCCTGTAACCCGATTTATTTCATCATTATTCCTTGTGATTCTATCTACATGCACATCTATCACATACCTGTGGTCTACGATATTGTTTAAGATCAATTTCAAGCATTCCCACGTAAAGGCAATGTCAAGATTCGAAGTTTTTTAAAACTGTCACCGCAATCATCGCTATACTTCAATCCATCTAAAATTCTTATGGCCCTCCTTTGCATTGAAAAAACTCTGTACATGTGTGGGGAGTGATCCCAGCAAACGATGGCATAACTCAATATGGAATGACCATTTGAAAATTAGACTGTTCTGAGTATCTCTGCCGACACACTGTTGGAGATCGCGCCACCCTTTTAACACCACATCACACTGATAAGACCAGGTTAGTTTTCATTCCATTTGGACACCTAAGAATCTCATACTTTCTGAGGCATCTCTCATTGAAAAATAAAAATATTTTGACTGATTTAAGCACTGTGCTAACCTAACCTAACGTCACCTCACAACGCACACCCTACAAATCTTCTTCCCGCAAACTGTCCAAGCTGCTCAGTTCTTCAGTTAAGGCGGTATCATCCGCAAACATAATGAAACTGTTCTCTCTGTTGCTCCAGGTTATGTCATTTATATACAGGAGAAAGAGGAGTGGGCCCAGAACAGAACCCTGCGTTACCCCCTTCTCTACCCCCAGTACCCCAGAACAATTTCCACCTGCACAAACGCCCTGTACCCTATAGGACATATGAAGCAATCAGATCACATGCCCAGTAATGAAATTCGTCATACCAAAGCTTCAATAATAAATTATCATGCACCACACAATCGAAGGCTTTTTGAGATCACAGAAGAGTGTTGATAGAACACTGTCCTTGGGAAAGCACTCGCTGACCTTCTCTACTAGTCTATTAATGGCACTAACGGTGGACAACCCCGACCTGAATCCGAACTGCGAGCTGTTGAGTACATTTTTCCCGAAGATATTTGAGTATTTGAGTTTTAAGTAATTTCTCATAAATTTTTCTTAGTACAGGGGTGATCGAAATAGGCCTATAGTTACTCATCTCCTTTTCACTACCGTTATTTTTAGAAGTGGGTACCACTTTTGAAATGTATCGGGAGTGGTACCTTGAATGGATAGAGGACTAATTACAAGGAAGAACATAAAAGACAAAAATCGGTGAGAATATCGCATCTGAGGCTGCAATACTAAATGGTTTGCCTCAAGGGAGTAAACTTGGGTCATTGTTGTTTATATTGTATGTTAATGACGTGAGTGAGTATCTATCTGACTATTTTGTGACTTTGTACGCTGATGATACCCTTATATCAGTCTCTGGTCCGAACTTTGTTGATGTTATTAAGATATTGAATAGAAAATTGAAAGTTTTTACAATAGGCTTGCTCTCAAAAATTGAAGTTAAATTCACAAGAGACAAAGTTCATTGTATTTAGATTACGGCAGAACTGTAGGCTGTTCAAAGATGAAAACTTGAAAATTAGTATTGGGGATGACACTGTAGAACAATTGAGCGATATTAAGTATCTTGGTGTTCATTTGGATCCGCAGTTGACACTTAGTACCCATATTAATTATATGTGTAAAAACTTGGTAAGCAAATTGGTTATTTTCGTAGGATATCCAGGAGATTATCTGATTGGTCCAAACGCATTGTATATAATACGATAGTTCATCCCCAATTAACATATTGCATATCATTACTGTCGGGATGCAATCAAGAAGATATAGACAGATTGCAGATTTTGCAAAACAGAACAATGAGGGTTTTATTAGGGTGCAATAAGTGAACGAGGATAGACGACATGCTGCGTTCATTAAAATCCAAAATATGTTAGAGGAAGCTAGTTTAGTTTTCATTTATAAAATAATTAATAATTTGGCAGCACCATGTCTTTCTCATTTTCTTATAAAAAGATCAACCATGATATCGTATGATATGAGGACCGGGAGGACTATAATATCGGTATATTTAAGACTAAGGGTTTAAAAAGTCTCTGTTCAACCATGGCTTGAAAATTTTCAATGGATTGCCTTTGCTTGTAAGGACTTATCCTTCTGTAAGGACATTTAAGTCAAGACTTAGAGAGTTCTATTCACTTGATTAGTTGGTAGGGTGGTATACGGTACAATACATTTAATCATGTTAACATTCAAACCATAAATACCATTAGCAGTATTTCTCGGTAACCGTGCTATGCAATCCCTCATTTCACATATGTCAACCTGCCTAAATTTAAAACTAGTGGTTATCATCTAAGTCCTATATGAATAATTGAGACAATTACCCTCACTGTCTCCAATATCTTTAGTAATTTACTTAGGAACACCTACAAAATAGCTGTTGAGGATGTCCGAATCAGGTGTAAAACCACTTTAACCTTTGTAGGTTGCACCAACCGCGCAATGTTCCACACAGCTTTCGTTTTGTTTGTGGAGCCTCTAATGTTATTATCATTTACCAATTGTTTAGATTTTTAATTTCATTCATAATTGTTTCGCTATTGCTTGCAGTTCAGGTATATTATAACGGCTGGAGAGGTTATAAAGAAATGAATTTTATTCCTCATTTTCCGCAAATTATCAGTATATCAGTAGTTATAGCATCATCTCCGAAAGAGAAAGCCGATCTCTTTGCTCTCTTATTCTCAAAGAATTCTGTGCTTGATTCGTCTAACGCAATACCACCGAACATTCCACCTACAAATTCCATGGCAGAAATCGAGTTCAGAGTTCGACTGTTAGACGGGTCCACGAGCAGCTGAACTGCGAGAAAGCGGTTGGTCTAGACGAAATACCGCCAATCGTCCTGAGCAAGTGTGCTCCCGAACTGGCAACCATTCTTAACCGTCTGTTTCAGATTTCAGACTTTTCCGAGCAGCTGGAAAATAGCGAGGATTCAAACGATCCCAGAGAAATCGAATAAGTCCTTACCCCAAAACTACCGCCCTGTTGCACTTCTTCCCATTATGTCCAAAGTGATGAAAAGAGTCATAAACGATGAACTCATCGAATATCTTGAGTTGCAGAGAATGATTAACGATCGTCAGTATGGTTTTCGCAGGCAAAGATCGACAGGAGATCTGCTCGCCTACGTCACTCATGTTTGTGCATTAACGATGGAAAAGCATGGGGAATCTAGAGCAATAGCCCTCGACATCTCTAAAGCCTTCGATAGGGTTTGGCATGCAGCCTTGTTGAATAAACTTGATGCAATGGGCTTCCCGAAAAATTGCGGGGTTGGATGAGTAGCTTTCTTTTGAATAGATCAATACAAGTTGTGGTCGACGGTATAGCATCTGTTTTTTCGGTTGCAAGCAGGAGTACCTCAGGGATCCATTCTTTCGCCAACCTTGTTTCTGTTGCAGATAAACGATCTTCTGTCATCTCAAGAGAAAAAGATCTTCGGTTTTGCAGACAATTGTACCCTGGTTTCGTCTTTGAGTAGTTTGCGGCCGATTACAGCTGCGGAATCTCAGCGTCAGAGATACCAACAAATTAATAACTTAAACTCTGACTTACAGAGGATATCTGATTGGTGTGCTTCAACGGGAGCAAGACGCAAGCAACTACGTTTTCTAGAAAGGTCCCAGCTAGAAATCCTCCTTTAATGATGCAAGGCCAACAAATAGCATCCAACGATTCGATGCACCTTCTTGAAATAACGGCCAACTCCGGGTTTTGCTGGCATGAACATGTATCAGCAACAGCTATACTTAGTTTTCCTTTCAGAGCCAAGCGATAGTTCACGTCATCTCACCTGTTGCTTCTATATAAGGAGCAGATACGACTTGTTTTGGAATATTGCTCCCATGTATGGGGATCTGCGCCTCATCGAACACCCGGAGATCACCCGCGCTCTCCAACCGCTGGCTCTCAGAAGACAAGTTGCTGACCTTTGTCTGTTTTACAGATACACGGAAGATGCTCGCTCCAAGGAGCCGAAAGACCTTGTTCCGGAAAAACTCATGTTTTGCCGCAACACTAGGCTGGCAAGGAGTTCTCATCATATGGCGGTACATTTAACGACCCCTCGAACCTCTCTCTATCAGAATTCCTTCGTTTACAAGGCCGGTGAGCTGTAGAACTCGCTTCCGTCCAACATCTTCCCAACATCCTACAATTTGACCCTCTTCGAGAAGCGAGAAAACAGACACCTCAATTCTTCCCAGGCGCCTACTCATGTGGTATAACAAGTTCGCCTATTCCTGGGAAGCGCGCATAAAAAAAGTAAACCATCTATTGACCCTATGATGAAAGGACAATGGCACTATGATCTGACAAATGATAGTCCCTTACCTAAACTTTGAAACAGTTATCATACAAATTTGTAAATTTTTGCATTATATCCCGACTTTGAGCATGTCAGATCAAACCCCTACACGTCCAACTCTTACAACAAAATCATCATATCATATGGGTCGGGTGGCATATCGTTAGAAAGGTATTTCGATTATCTATGTTAATCGCTAATTTTTTCAAGATAAATTTTCGATATCGGGTGTTCCAATTATGAAAAGATATTATCGTATAATACACGAGGCCAAGAAATTAATGTACAATTTCAGAATTTAAATTTCTTTTTTGGTAGACAACTAGTTACTCAGGTCAACAATTGATCTACGCAAATGCACTGAACGGCGACTGGTCTAAGTAGGTTTTTTGAGTCGCTGATTACAGTGAATGGGTCGGTTGAGGTCCATCACATCACATTCATGGACATTAGAAGGTCAAGTGGAGAAATAATCGAGGAAAAATCTGGAAAGATTCATGGGTACGTTTTTGAAATTCCCGAATTTGAATCCGTAGTTCGTTTGAATCTACCATCTTTCCTTGAGGACATGCAGGGCCATTTCGAGGTTACTCGAAGAGCAAGTTGAGACATAACAATTGAAAAAAATCTGGAAAAATTCTTGTAAACGTTTTGTATCTGAATTCAAGTTTGTTGTTTGCTTGAACTCGTGACCCTTTAGGCATTATTCAAAACATTTGGAGGCTATTTGTGAGTTAAATCAGGAAATAATTCGAGAAGAAATTGGAACATTTTGAAAAAATTCATGTGATTGTGAGAAGTAGGCCATGATATCTGTTACCTTTCTTACCGGTTAGCTCGCGTCTTTATCACCTCTGTTGTCTACAACACTTGTACCAGGGTGTACACTCTGAACTGGACCTCAGAGTGTTTTGCCTTGCGACGTGGAGAGTCTTGTGCCCGTAGCATCGTGAGCGTGTAGCTTACGATGAAGTTCGTCTTTGCAGGCTCATCACGGTTCAATGTTATCCACTTTATGCTACGTTCCTTCGGATTTCCTTGGGTCGAGTCAGCGATGGCATAATTCTTTGCCGACCTTCCGAAGAACAGTTTGCTCGGCTATTTTGATAAAATGACGTGCTTTGTGAGCTGGGCTGCTACACCGTTACTGAAGTGGCTGTCCTCCATGCTTGTTTCTATTGCGTCGAGGAAAGACGTGTCGCCCACTTCCTTCAGATACCTCAGGTGTGGTAGAACCCTTGATGGCTATTATCGTTGTTGACATCCTCGCATCCCACGCAGCCGGGTTTCAATTTTTAGGAGCCATGGAAAGCTCCTTTCGGGAAATTTTCGTCACCTACCAATGATACACTTTGGATCTCGGAATAGCAGTGTTGGTCCATTTTTGTACACTGATGAACACTGCGGTATTCCTTTTTTTTTATTTTCTGCTTTTGTGAAAGAAACACATAAATTGGCTACAAAGCTAATTTCTCATAGCATTTATCTCTATAGAAGCCAAGTTTCCCTTTTGTGTAGAGCTATGCTAGCTTGATGATGAAGCCTGCGGGCCCATTTTCTCACCCTGACCAGCTGACGATTCTGTTTAAGTACCATGATGGTATTAACGCCGTAACCCAAGGCTTTTGCCAGATAGTTGGACAACTCCGTTGCCCACAGTTACCACTTGAAGGTGCCTTGGTTACAATTGAACATTAGTTTCGAAATCTAAAATTAGTAAATATATACATGACTTTTTTGAACTCTGTATTCAAATCATTTCGAAATGACCTTGAATGACCCTAGGAGAGGTGGTTCAAACAAACTACGGATTCGGAGATCTCAAAAACATACCCATGAATCTTTTCAGATTATTTTTCTACTTGACCTTCGAACGACCTCGAAATGACCCTGAATGACCTCTAGGAGGTAGGTTCAAATAAACTACGGATTCAGGTATCTCAAAAACATGCCCATGAAATTTTTCAGAAATTTTCCATGATTATTTCTTCACTCGACCTTCAAATGAACGCTAATTAAGAAAATTGATCGTCAACATTTACTGAAGCAGTGGTGTTATATAACCTAGGTTGAACTTATACGAAAATGGACCAAAGGCTAGGGGTGTCCTACTCAACTGTTTGCAGAATAACTCGCAGGTACAGGGAGACTGGTAGTCATGAAAGGAAACCAGAGCCAAGGCGACCTCGCCTAACAACGGTTGTCTACTTCAAATGCTGCTTCGACAGAGCAGTCGAGTTCAAATTAGCACTGAAGCGATACGAAAACGTCCCAGAGAATTCGGTTTTAGGCCTAGTGTCGCAGCTCGAGACCCAGCACATCGCAGAGCCCGATTGAATTGGTTAGAAGCTGACTGGGCGATTTTTTCTTTGTCAATGCTATCACCGTTTTTAGTGCAAATACGTCGAAATGGAGGATATACCCACTGTAACTTTTTATGTGGTACACGGATAGCACCAAGACCATAGACTATTCAGGTAGCGGAGTTTATTGCGAGAGAAATGGGAGGGGTTTCTACCTCCCATTAGATAAGCATAAAAAAGTTTGCCAGTCGGAGATCTTGGCGACACTTGGCTGTGCCCAAAGGTTTGCGTTACTGGGTACAACTAATGAGTGCAGTACGATCTGTTCCGACAGTCGGGTTGCTCTGGGAGCCCTGCGCGCACACAGAATTTCTTTCAAGGTGGGGGAGGGGTCCAGGCACTATAACAACTAGCGGTGCAAAATCATACCCATCTTCTATGGATTCCGGGTCATAACGGGATCAGATAGGCCGGCCTATCTAGAAGCTAAGAATGTTCCAATAGGAGATCACAGAAACAACATAGGAACACCTGGTGGATTGTTTTAGGTTGCCGCCAGTACAAGGTACAGCTGGGTACATCACCAGGTAAATCCTAGACAAGGTTGGCACTTGAACGCAATCGTACGAATACAACGTGCGTGGCACAGATGGTGTGAAAGTGTGGTCGAAATACCCATTCATTCGATTACCATATGGCCGGCAGGGATCCGACCAAGTGTAGCAAACTGGGCGCGGAAACCCTGGAAGTGTGTTCTACCGAAGATACCCTCTCGTTCTATTAGATACTTCTTTGTGAGGATTGAGTAAGAAATGTAGTTAGAACCATAGGCTCAGGTGTAGATATCAATGACGCATCCCTTGATATAATTACCACTACAAGTTGACTATTTGGTTGTTGTAAAAAATTCCAATTAATAATAAGCGTACTGCAAACCTCCATCATTACTCATTACAAAGATGCGTGCAAAGTATTGCGAAACAAACCACTAGGTGGGCCAAGGAGTTCAGAAAGCCACTGTAGAATGAAGGTCATGAAATCCCTTTCCTTGTTAAACCCGAAATCAACCGTACGAAGCAATATCGCTCTCAACTAACACATTTACGCACGAATAACTTCCGATGTAACATTAAGCGACGGCCCGAATTGAATCATATCTCCAACCAAGTACACAGGAACAAGTACTAAACTAGGACTCATCATTATCACTGCATAATATCAGAGTCAGCAGATATGCAGCAATATACGAAACACTCCAACATCGAAAGGCATTGTGTCCAAGTTCATAACTGTTACCAGTTGCAGCCTGTCAATACCGATGAATATCAGCGTGCTCTCGCTTGAACTACACGCTGACGAAGCAAATGAAGCAATGAAATAATTTATTCACGATCAGTTACTAGTTAGTTTATACCGGAATTTAATGAAGTTTCATAATTCAACTGGAAAATCTGGTTGCCTGAGGTTCTACATTTTGAAAGTAGGAAACTGAACGATGGCACAGTACAATTCATGGAAGGACTGAACTATTAAACGAGAAGTCTATTCCACTTCTGAAATCGATATCAATCTGAAAAGTGAGTTATTCGCGGAACAACACAAGGGTTTAGAAAAAAAATTTGATCAGCTTCTCGATATCAGACTATAATAAGATGTATGACAATTAAGTTCGCGGAAGTTGGCAATGTTCCGGCGGTTGGTAACTCTGCAGCGTTCGCATAGGTTTCACTCAAAACAGAATTCATTTCTGCGTTAGCCTGTGCAAGTTTCCTGTTATTCGTTTGAATACTTCGTGTTTTATTGTCCTTTGTACATCGACCTGTTTTGCCCAATGCCGTGATGATGAGTGATAAAATAACTGAGCAAAGAATAGTGAATAGTTTAGAATCGGAAGAGTCAGTGGAGGATGATCCGCGCGAGGGAGCTTCCTCCACCTCTCGAAACGCACAAAACCTCGATCGGCTGCGCTCGCGAGTGCTCGTAGATCGTCGGGTAAGCCTTAGAATGTTGGAAGACGAGTTGTCCATCAACAAGGAGACGATCCGGCAGATGCTACACGAAGATTTGGGGATGCGTAAGCTGTGTGCAAAAATGATTTCTAAAGAGCACACAGTTAAGCAGAAAGAGACATGATTTCTCGAATTGACGAATGGTGACGAGTCGTAGGTGTTTGAATACGACCCTGAGACCAATAGGCAAAGCGTGCACTGGGTAGAAAAGGGGGGGGTGGTGGTTTAGCGCCCCACGAAAGCCAGAATGCCAAAATCGAAAGTGAAATCTTTACTCATCGCACGATATTAATGGAGTTGTACACAGTTGTACAGCAGGTCAGACAGTCAACGCAGTATTCCACACCCCCCTAGAGTCCAGATCTGGCCCCTGTGACTTCCATCTGTTCCCACAAATGAAGTCATACCTCAAAGGAAACCGATATGACGGACTTTCGGAAGTCCAAAGCATCACGACGGCGGTTCTGAGGGATCTATCTTCGGGGGTTTAGGTGTGCTTCCAACAGTTTGTTCAACGGTGGCGTCAGTGCTTTGAAGTCGAGGGAGACTATTGCGAAGGAATATAAGGCGTTTTCAAGTATTTATGTACTTTCCGGACCGTCCGGGCACTTTTCCGCGAACTTAATTGACATACCTCGTATACTATACGACAAACATGTAAAGTACGAGTTAGATGAGATCAAGTTCTAGACTTACCACTGCATCTCTGACTGCTACCAATTTGTCGCCAACGAGAAGCCTTCCGTCTACTTGAGCTGCTCCTCCGTCCATAACCTTGGTGACATAGATGCCATTATCGCCAGGGATGTGCTGGTTGCCTATCCCTCCAGCGATACTAAAACCGAGACCTTTATTTCCCTTGACCAGCTCGATTTCCATCAGTCTCATGTTGCGAGGCTGTCGCCTCCGACGCACGCACTGAAAACAAAAGGATATGATGAGTAATTTGTGAAGAACAAATTCTTCAAAATGTAGTCATTAATTACCGAATCTTTCAGGATACCTTATGTAACAAAAGTTTTGGCACAAATCATTCTATGTCATTAGAGACATTACTGAAAATTGTTCAATTTTCAATGAAGCGTTGGCATTTATCTTCTTGTCTGATACTTATTGATAAAAATGGTTGTTTGGTAACATGGGTTTCGTAAATTTAATTGACTCGTCACGTTGATCTTCACGTACAATATCAATCCATAAATATCCACATGGAGATGTTGATAGTTGGTGTTTCATGAAATAAAGCGTACATGCTGCGAATGTGTGAGCTATTAGCCTAAACAAGAATATTGCAATTCGTGTGATTAATCATGAGAGCAGAGTGCAAGCATCTCCTACCCTCGTATAACTTCAGGATGTCTGACTCAACTTTTATCACACATAAATGTTTGTCTACATTCAATCTCTTATTTTCTTTACGCCACTCAGTGAAAGTACCAATCACATCATCAACCTTGAGCTGAAGATCCCAAGGAATCTTTGTTACACTATCATCGGAAAAAATATTTCTCTTCATCTCTGTTATAAATATTTATATTTTATTAATAAATACTAAGAACAACTGTAGAACTAAGAGCCTCATGGTTTCGTCCACCTAATATAACATTTGAGAGAAGATAGCACCCTACACCTGAGCTCTACTGAGGCTCATACCAATGATGGTGACAAGTGTGGTGGGCGCTCAAAAAGAAACATCGTCACTGCTGCGCTAGGTGCAATGTTACGGGGGTAGAACCATTGCACCTCACAATCATAAGCAAGATAGTCCTGTATATGGCCTAATCACGGGTGTGGCACGCTAGTGGGCGGTGCCTGATGATAGGATCGTGGTGAAATTCCTATCAGGACAGTAGAACAAAGTGAAGGATTCTATGCCCGATGGAGGGAACATCTGGTTCACGAATGGCTTCGAAGACCGAAGAGGGATCAACAGCGGAGTTTACAGCCGGAGAAATGTTAGGAGTTTCTACCCCCAATTAGATAAACATACAACAGTTTCTCAGTCGAAGATCGACTGTCCTCAAGAACTGGCTGAGGATTACTTTTAAGAAAGTAATATGGGAGTGCTTTTAGCCACTGAAACACCTGGTGGTAAACAACCATATTCCTCCCCTCTGGGTGACAGGTCACAGCGGAATGTCGGCCAGTCTTGAAGCTTAGAATTCTCTAATAGCCCTGCGGTTGGGATCATAGCCAGTGTTGTTAAGTCAAGGTTAAGAGAGTGGCTATCAGATAGACATAGGAACACCTGGTTGAATTCTCAAGGTTATCGACAGTCCAAAGCGTTGCAGTGTTCATCACCTAATAAAACCAGGACCAGCAAACTCAAAAACGAATAGTTTAGCAATTATTGAGTCTTTCTCGTTTTAGTTGCCCCACCCGGTATATATCCCCGTGATGATTTTGCGCTAAAATTTTCGGAGGATATCTTGTTCGTACTCCAAGTTTCCCCTTCTAAGTGAGAACAGGTCTGACCAGAGTCCGCAGCATCATCTTGGTAGCGCAACTGATACATTTACTTCTGAATAGCTTTATGTTCGCAAAATAGGCTCGGTTTCCTGCATGAACTCTTTTTTGAGCCAACAGAGAGAGATTGGAAAATCCATTGGTATAAGTGCATTGTGTCTGTAGGGGATAACTTTGAAGGCGATGAAATTGATTTGGAAGAACGAATATTTTTCAAAATGCTGGGTCACCTTACTTTGTGGACACAGTAGGATATATATGAGATTTTTTTTTTACAATTTATTAGATGAAACTTATGAATATAGTAACAGTTTTATATAAATATGGCTTACTTGAAAACTACCAACTACTGGCGTGCCTCTAATTCTCCAGCCACTTTTTCTATACTTATTTAGGAAAAAACTTGTAGACGACTTTTCAACGTGAAGAAGATGTACCTCCAAGAAGAAATCATCCATAGCTGAAGATATTTTTACTTCATTTACGCCTTCTTTCAAAACTGCACGTTTATATGTCTATATGCAAATAATGATAGTCGGTTGAATGTTTAAATAATTCGGAATTGTACTAGAATTACATATAATACGTTATCTGACTATAGGTTCGGAATACGCAACACATTATGTCTGATGCAGGTTCCGACTTATTAGGAGAAATGAGGTAGCAGATGTTCCAACTCGGAAAGATAAGAAGGAGAGATTTATGGAACTACAGCCACCATGTAACCGGCTCGGTGGTGTATGGGATATGATGCTCGTCTCCTACGCAGAGTTACCTGGGTTCAATCCCCACAAAGGAGATTTTTCGGATTCTGGGAATCGCTTGAGTGTCCATCTTTCGGAGGAGATGTAAAGCTGTTGGTCCTGTCTAACAGAGATGTGTTGGACATTAAAGATCCCTTCCCTCGACACGAGAGGGGTTCGGCAAAATTCCCGGGTTAGTGAGGTGACCGAATTCCCCGGCGTGTCATTAGCCGAAAGGCAGAACTAGAGCACGTTAAAGGAAAAACAAACAAACAAACAGCCACTATGTGGTGTGCCAAATTTTTTATAATTGTCTACTCGAAAATAAATTTCTGAAATGCACACATGCAATTTGGGATCTCTTCATGATCAGATTAGTTTACAAAGTTTCTAGCGAATCTCACGAATCTAACACACCAAACTGCATTAAAATCCGTCTTGTTCGCAAAAAATTGATAGTTGATTTCTTCACTGCCTCGTGTATTGACTGTTTTTCGAACAGTGAGTTTGTCGAAGAGCAATCAGCAAGTAAATGAAAGACGGAATGATATTTCTTACAAAAAATTCAGCTCCTGGATTTAATAAAGCATGACCTGGAATCAGAAGGGATTTCAGTTCACTGTGTAAAATATCATCATTGTATCAACTCAGTATTTCATAACTCAGAAGTTCAAACTTGTAGCGAAATAATCAGCAACCTGAGCGTTCAGCGAAACTCAATATACCAATACCCAGTAAAATTTTATCGCAAGTTTTATAACTCCGCTATATTACAGCTCGATCAATATCCAATATTCTCGGGGGAACTATTATAACGAAGACAGACACTTCCGAACTTTTTCCCGCTCATTAAACATGTTGTGCACAGTTCGGACAGGTATGAAATTGAATCTCGATGTGTCTGAAATTCTCGTGTTTTGAACGGGAAGTATGTCAGGAGCTCGGTCTCCAATTAAAAAGTTTACATCGGCAAATCACCAACTCGATTATGTCGAAGGGGAGAATATTCGTAATTCGAGAGTTGGGCAGAACGGGCGAGACGATAAAGAAAATTTACAAGGCTTAACGGAAAGATAACTGGTAACATGTGTTGAAGAAAGCTTTAACTAGATGTAAAATGTGTAAAGTCTCATAACATTTGATTAATGAAACAGATCCTTAGTACAAATTGGCTCACATTTCTAATTGAACTGAACAATAAATATTCGGACCTATAACACTGGACAACAAAAGTTTAGAAAACATAGCCTTTATTAAGAAAATACCTAATTACCAAAATAATTCACCGTTAATTAAAGAAAATATTGATTTATCTTTCTATAATTTTATATGGCATCGTCAAGAAGAGATTGTGTGAATGATTCAAATTATTTTCGTTTCATTTGCGGAGAGTATATAGGGATATCCACCGGGAACGTCCGTTAAAAACTTTTTAAGTTCCAATTACAATATCAAGCTGAAATTTTATACGCGGCCATAACTAGCGATTTCCAATTGGAGTGAAATATTTTCGAAATGATACCATTTCCGGTTATACCGGAAGTGGGTCATCACTTTGTTATTTCAAATGGCAATCCACCTTTTTTATTATTCATCTAGAACAGACATTTGAGCAAGGCATAAAATACCCAAGTTGTTGGCACTTATCTGTCAAAACTTTTGACAGATTTAATCATTTTTGTTATAAACTCGATTTTTGAGGAACATTTGAAAAAAATGGAACTCGTAGATCTTTTGCACTACAGTCAAATGTTTGTTGCGTTGTTTTGTATGATTTTTTCAATTTGGCCTTTTTCAAACAGCAATAACTCAATTTTTTCAGATTGCACGTGTTAATTTTTATATCGCCATCAGATGAAGCGTCAAATTTCAGATGGAATTATATCAGCATGTACTATACCCATCTCTTATAGTTTCGAAATAATTTGGGAATATATTGAATTTTGATGATTTTGCGAGAACTAACAGAGAATGCTTTGAAATATTTGAATCAAGTAGCTGAACTGGCTACGCTCACCTGACAGGTGCCTAAAATTAATGTATTATCACTTCATTTCTTCGAATTTGATATTTCAACAAGAATTGTCTTTATTTCAGATTGAAAATATCCAAAAAAATACAACACACTTGGAATAAAACCACTGGTTATTCAAACGAAAATATATTTGATCTTTTTTAATTCATTTTAGAATGTCAAAAAGTAGTGGGTAGACATTGCAGGCAATTCAATAACCCATTTCCAAATTTACCGTCTATGAGTGAAATAAAATTTCGAAGTATTAGAAGCAATTTTCTACAATTCGGATGAATAAAAATTGTAGGAACTAAGCGAAAATCAATCATCGAAGATAATTACATTGATATGAATAAATAATAGCAAACATCATAGGAGAAAACTAATTTACGATCTGAATAAATGTTCAACATGGGCCCCATTTTGCTCGTATACGAACATGATGAGTTGCCCTCCTAGTTTCCTCAGGATCAATATTACGAAAAGCCTTATGAATGCGCTCTAGTAACTCTTCTTTACTTCTTACAGGAATAAGATACACTTCACTTTTGATTTTGTCCCATAAATAAAAATCAAGGGGCGTCAGGTCCGGAGAACGCGGAGGTCATAAATTTGGTCCTTGATTATCCCACCATCTATCCTCGAACATTTCTGTTAGCTGCCGATTTACAGCTCGTGTTTTATGTGCTGTGCACCATCCGTTTGGTGATAGCAATCCCTCAGAATGTTAAGGGGTAATCCATCTAAAAAATTTGCTAATGTTTCTCTCAAAATTTCCAGGTATCTTTGTCCATTAAGATTTTCCTCATAAATGTGATAAGCCAACAAATCATTCATTAAAATTACAAAAACGTTCACGAATTTATTTTGGAAATCAATAATGTGGATTTTCTGTGGCCCAAAAATGTCGATTTCTCCTGTTGGTTATTCCACTTTCATTGAACTTGGCTTCATCAGACCATATAATCCATTGATGCTGACTTAATGGACGCATGTGGATTGGCACAAAAATACGCTAGCGTATTAATTTGATTGTCGTCGTCCTCGAGAATTGGTTTTCTTCTAGTTTCGATGTATTTTGTTCCTCCAAATTGCAGAAAATTGCTTCTAATCCTTCGAAATTTTGTTTTACTCATAGGCGCCAAATTTGGAAATTGGTTATTGAATTGTCTGCAAGTTCTATCCACCACTTTTTGACATTCGCCATGAATTAAAAAGAGATTAAACATATCATCGTATGAATTATCAGCCATTTTATTATCAATCTGTTGTTTTTCAAAAATTTTCACTTCAAATTACCAACAATTCTTCTACGAGCTACAATTTATTCAAATGTTCCTCAAAAATCGAGTTTATAATGTCAAAAGTTTTGACAGATAAATGCCAACAACTTTGGTATTTTATGCCTTGCTCAAATGTCGGTTCTAGATTTATAACAAAAAAGGTAGATTGCCATTTGAAATAACAAAGTGATGACCCACTTCCGGTATAACCGGAAATGGTATCACTTCGAAAATATTTCACTCGAATTGGAAATCGCTAGTTATGGCCGCGTATAAAATTTCAGCTTGATATTGTGATTGGAACTTAGAAAGTTTTTAACGGACGGTCCCGGTGGATATCCCTGTATAAGACGTTCAGTTTATTAGACGTTTTTGTATAATAGGCGTTTAGTATATTAGCTGTATATCAGTAGTATATTAGCTGTTCAGAAATAAAAAATAAATAGAGATATTAAATCTCTAGCAATATTTATTTCCGAAAGTTGTGAAATTTTATGACCTATGAAAATTATGTTGTGAACTTTTCGAATTGCCTTCGCGAGCTATCCGTAGCTTTCGATGGTTTTTCGATCACAGCCATAGGAGAATCCTCCTCCTTTTGAAAGAGAACTTCATTACGCGCTCAAGCCAGCTTACGTCAGAAATTACAGTTTCCAGTTGCGTTCAATCTAACCGATACTAACGAAACTTTCAAGTTTCAAGTCCTATCGTCGAGTTTCCTCTCGCACTCGAGAAAAATAAATTCGTGAGTCGGGCCGTTTCCAACTCAACGCACTAATTAAACCTGCTGCAAATTCGCGGCTTTAAATACGAGTCTAAACAAAGTGAAATTTGTTGAGGAACTCTCGCTTGACTGCTTCACCTCTATGTTATACAACAAAATAATTACTTGGATATGCCGCCAGTGAAGCCCGGAGAAGAAAGGGCCACAGTTTCCATACTAGCTTCTATTTAGAGGAAAAGTTTCGCGAGTGTTCGGGAGCTGTTGAGGCAGATGTGCCAGTATACTTTGAATTGAGGTCAAGGTGCCATTGAAAACGTTGAGTTTATCGCCTTCAGTTTATTTTCCCGACGGAATGGCGTAGCACTCACATAATATTTTTTCGGAAAACGACTACGGCCTTGGTTATACACTGCGTTGATAACGCACACATGTCCGGTTGCGTCAGCACATAAGGCTTAAAATAAATATAAACTAATGGGAGTATTGAAAAAAACGGTCACTACCAGAAGAAGACAGGTTCAATGTGACCAATCACACTTTGCGATTTTGAACAGACTTAGTCAGAGCCAGATATGGAAATTTTTGTTACATCTTCAGACAGTATCATTCATGACAGAAATTTCAAATTGTGGAAGATCACTATTAAAACTACAGTACTTGCACCTTGAAACAGTCCATGAATGCTCGCGTGGGGTACATGTGTCACCCATTTCAAAACGGATTTTGAGAAATAAAACAATAAATAAGCAGATTTTGGAATTTATCAATTTTTTTATTAGAAAAAATACACATACATACTCATCTCTCACTGCGACATATTGCTCTCTATCAGTAAGATAACTAATAAAAACAAGTAATGTGTTTTTGGAATTTTACTTAATAATTATGATTCGTAACGCGTTTCACTACAGCGTAGCTTCTTCAGAAGAATGAATGTACAGAAAATAAGAATGAGAATATAAATATAAATGTTCTTGAGTAATTGAAAGCTTATTGGGTTGATTCTTCTTAAGTGGTTATTTATGACAGGTATATCCAATAAAATTAAGGAATAGATTGCTCCCCGAAGAGATTCAATAGAGGTGAAGGGCTTAAATCGACTTGTTCATTGATGAGTCTACCTGAGTGTTTGTATTTGTTGATTTCTACAGTTTCCCAAAGATCTACCTTCCAATATTTATTATCTGTATGTAAAATTTCAAACTGTGGGTCGAAAGAGTGATTATTTTCTGAGAGATGATTCGCGTGATTTGAATCTGATTTTTATTTGAAAAACTGCGTTTATGTTCCGATATCCTAATATTAAAATTACTATGTGTTCTACCAATGTAGAAATTATCAAAGTCCTTGCAATTCAATCTATAAACACCTGATTTATTTTTACCTGATTTGGTTTTATTATTTTTTATATGTTTGCTAAATTATTATTAGTTTGGAAAGGTATGTTGAAATAATTGCTACTCAAGAATGTTTTCAGTTTCTCACTTGTAATGCCAACGTAGGTTAAGGTGTTGAATTTTTGTTTCAATTTATCGACAGGGTAAACTTCATTCAATGCGATTCTACTTTGTTTTTATTTAAAATATTATTTATTAGTTTGGGATTGTAACCATTATGTTTGGCTATTTGTTTAATCAAATTTAATTCTTTGTTGAAATTTTCTGGTCATAACGAAATGTTAGTCAATCTATGAATAAAACTGTTGAATGCTGACATTTCATGTTGATACGGATGACACGACGAGTTATGTATTAAAATATCTGTATGTGACGGCTTATGGTAAATTGTGAAAACATGTTTTCCATTTTCATTCGATATTGTTACGTCTAAGAAATTTATCCAATTATTGCTTTCTATTTCCGTTGTGAATCCAATTTTTGGATGTAATGAATTTATATGATTTTCGAAAATTTTAACTATCTGTTCCTGTGAAGCAAATAATGATATCGTCTACATAGCGATACCAGTATAAACAATATTTACTGAGTGGATGATTATGAATTAATTTCTCTAAATTATTCATGAATATTTCTGCTAACAAAGGACTTAACGGATTGCCCGTAATCTTCAATCTTCAATAATATAATATTTGTTATTGAAATGGAAATAATTTTGATCTAAACAAATTTGTAATAATGAAAGAATATCTGATTTAATGATCGTATTGACATGATTCTTTTCTAATAATTCTTCAACTAAGTAGTACGTATCTTTCGGAGGAATGTTGGGAAATAGATTGTTAAGATCGAAAGAAACGAGTTTGGAATTAGGTGGTATAATGGTATCTTTGATATTGGCAATTAGTTCGTATGAATTTTTGACCGAAAATTTAGATTTAAAATTGCAATGTTTTATTAGCAAGTCGTTAAGGAATTTTGAAAGTTTGATAGAAGGTGCCGTTACATAAGAAACAACAGGTCTAATAGGGTAATTAGGTTTATGAAGTTTTATCAACGAATATAATTCGGGGGATTTTGGATTGGAATTAATGAACTTATATTTTTCGTGGTCTGTAATTAATGATTTTGCTGTCGAAATTATGTTTTTAACCTCTTTCTGAAATTTTGCGGTAGGATCCTAGTTGATGTTATATAGTTTCCGGCTGTTAAGAATTCTTCAGTTTTAGAAATATAATCGGTTTTCTAATCGCGATGACGGTGTTACCTTTATCTGCTTTAGTGAATACTAAATCGTTCTTGGTACTATTTTCACGAATTGTTTTTATTATTTTATAATCGGAATTGCAATGAGGTGATAATTTCGAAAAGTCTTCTTTGATGATTTTTGCTGTTTGATGTTTGGCTAAAATATTATCTGTGGAGTTTTTGAGAATGATTTATAACGTGATTGTACTTTTTCATTTGGCATGTTCTACGTCTTTAGCATAATTTGTTTACTTTTATATTTACAAGTTTGAATGAATAAACTATCTATCCATCTATCTATCTATCTATCTTCGTCCATCCCACATATGATGAAAAATCCTCATCAATTGCTGAAGACTCTAGACCAAATATCTTCAACATTCATCAACTAAACATGCTAACAAACCGAAGATTTCATGAATACACTGCGAATTCTAAAATCATGTTGAACCACCATCAGTAAATCTAACGTATCCGAATTATTTCACAAGTTCGTAAATATTTATGTAAGCGAAGCGAGTGAAACGTAATTCGTCGGCCTATACGTCTCCGAGATATTTGCATAACAGCTCTTTCGGCCCGTTCCATCCCCCCGTATTAATGCGGACAAAACATTCCCATTCTACCCTTCGACTTCAATTTAATCATGAAAACGCGACTGAAATTCAGTTATACACGAAGATTGGAGTCTGTATACACCTCCAACGGCTTTATTATGTTCGGCAAAGTAGGTCTCTTGACGGGGAAATCACACGACAGATGACATTTCAATATTATTTGTTCTCGACGCCCGTGTATACAAAGCGTGTGATATGAACGCACCAGAGGAATCTCATACAACCCCAATACCGATTTCATACAAGCCATTCAATGGCTGTTTGTGAATAGGTTGATAGAAATTTGAGGGAATAACTTAAACAGTATGGTTGAAAGATCAGAATAAAAGGAACGAATTAGCTGGGATTCTGTTTTGCTGAGTTAATTTCCTGACAAATTAGATATATTTTGTTCGCGGGAGACATCGGAACAATTCTGGCTCATGAAATTTTGCACCATTGGCTTCTAGCAACATTATACGTTCTCTGTGCAACTATCAGGCTTTGCAAATGAAGGTTTCTTCAACAGAATTTTTTAGACTTGAAGCAATGAGGTTTAGTAAGAGAGGTTCAATTAGCCACTTAACTGCAGGATTAACATTCGGAATCAATACAAGTTTCTCGCGAACCCAACCAAACTAACCCTGAAGTTTCAGATCAACAAAAAAAAATTAATTGCTCAGAATTTCAATCTTTCGGAATCCACAGAACTCGATTCAAATACTGATGGTGTAAGGCTGAACGATAAAACTATTACGCATCCATCAAGTACTCAAACGTATTTTGCTGAAACTCAAATATTTCTAAAAAACAGAAAATATATTCTCAATAAGCGAAATGGTAACAGAATTTTCATTTCCACAACTATTTAAACTTCAGATCTGCAGAAAGCTTCACTCGGAAAGCAAAAGCGAAACGATAATACAATTCTTTAATCGCATTAAGTAGGGTGAATTTTGGCGAAACTGGAGTTTCAGAATAATCATGAAATTAAACAAGATTTTGAAATAGATGTGAAATTTAAATTTCTAAGCCAAGTTGGCAAGCTTTTTCAAAACTTTCAATCACATTCACTGAAACTCAATCTTTCGAACAAAAAACGAAACACCGAAGAAATTAATACAGTGATTGAAATGAGATCAGTTCTTCATTTTATGTTGAAACTATAATATTTTCCGAATTGAGATAAATCTAATTGAGTACGTATCAGAGACGCTAATGAAGTTCAATTCAAAAACACAATTTCCTGAAACGTTAAGTTAAGGTTTTTATCAATTTTCGAAGAAAATTTGGTGAAACTTTTTAAATTAATGAATCGGAGGAAAATTTTAATGTGACACCTATGGCAGAATAGTTGAAATATTTGAATGTATAAGCCAGGTATATCTTCATCAACTATCAGAGAAGTTTGCTGAAACTTTCAGTATCACTAGAACTTTGAGCTGACAACATTACGGGATTGATAAATCGAAGAAAATTATTTTTCAAGGGACAATATTCAACCTTCCCTAGAATGTTAAATATCCTCCCTTGAAGGAGCTAGTTTCCCGATCTACTCTTCAAAATCACCGTTAACCGGGGCCACCGGGAAGTGGTACAGCACGGTCAGATGTCACGAATAGGAATAATGTACTGCAGTTTCGGTCTCGTTTGACCTTGTCAGCATTATCTACCTACTCCTAACAAAAGGTCATGCCGTTACCTACTCATCTCAATTCGTTGGAGCGAACGCAATAATATAAATATCAGTGCGCCCCCCAACGAACCGAAAATGAGGCTACCTAACCAACGCCCCGCGAAACGGTGAAACCAAGGAGCAGATGAAACAAGAAAACGTTAAGTGGTCACACTAGTTCCATAACATACCACTTCCCGGTGGCCCCGGTTAACGGTGATTATGAAGAGTAGATCGAAAAACTAGCTCCTTTAAGGGAGGATATTTAACATTCTACGAAAAATTGAATATGGTCCCTTGAAAAATAATTTTCTTCGATATGTCTACACATTGCGAAATCTCGCACTTGGTAACTTCTTGTTTTGAGATACCGGGATTGAATTTAAGTTTGATATGGATATAGAAAAAGTTACAATATTTCAATCTTAAATACGAATGAGAAAAACGAAATTGTCATCGTATTTTAATTCTGAACCAAACCAGAATAGTTCCTCCACAAATTTTGAACGAATTTTGGTGAAACTTTCTAAACACAAAAGTAATAGAAACTTTTAGTGTAACAATAGTGCCAAAACTTTCGGAACTAAAACAAGTTTCCTCCTAAACATCAAACATTGCGAAATAAATGAAATATTTCAATTTGTAAGTCGACTGAGATAAAATGTTCCTGAAATTTCAAACCCACTCTGCTGAAATTCATCGAGTTTTGTAATCAACAGAAAATTCAACTCAGACATATTGGCGAAATGTTTACAATCTATAAGTATAGCAACGAAAGTTTCTCTTCAATTCTCAAAACACATTATGCAGAAACTCATACCGTTCAAACCAACAAAAATAATTTGAATCCAGAGGTGAAAAAAGGTTTCAATTATTTAGTGAAACTATTCAATTTACTTGTTTACCCTCTAGAACATTTTGGTGAAAACTTCCAATAGAAAATCTCGATTTAACACAATTGGATGGTAACCATATTTCAATGATCAAAACGAAGTAGATAAATTGATCGTGAAACTTTCCTACCCTTCGAATCAACAAAAAAAAATAAATCATACGTCAGTGTTACGTTCTTTGTCGACCCCAATCTTTCAAATCAACGGAAAACTAGAGTAAGTTGCTGAAAATTTCAATCTTTCGAAATCCCCAGAACTCAAATCTAATACTGGTAGTGTAAGGAAAACAGATAAAACTTTTCGGCACCTTCAGACGTATTTTGCTGAAACTCTCAAATAAGCGAAATTGTCAATATTTTTTCTACGACTTTCAAACTATTTAAACTTTAGATCAGCAGAAAGCTTCACTCGGATAGCAAAAGCGAAACGATTGCAATAATTCAATTCCTTAATCGAATAATCTCTAGATTGAATTTTGGCGAAACTCGAGTTTCAGAATCATCATAAAATTAAACAAGATTTTAAAATATATGGGAAATTCAAATTTTAAGCCAAGTTGGCAAGTTTTTACTGAAACTCCAATTTTTCGAAAATAACAAACGAAAAATCTAAGAAATTAATACAGTAATTCAAATGAGATCATTTTTTGCTGAAATGTACATATTTTTTGAAATAACTGACCCCGTGTCGGCGAAATTAATTGAGTTCGTCAATGCATCAACGCATTTTCCTGAAACTTTCTAAATATTCGATGATTAAAACCAAAACCTTGGCAAAACGACTATAATATTTCAATTTCAAAGTGTAACTTGGTTAGATTTTTCTCAACTCACAAACGAAATTTGGCGAAACTTCTCAAATTTATGAATCGGAGGAAAATTTCAATCTTTCACCTATGGCAAAAAAGTTGAAATAATTGAATTTGTAAGCCAACCCAGGTATATATTCATCAACTATCAGAGCAGTTTGCTGAAACTTTCAGAATAACCAGAAACTTTGAGCTGACATGTTAAGATATTGATAATGTGTAAGATTTTCTTGAACTTACAAACGTGTTTTGCTGAAACTTTTATATCTTTCATATCGAGATTGAGTTTTGATATCGATGGAGGAAAGTTTACAATATTTCAATCTCAAATAGGAATGAGAAAAACCAAGTTGTAGTAGTATTTAACTTCTGCACTTAACCAGAAAAGTTTCTTTGCAAGTTTCAAAGCAATTTTGCAGAAACTTTCTAAACACAACAGAAAGTTTTAGTCATTAAATAGTGGCAACTTTCGAAACCAAAACAAGTAGGTTTCTGATGAATTCTAAAGATTGCGAAATGATTAAAATATTTGAATGTATGAATCGAGATCACATGTTCCCCAAATCCTCAAAGTTTGAGCCCATTTTGCTGAAACTGACCAACTTTTGTTATCAACAGAAAACTTGACTTGACATAATGGCGAAATGTTCGCAACGTATAACAATTCTCAAAAAAACATTTTTCTAAAACTCTAACCCTTCGAACAATAGAAATAGTTTGAAACCCGAGGTTAAAAAGGTTTACAAAATTTTGGCGAAACTATACAAACTATTCTTCAACCCTCAAGAACCTTTTGCTGAAACCTTCCAACAGAAAATCCCGATTTAACACCATCGGCTTAAATGTAAGCCATATTTCAATTTTCAAAACAAACCAGTTGAATTTCTCATGAACCCTTTATTGAAATTTTCCTACCCTTCGAATCTACAGAAATATAAACCTGATTCACATGAGAAATTGAACCAATCGATTTTCGCATGTGATAAGAAACCATCTCTTTCCCGTTTTACACATCGCGGGTGGGCACGTATTCCGGAAAAGTGAACGTTTTTCCATCTACATAAGCGTTCGAGGGGGTCGCCAGACAATTTACCGCCTCGAAAATAACCGACAGGGGGCACCACCGCTTGCTACCGTCATAATTCACGTGGCGATTGTTGCAGAACAACTGAATGGAATTTCATTTGGGAGGTCGTGCCTTGTCATCCTCCTTCCTTGTGTGTCAGCCCCTTGGCACTGGCACAGGATAGAGCATAATGCGGCACTTCATGTGTTGCACGTACAGCCGCACATCACTCAGATAAAATATGCGAATGACATGATAGAAGACAGTGGTGTTCGTGAAAATGGTTTATTTGAAGCAAGTATAATTTCGTATCAGTTTCATTTGCATTATACAGAATTTCTGTGCCATAATTAATTCTGTCAAGTTGATATACCTAAAACGCAATAGGCTTAATTAATTTGATGATTAAGTATTTGACAAATTATCAGCTTGGACAAGACAACAGATGTTGATGATAATTGAGCGTCTACATGTTTAACAGGGGCTAATCATGTAAATCTAATTGAACTTCACAAAATCGATTACATTAGTTCCATAACTTATCCCAGTTTCAATTTTTACATACCTTCATTCAGGTTTTTATTTTCATTGTTATTATGACAAAAATAACTTCCATTGAATTTGTAGATGGATCAATTATTAACAAAAATCGTTATAATAGCTTTTTTTTAATTACTTTCCTGAGATATCGCGAGTATCTGTTGGAAATCATTTTGATATCAAGATGTGAAACACTCAAATACTGAATGACTTACAGTTTCCTCCCCAACACCAAATCGTTCTATTGAGATCAAAACCAGAAATGTTCTTAGAACATGTTCAGAAGTCCAGATCGTAAGTCAAATATTCTTAATTGTTTCCAAGCTATTGTGAAAAGAAGGTTAAGCAATGTCATCTGTATAACTGAACTTATTATCAGGAGTTATTGAATTTCATTCATGAATAAATTGAATTATAATGGTGGAAGAACGGGTAACCATTATTCAGAGTGCAAAACTACTACTTTTCTCTCTTATTCAGGTGATTTCTGAGTCTACAGTGCCCCGTTAATATCTCGCAGAGGAAGGTTTATTGATGCCAAGCCGAGGGTGACCCATACGAGGTTTATCCAGCGCTTCCGTACTTTCAGGTCAACTACCGGTGATTTTCAATCCTTGCGTTCTCAAGGTGACTTCCCAGTCTAGGTCCAAACAATGAGTCAGCTTGCTCATTACCCTCAATGCTTGAGTGATGCTGATGCTTTCAGTGCATCTTGGCTATCCGTAATGAATTGCATCGACCTACTTGTCATTCCTGTTCAAGCAGGTTAGCACAGTGTTCAATGGCGAATATTTCCGCTCGACAGATAGATTTTTTCTAGGCAGCATCTCAACCATATGTACAATCTCCAAAACCTTAATCAGTTTTGAAGACGTCTGTGCACCTACAGGGACTCTGAATTAGGCGATCCTTGGAGCTGGCCAATTCCTGTTTGCTAGGAATGTTCATCTGGAATGGCAGCTCCCTGTTGATTCTGGGTATTGCTATGTCAAACTTTATACTCAGCATTTCGTAGTCCTCCTAAATTTCAGCCCATATTTGTTCAGTTCCGGGTGAGATGATGAAATCTGTAGGTAGCTATTCTCTAAACATCGGGTGAAGAGGTGCACGAACCAGTATCAGTTATATGGCAGCAGTAGATGTAAAGCGTAATGCATCAGCGATGGGTTTGCTTTTTAAGGCTACATTCCCACCAAGCAATGCAGCTATTTGTGATACGTGGTCTCAGCATCATCACATTTAGCTACTGAAGTCACTGAGTCTTCATTTCTTTCCACAGGTCATTTGACCTGTCTAGCCTTGTGTATTACGTTCACCAAGTTGAGAATTTCACGTAAGCTTACTATCCAAGGTAGCCCATAGATATTTTGCTCTCTTCGTAACAGCGATAAGCACTCCACTCAGGATCGGAAACGATACGAATATCCTTCTTTTCCTACTAAGAAGTTTGAATATGCATAATCCCATAGTGCTGAGGAGAAATTACAATCATGAATCTACCTGCAGTTAATCTTGCAACTGTTCATGGTCGTCAGGGTAAACTTTAGACTGCAACAACTGCGACTTCCTTGATAAAAAGTCGACTTGAGTTAACATTAATCGAAGATGTGAAGATATTATAAGGGCCTTTTTGTTATTATCAACTCCCAGGAGGAGGCGGTGCCTGCCATACCACAACTATGGCTGCCGAAATGTTTCAATGAGCTCATATAGAAGAACAGAATAAAGGACAAAATATAATTTAAGGTGTTCTTTAATTAGGGAAGGCTTTCGACAGAGAAATGAGAATAGTACAGCGAGAGTTTAAGGAAAAGAGGATTGAATTATACACTGGAGAAATGTGCCAGCTCATAACAATTGCAGGATTGCCATTATAGTTCCAATACTGAAAGGAGAAGACAACAGTAACTGAAAGGAGCAGACAACAGTAACCAAGCGAATTCCACAGCACTTTAGCCCATTTAAGCAAAATAATTTTCTGTGGAGAGAGGTGCGTAGCGTTGATGGTTGGACCGTCAGCTGATGACAGTTTCCGCAAAGCTGGTCTTCCTTTGGAAATGGATTATTTCCAGAACAAAGCCTTTCAGTTCTTCAGTGCATTTGCCATGGAAATCTAGAAAAAAGGGAAAAATCAGCAACCTGCCCCCTTTGGGCAAAAGGCTGGAGATGACGCATGATCTCCGCATGGTCGAGGAGGCGGTCTGCTTTCTTCTGGACACTATCCTATGAAATGAATGTTTGGGTGTGGAGTCCTACACCTGGGAACAGTATTTCAGATCAGGTCGCATCTGTGATTTGAGTAAAAGTATGAGTTGTGATTGACGCAACGTGATGCTTATCCTTGGAAAGAAAAATGAGTTTAGCAGAAGCAGATTTGTCAATAGCAATAGCAAACTTCATTAATGACTGTGATGCCGAGTAGATGTATCTTAGTGTAGGAGGAAATTCGATGTTCTTGCTTGATTAACTGGGGTTCCCTGAGGAACATTGTAGATTGCAACACTCTGACATCTCTTCCAAGACTGAATTCAGTGACATGCTCTCTTGGTATCTTTGTAGGTGTGACTCCTCAGAAGTTAGGGGAGGCTGACTAGAAAATGAGGACACCAGGGTACAGTCTTCAGAAAAGTAGATTGTTCGAACAATGGTTGGATCAAATACTTCTCCACAATTTAGACTTCAAATTCTTTGGTAGACGAGTTACTTTACTAATCCTACTTTTTTCTTGTTCTCCGAACATGCAAGAAAGAAAATTAATGTTTTCAAATAATTCAGCAAAATGTTGGTGCGATAATTTTTTGTAGTATTGAGATTTAGCAGCGAATTATTGTAAATTCCTGTGCTCCACATTGAAGTTACAACATTAATATCTGATCTTTACATCCAAATGTTGAAAAAGAAAAAACCTTTCCTAAATATGTTACGACTGCCACTGTTTCGTGGCACCTTATCTCGTTCTAAATGATAAAAGCTATCCTTCCAGAAAACGTGACATATTTCGTATTCCATTGTGAACGGTAACGAAGCAATATCCAATACTCCTTTCATGAACCGCTTTCAACATCTCATGCTATTTGCTTACATGCTTTGTAGCTTATGAAGCGAAGAAGCGTCTAAGTTTCCTTCCTAACACATTTTCCCATATTGTGTAGGAAGATTACATACAGTTTTCCATCTAGAGAGCATCGTGGACAAAAGAATCTGGGATTAAATAAACACGCGAGTTGCCAGACATAAAGTCGAATTGTTTGTTTTTTCCTCTTCAAGATCTTTTGAATATAAATATGTGTTAAAACAAGCATGCTCATTATGGCTTTAACTGGAAAAACTTTATAACCCTGATTTCCTGCGATCACAACACGAATCACAACCATTTTGGAGTTGGTTCCATCGAGAAAAGTCGTTTTCAATTATACATCCGTCGTATTTCAGGAAACAAACAGGCCATCCCAAGTTAAGTGGCCTTTTAGACATTTATGGAGAACTAATAATGCTTCGTTCTGAAATTTTGGTAGTTGATTTAGATGGTCTGAAATATATTCACCTCAATAGCACTTCCGGTTGTACCGGAAGTGCATACCAACGTTGCTACATCCTTCGATGTTTTCCCCAGAATCGGTTCATTAGTTCTCGAGATAGATATGTTTGCGTGAACGTGTGTTTGGTAAGATTTGTTATAAACTTGAAAAAAGGTTTACGGAAACGAGAAAAATTATCGATATGGTATTGTCGCGCACAACAGTTTACACGTGGTTCAATCGGTTTAAGAATAAAACAATTATATCGATTAACGCAGTTTTCGTCAATTTATTTAGCTCGGTTCAGAACGATAACATCATTAGTTCTCCAAAAATGTCTTATAGGCCACTTAACTTGGGATACCCTGTATACACGTATACACGATTACAGTACCCATTGTCATATAATTGGGGATTATACTTCCAAATATAATCCTAATTGTAATATACCATGATATGTATTCCAGAGTTTTCACTTTTAAAGGAAAAATACTTAATTTCTTCTCTACTTGAAATATAAATATAAGATATAGTAGAACGTAATTTAAATCCTCCAGACACAAGTGTATTTCACCTAATTATTTTTCAATTATATAGCAGAAATATATACACTCCCACAAAAATTGTCGCATCACCCTACTTTTACGACAATACTATATAAATTTTAGGTTGGTCATTTAAGAGTCACTTGGTAACTTTTAGAAGTGTAAAATAAGAAGATATTCAAAAGAGATGAATGAAAAATTAAAAAATTCTACCTTCTTCAAACTTTCGCGAAAAGACCAATCAACTAGCATCGAATGGTTACTCATCATTTTCAAATTCGAGTGTTTCATCCCCGGGCCCTAATTACTTCCAGTAAACGTCTCGGAAGCCCCTCATACACTCTCGAGTCAAGAGTTCCAAATTTCAGGAAGCAGATTTTCTAGTAGTTGGAGTGTTCTACCAGGCATCCTACGTTGCTGAATTTGGCACCCCATGTTGTCCCAAACATATTCTATGGGATTCAATTTGGGACTTCTGGCTGGCCATCTTAAAATATCAATTTCGGCATTTTGCAGAAATTCTGTAACTACTCTATCTGCATGAGGCCGAGCATTATCATACATTTAAATGAAGTTTTCGCCAATCAATGATCCAAAGGGTACAACATGGGGTTCAAGGATATCTGCGATGTATCTGGCCGCTGTCTTTCTCCCATTATTCACTAGAACTAACTCAGTTCGACCATGAAAAGAAATGCCTCCCTACACCATTACTGAGCCCCCTCCAAAGTTTTCGGTTTGCCGGATATTGAATTGCTGATAACGTTCCCCAGGTCATCTGTATACAGGCATGCGTCTATCATTTGATACTAGACAGAACCTGGACTCGTCGGAAGAGAGAACATTCGACCTTTCTGAAATACCCCAATTTGCATGTTCCCTCGCAAACTGAAGTCTTGCAACTCGATGCTTGCCAACCTTGGTCTGATATCATCTTCTCTGAGCCTGTTCCTAACAGTATGCAATGAAATATGCACATTTCTGGAAAGTACAAGTTGATTTTGTAGCATTCTAGACGTACAGTGCCGAATTCTAAGTGCAGTTAAACAAAGCCAACGATCATCAACTGGTGTTGTTATCCGATTTCTTCCCTGTCCGGCCCTTCTTCCATATTCCCGTGTTTCGTGGTACTGATTAATTGTTCTTGAAATAGTGCTCTGGTTAACATTCAACAAGTTAGCCACGTAACGTTGGCTTCGCCCCTCCTCTAGAAGTGTTACAATTCTTACCACTTCATGATCACTCAAATAGTGTCCAGGACGTTCAGCAGCCATTACAATAAATTCAAAGATTCGAAAATCAACAAGAAACACAGAAAACTTGCATTAATTTAGCGTGAAAACTGAAGAGAAATTGAATGAATACTGATCGATTGTGGAATTCAGAATACCAGGTGATGTGACAGTTTTTGTTGTGTGTTTTAGTAGAAATATCTTAAATTAAATTATTATAGATTCACGATTGACCTTACATTGCGCCATATATGGCGAAGCGCTCGCGCTCTATCTCGAAAAAGGTTCAACGTATAAATTAATGTCCAAGGCGAAAATTGTAGTGAATTTTATGCTCTACCACTGCTACAATGAAAGCGAGATACTCGCAAAATCTGATTATTTGAGCTTTGACCTTTAATAACTCAAAACGCGCACATCATATGTAACTTTTCACACAACATTTAGGATACCAAATCGAAGGTTTGTATAAGTTTTCTGCTTGTTTCATTTTTGACACAAGTGATTTAGGTTTGGTCCTACTTACCAATTTAACGGTGTTGCCAGCTTTCTTGAGCGCATCGACGGCGACTGCATGCGGTACGTCAACGACGGGTACGTCGTTAACTGACAAAATCGAGTCGTTGACCATAAGTCGCCCGTCCGCGGAAGCCGCCCCGCCCGGAATTAGCTTCGTTATGTATATGGCGGTGTCATCGCCGACGTGGGGGTTGTCGGTTCCTCCGGCAATGCTGAAGCCGAGGCCAGAGGTACCCCGCTCGAGTATGATCTCCTCGTAGTCCCACTCGTCATCGCCGTTAACCTGGAACAAAAATAATCGTGTATTATAGAGACAAGAACACTCGAGGATTCATAAAATAATGAACGTTGTTGTGACAAACGCGTTCTATTGACAATTTCATAATCTCACTTTAATTTGGCAGTAGTCTTGCACCATTTGGTGAACTATTGGGATGGTATCATCGGTTTTTGCAGTTTTCGGAACGTTCATTGCCTTCCAAGCACTTACGGTCACGTTTAAATATAGCTGCACAAAAGTTCACTGTGGTAAATGATGGTGCAAAGTTCCCATATACAGAATCCAACTCATCTTTAATTTGCATAGACCTATTGCCGTCTTTCAAGAATGAATATTTAACGACACCTCGATACTCGATTTTGACCATTTTTACGAGAACACTCACATCCACTCACTCAAACGACTGTTCGAAATTACTGAAATTTTGACGGGTAACTGTCAACTGATGAACAATGAAAATTCTCTGGCTTTCATTTACGAGTGCTACCATCTTCATGTAGAGGTCGGAAACTTTCCAAATCATCCTGGTAACTATGTATTTGAAATATGGTGAGAACATTGAGTACTGAAGTAATAAAATGAATGGGTTGGGCACTGATTTCCAGAAAAAAACTTAAAACTCCGAAAAAAGTAGAAAGTACTATTCTTTTACTCAATGAAGTTAAATGGAATTGAATGGATTATTTTGTATCTACAACTAGTCTATACCTAATCTGCATTCTTAGAAAATTTCAATCATCCTCGGTTTTTTTGCAGAAGCAAGTAATCTTTCTTCACGTAAAAACGGTGGGAAAAATGTTTCAAATGAAGAAAAAATAACTTATATTTACTTTTATTCAGGATTTCGAGAATATTTAGCGTCAGGTACGTCCCTTTTGAGTGTCTGGCAGTAGTCAGCTAACATGTTCGGACTTGCCTTGGTACCTCTTTTCCCTGTTGGATATGTCCTGATGGAACCGCTCACCATGTTCGTCACTGACGGCTCCCACAATTTGAGGAGAAAAATTCAAATGCGAGTTCCAAAAGTGAATATTGGGTGACATATTGCATCCCATGTCCTTGTAAGCCGCTAAGAGATTGTTGACTAACTCTTCATAGTTTTCGGCCCTCTGGTTTCCAACAAAATTACAAACAATATTTCCATGCGGATTTTCCGATCGGATTAAGATTTTGTTCAAACTCTTCATCAGCCAGTAGGTCTCTTATTTGTGGCCCTACTAATATTCCTTCTTTTATTTTGGCATCACTGATTTTTGGGAATTTTTGTTTCAAGTAACAAAAGCCATTTCCATTTTTATCCGTAGTTTTGAATTTTTCATTAATCCGAGTTTAATATGTAATGGAGATAGCAATACATCTTCAGCATTTATTAAAGGAGCGTGAAGAACATTTCGTTGACCTGGTATAAGAGCGTCTCGCTTAGGCCACTCCTTTTTGACATAATGATTTTGTTTGTCTCGGCATATTGCGGTCCAGTTTGGCATTTCTCTGGCTACTGCAGAGAGTTCAAGATTACCTTGGCGGGAGGATCGTTTCGACTTCTACAGGGGGACTACAGAATTTTTATCTTGTTGTGATTTGAACTTTGATGTCGACAGTATCGATGTATCGGTGCCAAAATTTTATGGTAATATTTATAGGGGTCTCACTCTTTATGTTCCTAGAAAGCCTATTAAAGTGTCAAGATATCCCATTTGGCTTAATCGTGACCTTATAAAATTAATTGATGCGAAAAAGGAGGCCCATATGAAATTCAAGTTTTCAGGAAGTGCTGTGGTTTATCAGGCTTTTAGCGCGAAACGGTCTGATTGCAAGGTTTAATGCAATTCTCTGTATGTGAATTATCTTGGGAATGTTGAGCACAATATCCATCTCGATCTGGAGTTATGTTCGCTCAAGGAAAGATGATTTCGATTTGAAAACCCAAATGCATTTGAATGGGGCAATTGGTTCTGAGGAACGGTTGTAGTGAATTTGCTCAGTTCTTTGCGGAAGTATACAGCGATTAAGTAATGGTTCCACAGAAGTTTGAGTACGCTGAAACTATTAATGTATCGTCTGTCAAATTTTCTCATGCCATGAAGCCTAAGTTGAGTAATGGGCCTGATGGTACACCCAGTTTCCTATTAAAAAAGAGTATGAGTGTTTTGTCTGATCCAATTAGTTCCTTATTCAATATGTCTCTCAGTCGTGGTTAATTCCCATCATTCTGGAAGCGGAGTTTCATCATTCCGATATTCAAATCGGGTCAGAAATCCAATGTTAGGAACTATAGGGGAGTAGCTATTGAGTCTGCTGTACCCAAAATGCTAGACAGCTTGGTTTGCAGCTTTCTGTCCTGGAATTGTAGTGAAATATTGATAAATGAACAGCATGGATGAAATTTTTACTCTACGACAACGACATGAAGATATATCCGGTCATTTGGGATGATTCAGATAAAGCATATTTACAGATCGAGTGCTTCTCCCAGTGGGCTAGTTCGAATTCTTTGGGTCTGAATGTGGAGAAGTGTCGAGTGGTTCATAGATTGAGTTCTCCATTCATAGGGAATTACAAATTGAATGATCGAATGTTAAACAGCGAGTATACGATGCGCGATCTCCGTATCATCCTTGACTCTGGCCTCGATTTCAAAGAACATATTCGTTGCATAACGGCTAAGGCGTACCAAATGCTTGACTTCATTTATCGTAACTCAGAAGGTTTTTCCGCTGCAACATTAAAAATTCTGTACTGCTCATTGGTCAGATCCAACTTGAGAGTATGGCTCATGCATTTGGTCGCCCTATTACTTTTTGTCATATAAATAGTCTAGAAAAGGTCCAGAGAAAGTTTTCACGCTTTTCATATAGGACCCATTTTAATATTACTGCCATTGGTATTGATATCCTGCGAAAACAGCTAAAATTGAATACCTTAATGACACGGGTTTTGGATTCATGTTTGTTTTTTAAGGTTCTGAACGGGCATGTAGACTATTCCGATTTGTTGAGAATGATCGATTTTAATTTACCTGGTAGACTCATTCGATACACTCCTCTGTTTCGATCTAGAATGTGCAAATACAATTACATCTCAAATACTTTCCTCAATCGTTGTTTCGATCTCACGAGGAATATTGGTAGAGATCTCGACTTATTTTCAGTCTCTTTTGATAGTTTAAGGCAAAAGTAGGTTTCTTAATAGGGCAATTGTGAATATGTATTCGTTTCGTAGTAGTTTTTATTTTATTGTTACTATCTTTCCTATCGATATATTTCTTGTAATTTTGTTTAAAGGGGGTTTCCCGCACACTCTTGTACAATATTTTGTATTTGAACTAAATAAATAAATGAGATAAAAACACAAGGTTTAACTTTAATCTACACTTTATTTGAAAAAATTCGACGACGTTTCGCTTACACAGCATCTGACTGGCGGTTGTTTATAGATTCCCAAAGGTTAGTTTACATAGTGGTAATAAATACTCTTCCCTACCGGTCGCTCATGCTTCTGAAATGAAAGAATCATATGAAAATATGAAATCCCTACTAGAACATATTATATATAACCAATATTCCTGGAAAATATGTGGAGATTTTAAAGTTATTGCTATTTTGCTGGGACTTCAGCTTGAATATACGAAGGTTTGTTGTTTCCTCTGTGAGTGGAATAGTCTTTTATTTATTTATTTATTTTGAATTGTGATAATAATTTACATCTACCTGCTCATTCAAAAGCTTGTCCGAATGTTTGTATCTATGTGAATTACTCACCCCTACTTAACTTGTTTAATTAATTTTATTACCTTTCATACTAACTGTACAATGGCTCGGTGTGGATTTTCCTGTTATTCATCCAACTTGTTCTAGGATTTGTTTATAATACCATACTCTTCATTCTGTTTGTCATTCTTGATAAAGCTGCTGTGTCAGCGATACGTCGTCGAATTTTTTCAAATATAGTGTAGATTAAAGTTAAACCTTGTGTCTTTATCTCATTTATATCATGGATCTACATCAAGTAACGGCCTCCACAATTCAAAAATAAATAAATAAATAAAAGACTATCCCACTCACAGAGGAAACAACAAACCTTCGTATATCCAAGCTGAAGTCCCAGCAAAATAGCAATAACTTTAAAATCTCCACATATTTTCCAGGAATATTGGTTATATATAATATGTTCTAGTAGGGATTTCATATTTTCATATGATTCTTTCATTTCAGAAGCATGAGCGACCGGTAGGGAAGAGTATTTATTACCACTATGTAAACTAACCTTTGGGAATCTATAAACAACCACCAGTCAGATGTTTTATATTCAAACGTCAACTCCGTCATCACTGAGGGAATATTACTGCAAAACACTATATTGCCATCTTGAGAAAAAAAACTTGAGTGCGTATGTCGAATTCTGTAAACGGATATACGGGTATTTTTTTCCAGTAAATTCCAGTCATGAAGTTGGGACTCCTACCAGTTCTGCCAGTCTTTTACTGAGATAATAAAAAACAAGTACTGTGTTTTAACTGAGATACTGAGATCCAAATCACATACCAAGTCAATGAAATCGTTTTGAGTTATAAAATGAGGTTCTCTGTTCAAAGTACTGGGCTCAAAAGCCGGATCAGAATCTGAACTCTCGGATATATTTTCTTCGGTCACGTCATACATGTTTACTGGAGGATAAGGAACAGGTGAATCATCACTGTGTGGGTTAGGTCTTTGAGTTGGCTGTAGATTTGGATAGTTCACAGAGTGCCTAGATTTGTGATTAATACATTTTATAGAAGTTTGTCAGAAATAACAATCTAATACATGGTCTTTCGGTTAGGCCCGTATCATTGGAATTGCGAACGGCATATGACGAGATCCTTTAGCCCATGATGTTCATAAAGTGACACACTGCGCACAGCAAACACTAGGAGTCCCGGTTTTGTCCAAATTTCGCACCGGAAGTCCAAAACAATTAAATTAACAGTTTTTAACTAATGGTGTCAAACTACGACGTTGACTTTTAACAGTAAGTTGGCCGCAAATATAACAGAAGTTATCAGGATGGTTTACACACACTCTCGGCATCTTAGTATGATGTATAACACTAATCTCAAAAAAAAAAAAGAAATCGGTTGTCTGTAAAGTCGGTTTACTGACGATAGTTGAACGTGACAACGTCATAAGAAAATACTGATGGAATGGTTGCATTTTTCAAAAGAAAATTTCATTTGTTTGATAGATATTTTGTATGGATATAGAGGAGGTAAATGCAAATTACAAATTAATTGATCAAGTTACATTTATTCGTAAGCATAAATACAATTATGTAAATTTTTATTTATTTTTTTTACAATGTACATAGTTTTCATAAGTATGAATGTGCTTTGAGCAATTGTCTTACAACTTTTATTTACAACTTTTAAACATGTGTGATATATATGTTCTTACAATTTGTGTTATTCTGTTGAGTATAGGATGATGACGTTTATGTTTTAATTTTTGAAATCAAAGCTACGCTCGATAGTTATTTCGATCGAATAGTAAAGCAATTGATGCACTCATCGTTAAATAGTTATTGATATAGTTTTGTCAATTATAGCATAACCTACAATCGCTGCACTAGCGGACCGATGCTATTTATTTTAATGATGAAAGCACGAATATTCGACAATATATCACTGAACATATATTTAGTATCGAAAGAATCATTACCTTTATCGCCGCAATTTTCGTCGCTATAAACAATTGACCCCACATTCACTTTTCACTGCACTTGACGAAAACATGTAAATGTATTATTGTATAGCAGCTGTCCACGTGGACGCATCGCTCACTCAAGTAGGAGAGAGACATATGTCGAACTTTGTCGTTCGTTCCGCGCTCTCGCTTACACTTCAAGTCTTAAATGGAACGCCTCAGAGCGAGGTAACGCCGCATGAGTCATGTTTTTTTCCTGCGTGCAGCCGGCTCCATTGAATTATAAGAAGTTGTCACGTTTTAATTTCAATATTTTTTCGTTAATTTATTCGGAAACACACATAGGTAAGCAAAATTAGCGTAATCGAGTAAGTCGATGTTTTATGAAAACTGAGGATGATTGAACAAAACTGGGTATGAGGTTTATATGCGGGGAGGTAGTAGTGTTTGAAAATATGACTTGTTTTCGTTTAATAAATTTACTGTTCATCAGTGTTATTCTTTAGTATATGAATAATTGTTAGGCAATAACCAGCTCCAACCTGAAACAAACAAAAATATCGACTCAGTTTATGTTTTCGATGAGACAACATATCTCTAATCAGGCGTTTTATTTCGAAAAGTTGCGAAGCAAATATCTCGCAAAACTGCATCTTCCAACTAAGCATTTCATTCGGATAAATCCGACATGGTCGTCTCCGGGGGGAACTGCCCGTACGGATGAAATAACCGGAAACAATTGGCGCATTCATCATTTTTCCGATTGAGTGCGAATTTCAATTCCGATACTTCTGTTATCTCCGGCCGTTCCCCCACTAACGTCGTGATTGGAAAAAAATCGAATTAACGGGACACATTACTGCGCCGTTCCCGGATCGGATCGCTCCGGCAGATGAAACCTTCATATTTTCTATTAAACGGGACAATCGAACTGTCGAACTTGTCTCGTTGGGGAAAGTTTTGGCTAGACGAATTTTTCCAATGAGTCTTATTGTTTCGTGGGGCCGAAAGGGATTACGCGACTTAGTGGGATTAGCGGTTTTCCTGTCGGATGAACTGTTTTCTTTCAATTTCGCCGAAAACCCATCGGTGTTTTTCTTTCGTCTCGAGTCGATGTCAGTTTTCCTGGACCTTCGTGAAATATCAATTAATTTGACGTGGAATAGAAACAACAGAATTTAGGTTGAAGACGTTCCTGGCAGATAATTGAACTAATTTGCAACATCTTCTATATGTGGTTGATGAAAAATATGAAGGACTTTCACATATTGAACCAAGAAAAAGATACTTTTTCTCTCGCGGATTCCCTAAGAGGTTGGAAAGTACATAAATATATCGGAACAATATTAGTTACTTACACTGTGACAAAAAGTCTCCGGAAATTCTTATTTAAATTGCCCGCGATTCAATAGAGGTGAAGGACTTAAATCGACTTGTTCATTGATGAGTCTACCTGAGTGTTTGTATTTATTCATTTCTAAAGTTTCCCAAAGATCTACCTTCCAATATTTATTATCTGTATGCAAAATTTCAAACTGTGGGTCGAAAGAATGATTATTTTCTAAGAGATGATTCGTTACAATCCCAAACTAATAAATAATATTTTAAATAAAAAACAAAGTAGAATCGCATTGAATGAAGTTTACCCTGTCGATAAATTGAAACAAAAATTCAATACCTTAACCTACGTTGGCATTCTTAAGTAGCAATAATTTCAACATAGCTTTCCAAACTAATAATAATTTAGGCAAATATATAAAAATAATAAAACCAAACCAGGTAAAAACAATAAATCAGGTGTTTATCGATTGAATTGCAATGACTGTGATAATTTCTACATTGGTAGAACACATAGAAATTTTAATATTAGAGTATCGGAACACAAACGCAGTTTTTCAAATAAAAATCAGATTCAAATTACGCGAATCATCTCTTAGAAAATAATCATTCTTTCGACCCACAGTTTGAAATTTTGCATACAGATAATAAATATTGGAAGGTAGATCTTTGGGAAACTTTAGAAATTAATAAATACAAACACTCAGGTAGACTCATCAATGAACAAGTCGATTTAAGTCCTTCACCTCTATTGAATCTTTTCGGGAGCAATCTATTCCTTAATTTTATTGGATATACCTGTCATAAATAACCACTTAAGAATAAGCAAACCAATAAGCTTTTAATTACTCGGGAACATTTATAGTTATATTCTCATTTATATTTTTCTGTATATTCATTCGTCTGAAGAAGCTACGGTGTAGTGAAACGCGTTACGAATCGCAATTATTAAGTAAAATTCCTTAAAACACAGTACTTGTTTTTATTATTGATAATGGAATTTTACCAAGTAAAAGCCTCCCAAATTCAAATATTTTTAAGTATTTTAAATTTCTGTATGTTGGTAGGACCATCCTCAATTATCCTAAGTCGACCTCAGTGGTAATTTTACAATGGAAAAAATATTGAACAAAGGGTTTGTCTCGAATTTTTTTTTAACAAAATTACGTGTGCTGAATCGTTGAGAATGCTGAAAACGGCTTATGTTTTATAGAAAACCCAAGTGTACGAGTTGTACAAAGCCTTTAAAGACGATCGGGAGATCGTCGAAGATTTGCCTCGTTCAGGACGACCTTTATAATGTGTAGTTTAGATGTGTACACTTCCACCAGAGTACCTATAGAAATTTGAATTTGGGAGGCTTTTACTTTGTAAAATTCCATTATCAATAATGAAAAACAAGTACTGTGTTTTAAGGAATTTTACTTAATAATTGCGATTCGTAACGTTTCACTACACCGTAGCTTCTTCAGACGAATGATTATGCAGAAAAATGTAAATGAGAATATAACTATGTTATTTTGGTTACTTTAGTATTATGACAGGTATATCAATAAAATTAAGTAGATTTTAATTTATGCAAATTTTATTATCTGTATGCAAAATTTCAAACTGTTCGATGATTATTTTCTAAGAGATTTTACCATGTCTGTAATGTCACAATATTGCATACAGATATTATAATACATAACTCGTCGTGTCATCCATATCAACATAAAATGTCAGCATTCAATAGTTTTATTCATAGATTGATTAACATCCCGCTATCACCAGAAAATTTCAACAAAGAACTAAATTTGATTAAACAAATAGCCAAAAATAATGGTTACAATCCCAAACTAATAAATAATATTTTAAATAAAAAACAAAGTAGAATCCCTTTGAAGAAGTTTACCCTGTCGATAAATTGAAACAAAAATTCAACACCTTAACCTACGTTGGCATTACAAGTGAGAAACTGAGATCATTCTTAAGTAGCAATAATTTCAACATAGCTTTCCAAACTAATAATAATTTAGGCAAATATATAAAAAATAATAAAACCAAACCAGGTAAAAACAATAAATCAGGTGTTTATAGATTGAATTGCAATGACTGTGATAATTTCTACATTGGTAGAACACATAGAAATTTTAATATTAGAATATCGGAACATAAACGCAGTTTTTCAAATAAAAATCAGATTCAAATTACGCGAATCATCTCTTAAAAATAATCATTCTTTCGACCCACAGTTTGAAATTTTGCATACAGATAATAAATATTGGAAGGTAGATCTTTGGGAAACTTTAGAAATAAATAAATACAAACACTCAGGTAGACTCATCAATGAACAAGTCGATTTAAGCCCTTCACCTCTATTGAATCTTTTCGGGGAGCAATCTATTCCTTAATTTTATTGGATATACCTGTCATAAATAACCACTTAAGAGGAGTAACCAATAAGCTTTTAATTACTCAAGAACATTTATAGTTATATTCTCATTTACATTTTTCTGCATAATCATTCGTCTGAAGAAGCTACGGTGTAGTGAAACGCGTTACGAATCGCAATTATTAAGTAAAATTCCTTAAAACACAGTACTTGTTTTTTATTACCTATAGAAAGCTGTATCAGTCACTCTATAAGGACTATAGAAAAGAGGTACTCAAAATGTTCAATTACTCGGGGTGAGTAGCTTCTAGATCAAGGCCTGTCAACTCAAATTCATCATATGAAACTACCAAATTTATTCAAGCTAATATTTACTCGACAGCTACGATTCAACTAGCAAAATTTAATACGATAATAAAACTTAAGAAGTGGTAACTATAAAACTGACTTTGAATTTGACGTGAATCGAAATATTTAATACAATGTGACGTTTGACCTAATCTAACCTACATACACAAAATTAAAGCATTCAGTATATTAGGCTTTTAGTAGATTGGGTATTTAGTATATTGGGTGTTCAGTTCATTAGGCGATTTTTACCCATGAACTAGTATAACTATACTACTTTCAAGCGACACAAATGAATAAATAAATTGAAATATGATAATTGGTGAGAGGCGTTCTTCAAACAGGCAAAATAATTCAAAATCTATATCACAGTTATAGCTAAGAACGCTCTCTAGACTTCGACTCTCTTTCCATACAACATTAAAATCCTTTACTAAAATCTTGGAAAAAAAACTAGCTTACTTCTGAAATACTAAGGAACAATTAATTCCCTGATGGTTGGGAAATTACTTCTGAGCTGACTAGAATTGAAATGAAACACTTGAAATCACCAAGGTACTTATCTTGACATGAAAGTCATCTGGTAAAGATGGTCCCCAACGTATGTCACAAAGTTAACTGTAGAGTTTGCTAGTACTGTAGGCGAGTAAGGTAGGTTACAGGTGGATCGGTTTTATTGCTTTAACTATTGCTGCTGAGGCTGGGTAGAATGTGAGATGACAAAACGGTCTCAAAGTTCTATGTGATCGATAATTGATTCCAAGATCTATTTAATTGAATGAAAAAAAAACTAATTTAGAAAAGAAGTTTTGGCTCTAGTCTTACCTCTGGTATAAGTTCCTTCAACCGCGTATTCCAAAATTCACAATTCTCTGTACTTTGTAGCATAGGCTATCCTGACTAGCAGATTTAAACTAACGTCGCCTTACAGCTTGAATTGTTCGTTAAACCAAAGAAATATTTCACAACTATCGAACTTTTCACTCGGGCTGCAGCTACCAGGTACTTAACGGAACACGAGCTGTCAGCTTTACAAGATGGTTGAAATGGAAAAGAGGACGTTTTCTCATTTCCCAAGGAATATATAAATTTCAACGTTCATAAAACAGCTCAACGGAATCCTGAAAGAATTTGATGGGCGTAGACTGAAATCAATGAAGCGCCAAAAGTAAAAAATGTGAAACAGTTAATTTTGAATTTAGTGAATACTTTAAAAGTGTCTATGGATATTTAATGAAACTGAATTGAAATAATTCTTGAACTAGGTTGGAAAATTATTCATGTGACCACTGGAAACGTTCGGCACGTTTCTTCGTAGTTCCTATGTCAATTAGTTGAAAAGAACTGAGAAAGAGAACCTTGAACTACCGTTATCAAGGTCAACGAATAGACACCACAAAGAATTCGAATACTTACTTTATTGTCCTGAATATTTTAATGCCGATTCATCTGGCATTCCGAAATACTATCTGAAAGACTCTTATTTTCTAATAGAATGAAGTGAAAGAGAGCTAAGGACCAGAATGACCATGTTATGAATTGAAGTTAATTTGGAATGATCCGTTATATGTGAATGAATTTATTGAAAAAGATTGCTGGATGTGTATACCTAACTACAAGTATTGAATTTTACTGTATTATACCTGAATAAATGGTCGAGACTTTAGAAAACTGGGAAATTACTTTTGAAACATGAGCTTTATTTTTGCACAAATTAAAAAGACTATGACTGAAAAATCAAAGTGTAACACCTTCGACCTATTCAACCGACGATAACGTCCAAAAAAAACAAAGAAATGGTGCTAGAAAATCATCATGCCAGTGTAAGAGAGATAGCTCGTGATCTCAACCTCTCGTGAAACCGCTCGTTTGATTTTGGTGAACCAATTGGGAATGCGGCGCCTCGCCGCTCGGCTCGTTCCGATAGAGCTGCAGAAATACCTTCAACAATTAATGAAAGTAAGTAAATTAGATTCTTCATTCTCAATGCCCTATCGTATAACTGGTAGATTAAACAATTTCCCTCAACCCCAAGTCTCAGTTCCCTCATAACAGAGCCTACGCGAACACCTGAACACCAACATTACACATCACGTGTACCTTTTCTCTACCACCGATAGTCATCAGGACTCTAAACGTTCAAAATTGACGTAAAAATTTCATTAACTCCTCGCGAACGTTTCCCGAAAGGACAATATACGAACATCTGTGCCGCAATGGGAATGAACTTTATTGCTTCCCCTTATCCCATATATGTTTCGCGTTACGTTCATTTCTTTGCTCCTCGACGCCCGCCGCGTCATAACATCTTCAGTTTTATGCCAAAATTTCATCGGAATTAATTCGCGAGAGCAAATCCACCTACCCTCCATTAAAGTACACCCCGCCTTGGAACTTGGGGAATATGTTGGCGATAATTCACACCATTTTATATCTGCAGTTTCAAGAATTGTATCGTCTGCTCGTTTTTGCAGGGCGCGGAAAAGAAAACTACGAGGGTGGTCTGAAGAGATTCTGACCTAACGAAGATACAAGATTTTTTTTTATTCTTCAACATGATCTTCTTATGACTCTCCACACACAAATAGTACTCAGCCTTTTCCTCTGTAAAATGGTTGTTCGCGTAGGTGATTGCCTCTTTTGACGAAAATCTCTGCCCTCTGAACGAAATTTTTAGATGAGGGAACAAAAAGAAGTCGCTTGGGGTTAGATCTAATGAGTAAGGAGGATGGTCAAGTAGGTCAAACTGTAATTCTTAGATTTTCGCCATCTCAACTTCTGAAACGTGGTGCATTAACTTGGTGAAAAAATATTTTCTTGTTCCGCGAGTTCTGCTTTTAGTTTCTTCGTATTTTCAAATTCTTATTCAAATATTATTAGACTCCTTCAAAATAGTTCCCTTTAGAAGCCACACGGTTAAGATGGTCATGATGAGCTCCAGGATACTAAAATAGCCTTCAACTGGTCGATTACGGCTGTTTGGATGTTTTCAAATGTCCCCGAATGAGTACCATTGAGGTGATTTTTTAATTCTCGGAAAGGGGAAAGTCACATGGCTCGTTACTACCCAGTAAGTAAGCTGAAGAGTTACAGGAATGTTTCCAATGGCTGCAAACTCCATTATTGAGATTGCATTGTGATATGGCGCATTGCCGTGATGAAACGCAGTTTTTTTATGTTTGGTTGCACACGAAGGACTCTATTTGGAAGTCTTTAAAGGACCTTGAGCCATAGATTCTTTATCGCCGATTCCGTGGCTATCAAAAAACCAAATCAGCGTGCATTTGATATTTGAATTGCTCATTCGTACTCTGTTTGGGCCTTGGAGAGGTTGCAGTGTGCCACTCCATGCTCTGGCATTTGGTTGCTGGGTCGTAGTCAAACACTCAAGACTCGTCGCCTGTAATGACACATTCCATACAACAGGAACCATTTTTAATCGATCCCAAAAAGTCATGATTACTTTTCTTTCTGGGATCCTTTTGGTCTTAGGAAAGGTATTCCGGATTCCCAATTTACTGGTCAAAATCTGATGAACGAGGATGTGATTCAAATTCAACTTAACGCACAAGATCTAAGACTATCAACATTTCCATCGGTGTTTGAACTTGAAGGCCTTCCGCTTCGTGGTTCATCTTCAATTTCTCTACCTTCAGAAAATACATTAAACGACCGAAATGGTCCCTTGATAGAACATTTTCTCCATAGTCCTACCGAAGTTTCTGGAATGTTTTTGTTGCATTGTGTCTGAAGCAAAACTTGATAGCACACCATTGCTCAAAATTAATGCCACCCATTTTAAGAACGCACAAGAAAACACTGTTTCACAAAAACTAACGCTACGGGCAAAAAAACTCTGGCCAGTTCAAACTTACACTGTAGGCGTATCACATGTTCACCTGGCGCTGCTCAAAGCTTCTCGTCTCACGTTTAACTGGATCGGTAACGACGTTACCTTCCATTTCCTCATTTACAAACCTCGTACATCATTAATTGCTATAGCAGATATGCTTACCCCTCAATCACAGGAGGATAGTTAATAATATCAGTACTGTAGCATTTCTGAAAATTTTACCATATTTCTTCAAATGACGTTATCTACGTGAAAGAACGGTCTTCTAAGAACATCTCAAGCCATGAAGGGTTGCTATTTATATATAGAGTTTTAACAATACTGAATGTTTACAGGTGCTATCTTTCAATTGAATTTCATGACTTTCGACATGAATACATAGATTAACTTACTTCCAAGACGAGGTAGTCGCAAGCGTGCCATCAGAGCATCATGTAACGGTGAATTCCAAATGGTACACAACCATTTACTTATTGGTTCGCTTGGTTAAATACGAACAAAGAAGCGGCAACAAATGTCATTTTTTATCATGACAATGTGAACTCTCACACATCGGATGAAAAACTCTCGTATACAGGGTGATTAATTATGCAGTAATTGAGTCCTACAGCAGATCATCCAAGAACATTCACGTTTCTGTTGGTAACTCTTGTTATTTTCAAGGAATCTAACACCAATTTGCATCGATTCATTATTGCGAAAATATACAAGGTAACTCGTTTTAGGGTCCACCTACCTTTGACCCCATAAAAATCATATATTCAATTCAATTCAAAATTGTTTTTGTCTCTTGAAATTATTTCGAAATCACAATCGTTTTCAAGTAAAAATATGTATTACATGAAGGCTCGCGATCTTTGAATCCGCAGAAGTGGGGGTGAATATAAGACCGCGTGGCTAGGTACCTATTTGAGGGTGACTTTCGTTAGCTGCACTGAAGAAGTTAAGCCTCAAATGTACCACATACGATTCGATAATCCGAATGTCTTTGCATATAAGTAACTGTTTTGTGCATAAACTTATGGCTGTTTCTGCCTGAACTATATATGTTCCAGATAGATATTAATATTGAATGTGGTAGGATTGACAGCCATGCCACTGCGATCCAGTGATCATCGTAGTAAGATCTATCCTAAATTACACCTATAAGTTCCGTCTTTTTTGTAAATGCTAAGCTCAGTCAACTTCAGTTTGTTAGATCCAAGTTCCTTAAGCTTAGCAATTAGATCTCTCAAACCTAGCCTGGAGAGTTCAAGCCAAGCAGCCTTTGCTCTGGCACTTATGGCAAGCCGAATGTTAGAGAACTGTGAAGCTCAGCTAGAGCTCCCGTACTTTTAGGTCCAACCACCAGTTAGGTTAAAACCTAGGGTACGGTTCGGTGAATCCTAAGGCTGTTCATCGAGCGGCCAATGGACCAGTCTTCTCATTGAGTAACCCGGGACCCACATCATTCAGTTGTCGGATGGCAATGCCTTCAGTGCCGCTTGGATTTTTATTGACCGACTTGTTGATCCCGCTGCAAGCAGGAACTAGCCAATAGCGAATATTTCTGCTTGAAAAGAAGTCGCGAGTCCGCCAAGACAGATAGTCCGTTCCCTAACAGAACCTCGACTTTACACACCAGTTTCAACACCTTGCGCAGTTTTGGAACCGTCTGTGAACCAACAGGAACACTCAAGTAGATGGTCCTTGGTGCTGGCCCATTACTGGATCTGGAATGGTAGCTCCATGTTGGTTTTGAGTATTGCTATGTCAGACTTCATACTCAGCATTTTGTTGTTCTCAATTTCAGACAGTAAAGTGCCGGGCAGGAATCTGCATATATTTCTCCCGTTTCGAGAGAGGGGATGGAATCTGTAGATAGCTCCTCTAGTCACCAGGTGAAGAGGTTCCCAGATCCATTATCAGTTTCATCGTAGTAGAGCAAAATGATCCACTGATTACCATGCAGGCCGTTATCTGCAATTCAGGAAGCTTGAGTTGGGTTTGCTTTTTAAGGCTGCAATGCTGCCATATGTGATACGTAGTCCAACCACCATCACATATAGCCACTGAAGTTGCTTTTTCTTCCCAAAGGTCATTTGACATGCCCAAAAGGAGAGTCTAGCGTTGTGTATAATGTTTTCCAGGTGCGAATTCCACGTGAGCTAACTATACAAGAACCCATTGGGTTCGTGAGTTTGACTCTGGGACGAAAAAGTCCCCAACTGGGCAACGGGTTTTACTTTTTACAAGAGTGCGAAGCAGTAGTAGGATTGCGACCAGATGCCCCTGTTATTGTTCTAGGACTGTTACGCCTATTTTTGGTTGAATTTGTATAGTTTTCGATAGATCGAACACTAGTTTTGTCCATCATGGTGCAGACTTGTCTATTTTACAACATGTGATCAGAGAGCCTCTTTCTCTGCTCACGGCAGCCTCTCGATGGTTCCATAATGATTTCTGGTCGAAAAAAACCTTGCATGTAGTGGGGACTGTGATTTACTTCCGCTAAATTCATCCCCTGAATTCTTGAATAGAGTTTTCTCCTTCTGGTGAATGGCTTTATCTACTTTACCTACTATTAAGACATCGAATTTGGTCCATCCAGTACACAACTCCGCCCACGTGGTTTGTCTAGAATCCATGTTAGTTTGATAACTTCTCGAATCCGTATGAGAATTATCCTATTATCATTATTATGATTATATTTGGAATAATAGACAGAGGTTCCAGACCTCTGTCTCAAATTGAAAATTACAAGACTGAAGTCGCGAAAGCAACAGCGAGGAGCAAAGATCAATTGGATATGCAAGTGTAACAATATTATTGATTAATGATAAAGCTACGAGGGAAGTTTGATAGGTCAGTGACTTTTTGAATGAAACAAATGTTTTTCGGCAAATAAACATTTCATTTTTCTACATAATCACCTTTTAGCTCGATACATTTAGTCTAGCGTTTTTCTATTTTGTTTTTATTCCCTCCGAATAATAGATTTTCTCGAGGCTCTCAATATACACGTTGGTTTCGGTAATGACTTCTTCATTCGACTCAAATCTCTTACCCCCAACCATTTCTTTAGGTTTGCAAACAGAAAATAGTCGCAGGGGTCTAAATTTGGAGAACATGCTGGATAAGATAGAGGCTCGTATCCCAGTTCGTGGATTCTGGCCATCGTGACTAGACAATGTGCACACGTGCATTGTCTTGATGAAACTGCACTTGCTTCTTCGCCAAATGCAGCAGTTTTTGCTTCAAATCAACGTCAAATCTGCTCAAAAGTTTTACCTTTCTCGATGTTAATGACACAGCGTGCATTCCAAAAAACTGTGGCCATGACCTTGTTGGCTGACAGACTCTGTTTGGCCTTCTTTGGTCCTGTTTCGATTGTTTCTTAGTCTCTGGAGTATTATGATCGATCCTTGTTTCGTCCACAGTAACGATAGGACACCTCCTTGAGGGCATACTTTCACTGCTGACACCGATATTTCAATGTTTCCACAAGTGGCCGTTATGATCCGGCCTTTAAGCATTTCTTTGATCCATTTGATGGTGGGTGTTTCGACACCCTTGTTGTTTGCACCATTGCTAGTGGATCTATAGGAGGTATTATCGAAGGCTCCTTCAATGTCTCCAAATAGAACTAAGGCTATTCCTTAAACCTCTAGTGCTCCTTCCACTTCTTTGACTAGATCGTGTAGGGCATCCATTGTAGACTTGCCTGGTTGGTAGGCGAAGTGTTTTTTATACAGTTTTGTGAAACTTCTCATACGATTGTCGAGAATTTTTTCCATTGATTTTAGGAGAAAGGAGGTTAAGCTTATCGGGCGATATTATTTAGGCTCATCTGAAGACCTCTTGCCCATTTTCGGTATCAATGATGACTTTCCTCCATGACTGGGGTCTGCAACTGCAACATGACCGGATAGATTCAGTCCGTGATTTGTAGGGTTTGAAGCTTTAGGTGGTCCACTTTACTCTATCTAGGGTGAAGATTCGACCCGCTAGATTTCTGCTTTCCCTACTGGAGCTATACAGTTCTAGCTCCTGTTGTTGGGTGCTATTGATGGGGAGTATTTTCGAGTCCGGGAAGTGAGTATTTAAAAGTACCCTCAAACTTCCACCGAAGTCTTTAGAATACTCTTCTCCAGGCTCCTTAATAGGACCAAGTGCATTCGAATGGTCTTTGGCTAAAACCTTTTGAACTCGTGCAGCTGGGGCAAGATCATTGACCCTCTCGCAATATGATTTCCATGATTGTCGTTTGGATTTCCTGAGTTCTTTGTTGTACTTAGAGCTTCTCGGTAGGCGTCCCATTCACCTGTTCTTCTCGCTCTATTGAATGCTTTTCTGGCTCTAGCTGTGAGCTGAGCAAGCTCCTTGTTCTGAGACGACCCAGAACCGGGGTCAATTTTTTTTTGTTAATTTGCTAAAACTATCCATATATTTCCTGGTTTTGATCTAAATGAGTTTTATTATCAATTGTGATAACTGTATTTTGTAGATCTACTTACATAACATTTCATATTGTTCATCTGAATTCACAATTACAGTGAGAAGACGGTCATTTGCCAGAATGATTCAATAATTTTATTTTAAATTCTCAATATGGTAGAATATTACGTATCTTTAAAGCAGCTTAAATTCACCCAAAAGGGTAAATATCGAGGCGAAGGAATTTATCTAAACTCAGATAAGAAATCCAGCGAAAACAATAATGGACTTTAAAATCCAAGGAAATTAAGCACCCTGTTCGTATATTCACGATTCCACACATCTGGTATTTTCTGAAACAGCAATTTTGTAAGAGACTATGTAACAGGTACTTGAGTACCAAGGACAGAGGGAAGTGAGGGGGTAAGGGCTGCTGGGTCACGCATATATAAGTATCACGATCGCGACGTTAAGGGGGCATTATTTTTTATTATTATGATTATGATTATTATTGAGTTATTCTTCGTCAGATGTGCAGTTACTCTTATAATTCAGTTATTCAGTTTCCGAAGCTCAGTGAATTTACTCATTCGTGTGAATCGGAATTAAATTGAAGTTAATTAATCGTGCATAACATGAGTCCAGAAGAATGGAAGACGCAGATTGTTCCTCTCCGAGAAGCCGGACAGGGGAAGAAGAAGCACCGTTCCCGCTGTGTCCCACAGGTGATTACTTTCTGAATTTCTTTTAATATTTCTGCTCACTATTTGATTTTCACAAATTTCTTGAAGTATATGCTACGTAATTTCTAAACGCACTAAGAGCGAATTGAAATAATCATTTCTCAAATTCCAAATTATTTTCACATATTTTTTTTTCTTGGCAAATGATCTATTTGAACTGCACTGACATTTTCTAATATTTATTTTGAAGAGTTATTTTCATAGACTTATTTAAAATGTTTGCTTCCGTAACTTGGTAGAATTTGAAATGTACCGAATTTATTTTATATTGATTTTCACAGTTGTTTCAACTTACCACATTATTTTGAAGTATACTTAAAATTCTTAAGTATTGATTTCAACATTTGTTTATCAAACTGGCAACATTATTGAAACGTAATTAAGCTATTGTGTACTGATTCCAACAACTTTGAGAACTATTTGAATTTGAAATGTTATGAAGTTTAATATTGATGTGAAACTTTACTTTTATAACTCAGAAAATTGATCTCATTGAAATGTTACTTAACCATTGTGCCAATCCAAATTTTTGTTTATAATCTGATGAACGATACGTTCGAATGTGAGAACATTTAATATTGATTCTTTATAATGGGCCAATTATCTATTTGAAATACCATAATCTTTTTATGCGGTATTTCTATTTATCTCAGTTCATAACTTAGCAGAACATACTTAAACTGTAACGAAGATGTTTATATTTCATTGTATCCAACTATGGGGAAGATCTTACTTTCAAATTATTGATTTGATGTCCGATACTCTTAAGCTCAATAAGGGAACTTTCCCTGCCTTCAGGTGTAATGATCACCTACGAATAATGTCATTACTCATTAGTATAAATAAATGGCTTCAGGGACGATACGCATGTATGGACCCACAGACATTGAGGCTTGTATGTTGTCGGTATGAAAGTTTTGAAGAATGTCTGAGTTGGTGGAATGTATGTGACGTTTGTAGTACATACAGGTGTATGATCAGAGGGCATGATTCCCTGGTTGGCAAATCCGCGATATGGGAATAGAATATGATCCGCAGTCAGTGACACAATAAAATAATAATAAAACTGCCCGTTGGTGCTCAGTTGAGCAAAAAGAATCACGTATGGCTTTACGGGCTTACCTCTAGTTCCATATATAACGTTTTAATACTATACGAATTACTGAATTCGATTAAAAATACGCGAGCGAATTAACGCTTGCAAGTTGTCAGCTGTGGACATGTTCCTTAGAATTTCAAAAGCAAATCTTCCAGAGTTTTGAGTATCAGGGCAAAGACCTCTTCAGAAAACATTGTATCATATTACCAAAACCCTTAGATCGGGTCAGTTACCACTCATCAGATGGGTGAGGGCCGGTTAGGCCTGTCTAAAATAATCTCATATCCGAATTCCATCCAGAATATGGATGAGGGCTGATTAAGCCTGTTATGATAATTAAATATTGAAACTTCCACTCGAAATATGGTGAGGACCAATTAGGTCTTTTCATAATAATTAAATATTCCAACTTCCACTCGTAACATGGGTGAGGACCAATTAGGTCTGTATAAAATAATCTAAAGTATAAACTTCCACTCAAAATATGGGTGAGGGCAAATTGGGCCTCTATCTAAATGATCTGATATTTTATTAAATTCATTAAAAGACAACAAAGAATGCAAGGATAAGAATTTAATACAAATGCTACAAGATCTAGTAGACATTGTTACCGAATCTGTTTTTGATTTCCTAATTTCCTTACCTATGGTTTAAGCGACGAAGAATTGGTCGTACCACATCAAACCTCACATAAAGGAACTTGAGTAGGTTACTACAAATACACAACACAACAAAGAAAAGGGTCCTATTTTATATAAGAGAACTTCAAGGCAAGTTCAGGTACTAGACGATCACAGGGATTTTCATTTGACCGATTTCAGTCGGTCTCATGTGTAATTAATATGGGGAAGAAAAGAAGATAATTCAGGTATTGTAGCGATGCATTTTGCATCGGCTTTCATAGACCGGGGTTGGGGGTGTATCAGTTCCACCAAGGCGTATCCCTTGAGCAGTGTTTTTCCTCATTGGGCTTGCTCAAATTAGAAAGTTGCCTACTGATAGATTACAGTTAACGGCAGCACTGTTGCATTTAAAGTAACTGGAGGGAAATTCAAAAGGTCACTGACTTATCAAACCGTTTTCGTAGAACATGATTCAACACATCTTAGATGTGATCGGATCACCTTAAATCTTTATAAACAAGACCCCTAAGTCGCGATGAGAAGTAATACAATTTATAGTCGAGCCGTCGAAAGTGTGCCGAGTGATAGGGTTGCTCTTGCCCATGTGATGAACCCTATATTTATCCAAATTCAAAGGCAAGGACCAGTCGATACACCACGATTGTCCGATTATTCAATATTTTCGCTGTTCATACAAAGGAATTGTAAGAATTTCCACGACTCCTCAGACACAACCTGTTTCATTCGATTAGTGTCTCAACTTGCCTATAATTCGTTCAACGAATTGCGCCACATCAATTTTCATCGCAGAACGATCATCGGACAGACGTGTTTCTAACTTCGTAAATTCTCGCATCACGATTCTCTCGTTTAATCTCTTAACTGATTCCTCAAGTCATATGACAGAATGACGCCCGTCCGTTTTAATTGTGTCTGATTCTGGATCAGACCCGCATATCACGTCAGAACGAGATAAAACGTGAACCGCGAAACGAGATTAAACGGCGTTCTTCGACCTGCGTACGATGCTATCTATTTTGAGAGGACTTATTACGATAGGTCCGTTCCCCTGTGTCATCAAATTGCGCCCGGGTAACCGAAAAATTCGCGTACGGACGATATTAATAACTATTCCATATGATATGACGACGCAGATTAAGATTATTTACGTTTATTGCAAACAGTTCCGATTGAGCGAAGAAGAATTCAAGTTCGGCCGCAATTTGTAGAACATAAATCTAACCCGAGACAATTATTATCAGTGGTTAGTTGAGTAATGGATTCTCCACGATGGAGTTATACAGGGTGTCCTCAAGCTCTATGACAAACCTGAAAAAATTCTAGTGAGAACAGCATGATTCGAATCTTTTTGAATTAGAAAATGTTCAGCCTCAAAATTTTGATCACAATATTCAACATATGAGAGCGATTGTGTGGTGTAACCATAGATGGAATGAAATACATATTTTGTTGTACAGAAGGTGTCATTCGTAACCATAGTTAAATGATTATCAAGAATGTTGAGTTACAGTTGATAGATGAATGTCAGAATATTTTTTTCGATAGACAACACTGGACTAATGACAAAATCGAGCACTGTGAACAAACAAGATGACAGATCGCGATAAAACTCCGCGTCACTATTGAAAACAGTTGTGTCAACCATAGCAACAACAAAAGTTTTGATAATCGTTTTAAGCAGATTTTTTGAATAATGAATTCCTGGTACTTTTTTTGATCGAATGTTTTCTCTTCTCTTATTTTTATTCTTCATTTCCATTCAATAGTATCCATTCATTTTAATGCAAAATGCATTACGGAGTAACCCTAGCTCTTATCTATATGGTAATAACAATAATAATAATGAAGATGATACTCATAATGGTATACCTACCGTCAATGAAAGTGTTACAGATAACATCGAAGCCAATCCAACCTAACCCCCTGAGACGAACCAGCAGAACGAATTTATGTATTTAGCACGATCAAAACTCAACAGAGCAATAACTGAACTCAGTGGTAGTAACCCAACTAAACGACCTGAACTGCCCCAACTCAAGACGAACAAGAACACCAATATCATCTAACGCAGCATAAACTCATTGTTTGAAGAATACACTGACCAGAACTCCTTCGAGAAAATTCACACTTTGATTTACTGTGGAGCGGTAGCGGTTCTTCGACTACACAAACAACAAGTCTCCACAACTCTGATTCGATCTGAGCCAAAAAGCGTCAGAAAACCACAATGGCAAAAACGACTGGAGAAGGATATTGACAATTTTAGAGCTGAGATCGGTCGCCTCACAGAATTCCTGAGAAACAAAAGCCCTCAAGGAGCTTGAAATCCCATATATGCAAAATTCATAGAAAAATTGGTACGAACACAAAACACCCTGATCACAAAAAACATATCGACGTGTATATGGACACTTTGAAGCAGAAACCCCAAGCAAAAGCAAAGAGACTCTCAAGATACATCAAGTGTACGGAAAGGAAACATCAGAACCAAAGGTTCCTCCAAAGCGCAGTCAACTTTCATAAGAAAAATAACAAAACTGCGACCAACAATAACAGAGAAGTACCTGACGCACAGTGCTTGACCGATTATTGGTCATCACTATGGTCGAACCCCAAAGAACACAATAAAAATGCGGAATGGATCACGAATGAAAAACAACGCTTTGATATCAAACATATGGACTTCCAAGGAATAACGGAGGAAGAAATCACAACAGTAGTTAGAGCGATCCACAATTAGAAGGCCACAGGTATAGATAATATCCACAACTTCTGGTACAAGAAGTTCGATAAGCTCCATGGAGCCCTAGCGAAACAGCTCACGTATGTTCTTCAACACCCCAGGAGAACACCCTCTTTCCCAACTCGAGGCTACCTAAGCGCGATAGAATACAGGATCTGTCTCAATATAGGCTAATCACTTGCTTACCATCACTCTACAAAATACTTACCTCATGCATATCCAATCGAATATACCAACATCTTGACGACAACAATATATTGGCAGAGGAACAGAAATGATGCAGAAAGAAACACCACGGGTGCAAGGAACAACTCATCATCGATTCCGTAATAATGAAACAGGCACACGTAGGGCATCGGCATGTTCATTCAGCTTTTCTCGATTATCTGAAGGCATTTGATAGTACCGCCCATTCTTGGCTTGTCGAAGTATTGCAGATATACAAAATTCATCAAGACCTGGTAGAATTCTCGAAGACAACAATGACACACTGGCGCACGTCTCTGCAGGTCAACATGAACAATAAGTCAATTTAAAACCGACGAGATACCCATACGCCGTGGAAATTTTCAAGGAGACTGTTTGAGTCCACTATGGATTTAGGATAAAAATAGACAGGAACTATCATACAATCTCCCACCTGCTGTATATGGATGACATCAAAATATATGCTTCGAACAAAAAGCAATTGGATGATTTGCTGAAAACTGTCAGTAAATTCTCGGCAGATGTTCATATGAAATTCGGGATTGAAAAATGTAAGAGCCTGAACATTCAAAGAGGGAAAGTCATAGATGGTGAAATACAATTTCCAAACGGTGATATTATACAGTGCATGAGGGATGGCGAAACATACAAATATCTAGGATACCAACAAGCCAGATTGCTAGACCAAAAACAATCAAAAGAGAAGATTCGTTCAGAATACAGTCAGCGTCTAAAGACTGTGCTGAAATCAATGTTAAACTCGGGGAACCTAGTCAAGGCAATTAACACCTACGCCATTCCAGTGTTGCTTTACTCATTTGGAATAATCAGATGGACGAAGACAGAACTGAATAATATTCAGAGGCAGACCCAAACGATGACAAAATACAACAATCATCATCCAAAATTGTCTGTGATACAAACAACTTTGAAGCGGATAGTAGGAGGACGAGGATTAATAGACGTTGTCAATTTACACATCGAAAAGATAAATCTCGGATAATTCTTCTCTGCAAAAGCTCTCACTTCAGACCTCCATAGAGTGGTATCGTTGGCTGATAAGGGATATACACCTCTGAATCTTGAGATGACCTGCTGTATCTACCGTTTCTATCAGATACTGAAAAACAAGAGCAATGGTAAAGAAAGGAATTGCATGGACGACATCACCATGAGAATAATCAACCACACATCGACAAAGAAGCCTCCAAGGAATGGGTGATGAAACGAGAATTATTCGCAGAAATAGAGGGATTCCTTAAGGCCATCCAAGACCAAGTGATCGCTACAAACAACTACAAAAAATTCATTATTGAGAACGGAACATTACAAACAGATAAGTGCAGAAAATGCCATATAAGATCGGAGACTATACAGCATATTACGTCCGGCTGCGAAAAACTGGCCAATACGGACTATCTTCACAGGCATAATCAAGTGTGCAACATTATCCACCAGAAACTTGCACACAAGTACGGACTTCTGAATACCTTCCAGCCATATTACAAGAATCAACCGGCGCCCGTATTGGAAAATGACTCTATCAGATTATACTACGATAGGCCTGTTATCACTGACAGAATAATGACGAATAATAGGTATACATGGTGGTGTATGATAAGAGAGCCAGAACAGCAATGCTGGTGGATGTCGCCATACCAAATTATAACAACGTGCTGAACAAGTTCCAGGAGAAGAAGTCCAAATACACAGACTTTGCTATTGAGATCAAGCAGATGTGGCACCTCGAGAAATATATATTGTTCCTGTCATCGTATCCTCGACTGGGTTAATACCCCAAACTTTGCATGGTAGCCCTAATAAATTAGAATTGCATAATACCCTTATATAAGTGCAAAAAGCTGTAATTCTTAATACATGTAGGATAGTTAGGAAATGTATGTCAAGTATATTGTAATCGAGCCTATTCCCTTCGATTGCTGAATCTGGAAAAGGTGAATTATATACAGCTAACAGCTGAGATAGTGCATAAGTCCATGATAATAAATAATCATAAGGAAGACCCGATGTGTTTCACTATAGATAACACTCTGCCACGGGAACAATTTCAATGTAACTACTAACCAGGCCCAGGATACAATCCTGTCAATAGGATTAGGCTTCATAGAATTACCATTACTCTCTGTCCTGAACGAGGAAGATATGGATTGTGAGAACGCAGACAACTTGAGAGTTATGCATATATAAATTTCAACAGCCTCCGTAGCATTGACTTCAGAATAATCGATGGTAACGTGAACCGCAAATATCAGTGAGCTCGAATTGATCTATTTGACATTGCTCCCACCAGATAAAGCGTGTGAAATGAAATGAAGAAGTGATTAGAGAGTAACGTTCAAAGTAGGGTTGTCCAGAAAATAATGTTCTGGAAGTCAATCGAAGCATATGAATGAATAGATTATGGAAACAATTGAATAACAATTGAAAGATTAAATTAATCGAATTCGACCGTTTATGATCATCTAATCCACCTTTGAATACCTTCAAATCCCAACGTACCTAATGTTTTCCGAATACAAATTGCTTTATGCATTAAAATCAGTGATTAGATTCTCGAAGAATATGAATCTTTTCAAGGAATCAATCAGCCCACTATATGTCTCAGATCTTTGAGTTCAACGCTATTCTTGTTTAGGTTCATACCATGAAAAACATAAACATTGATTGAATCATGCTAGCCATTACACAGCTCTACAAAAAAAAAATTATTGTTGCCCTGGATATCATCGCAAATTTTTATGTTTTCAAGTGCCCAGATTACGAATATATTCATGAAAGTTCTCAATGTGCTCGTATTTTCATGATGTTTGCATTTCTTATATTTTGAACAATTATAAGCTTGTTAGAAATAAAATTTAATTTTCCAGTCATGATTAGGATTCTGCGCAACTTTTTCGCGCATACAAACATCACCTGATCCCCACTCTCAGACCGCTTGCTCCACAGAACAGCTGAGATCTCAGTTATTTGACAATATTGAAGTACATATACACGTAAATCTGGATAAAGTGTCATGGATTAATATTTTGTTTCAATTACTGAATGTCCATTCTTATATATTTGTCTTCTAGTCTAAAATATAAGTTCGTCACGAAGAAAGTGTGAATATTGTAGTGATTTATTTTGTTATATTTGCGGTGTTTATATACCAAAAAAACAAAAAGAAATATCACAGACTTTGTCAAGGAGACTTATGTTGAATATTTTGGTTTCAAAATGGACAAATTAGGTAAACCATGGGTTCCTAATAAAGTTTGTAAGTCCTGTGTTGAGTCTTTACGGTTGTGGAAAAAGGTGAACGTTCTGGATTAGACTTTGGTATTCCTATGATCTGGATGGAGCCTACGAATCATTTAGATGATTGTTACTTTTGCGCAGTAGATGTTAAAGGTTTTAATCGAAATCAAACGTGGAGATACCCAGACTTACAGTCTACGAAATGTCCGGTTCTACACAGTGAAAATCTAACTCGGCCCATATACATTTCAAAAGTAATTCGCATGCCCTCAGAAACAATGATGTTACCAAATTCACAGAAATCGGGACCATCTACTAGTGGAAGTGAATGGGAAGGTGAAACATCAAAGTTATTTTCTCAAAATGAACTCAGTGATTTAATACGTGATCTCAATTTATCAAAACAAGGATCAGAACTGTAAGCCTCAAGATTGAAAGAAAAAAATTTATTGGCACCAACAGTAACAATTACAACATACAGAACGCGAGAAAAAGAGTTATTACAATTTTTTAGTGAAAATGAAGGATTAGTGTATTGTAATGATATCGCGAAGCTGCTTATAGACATGGGTTTAAAAGAGTACAAATCTACTGAATGGCGCCTTTTTATTGATAGTTGCAAAAGAAGTTTAAAATGCGTCTTATTGCACAATGGAAATAAATTTGCATCAATTCCAATTGCCCATTCAACGAAACTCAAAGAAGAATATGAAAATGTAAAATTAGTTTTAGAGAAAATTAAATACTCTGAGCATCAATGGCCGATCTGTGTGGATTTAAAAATGGTTAATTTTTTACTTGGCCAACAAAGTGGATATACAAAATACCCTTGCTTTATTTGTATGTGGGATAGTAGAGCAAAGCAACTTCATTGGGAACAAGATGTTTGGCCTGTAAGAAATTCTTTAACTGTCTGTAAAGCCAACGTAATAAGGGAGCCGCTGGTGAGCAGAGACAAAATCATACTTCCACCATTACATATTAAGTTAGGTATGATTAAGCAATTTGTAAAAGCGTTGAACAAAGACGGAAATTGTTTTAATTACATTTGCAGAAAATTTCCGAAGCTTAGTATGGAAAAATTGAAAGGTGGAATATTTGATGGTCCTCAAATACGGCAATTGATGAAAGACTCAGATTTTATCAAAGTTATGACTGTTCCGGAAAGTAAAGCTTGGAAAAGTTTTGTGTTGGTTGTCGAAAATTTCCTAGGTAACCATAAAGCAGCAAATTATGAAGAAATTGTGCAAAATATGCTGACAAACTTTCAAACTTTAGGTGCAAATATGAGTATTAAGTTACACTATCTCCGCAATCATCTAGATAAATTTCCGGATAATTTAGGAAATTATAGTGAGGCACGGGGAGAGCGGTTTCATCAAGATCTAAAAGTGATGGAAGAAAGGTATCAAGGTCGATGGGATTGTCACATGATGGCAGATTACTGCTGGTCTTTGAAAAGAGATTGTCCCTGAAAGATTATAGAAGAAAAGCTCATAAAAGGCGTTTTATGGAAATATGAAATATATTTTCGACATTTTCCTCTTTATTTACTTCGATGTATCCGAATTTGTCAAAGCATAACTGACATTATAAATATATCTGTTATTTTGTTTCTTGTTTTACGATTTTTGTTATGTAAAATGAAAATAAAGATTTAAAAAGAAATCAGAGCAAATCCTACAAAATCATTGATAGTTTCACGAATTGTGTGCATAAATAGACCCAAAATCATTTTCATATCTAGGGCAACAAAACCATTGTAGACCAGTGTTACCCATATTTCCAATCCATGCTTACTCTCGCTGCACCTTTGGAAATATCAATCTTCAGCAGTCGTACACAGAAAGCTAGATTCGTTTCCGAAAATGTGATTATCTCACGTATACTAACACCTTCTAAATGTTGAAGATACCGTCAGCAGTGTATTCCAAGATGAGTTCGTAAATACAAGAACCAACCCTACGAATTTACTACGAGCCTTTCCATGTTGTAGTTTAGATGGGATGCTGAAATGAACTACGTACATCCACGTGCTGGGATGAGTACCAGCCTTTTCCAAAGCTATTCCTTAAACTTAAGAGTCCTCTTGTTTTAAGATTGAATTCTCAAAAATCGATTTATTCGATTGGTTTTCTGAGCACTCCTTAAGATGCGTTAGATTGAAAAAGCGACTGGAAATAAGTGGTTGCTTTCTGTTGGATTAAGATGTACGTAGAATAAGAAAATCTGATTGTATGTAAGCGATCGTGGAAGTTGGGCAATAGCCTGGAAAACTATTGCACCGTTTATGCATCACCTCAGATGCGCCTAATATGAAATTTACGACCCGGGTCTAGGCGACCCAGACCAGGAGATGTAGTTTTAAGTATATTTACCAGATGGGTTACTTAGAGAATGGCGTATATTATGTGCCGATTGACATTGAGGCCAACTGATGTATATACTGTTAATATTAGTATAGTACAGTATTTTGAAATGAACTAATATCTAGTTTTGTTCATCTCCTGAAAATAAAGGTTATGTACACTGCACCAAGAAAAAACGAACAAGCTCACAAGTTCAAATTTAATCAGAAGTTTAGATACGTTGAAGAATTATTTGTCCAGTAATTCAGCAGTACTAAGGAATGCTTGACAGTAATCGAAATTAGAATGGTACTCATAGAAATTGAAATAAGGCTGTAAAACTTTCGGAATGAATCAAAGTACCCAAAAACCTGTTAATACTGGATATCTCTATCTCTGGCTAGAGGTCCTGCATGACATCTACGATTCATCCTGAATTTTAACGACCTTATAGCATTTTGTTCCATTTTCTTCCCAATCAGTTTGTTCTGAACCTCATTGACGGTAGCTGGCTGGTTTTACTGGCTTCTTAATATGCCATTGAAAATTTTCCAGAGATGTTCGATGACATTGAGCTCTGGATCTCGTGCAAGTCACTCCATTGAAGTGATTTCGTAGAATTTTAAATTGAAAAGAAAGGCAATTTTTAAATGCATTATTACAGAAAATAGAAATTTGTAAGAACAAAAGTTACTCGCAAAAATCGATCAACAACTGTTGTTATTAGTATGTTGTGATTTTTCGAAGACCTCAATTTATATCATTTACTTTTGAATTGAAAAATAAAGGAAATTTTTAAATGAAAAAACCTATTTCATTTATAATTAATTTTTTATAGATTGTTATGAAGGTTTTATGGTGTACAAAAAGAAAAATTTTTGGCACTTCTATTTTTTTTTCTACCACTGCAGAGGGCGTCTCCTAAAAGATTTTTAATTTCATTTTCATTTTAATTTGCGGGATACTTTTCGGCCTTCCTGTATCATAAGCGACTTTATAAAATGTTCGAAGAAAGCCTGTTTCAGTGATGAATTTACTTACCCCTGTACTAAATAGGTGGGGTGGTTTTCTTAACATTTTAGAGATTTATTTACTATTCGTTTGAATAGAGTATCATAAAAATTTGGTTTACTGAGATTGGTTTAGTAGATTTTGAGAAATCGTCTTCGAAATTTGAAAATGTGATTTCGAGAAAATCGCGTTTATAGTATTTTTACTATAATTTCATCTTACGAAGGTAACGTTATATATACAGCTGTAACTTTTTTCTATTTCCAATTTTTCAATAAAATTTTAGGTCAGTACTTCTATGATACTAAGAAATATTTTCACGTTAAGAAAATCAGTATTTTAAAAATTCTGCAAGTAAAAGTCCCCCCAAAAAGGATTGGCCTACTCGGGAAGCGCTGATTCCAGAAAAGCAAAACGTGATAAATCAAATCCCCCTTCTGATGGTAACCGCTGACTGACTAACCTCGACAATCTTATCTTATGAAATACATATGGTTCTTGTAAATTTTGCGATCATAGGCGCCATATAATTCATGGTAACCGCTGACTGACTGATATGGGCAAAGTATCTTATGAAATACATAAGGTTCTCGTGAATTTCGGGATCATAGTCGCCATATAACTCAAGGTAACCACTGACTGACTGGCATGGACAAAGTAGCTCATGAAATACATATGGTTCTTGTAAATTTCGGGATCACAGGCGTTCCTTCGAAATATGGAATGTTCGCAGGATGAGACAGCGGAGTTATTTACTCCTATTAAACATAAAATTATGCTTCAGTAAATTTGGTATCGATTATGAAATGGATGTTAGTTTAATTTTGTGTTGTAGAAAGCACAAAAATCTGGTAGAACTATTAATGACTAGATACTTAATTTATAGGAATGATTTTCTGTTGGTAATGAATAACTAGATAGATGATGGTCCAAGTCCAAAATGATAATGTAAATTGTTCTTTGATTAATTCATATAGAGAATCTTAAGCGTAACATGCAGTGCTGGGTAGGTACATTACACATACAGGGTGGTCCAACTAAGACTTACCACCTCGATTTTCCGGTTTTAAAATAAAATGGAGAACTGCTCGGACCCGTTGATTTCTGATTCGAGGGGGAAAAACTTCTTCGATTTTTTCATCTCCGTAACTTCTCCTTAACGGAGGTGAGCACAACCCCTTGATTTTGAATAGGGATGAGGGGTGTTGCGATACCTCATTTTGAAGATCTTATCGAATACTATCTGACCCTAAATTATCGCTTCAAAATTTTCATCGTTAACGTAATGGGAGCTAAAAGAGTGGAAAACTAGTTACTTTTGTGATTAGAATATTGAGTGCTGAAAATGGGCACCATACACTCCCATGCAGTGAAGAACGCTGGTGTATGGCTAGCTTATGTTGAATTTACCTCAAGGTATGCAATGTTTATTTGTTAATTTCTGTTTCGGAAAAGTAGACAGACCATGTGTTTGATTCGCCTTAGTCTCTCGTTAGTCTATCGTGAATTTTCAGCATCGTTGAAACAGTGCCAAAGCAATTGTCAATTTGTAGTAGGATTAAAATATTGTATTCCGTAAAAGAAAGGGTGGAAATGATAAAATTATTTTTTAGAAATAACGACTCTGCTCGATTAACAGCGGCTTCATTTAACGAACGACATCCTGAAAAAATGTATCTGCTGCTTACGTTGTGCAACTGGTTGCTAAATTTGACTAAGCGATGGAAGTGGCTATCTTAGGTCACGTAGCGATGGATCCGACCCTTAGTACTAGGAAATTGTCCAATGTGTCTTGTGTTTCTTGCACAACAATCATGAGAATTTTAAGAAAACATAAGTTTCATCCTTTCAAGATACGATTGGTTCAGGAACTGAATGAGAATGATTTTGATCGCCGACTCATGTTCTGTGAAGTGTTCAGTTTTCGAATGAGTGTATTGTAAACAGGCATAAGTGTCGGTACTGGTCAGATGAAAATCAAAGATTATTTCGTGAGGAGCATACTCAGCATCCCCAAAAGTTAAATGTTTGGGCGAGTATTAATGGAAATCACATGATCGGCTCTTTTTTTATACCCGGTAATACCACTGGCCAAATTTATTTAGAACTATTACAGAACGCTATTTATCTAGCCATCGTGCAAGTATTGGAGAATGAAGAAGACCATGAAACGATTATATTTCAACACTTAGATGGAAATTTTCCTCAGGCCTGGATTGGATATTTCTATGACGTCACCTGAAATTTAAGATTCACGCTACCCAATCTGAATCACTGGATGATTTTCGAATTCGGATCATTAATGAACGCCGTTAAATTGAACCAGAAATGTAGAGTATTGTACGTGAACGCTTTGAGCAAAACTCATTTTACTGCATTTACTTGAATGGTGTCCATTTTCAGCACTTAATAAACTAATTACAAAAGTAAGTAGTCTTCCACTTTTTTAGCTGCCATTTCGTTAACGATGAAAATTTTTAAGCGAAAATTCAGGGTCAGATAGTACTCGATAGGATCTTCAAAATGAGGTATCGTAACACCCCTCATCCCTATTCAAAATCAGGTGGTTCTGCTTAGCCCCGGTAGGGGATCGAGGTTGCGGGGATGAAGTTGTTCCTCCTCGAATCAAAAGTCGACGAGTTCGAACGATTCTCCATCATATTTTCATTTCAAAAGCGAAAAATCGAGGTGTTACGTTTTCGTTTGACCACCCTGTATATACCTCATCCTTCACACTATTTTTCATCAATCAGTCAGCACTAGTAGTTGAAGAATGTGTCGTATATGTATGTTTTTACCCTAATCGAAATTCATGGTGTTCCCCTTACAAGGGAGGAATTCGAATAGTAAAACGCTCTTAAATCTAATTAAAACGGCGCTTTCGTTAATATCTGCGTTCCGATTCGACCGCGCCGGTTATCAGCATCAAGACATACGCGTGAGTCGTCTCTATTTAGTCGTACCCCTAAATCTAGTTAGCCTGGCAGCAAGTTAATGGGCTTGGGGGACAAAGTGAAACAATCCGCTCTCTCGGGAACAAACGTCTCGCTAGTCGAAAACTTGGAAACGGAAAGTCGGCAGACTTGTGGGCGCTAACTTTAATTAGATGTTTGTTTTTGCCGGCGAATATCTTAGCGGTTATGTCCGTACGTGAGTTAGTTTTTAGACGGTTTCAGCAGCCGTAACTTTCATGGATGTACGTATGGAACGCTTGTTAATTAACTGGTGAAAGGAAACGGGTTACGGGATAATTCAAAGCGGCGGCGAAAATTTTTCACGGCGCTAACGAAATCATAAGCGAGTCGAAAGGATTTCAGCAGAACCGAATTCATTTCCTGGAGCAGCAGCTATCCTAGTAATAAGGAAATATCAAAATTTATTCATCCAATAAGTTTACAGAATGACTAACTAGATGACGTCCCTACTTCATTAATTTTTTTTATTGTATGAAAAGAAAAATCACAAAAATGCCTTTACTTCAAGAGAATGAATACAGATACCATCAAAGTAGTGAGCATAATTTAATACAACTTTTTCCCAATTTTTCTGGAAGGAGACGAATGTCACGACGATAAAATGACTCATCTTTCGATTAAATTCATTCCATGACCCACAGAGTAGCACAGATCATCACAACTTGAATATAGGTTTGATCAAACTCGTTCTGAATTTCATCATATATCCGCTTACAAAGTTGATTAATTATTGCATTGACGAAGGAGTGCTTTCTGATTCCTTTCGTGGATCATCATTCCGATTCACAAAAGGGCCCAACAACAGATATAAATAACTGAATATTTCGAATCATCTGGGCTCTTCTTTGTGTTAATCAGTATGATTTTCGGAAGTGTGAATCTACTTGTGATGCAATGAACAGGCAACTTGAGTACATGGAGAAGAGGTTTGATCTAATGAGCGCATCTATTCTTACCAAAAAACTGGGTCACTACAATTTTAGTACATCCAGTTCCGATCTAATTTATTCGTTTTTTACACGTTGGTTAATGGGGTCGCATCCGAGCACGGTTAGGTCGTCAGCGGCGTCCCGCAGGGATCTGTATCGGGTCCCTCTTTATTCATTATTTTTATGACTTAGTAGGATCTGTGGGCGCTGCAGATCTTCTGTTGTTCGAGGATGACACTACCGTGATCGAGGAAGACTCTAGTGAGATAGAACTTTTACTAAAATGAATGCCACTCTTTGATTGGTTTTGTGCTAACGAACTATGTGTCAACATTGATAAGACCTCTAAGATTATATTTACACACAGGAAAGTCGATTTCATTAGTCCACCAAGCGTTAAGTTCCTTGGGGTAAGACTCGATTGTAAATTGAGCTGGAAGGAGCATGTCGATTGACTAGCGGCTCGTATTTCTGGAGGCATTTTTCTGCTTCGAAATCTGATTAAGATGCTCCCAGGAGATGTGATTCGTTCTGCCTATTTTTCACCTATTCAATCCCACATATGTTATGCTTTGACAAGCATTCAGCACATGCTAGTAGAATTTTTGATTTACAACGCAAAGTCATATGAATTATTTCAAATAGAAAATACCGAGAGGATGTTAGAGACTCTTTTGTCTCTCTCAAAATCATGACATTTCCTTCATTGTATATATAACAATGTTTATTGGAAAAAGAGATAACAGCCATTCATTAAATAGAGATTTTCATGATTATCGTACCACGAGAGGCTGTGACATACGTGAAGACTTTCTACGCCTGGAATCGAGTAGGTTCAGTAGAAACTATCACTAGCAGGAGGGCAGATCTACCTTGTATATCAAACGCCTAGGCGGGCAGATCTACCTTGCACCCAAAACGCCTAGGCGGGCAGATCTACCTTGTATATCAAACGCCTAGGCGGGCAGATCTGCCTTGTATACCAAACGCCTAGGCGGGTATATAACTATAAGATCACTTTCATTGGATAATTTCAAGAAAACCCTAAAAAATATTTTGCTTGTGAACCCCTTTTACTCCACTGTTGAATTTTTAAATTGTCCGCTTACAGTAAACTCTTTTGAGTTCTAATTTTAAATTGTATTTGTGTTGTCTATACTTTTTTTTATTTTTACACTAATTATTTGTAGCTTATGACATGTGCAAACAACTTTGTGAAACAAGTGCAAGCACGTAATAAATCTATTCTATTCTATTCCATTCCTCGACATTTCCGAAAGAATTGTGGTAGGACGGGTTTCGCAACATGCGGACGGGCGTTATCATGCCACAGGATGACTTTATGCTGGCTTGTCTCGTATTCTTGCCACTTCTGGTGCAGTGCTCGGTTAAAACAGATCATTTGTTCTCGGTAGAGATCTCCTGTTACTGTTTGCCCATGTTTGAGAAGCAAAGCTCAAGATCAGAATACTCGAACGATTTAAGGTACACCAAAGGTTTTGACTGAAATCGAACCTGACACTGGTCGGGGGGCTCAGGGCTTTGCTCTTTGCAAGGTTGGGGAGTAAAATTGTAAATTTTCAGATCAATAACACTTTAAAAATATCAGTTATTTGGAAAATAGACAGGAATTTATTCTTATATCACTAAATAAGGTCCTACCTGAGGTTGTCTGGGTGGAACACAGTAGTCGTTCTAAGATTTCATATAAAAGGGCTTTGCACAAAATTACGCAAACCGTAACATCAAAATGTAATAGATAAGTTCAAGAACAACAACAGGCCTTAACTGTCCAGAGTTTATCGTTTAAAAATCTATAGAATTTCGATCTTCCAGATAATATTACAACGATCCTATCACTTGGACCTAAATTTGCATTGAAACCTCGCATAACAAATTTATCAATCCCAAGATTTTTAGCAGCAGTTGCGTCTTGCAGAACTTTCACAATACATATTGAAATTAAACTGACAATGAACACCAGAAAATTCCTTAAACAGCACTCTGAATTGGTAGTTCTTCAATCAGATAAGGTCACTGTGTTGATCCAGAAGGATCAGTACATCAACTTGACAGAATCACAACTCCATGTAACTAATCATGTCCCCCTCCAATCAGAAAAAAAACCTGTTTCAGGAAATTCACAGAAATCCCAAAATTGTTAGCAGCAGTTGAGTGTTGCAGAATTGATGCACATGAGTTTGAGGAAAATATCCTCACAGCTAAAGCAGCCAATGTTATCACTAACTTTCACAATACATATTGAAATTAAACTGACAATGAACACCAGAACATTCCTTAAACAGCACCCTGAATTGGTAGTTCTTCAATAAGATAAGCGAGGTGTCACTGTGTTGATCCAGAAGGATCCGTATATCAACTTGGCAGAATCACAACTCCATGTAACAAAACATGTCCCACTCCAATCAAAAACCAACCTGTTTCAGGAAATTCACAGAAATCCCAAAATTGTTAGCAGCAGTTGAGTGTTGCAGAATTGATGCACATGAGTTTGAGGAAAATATCCCCACAGCTAAGGCAGCCAATGTTATTAATAACTTCCACAATAAATATGGAAATGAAACTGACAATGAACACCAGAAAATTCCTTAAACAGCACCATGAATTCAATCAGATAAGGGAGGTGTCACTGTGTTGATCCAGAAGGATCAGTATATCAACTTGGCAAAATCACAACTCCATGTAACCAAACATGTCCCACTGCAATCAAAAACCGACCTGTTTCAGGAAATTCACAGAAATCCCAAAATTGTTAGCAGCAGTTGAGTGTTGCAGAATTGATGCACATGAGTTTGAGGAAAATATCCCCACAGCTAAGGCAGCCAATGTTATTAATAACTTCCACAATAAATATGGAAATGAAACTGACAATGAACACCAGAACATTCTTTAAACAGCACCCTGAATTGGTAGTTCTTCAATAAGATAAGCGAGGTGTCACTGTGTTGATCCAGAAGGATCAGTATATCAACTTGGCAGAATCACAACTCCATGTAACAAAACATGTCCCACTCCAATCAAAAACCAACCTGTTTCAGGAAATTCACAGAAATCCCAAAATTGTTAGCTGCAGTTGAGTGTTGCAGAATTGATGCATATGAGTTTGAGGAAAATATCCTCACAGCTAAAGCAGCCAATGTTATCACTAACTTCCACAATAAGTATGGAAATGAAACTAACAATGAACACCAGAAAATTCCCTGAACAGCACTCTGAATTGGTAGTTCTTCAATCAGATAAGGGAGGTGTCACTGTGTTGATCCAGAAGGATCAGTATATCAACTCCATGTAAAAAACATGTCCCACCCCAATCAAAAACCGACCTGTTTCGTGGTTCGTGTTGCTTGGGGACACCCTATATTTTATATCACTTTGAAAACACCTTTATTATTTCAAATGGTCTTGAATGTCGACATATCAGAATACAGTTCGATCAAATATCGCTTTCTTTAGATTGTTCACATATAACAAAGATAAAATTTATCTTAATTGCTTTTTGCCAATTATTGTTCTCTCAACGTAATAACACAAACATTGTGACTCAAACACTTCCGATAAGCAAGTTTATTTTTAATTCTGGCTCTGTGGATGATAGTCATGTAGTATATTTGTTTCTGGATATTCGATTGAAAATTCGAAAAACTTGCGACAGTAACTTAATTCCATGATAAACGAGGTTGTAGCAGGAAGACCCCATAAAGAAATGACAACAAGTTTTGTAGAATGCATTTTCATTTTTCAACATCCTCTCCTTTCAGATTTATACACAAATAATATGGCAACCTTATGTGTTCTTTTCAACAGGCCACATGTCGATGGCTTAGGTGCAAAATGTCGTAACCCACAAAAATTCGAAATTTTGAATTTGGCGGCTATGGAACCAGCTCATTCTTCTACACATGTATGCAAGTCATCTTAAGTCACATGAAGTTATTTATCAAGGTTTGACCGTTGCAACGAAATGTATCAACATCCCACCACTATTGCCTAGTCAAAACATCGTAACCCTCAGTTTACCAGTGTAGTTCTCAGAATGACGTTCATATTCGTGTACATTCATTTAATTTTTTTGCTGAAGCAGGTGAGTTTGCCTAGTTACAAAGTTGTGTATGAGTTGAGCAATGTTATTATAATCGCTATTTTCAAAAATAGGTCCATTCATTCAGCTGATATTCATGAAAAACTCTATCAAAAATCATCAGTGGAATACGACATTTTGAGTTCAATTACCGAGTACTATTCACCTGTGACTTAAGACAAAATTCAACATCATTTCCTTCTTTTCAGTATGTGTAGATAGTGCAGGAAGAAAATAAAAATATAAATTTTGATGATGAATTAGCCAATGTATTTTGCCTTCTCAGAAATCCATGAGAATTTGCTCGATAATATTCCCATAGTTTTTTAATTAGCTCACAATAATGATGATACAAATTATCTGTTACAATGCGATGATGGGGGTGAAGAAAATTTACCTGACTCTGTAGTAGAAAGAGTAGACATACGGAACTTAGAGTTAGACTCAAACTTAAGTGAAAACAGAGAAAATGGAATGGCTTTCACCGAAAATTCAAATTCGATTGACATTGAAAACTGCGATAGAAGTGAGAACGGAAATAAAAACGTAGATAATGAAAATCGAATGAGTTATGTCGAAAATATTATTATGATTGGTACTAATGAATATTCAGCTGCGAACGGAATAGGAAATTGTGATGATGAGAGCGGAGGTGAAAGGGTAGAAAATGAGAATCAAATGAGTAATGCCGAGAAATAGAAAAAGCAATTCTAATACATGGGAAAGAATGAAGACTAAAAAACTAAGAATGGAATCTGCGAGAAAATCATGCGAAAAAATTGGAGAAGAAACTAGAAAGGAAATATTCAATGCATTTTGGAATATAAATTGGGAAATCTGAACTATATCAGGAATTTAGTGGAATATGAGGAAAAGCAAAGAAAATATGTTAAGAATGAATCTAGAAGGAAAGTTTTCAGTATAGATTTCAAACAGGAAACGATAAAATGAAGGTATGTAAAAATATGTTTCTCAGTACGATGGGTGTAAAGGATAGATCAGTGAGAGAATGTGTTACCAACCCAACAGTTTATGGTATGCCAAGAACAAGAGACGAAAAGAAAAAACTATCAAGCAGATAGAAGATAAGACTAAAACCGCGATGATTTCCTTCATCAATTCCGTTCCTAAACTTCCATCTAACTACTGTAGGGCTGCTTCAAGCAAATTATATATGGAAGAAAATTTCAAGAACAAGACGGAGGTTTATGAACTTTTTAAAAAATATTGTGAAGAACAAAGAATATCTCCCTTGTCCATCTGTTCTTTTATGGATAAACTTGCAGAGATGAACATCGCTATCCACCATCCGAAAAAAGATCAGTGTGATCTCTGCTGTTCTCACAAAGTGGGAAAACTTTCTGATGAGGAATATAACGCGCACATTATACGAAAAGAAAAAGCAAGGCAAGAATAGTCAAAAGATAAAGCAAATGCGGTTAGAGAAGAATGTCAAGTATTTTCTATGGACGTGCAGGCAGTGAAACTTTGTCCCATGTTATTCGCAAGTAAACTGTACTTCATATGTAAGCTGCAAGTGCACAATTTTTCTATCTACAATTTGGCTGATCACCATTGCATAAATTACTGTTGGAATGAGACTGAGGGTGAACTGGTTCCCTCAATCTCCACCACCTGCATCATAAACCACTTGGAAAATTTTTGCTCCCGAAATCAAGAGAAAAAACCTGTGATTATATTCTTTGATGGTTGTGGGTACCATTCCTGCAGGCGCAACATTTATATCATCGTGAACGAAAGTCTCGAATGTTTCCGTCAAACGCGCCGCCCGAAATTTCTAGAAAAGCGGCAAGAATAAAAAACGCGGCTTTTCTTTGACAAGTACCGCGCGTTCCTTTGATGAATCACCGACCTACCGTTTGAGCACCCCTGCTCTAAGTGATTTGAATTTGACAATTTCTATCCTGGGTGGAAATACAGTTGAGATTACATAGAGAGTTTTTCATGCGTTCATATGCACATTCAATACATTTTCACAATGTCTATCAAAGTGTGGATTTGATAGGCTCTTTTTCTGCAATATTTTCTATTTTCCGCCAAATATTGGTTGGACAAATATCACTCTCAATTTCTCAAATATGCTCTAAGACACTATCATATCGACAAGTACAATAAAGTCTTAGATAAACGAGATATTCGAGAAAACACAAATCACGGTACCAAAAAAAAGGATGACCTACAACTTTTGAAAGTGTAACGTATAAAAGAAGTTAAAAAACCTGATCGCTTGTCTCTAACATCATTTGAATTAATAATTTCCAAATTTCTTTATTGGTATAGATATGTTGACGACATCTTAGTATGTTTCATTGGAACTACTCGTCAATTAGAATTATTTCTTAATTTCATTAATTCCATCCATTTGAACATTAAATTCACGATAGAAATTGAACAGAACGATTCCATTAATTTTTGGACTTAAAATCACTAAACAAAATAATAATCATGTTTTTCGGTCTTTCGTAAACCAACACATATTGATACAATTATACATAACTACTCATTACATCCAATTCAACACAAAGTTGCAGCTTTAAACAGCATGGTACATCGGTTACTCAATTTACCTTTATCAGTAGAAGATTATAATAAAGAGTTAAACATCATCAAACAGATAGCCATTAATAATTCATATAATCCGGATATGATAGATCTAATCATTCGTAAAAACTGTATCAGAAAGCAATAAATGAAGTATATCCTATTCGTAAAGACTATAAAATATTCAACAGTTTAACATTCTGCGGTTCTACAAGTACAAATATTAAATCCTTTCTCGTCAAAAAAATCTTAATATAACTTTCAAAACTTCTAATAACTTAGGTAAACATATTAAAATAATAAATCTCGTGTTGAAAAATCAAGTAAATCAGGAATCTATAAACTCAATTGCGGTTCTTGTGATAAAATTTATATCGGTAGGACCTATAGGAGTTTTGGCATAAGAACATCTGAACATAAACGTAGCTTCGATAAAAATAAATCTGATTCAAATTATTCAAACCACCTAATAAAAGAAAACCATTACGTTCAATAAAAACTTTGACATATTACATATAAAATCAAAAAGTTCAAAATTAGATCTCCTAGAAGCATTAGAAATAAACAGATACAAACATTCGGACAAGCTTTTGAATGAACAGGTAGATGTGAATTACTCGCCCCTACTTAACTTGTTTAATTAGTTTTTATTACCTTTCATACTAACTGTACAATGGCTCGGTGTGGATTTTCCTGTTATTCATCCAACTTGTTCTACGATTTGTTTATAAATATACTCTTCATTCTGTTTTTCATTCTTGATAAAACTGCTGTGTCAGCGAAACGTCGTCGAATTTTTTCAAATAAAGTGTAGATTAAAGTTAAACCTTGTGTTTTTTATCTCATTTCTAACATCATTCATGAAAGAGAAAAAAAATGCTTAGTGAGAAATACTGAGCTACGAACAAGAAAATATTGAGGTTCACACGAATGAACCTTCCAGTAGAGTTTCACCAAACCCTTTCGATTCTAATGACTGTCTTGAATGAATGATTTATTCAGTAGGTAAAACCACAAAAATGTGGATGTACACGTCGAGTAATAAATAACGGAGAAATAAAACAATAACATACGAAAATACAAATTATAAGATCAAAAGGAAGATCATTAAATCAAACTGTCTTCCAAAAATTCTGCTACAGTGCAATAACTCTTTGGAATCAATAGCTTTTAAACGTTTCTCCTAAATGGCTAATATGCCAAAACTCTGTACCTAACTGGCAATTTGTTGAAGAGTTTTGATCCCACATAAAGTGGTGACTTTTCGAATTTGCTAGTGTGATGGAGCGTGATTCTAGGCATATTTCCAGATCGAGTACCATAACCCTGGCTTGCCGAGTTCGTCTGCAACTCATTCAGATGTTTCTTAGTTAACGAGAGCCAACATGTATATTAGGGTGGAGCGATTTCATTTTTTATGTTTTATCGCTTCGGTATACCTGTAAAAAGTTGCTATTTTAGGTCAACATTAAGCACAAAAAAAATCAGTTGGCTTATGCTACTTGTCAAGGTGTCCCATCGTCATAAAGTTTTGAAAAATTTAGGCAAATTGTAAGTTTTGCCAAAATTTTTCGAAACATCGCAAACATTTTATAAAACTCCTGAGCGACAGTTATTACCGGTAGAAACATGCGTGTTGATACTCAAAGGTAGCGGGACGCTGGGGAAGGGTATTTCGGCGAAATACCCCATCCCCGCGCCTTCATACCCAAACACCGATGGAGTGACATTTAGTAATTTCGCGCGCTTACAGCAGTTCATCTGTTTGCCGTTCATTTATTTGAGGCATCAAATTGTATTAGTTTATCTTTAACTGGGATTGTGACGTATATTATAAGTAGTGATTTTGATATTTCATGCTTGTAGTTTAATTCCTGACTATAATATTAGAGTATTTATTATTTGTATTGTTTGCAGAAATATCTCTGTTTGAACACGAAAACAACGAGCTGTCCAGTCTTTGGTTTGCCGCAAAGGGACCAGCATTGCAATTACCAACTTATAACGATGTTATTAGGAATTATCTGTTCATAAAAACATGAGATGAAGCCTGATAAAACAACAAAAGAGCTAACAGTTTATGAAATATGTGAAAGATTGGCTCACGAAGTTATAAAAATATGGCAAAAATCGTCGCCGCCTACATTGAGTGTAAAAAGAGTTTTACAACTGATTCGTGCCTACCACGACAAATATAGAAGCTTAATGAAACCGTATCTTGGCCGTCAAACTAACTAAATACCAAAAAAAGATTAATACATTTATATCAGAGTCCCATAGACTGTTTGATATTAGCAGTTGCAAATGCAAAGTTATATGCGATTGTAATTGTGTAAAAGGTAGTCGTGTTCCCAAGGAGGAAGCAAGTTTCTTATTTGACCAAAGAACAGACAGAAAATGATGATAGGCGGTATCGATGTGATTGCAATTGTGAAAAACAAGAAGAAACAAGAAAGAAAAGAAAAAAGTTTATCGCGGAACAGAGAGGTAAACTATTTTGACAAACCTTGTTCCCGTTTTTGACCGATGATTCTTCATTCGAAAGCAGCAGTTCATGCGCTAGCTCACCTGTATTAACTTCTAGTCCTTACCATGAAAACTCAGAACAGGTCAAACTAAAAGGTTCACCACCTCAGAAAAAAAGGCTAAACTTACCATCATTAGCCCTTGCCTGTGATCGTACTGGAATATCCGATAGAGCCGCTGCTATTATAGCTTCTTCTATCTTAAAAGATGTTGGCATTATTTCCCCAAACGATCCAAGTCGTGTCATTGATCGTTCAAAGTTGCGCCGTGAAAGAACTAAGGTCAGATAAACTTTACAAGAAACGGACTGCAATAAAATGCTTCTGGTTTATATTTTGATGGCAGGAAGGATAATACTTTGGTTCGTATTGAGAAAGAAGGGAAATTTGTCATTTTATCAGAACCAGGAAGCAACCATTCGGGCATGTCACTTGTGAGTCGGGGACTGCTAAAAGTATTAAAGACACTTTAATATCTCACTTAAAATCTAAGTCAGTAAAGCTGAGTGAAATAGCTTTTGTTGGCTACGATGGAACAGTAGTCAATACAAGATTTAAAGGTGGCGTTAGTCGTCTGATGGAAGAAGAGATAAACAGACCGTTACAGTGGTTTACCTGCCAGTTGCATTCTAATGAATTACCTCTGCGGCATTTCTTATAACAGTTAGATGAAAAAACTACAGGGCCGAAATGCTTTTCAGGTGCCATTGGATCTTAATTTCAAAATTGTCAAACAATGCCGATAGTCGCATTGGTTATACCCACAATATTACCTGAAATTACTAGGACAGAGCTGAGTACCGACCAAAAGTATCTATACGATATTATGACCGCTATCAGTACTGGTATATGTACTTCTGATTCAGCTAATATAGAACCTGGAATCCTTAACCATTCTAAATGGCTAACAACAGCCAATCGAATTTTAAGGTTGGCCACAAAAACTGACGCTGAAGAAAAATTAGTGGTATTAGCCACGTACGTAATGAAAGTTTATGAACCGATGTGGTTTACAATAAAATGTAATTCCTCGTGCATCGACGGGGCTAAGCACCTTTGGCAAACTATTAATCTTAGTCGCATTTTGAACTCCGATATGAAGGCTATCATTGACAAAGTAATCCAACGAAATGGATATTTCGGTCATCCAGAAAATATCATCATTGCCATGCTTGGCGATGACAGAGAGGTTATCCGAGATCTGGCATATCGGAGAATTATGAAAGCAAGATCACAGAATACTCGAGGACTTCGAAGATTTAAGGTACCGGTGTTCAATTTCGATACTGACATTATTTTGTGGCGTGACTGTCACATAACAGAGCCACCTCTAACTTCAAATTTGTCTGATGAAACCTTGAAGGAAATTGTAAAAAATGGTCTTGGCACATGTTAGGATATTAAAGATTTTCCATGCCACACCAAAGCCGTGGAGCGCTGCATTAAGTTGGTGACAGAAGCATCGCGTGCAGTTTGTGGGGAAAACAAACGAGATGGTTTTATTAGAGCAAGATTACTTTCTCGTCATTGTATGCCTAGTTTCAACACAAAGAATCAATTTACTATTTAAATTGTATTTTTAATGTTTCTGGATATTTCTTGTAATAAATAATTGAAACATAACAAAATGTTTTTCGTTTGTTTTTCATCCCTGTTGGGGCACCTCAGAACCTTAAGATAATTATGTGATATTTTCTATGTTCCTTTGGTATATAACAAGGCAACTTTTCATCGCTATGCCGTTGAAAGAAAAATTTCACATATTTTCGCTCCACCCTAATGTATATGTAGGGAAAAGTGAGAACTGAATTTTGCAGAAAATATAGTCTACAACTATCTGTAGGCTGTAATCCAAAAATAACCCGCATGAGCTTCTTCTGACACCGCGTCCCGCCGAGTCTCCCCATAAATAAATTACTAGACAGATGACAGTACTCTAAGGAATAATAAATTGATAACAAAGTACTCTGATCCAGTACATCCCTCAATCTCAGAATGGCAAAGTGAGCAGAATTGATCCTTTTGCACACTGTATCTATATGAATATCCCAACATAAGGTTTCGTCGATGTATAGCCCCAAAAATCGAGTTTGGGGACTAGATTGAATATTACTACCATTCAACTGAAAAATTCCTCCTTGACCTGATCTGAGGAAAAACCTCATCACAACAACTTCACTCTGATTCACCACCAGTCCGTTTCATCGACACCTTGTGAAGAACCGCCCCGCCACACTCTCGACTTTCCCAACAAGCTCCTCAGGAGTTTGCGCTGCTAGAGCCACTGATGTATCATCAGCAATCATAACCATAACTTCACTACGAACAATAGAAAAATGAGTAGCATCAGCACAGACTCCTGAGGAACGCCTGTGCCCACTTCATAACTCATAGAATGTGAACTGCCCACCTTAACGTAAGATGGCCTATCACTCAAATAACATCTACGCCAGTCCTGTATAACAACAAAACTTCGAATGCAATTAAAAGATCGAAGAAAATTCCTGCTACTGCTAGACCCATATCTAGATTATTGTAGACAAAGTTCATGAATTTGAGAGTTGCTGTTTCGGGTGACCTTCCAGCTCTATAACCATGTTATGCTCTGCTAAAAAAGCCAACATTTTGTCAACAAAAGACTCTTTCCATCACTTTTCATTGATGATAGCGAGTCGAGCTATACAAAGAAATATCTGAATACAAGCATTCTGCATACATTGTTTCTGTTCTATATTTGAAATGAATACTGTTTGAACTTATTTTCAAGTCGTGAAGAACTAACACTCATGATTTTAACCAGTTGGTTGCATCAGAAAGGTCATACGCGGTTAATTTTTTACCATATATTTGAAAATTTATCAATGACTAGAAATGGATAGATAGCTTCATGAAGGCGTTTTCATTAACAGAACAAATTTCTGGCCAATTGTGCTCGATTTGAGTAATTTTCATCTTGGAAAACTTATGAACCGATTATCTCGAAATACGCCCACTTCAATTCCCCGAACTCGATTTATAGAACATGTTTGCCTATCTACAACATTCAGTTACTTTTCAAACTAAGATTCCAAACAGATATCGTTCGGCTTCGACTTTAACTGGGCGGAGCACATCGGCAACTGACGAAAAAATGCAGATCCGAGTAGCAATTTCCCATTTCCTCTAATCCCATCCAACTGATTCAAACTGGGCCTTGCAGAATGTGAAAGGACGAGAAACTGTAATTATGAAATTACCGAGCAACAAAACAATTTCAGCGGCATAATCCGAGGTAACGAGGCGGCATTCTCGAGTTCTGAGCGACTACAAAATGAAAAACAGCAGTCAATTAACCGATTATTTTCCGGGTTATTCGCATTTCCGCGTAGCTCTTGTTAGGGAAGTATCAGAATGAGTGATATTGAAGAGTGTGATTCGACTGTACACAGTTCTAGCGGTAGTGTAATTAAAACGAATAAAAATTTAATGGATGAGTTTACGGCGTCCTCTATGTATTGCTGAAATTGAATAATAACGTACATTTCGCTTGCTCATTAGGGGAGACCCTTGATACATAGGGAGCCTTGAAACACCTCCAATAAAATTCCATACGGTAACTCTAGTAAGGTAAAAGTGGCATCACTGCAGTTAAAACCCGCCATTAGTATACGTACGCAACAAAAAGATATTGCTAGTGGTTTGATCGTAATCGAGTTTTAAGTGATATAAGGCACTCAAACGTAAGTGGGCATTTGTCCACTAATTGGAAAATCGCTGTCCGAAATGAATTTCACATTATCGGTTTAATATCATTGACACATGTGAACTAATAACGACAATATGCTTCCTTTTCCTCATCGGCCGCTGCTTAAAAAATCACATTTCAATCAATATTGAATTTATTTCATCTCAAACATCTCGAATCAGAGTCCCCTGTCTTGTCCGAATCTCAGATTGAAAGGCCCTACGTCCAGTATGTCTTTTCAGTATAGAAATTCGCCGAAATAAAAATGTATGATCGAAACTACATTACAGTGAGCTGTAACAGTCCGATTTCTCGAATTAATCATTTATACCTTTTAAACTTAGTTTTCATAATTTTACTAATAATTCATTTCATCAAGTTGAATATTCAAACAGTTTGACATTCGAATCAGGAAATTGACTTTCTGGATAAATTCCAATCGTCTGAGGCGTTATAAGTAGTCGGTAATTTTGCCGGATTTCCTCGACAATCGATTCAATCAGCGAGTGGAGAGATACGAATTTTTTTTTGTTATATTAACCTAGATCGATATCTGCTATTCCAAGGGTAAATCAAATTTATTCTGTTCATTTTAAATATATATATATATATATATATATATATATATATATATATATATATATATATATATATATATATATATATATATATATATATATATATATATATATATATATATATATATATATTCATGAAAAATATAAATCCACCATCCGGTAATTACTACCATTGCCAGGCAATGATTATAATCAAAACATATCCTGGAATAATTATATATTAGGATAACGTTAAATGTTATGAGAATATATCAATCTACCGGAATATATACATACTAGCATCATCAGACAATGACATCAATGTACCAACGAGTAGTGTCAGAGGCTTTCTCCCCGGAAAAATCCAGTGTACGGACCTTAGTCAAGTAACACTGATGTTACTCATTAATAGTTTCCTTTGTGTGAAGTGGTGAACGATCGAATAGAATACTGCTCTGAATATAAATATGACAAAATTGTCAGTTAATTATATTACATTTATATAAACAAATAAATAAAATATGAAATGAGATTCTGAGCAGTATAAACTAAAAAGAAAACCTATGACTCTACCTCATTATTTTTTGGGAAAGAAACCTACGAAGAATATTACAAGATTTGATGACTGTTATTATTTGTAACTGTTCAAACAAATTTTTCCTCAGAACCTAAATCACAATACTTTTGTGAAGATTCCCAGGAATAACACCTATTGTGGAAATAATAATCGGTAGAATAAAAATTTTTCATTTTCCACATTTTTTAATCTCGTCGCCAAGCATCATATATTTAGAAAGTTTTTCATTGTATTTATTTTGTATATTATGTGTGTCGGGTATAGCAATATCAATTATATATGTTATTTGATTCTGTTTATCAGTAAGAATGATATCTGGTCTATTGTGTTTTACAGCTCTGTTGCGAAGAACTGTTTTATCAAAATAAAGTTTATATTTGTCATTTTCACAAATAATCGCAGGGTCATATTTGTAAAATTTTTCTTTTGGGAATTAGGTCATGTTTAATTCCTAGATTAAAGTGAATAATATATATATATATATATATATATATATATATATATATATATATATATATATATATATATATATATATATATATATATATATATATATATATATATATATATATATATATATATATATATATATATATATATATATAGGGGTTTTACCCCGACGAGTTGCCCATATATCTGTTCATGCAATCAAACTGATTTCATGAAAAAATATAAATCCACCACCCGGTAATTACTACCATTGCCAGGCAATGATTATAATCAAAACATATCCTAGAATAATTATATATTAGGATAACGTTAAATGTTATGAGAATATATCAATCTACCAGAATATATACATACTATAGCATCATCAGACAATGATATCAATGTACCAACGAGTAGTTGGTAGTGTCAGAGGCTTTCTCCCGGAAAAATCCAGTGTACGGACCTTAGTCAAGTAACACTGATGTTACTCATTAATAGTTTCCTTTATGTGAAGTGGTGAACGATCGAATAGAATACTGCTCTGAATATAACTATGACAAAATTGTCAGTTAATTATATTACATTTATATAAACAAATAAATAAAATATGAAATGAGATTCTGAGCAGTATAAACTAAAGAGAAAACCTATGACTCTACCTCATTATTTTTTGGGAAAGAAACCTACGAAGAATATTACAAGATTTGATGACTGTTATCTTTTGTAACTGTTCAAACAAATTTTTCCTCAGACCCAAAATCTCAATACTTTTGTGAAGATTCCCAGGAATAACACCTGTTGTGGAAATAATAATCGGTATATATATATATATATATATATATATATATATATATATATATATATATATATATATATATATATATATATATATATATATATATATATATATATATATATATATATAGATGGATCAGAAAGACAAACACAAATAGCATATTGCCTTGAGAGTATAAGCCAAGCCTTTGTTCTCTCTGTGGAAGGTTCACTGATGGTCGAGAGTGTCTAATTCTCCAAAGCTTGAAACTTTCAAATCCATCTACCAATTGTTCTCCAACCTTGTTATTTACAGATGGACGCCAAGTAAAGGCTCTCACCAAATGAGCCTTAGATGAGTGCTTTCTCATTGACCTCAATGTTCGAGTTGCCCAAGCCCATACCAACCGAAGTCTGTTCAAAAATAGCTTCCTTTTTATGTGTGAATGTTACTACAAAGGTTTTATGGGGGTTCATATTTAGTTATGGGCCTCTCGCTTTTCTACTGGCATTTTAAGGGACCTGGTCTCTAAGAGTAATGAGAATTATCCTGAACATCCCTTCTGATGGAGCATGCGTGGGGCCAGGTTAGGTTCACAGCGCAGGTTCTTGTTTTAATGTCGCTTGGGTGTGCTACTGGTTGCTGGAACGGTTCTAGTGTTACCCTATCATAACCCGCAGCTTTTGCTTCACTCTCTGGTACATTGTGTGCATTCCCTCCCACAATCAGGAAAATCACTCCTTTGAACCCAAAGAAGTGTTCGAAACCCACCGTTTTGAGGGCGCTCATCTACCAAAAAAGGTCCATGTCCATATTTACTCACGTATAGAATCAACTAATACAGATAAATATATTTCATTTACATGAATCAGCGAAAAGATTGCAAATGTCATTTCAAAACAGAATAAAATGAAGATTTCAAGACCCACATGAAACTCTCTCAGGAGTGATAGTAAGGATAAAACTGATAAATTTGACAATACAGGAGTTTACAAGCTGTCCTGTATAGATTGTGAAGTGTCCATATAGGTCAGACTGGTCGTTCATTCAAAACTAGATACGAAGAGCATCAATATGATTACAATAACCAGAGAATAGACGAATCTACTTTCGCTTCACATTGTAACGAAAATGAATCAGCTTCAAATTTTTCACAGAATACATAGGGGACGAAAGTAAATTTCTTGAAATGCACCAAACTGCATTAAAATCCGTATTATTCCGCAAAAAGGCGATAGTTCATTCCTTTAATGCTTCCACTAGATAGCCTTTTGACGAACACGATTGGACTTTAAATAACAGTCGGTACGGAAATTCGAATAAGTCAGACTACACAGAGTATTGTAACATCTGTCAAAAATTCCAGTGAGTCTATCGACCGAAATCCAATCGATCAAACGGAACGTTTCTCATAGCCGCGAGGCAACAACGCGTCATCCAAAAATACCAGCGATTTCAAATCGACTCGAAACGTTCGAACAATCCGATTCGCGGATGTTTTATTGCCGTTAAACGATCTCACGTGCTCGACGCTTCTAGCACCTTGTTGATCCCGATCTTCGGGGTACCGGCGGAATAACGTCGAGCGTGTAAAACCGAGACGAATAGCGCGGCAATTAAACGGGCACGTTTTGAACGTTCGAGATTTATCGAAACAATTGCAGAACGTTTTCTGCAATTCTTGGCAGGCAAATTCATCCGGAGAATATTAATAAATTTCGTCGCTATTTTCCTCGCATTGTTGCCGGATGATATATCGACGGAGGTTTGGAGTGAGAACAAAGGACGTTGACGGGACGCAATGAATTTTCCGCGTTAACTAGTCGGCTGCGTAATTAATGCCATCTTGGATTTTCGGGAAGATTAACTGCTACCCTCTGTTGGATATTTGTAATCGGCGATTCAACAGATGCATGAACGAAAAAATGAAATTATACAACTACTGTCCTGGTTCTACAGGATGAATTAGACCAGTCGATTCTGTTGGAAGGATAAGAGGTTCCTCTCTATACTCTAGGCAACCGAAAGAGAGACCACGTCAAAACAAATACAGCAGACGCCAGAAGATTTAGTAGCTCTGTAATTGGCCGAATCATGTTTAGGGGTGGGATCTGAATGATAGCGGTCTGTACAGGTACGGTCTTGGTCCATCGGATAGAGAATTAGATTTTCATTATGGTTTTGGAAGTGTTATTGATCGAGTGTTGAAAAGTGAAAATATTGTGTGTATAATGTCGTCTACGGGTACTACAGATGAAAGTCTGTTGAAAATTCTTCTCCGAAAAAGCGGCCTAAGAAAGGTCATTTAACTTTGAATGAAAAACAGATCATTTTCAACGTCTATAATAGACAAATGCAAATAGATTCTGCACCTATCAACGAAATCGTCGAACAAGTGGCAAATATTGTGGGAGTTGGTAAAACTAATGTTTACAGACTCATAAAGGAGGATAAGGAGAATTATTCTTTTTCACAACCGAGGACGTACCCGAAAAGGGTGAAAATTGCGGATAGTGTTACTGATTTTGACAAAAATCTGATTAGTAGGAAAGCGCATCAGTTTTTTCATAGAAATGAATTACCTACAATAGATAAAATATTGAATGAAGTGAACAGTGATGTTGATCTGTCAAATTTTAAAAGAACAACATTCCGTAAAATATTAGAAAAAAGGGACTTCAGATTCCAGAAGAGGGGAAGGAATGGTTTACTATTGGAGAAATAGAAAATAGTCTTGTGGAGGAGAGACTATCTTAAACAAATTAAAAACTACCGCGAAGAGAATAGAAAAATCTATTACCTGGATGAAACACGGGTGAATGCTGGGCACACTAAATCAAGTGTTTGGGTAGATGCATCGGTCAAAACAGCCAGACAGGCTTTCCAAGAAGGTTTATCGACTGGATTGAAGAATCACACAAGGGAGTGGTAGTTATATTATGCATGAATAATTCATGTATAATATAATATCATATTCATGATTTTCAAATGATACAAAAGTTCTGTTGGTTCGTTTTTGATTGAAATCGCTAATTTCTTGATAAACTTATTTGATTTTTATTCTGATTCAAACCTTGATTTGAATCATGCTTACTCTGTATCAACAATAGGCACGTCATCAGGTATTTCATCATATTTTTGAAACCATAATTTTTACCTAAAACTAACAGCAGAATGAAGGTTTATGAAAATATTCCTGTTATTCCTTGCAAATTATGCTATAGGGTAAAACCCATACATACTGTTCATTATCCAGTACCTGGTACCACAACAATCCTGTTTCGAATTGTTAGCATGCCGCTTTCTTTCAAGGGCGTTCTATATCATGTTTTCAATCTATATTTACAACAGCACTAGGATAATTCAATTTGGACGAATAGATGGGATCTTATTAGGGGTCTGTTGCTACTTCCGGGTTTTTCTTTATCTCTATTGCTACTGTGAATTAACTTAAGTAGGCTGTGTACCACCTACCTGTCGTCAAAAGGTTTATCGGTGATTTAACTCAATTCTCTAATTATCAAAATTAAGTATTTTCTTGAACTATGAGATTCCACATGATTAAGTTAGATGAAAATAGACACATGCAATCATTAATAGAAATCATTTTTATGTCTTTGCAGGTAAAGGCAAGAGACTCATCGTTTGCAATATTGGAAGTGATACTGGATTCGTTCCCGACGCACTATGGTCATTCGAATCGAAGAAATCTGGCGACTAACACGAAGAAATGGATGGACCCAACTTCGAAGAATGGTTTGAAAATATTTTACCGAAATTGGAAGACGGATGTGTCATCGTTTTGGACAATGCGTCTTATCATTCTTGACGCACAGAAAAACTCCCGACATCTGCCAGTAGAAAAGCGACTATTCAAGAATGGCTACGTTGAAAAAATATTGCTTTCGGGGATGATTTGATTGAAGCAGAGCTTCTTCGAATAGTCAAAACCCACAAACCAGCGTATAATAAATATGTAGTAGATGAAATGGCTCGAAACCAAAATAAAATCGTGTTGCGACTCCGCCCTATCATTGAGAGCTCAATCCCATCCAACTGGTTTGGGCTGAGACGAAGAATTATGTGGCATCTAAGAGCACATCAAATTCCAAGACATGAAGAAGCTTTTCGCCGAATCCATTGATAGGATTGATGCTGCCAAGTGGCAAAACTGCATTAAGCAGGTCGTAGAGAAGGTCGAACCGAGAATGTGGCAATTAGATCACATAATAGACGAACAACTGGATCCTATTATTGTCAATCTCGAGAATGATTCAAATTCATCGTCTGAATCTGATAATGAAGATGATAATCCTTGATGTCCTTTTTATGTAACTCTTGTAATATATATGTTTCAATAATGTTCTACTACCAGAAAATATACCTACAACATCATTTGCGTATTACATTGCCAGTTTTTATGATAATTCAATCAGTCATATCCGAAACTATTGCGTGAATACTTCATTTTAGAATGAAATTCTAATCTCATCACGTTCAGGCCTCGTGCGTTTGTTTTGTTTACACTCTCTTTTCGTTTTATTAAGTATAGTATGTTCCAATAAATTATTTGACTCAGTAAGGAGAACCGTATTAAATTATTCTCTACTATAGTATATTCAGAAAAGGTGTAGGTAATCAAAGCTTGTTAAATACGTAAATTCCCTGACCATGCCGTAAGAGGGCTGACAACAAGTACTGAACTGGTTACTTGTTGTTCAGGTGAAGATGGTCGAGAGACCGAAATTGCAATCCTGATTTTCAAAAAAAATCTCTTGTGATAGTATGAAACATAGTTCGTTCTTTTCCAGGTAGAACCGAACAATAATTCAACCAAGGTTAGATCGAAAATACTTTATGTATACTACCAGAACATCTGTGGTATGAGAATTAAATAAGATATATTGAGGGAGTCTCTATCGAATAGTGAATATGACTTACGAATAGTAGTAGAATAGTAATAGTATAGTTTCACCCTTTTATGTAGATGTTGTAGTGGCTACAGCCTTAGAAGCCTTTTCAGCGAGTACATGTTGTTGCGTGCCTTAAGATTAGGTTAAAACAATTCTGGATAAAATATAACTTAAAATTTCATGACAAAACAAAACATAAATATATATTATCATTCTCCTTTTGTTGTAGAAATTCCCCACAATTTTGAATGATATTATTTCGATTTACATCTACATCGAATATTGTATACCTCTTGTCGGCAATTTCATTACAGTAAAGTTTTTGTTCCTTTTAGGCACGTTCCGGTCGTAAACAATACATACCTGCCCATTGATCCTATCTTATTCTTAGAATCTCTCCTTTCTCTATAGTATTTAAGAAAATGTATAGACCTAAGAGATAACATTTTTCTATCGTCTATCTATCATAACTTTACTTTTCTATCATTTTTTCTATCATCGATCTATCATTCAGTTTGTATCACTCAAACACTTTACTCTGTATCAATAGTAACTAAGATCATTACATTGTATTCATTCACTATTCATCATCTTATTATATCGTCAATACAGTCCATTATCAGTACAACGTTTTATGTTTCGTTAAATGTATATATGTGTAAATAAATAGTGTTCGACAAAGAATCAGTCTTATTCAACAAAAAATTACTTACAGTCAGGTAAAACTCACTATAAGACAATATTGAATATGCAGTTAGGTTTTGACATTAAATCATTTTCTATCATAATTTTTTCTAACAAGCGGTAATAGGCATTCACTTCAACCCTGTTCATACCTTGACATCGAGCCATTGATACTCCTTCAGATTTTCTTAAAATTATGTCGGGATTTCTGCGAAGAAACATTTGTAACCAATCAAAACCGGCCTTCTGTTTTGATTTGTGGAATCTATATTGAATTTTTAATTGTTCAGCAAACTGGAAAGCTATCTCTCTCAAATCCGTCAATGTCAATGGGAAACCTCTTTCTTGCATTTTTTTATATGAGTTGAAAGATTTTTTTTTATTTTCATCTCCAAGCGTTGATGAAGGACCCATTGGTCCTTTTTTATCATTATTATTTTTGTATCGTCTTTCAAGAGTTTTCGAGATATATTATGGATGATGGAAGCTTTGTATACTGACATTTCTCCATTTTCGATGCAGGTTATGGAGCTTTTTAGTGATTCTCCACTCCAATTATCACGACAACAGCCTTCCTTTGGTATTTATTTCGCATCGATAATAATCAAACAATTATAAAAGAAAAAATATCTGAACTAATATGGCCATCTAACCCCTAGTTCATACGCCCATCTCTCCTATTTTTATGGGAGAGATGGCCATATCAAATATTAAAGTAATTTAAAATAATTCGACCGCCATTACGAGGTTAGGACGAACACATGATTATGAAAAGTACAAAAAATACACAATAACAACAGTATACAATACTATGTAAATTAAATCGTTACTCACTTACTTTTTGATTATATCTTGTGCGTAGTTTCGACCACCGTTTGTTCCCGCGCACTGAACGAGCACAACGCCATCTAGCAAATGTTACTAGGAAATATTTCAACTGGCCATCTCTCCCGTACGGCCATCTCTAACGAATTTACCCTATATGTTCCTCAAGCTGCATTTAACGATGAAAGGAAAGCGGTACGATTCTACGGAAGCCATTGAAAGTGTGGTGACCGACGAGTTATAGACCATTCCAGAAGAAAGATAAGTTGTTTGACAAACGTGTTGGTGCGTGCGAATTTGTGTATCAATGCAGAAGGCCAATACATTGATTAATAAAAAGAATTTGTATCAAAATTGATACTGGTTGATTCAATTTTCAAAAAGTTCGGTTATTTTAGAAACGCACCCAATCGTCTGTGTAACGAGTCATAATTATTTTATATTTTAGTAGAAATTCTGAATTTTTTATTTCCAGTCATTGTTCGAGCAATGCTCTTTCAATTTTTTCATGGTTTTTCCCAAATCTTCTTTTATCTTTGAAACATGTAATGCAAGAAAGCACGGAAAAAAAAATTAATCATATCGAAAGAGTAAGTGATACGGTAATTTTTGGGAATAGCGTATTTATGAGTATTCTTAGTGAATTATCGATGGGGACATATTTTGAATGGTCTTTTTTGTTTTGTTCGTTTAGATTCTGTCATGAACCCATCTGGATCAAAAAGAAATCTGAAGGATTCCAATTGTTAAAATATCAGTTTTCCGCATCCATTATTCTTAAAGTTTTCCATATCCCTTCTATTCCATAGACCAAGTATGGTCTATTGCTAGACCATACCTACTTACACTTACGCTACAGATCTTCAGAAAAATAATCAGCTTCTATCGTGTCCGTTAGCACGAAATGTAATGAACTTTGCTCAGGATGCAGATATCATCCGATAGAAAACATGAATCAAATACAGCATAGCATCTAATTAATGTCAGTGTTCGCCCACTAGCCAACCTTGATAAGTTAAAATTCCATTCATAAAACAATTGATCTATAAATAGGAAAACGTTCTATCTATATACATCTATTATTATATCCCTATTCGGTTCAGAGTATAAGCCAAATGGATGAGATCCATCATTAATGAAGATACACAAACCACATATGTCGAAGATGCGTTCGATAATATTTATAAATTAAGAAAACGGTTATTTTTAACTGGCGATAAAAATAGTTCAGAATTAACGTTTGTAGTGTATAACATATGAGACAAGAATAAATTAAATTGATGTTTCTCGTCGAAGGAGGCACTCCATAAAAATGGGGATTTTTCGAATTTCAGGGTCGAGTTGACAAAAATGGAACTGTTTTAAAACTTACGCATATCTGTAATCAAGTTGCAGGAACAGCTTTGAAAAGCAAGAGGACCTTGCACGAATCACCAATTAATGAAATTGAAATAAAATGTATAAATTTACTTCTTCAATTGTTCTTACTCTCAAACTAGAGAGAGTTAGATTGAGTGTAGCCGCATCCGCACTGCAAATAAAATGTTTAAGACAAGAGACGGAAGCTGACGAGTCCAAGAGCCGACTAGGGGTCGACTGAAGATCCGAGTATCGCATTCATATTGGATTATAAGGAAGTGATATTGATAGCAATCCAGTTCATCAATAATCAGTAAAGGCACATAATGAAGTAGATCAAAGTAGATAAGAGAAGGATACGTAACAATTTAGTGTAAAGACTCAAATATCGACTATATACATTTCCCTAAATTTCGTATAGTTGCCAGTTTTTGTAGTTTCAAGCTAAAGGGCGGAGGAGGTGAAGGCATCTGCTGTCGTGTTTCTGTGGAGGTACAATCACTAATATTAGATCGTTTCTGTGTAGAAAAACAGTTTGAAATTTTTGGGGCGATGATGAAACTCAACAAGAAAAATACCATTATTCTAAACTGTTATCGGTCATGTATTGACACTGATTCTGAGATTTTTGTTAAACAGATAATTCTAGTGTTGGAATTCTTGTATAAACCCCCTACTAACATCATAATATGCGGTGACTTTAATATAGATCCAATCAGGGATGGAAGAACTTTTCGTGTGCTCTCTAATCTTCTGAAAAGTTTCGATCTCCATAATACAGTCACTGAAAAGACATGTTTGAACAACACACTTGAATACATATTCACCAATGTAAACTCATCAACTCATGTCGTTGAAACATACATTTCGGACCATAAATGTCTATTGTTCAATACTGCAAGAGAGGCTCCTCTCTTAAAAGACTGACTCACTTGATCAACCTTCCTTTTTCTAATGGCATTTTTCCATCAGAACCATAAATAAGTAAAATCATTCCATAGCATGAAAAAGGGGATTGGGAGAATGTAGATAATTATCGACCGATTGCCTTATTGGCTTCTTTCTCTAAGATATTTGAGTACTGTTTTCCTAATAGACTAATCCAATTTTTAGACACCCATAAAATATTATCCCAAAATCAGTTTGGTTTCCGTCCTGGGCATTGCACCGGGGACGCTCTGTATGCTTTCATACAAAGTGTAGTTGATCATATTGAGTCAGGCGAATGTTCGGCTGGGATTTCTGCGACCTCAGCAAGGCTTTTGACTGTGTTGTGCACCTCATACTCTTGACCAAGGTTGAGAAATATGGAATTTGATGTAAGGCATTAGCGTGGTTGACAAGTTATCTGAATGAGAAGAGGCAATTTGTATCTATTAAATATAGTAATGGTGTTCGGAGATTGATAACTCAGAAATACTTGGTACCACCATGGGTGTCCCTCAAGGATCAATTTTAGGACCTGTTTTATTTATTTTGTATATTAATGACATAAGTGATTGTCCTAAAGGTGATTTGTTTCTTTTTGCTGATCATTCCACTGCAGTGGTGTCTGCTAAGGAGAGTGTTTAATTGGAAAGCAGAGTACAGCGGAGCTGTGATGAGCTCCATCAATGGTTTTCCAGAAACTTATTACATATCATTCCAACTAAAACTATGTGATATTTCGTGATTATAACAAAATTGTTGACATAAATGTAAAACTTAATGACATGTGAAAGAAATTGATAGTACCAAATTCCTCGATGTGAGACTTGATAAAAATCTCAACTGGAAAGATCATTGTACGGAGTTGTCTTCGCGGCTTAGCTCTTTTTGTTATTTAGTGAGAAATCTCAAAAATATATTAGGGATTGAACAACTGTTATTTGTATACCACGCTCATCAAGATTGAGATATAGTGCGGTTTTGTCGGGTTCTTCGTCGGAAGCTAGTTATGTTTTCTTATGTCAAAAGAGAATGATCAGGTGTATAGCAGGTGTCAATCAAAGGACATCGTGTAGGCGGTTATTTATTAAATTTAGAGTCCTGACTCTACCATCTATTGTTTTCTTGGAGCTGGCTACAGTCATTTATGAAAATAAACTACATTTTTCACAAAATGAAGATTACCAACAATATGATACACGCAACAATAATAATCTGGTGATTCCTAAATGTAAATTTAGGATAGGTAAAAGATCATCTATGTTTCTTGGCATAAAGGTTTTCAATAAATTGAGTGAGGATATCAAAAGCTCTCCACGCTCGAATGTTTTCAAGAAGAAACTGAAGGCCTTTCTTATTGAAATGTGTTACAACAGTAGAGATGAATCCTTAATTTGATAGTTTGATTTGTTTTATGGTTTTGGTGTTTTATATAAAACTGTGCAGTATACGTATATACCTGTATACTCATTTATTTCAGTGTATTCAGTGTGTTTCTTCTTTTCCATAGTGCCCCCTTTCTTTGTACACTTCACGGAAATGAAGTTATCATTATTATTATTATTAAGAATTGACGATACGAATCAAATCTTATTGGACAGGTGGGTAAATTTCGACGTTTGTACGGCAGTTACGTGAAATAGCTTAGTTAGAGAAAATTGAAAACCCCTCTCATGGACCAGTTTAGTGGTGTTTCAATTCGTTATCGAGTTACTCAAAGCTTTTAAATAGTTACTTGATTCCGCTGTTACTACGTGATAGTTAATCATGATGATAATAAGAAATGAAACTATGTATTAAACTATCACAAGAGATTTATTGAAAATCAGGATTGCAATTTCTCTACCCTGAAGGATGTAGCAACATGGTACGGTGTCGTTCAACAGATCGCGCCACTTGTATGGGCGCTAAAAATAAGTTCGAGAACTTTTGCGACATACTACAATTATATATATATATATATATATATATATATATATATATATATATATATATATATATTCCATATTCATATACTATATATGTTTTCGTGTTCGTTCCACGCATAGTTTCACTTATTTATTAATATTTGTATGTACGTAATTTGGTGGAGTTGACAACTCCTGCAGTGGCATTTTAATTATCAAACGTGGGACATTTGTATATCCTCTTGCATCGATAAAAATCTGATGTTTTGTTTCCTAGCTGTGACTGACTGAATGCAGTTCTTGTAAGCTTTTTAAATTCAATGTCTTACATAATATCATTGCTGAAAACAGTGTACTCTTTTGTAGTTTCTCCTGATGAAGTCAAAAATAAAAGACGAGATATTGAGAAATCCAGAAGAAGGATTTAATTTTTCTCAACTGACCGAAACACCTGATAGCTTATTTCATTCATATATATATATATATATATATATATATATATATATATATATATATATATATATATATATATATATATATATATATATATATATATATATATATATATATATATATATATATATATATATATATATATATATATATATACAAATATCTTCCGCGACACAAATATCCGTAGATCAATGAATTATCCTTCTTAACAAGAGCTACTTCCCAAATCTGCCTGCCATGCACGCAGCCCCCAAGGGCCACAATAGTGCAACTAAGCAGGATGCCGAGAAACGAAGCGCCAGACTTCAATTTCGTCCTAATTAGAAGCTCATCAGTGTCGCATATCGCTTCTCAGCATCCTAAGAAGCTACATCGGGGTACCCTATCGATTCCAGTAAGGAAGCATCTCGTACATATGTATAAGAGTCGCCCTCTATGGACCGAGACGGTTAACCCGCTACCGGACTTCGAGAAAGATATGAACAAGAACAAACAGATGTGAGAACGTTAGAAATTCCAGCACTTGGAAACATAAAAATGATTATGACTCTTCTTTGAATAAAATTCAGTGGTGTGGGGAAAACAAGATGGAGAGATGCCAATCTCTACGGGGGTATTGTAGAAAGTAGTGAAAACAAACCCAGCCGTAGCAAATTCAAACCATTCAGGAAATCCATATCTTAGCCGAGCACTAAGCCGACTGCAGATCAGTTAAATGTCAAAAGAACTTGAGATATCATCAACACTTTCGTAGAAATTGAAGAACAGAGATCTACCATTGTAAATCCAAAGAATTTTGTAGGAAAAAGTCGAATATAATAGAAAATATTGATATGTAATTGAATCAAGATGAATAATAATAAGTAATTAAGTTATGATTAATAATATGCTCTTGATCGTGTATCACACAGAATTCTCGAAAATTATCATTTAAATAACAAGTTTCAACATCCACCGTCATTAAAACCTCAAATATAATCAAAATATCGCTGAGATATGGCAGGTTCAAACAGTGAATTTGACAAAAAACTTTCCAAATTCGATATGTAGTAAATAACTGTAGAGAGTGGTCAGATTTCGACGTTTTAGTACTGCTGCTATGTAAAATATTGTGAATAGAGGAAAATGAACCCCCGTTCCCATGATCTTTTTGCGTGAGGAATTCAATACTGCAAACAGGTTCAAGTTAGCTCTTCTTTGCTACGATAAAGTTGAAAATTTTCACTCAAGTGTCAATATCTCGGTTGTTTTTAAATTTGAGTATGAAAGGTGCGATACGTGCGATCTTTTGATGTTTCTCATCCCGGGTGGGTTCTTGTATAAATTCTCCCTAATTTCATCTAGTAAATCTATGTCTATTCATTGAATTAATACGGAATAATTGAAATAGCCTAAGAATGTTCTCTGTCCTCATTATGACAGTTCGAACATTACTTATTGCAATGATAACTCAGATAAATTATTGTGTAAATAGTATCGTTTGTACTAACCATGCCACATGAAAAATTTTCATTATTCATTTTTTATCTAATTCATACATTCATTGAACATGTCGAAGGTGTGAACAGCCCGGATCTTTACGAGTTCATATTATCATGAGTCTTCTGTAATAGAGCTAATGTATTTTCATAAAATAACAGCTTAGAACTAAATAAATGTAGAAAAAACTTGACAACGAATGGTACGTAAAAACAGAAATGGGAAAACTGCTAACTTAACCCATTTCATAATTCACAAAACTGTGAGTGTTGTGAATCATATACAGAACACATCGTCCATTAAATCTTCGGACGACAAAATCACGACTTGTAAGGAATTCTGCAACGGCATCTATGCCAGAGCACTTACAGCAAACGACGTTCGTGACGACCTGAAACTATTCTGCTTGACCCCCATCGCACGTCCTTGTGTCAACGACTGTGGAAGTCGCTGCTAACTCGCTACTCGACTTCGCTGTAGGAAAACTGCAACTATATAACGTCAATTACGAACCAACGTCATCGACGTAGTAACACGCGAAAATAATGCGAAGCGTGGAAGGGTGGCACCTCTCAAACACCATCGGCGTCGCGGCACGTTGCCCCGAAAAAACGGCGGGAATCGACAGTCGGAATCGCTCCAACGTCGACAGCTAGCGAGGAGTAACTAAAATTCACGCGGTCGCCTTCGGGTCCGCTACGCTACGTTTGCAACTATGCCGTTACATATGGGACGGGATTTATTAATGTTCGTCAGAGCAGCATGTGAATATTCGGAGGTTGCTCCTCAGAATTACGATATTCAAAGATAGGCATCGGAGATGAGATTGGAATTAATTGGTAACGTACGAAGTATACGAACAAAAGAAGCTTTCTGGCCGGAAGTTTAGGGCAAAATGTTTATAATATGATTTTACAATCGAAAGTTCTCATAAGGATAGATATCTGAAATCAAAATTATACTAAAATAATATGATTTCATGTAATTTATTATCGTGGACTTATGCACTATCTCAGCTGTTAGCTGGATATAATTTACCTTTCCCAGATTTAGCAATCAAAGGGAATAGGCTCGATTACAATATACTTGACATAAATTTTTTAATCATCCTACATGTATTAAGAATTACAGCTTTTTGCATTTCTATATAGGTATTCTTATGCAATTCTAATTTCCTAAGGCTATCATGCAAAGGTTTGGGTATTAAACCAGTCGAGGATACGATGACAGGAACAATATCTATCTTATCGAGGTGCCACATCTGCTTGATCTCAATAGCAAGGTCTGTGTATTTCGACTTTTTCTCCTGGAACTTGTTCAGCACGTTGTTATTATTCGGTATGGCGACATCCACCAGCATTGCTGTTCTGGCTCTCTTATCATACACCACTATGTCCGGCCTATTATTCGTCACCATTCTGTCAGTGATAACAGGCCTATCGTAGTATAAGCTGATAGAGTCATTTTCCAATACGGGCGCCGGCTGATACTTGTAATATGGCTGGAAGGTGTTCAGAAGTCCGTACTTGTGTGCAAGTTTCTGGTGGATAATGTTGCACACTTGATTATGCTTGTGAAGATAGTCTGTATTGGCCAGTTGTTCACATCCGGACGTAATATGCTGTATAGTCTCCGATCTTATATGGCATTTTCTGCACCTATCTGTTTGTAATGTTCCGTCCTTCATAATAAATTTTTTGTAGTTGTTTGTAGCGATTACTTGGTCTTGGATGGCCATAAGGAATCCCTCTGTTTCCGCGAATAATTCTCCTTTCATCAACCATTTGTTGGAGGCTTCTTTGTCGATGTGTGGCTGATTAATCTCATGGTGATGTCGTCCATGCAATTCCTTTCTTGACCATTGCTCTTGTTTTTCAGTATCTGATAGGAATGGTAGATTCAGCAGGTCATTTCTGGTAGCAAGATTTAGAGGTGTATATCCCTTATCAGCCAACGATACCGCTCTATGTAGGTCAGAAGTGAGAGCTTTTTCTGAGAAGAATTCTCTGAAATTTTTTATCTGTTCGGTGTGTAAATTGACTACATCTATCAATCCGCGTCCTCCTTCTTTCCGCTTCAAAGTTGTTCGTATCACAGACGATTTTGGATGATGGTTGTTGTACTTTGTTAGCATCGTTCGGGTTTGCCTTTGAATATCATCCAGTTCTGTCTTAGTCCATCTGATTATTCCAAATGAGTAAAGTAACACTGGAATGGCGTAGGTGTTAATTGCCTTGACTAAATTCCCCGAGTTCAACATCGATTTCAGCACAGACTTCAGACGCTGACTGTATTCTGAACGAATCTTCTCCTTTGATTGTTTTTGGTCTAGCAATCTGGCTTGTTGGTATCCCAGAGATTTGTATGTTTCGCCATCTCTCATGCACTGTATAATATCACCGTTTGGAAGTTGTGTTTCACCATCTATGACTTTCCTCTTTGAATGTTCAGGGTCTTACATTTTCAATCCCGAATTTCATATGAACATCTGCTGAGAACTCACTGACAGTTTTCAGCAAATCATCCAATTGCTTCTTGTTCGAAGCATATAATTTGATGTCATCCATATACAGCAGGTGGGAGATTTATTATTTTTTATTAAGATTCATACAGTTGAGATTTTTGAATCTATAAACTCAAATAGTACACTAAATACTTCAATACTTGAAGATAACTAAAAACTAAAAGCTAAAGAAAATAATCTGAAATAATTATTGGCCGATTTGAAATAAACTAAGCAACCCTATTATTAGTGAACCAATTGTCGAAAGAATTCTTAAAGGCATTCACTGATGCAGAATTAATTACACTATCCTTTAGACGACGGTTCCAAACACTGAAGGTCCTATTCGAAATGAAGTGCTCACAAGATGCCGTACGGAATCGTTCACGTACCAACTTGAACTGATGTCCACGTAAGTAATTCATATTAAGTTCGAAAGGGTCACTTAAGTCACTGTTGAATAGGCCATGTATAATTTTGCAGAAGACTATCAGATTTCCTCTTAGTCGCCTATGAACGAAAGTGGAATCTTCATAATCGACAAGAGCTCCTCATAGCTTGGGCGTACGACACCATGCGACATCCTAGTAGCCCTTCTCTAAATGGATTCTAAAAGCTTCACGTTTTCAGTTAGCCAAGAATGCCATACTGAACCAGAGAACTCCAAAATTGGGTGGACGTAGGTCTTGTATAGTTCTGCAGCAGTAGAGGGATCACATCCATGAAAAGATCTTTGAAGTAAGTAAAGTGTACTTTTGGCCTTATTAGAACAGTGCATAATATGATGGCTCCAGGATAAAGCTGCCGATACAATTACTCCAAGATCGTTGTGCATTTCTGCACTTTCTATTTGGTGACTATTAACGAAATATACCGAATGAGGATTTCTCATCCCCAAGTTGAGAACCTTACACTTTTCGGTATTTAGTGGCAAGAGCCAGTCTTCGCACCAACGAGTATTAATGTTCAAGTCATTCTGTAAGGTGATGTGATGCAAGATAGGACAATTGAAAAGTTTTGTATCATCAGCATATGAGAAGCAGGCAGATTTGAAAGAAGAAGGCAAATCAGAAATGTAGACTAGAAACAGTAGGGGGCCCAGCACTGAGCCTTGGGGGACCCTACTTTCTACAGAAGCGAATACAGATCTTTCACCACCAACCTCAACTGAAAACTCTCTTCCTGAAAGAAATCCTTTGATCCACAGTAGCAAATCTCCTCGAATACCAACATGCTGAAATTTGTGGAGAAGTCTTCTTAGAGGAACACAATCGAAGGCTCTAGAGAAGTCCAAGTAGACTATGTCCCCTGGATCACCTCTATCAGAAGACCTCGTCCACTGGTCAATACATTGAAGCAGACACGTCATTACCGACCTTCTTGGAATTAAGCCATGCTGCTCCTTGGGGATAATATTATTACCCATGAGAAACGGCAGCAGAGTATTGACAACTATCCTTTCCATAATTTTGACAGCAACAGAAGTTATTGAAATTGGTCTATAATTGTCTGAGGAGCATTTGTCGACTTTTTTAAACACAGGGGTTACAGATGCTTTCGTCCAACGACTTGGAAGTGAATGCGTTTTAAGCGATGTTTACATTATCTGGGACAGTGGACCTATCAGCGAACTGCTACAAGGTTCATATAATTTGACGGATATTCCTTCTAGTCCAGGAAACGAATTTGATTTCAGTCCCTTGATGGCCGCTTCCACAAGTTCTGGAGATATGGTTACGTCACTTATAGTATTTTGGTTTCTTCTGGTGGAGATCTTTTGTAGAAGAATTTAAGATAACAGGTTTGTTTGTAACCGCCTTTCCAGGTGGCTACATACATTACATCAGGGGTGCTGAAATGGTCGTCGCGAGTGTTTTTTGAGTAGATCTCGAGAAGAAAAAAGAATTTTAATAAGTAGGTTACTAAACTATAACAATTTATTGCTTGATGAAATAACACTCTGCTAGCGGCAAAAGGCGGCTTTATCGAAGAAACGCGCGGTACTTGTCAAAGAAAAGCCGTGTTTTTTATTCTTGCCGCTTTTCTAGAAATTTCGGGCGGCGCGTTTGACAGGAACATTCGGAACTTTCGTTCACGCCGATATAAATGTTGCGCCTGCAGGAATTGAAGTCATTCTGGATTGTAAGGCAATACTACGTCGATACAAAGTTTATTATTAAAAAGTACAAAATGAGTACAGCGAAGAAATCTAAATCATATTTTTTTTCTGTATGATGAAGGATGAGCGCCTTTGTCTTATTTGTCGAGCGTCAGTTGCAATACAATAAGTAGATCGCCAGCAGTTCAAGTTTGAGCACCCCTGCATTACATTAAGAAAAGTGGAATGGAAAACCAACTCCTTCAGAGAGTGATATTCAACATTCTACAGAAGGTAAATTATTGTTCCCTGAATGAAAGTCTCTACTGAGTTTAGAGATATAGCGATAAATTTCACGTGTTTTCAGATACTGAGATATGATGCACACCTGGTTGGCAGCCAGACTAGTACTGGAGCGTTAGCATATTTCGAAATACTGCATCCAGCAGGCACTGTGTGTAGCTGCGCGGTAGGTAATCGAACTAGTGTGGCTTTTGTCTTTTGTTTGATGTACTTTTTGTTTTCATCGTATTCCAGTGGCTTGGTAGCCACTGTGCTAGTTCGTTGAAATGGGCCAATTGTATATGTATAAAGTGTGTTCCAACTAAAATTTGTCACCTCATCTCAAGGTGGACTGATATTCGCCGAAAAATCTGAGACACATCAATTTTTGATTGGATGGGAATCACAGAAATGATTCGAAGCATTTGAAATCAACCTCCTTACCTCAGCAGCACTAAAGTCGAAATTGATTATAGAGAAAGTGGGTCGAGTGGCATACCTTTTGAAAGGTTATCTTATTCTAAAATCTATTATACTTCAATATTTCTCAGATTTAGAATATAAAAAGTGCAAAGATAGGGAAAAAATAGAAGACAAAGAGATATGTGGAAGAGATATGATTACAATTCATAAGAAAAATACATAGCACAGTGACAGAGATGTGTGAGAGATACTTCTAGAAAGCAAATCACGTTGAAATGAGGAAATTAAGAATAAAATAGCAATTAGTTATAGGAAATTAACAGTAACGAGAAAGAGTGGTATCGAGACTGATATATTGTCAACTTGATTGTATTGTTTATGAAGGTTCATAACGCCAATTTAAAAATTTGTGGATGTTTGAGTCTCATTTCTGCATTCGATAAGAACATTTCAATTCAGAAGATGTTTGTTCTTTCTGGTAATCAAATTGTGTCAAATTTGGTGAATTTGAATTTATATGTATAGGGCAATCACATAAAGTGAAATTTTTATGTATTCAGTAGTGTTCCATTATTTCATTACTAATTTTTCGCCTTTGTCTTCTGGATACTCTCGAGTAATTTCAATTTGAGACGAACTTTTATTTTCTATTTCACTAATATACTTGAGAAGCAAATCTTCCATCTTGCTTTTTCAAGCTCATATTTGTTGTTTTTATAATTCATGTTCTCATCCGATTTTTATTCAATCTTATTTGAATCAGAACAGTTAAGTACAACTTGAAAATATGAAACCATAGATCTGTCTATATCGTTCTTTCTGAAGTATATACTTCGTGATTTTGTAAATCATTGTTTGAGTTCTTGATGATTGAATTTCTATGCTTAAGGGAGGCTTGAACAATTTGTTTTATTGAATCCATGTTTAAACTTTTTAATTTTATCTTTTGCTAGCTCAATTGAAGGGATAGTCAGTATTCATGAAACAAGTTGAATATGAAAATGAGTTCAGTATATTTGGCGTTTAGTATATTGGGCGTATAGTATATAAGAGTTTAGTTTATTAGGCTTTTTTGTATATTAGGCGTGTAGGGTATTAGCTGTTTGGATATAAAATGGGCGCTCTCAATAGGCTCACTAGTCCGTAATAAAGTTACAGGGGGTCAAAAATGTTTTTTACTGGCTTAACTTTCTAATCATTCTAATAGAATATTACCAAAGCAACATGCATGGACTCATAGATTACCTAGATTCCTCGGGTTGGCAAGTTTCGAATTTCAAAATAATTAATGTTCATCTGTAATTCGATTTATGAAGAGTAGAAGTGACTGTCGAAATCTAAGACACCAGTTAATTACTATGGTCTGAATCGAATCAAATCATAGAAATAACCATGATCTCAGATAGGATCTTTAAAATCTGTGGTTTTCATAGAACAATATGAATCGTTGATGGGCATGCACCTAATGAATGGAATAGTGGCAATTTCAGGTTTTTCTCTGAAAAAAGGTATTGAATGCATTAATCGACTACAAGTGTTATATATTTTTCAAAAGGAAAAAAATTTCTGCATTCAACACGGATAAAACTTCCTATGGTTCGTATTTAAGAAAAAGATTGTTTGCATTGAAACTCGAAAACCGCTAAGTTTTTCCACACAGCACTGCATTCTACTTACAAAAGTGCCTGTAGAATGTCTAACTTATTTTTATGTAACTTTGATGATGATCGAGATATCCGCGATGGATGATTTTCAGTCCAGAACGGAACTAAATATCAGCAAAATTTTGGTACCACTAAACTAGTCCCTGAAAATAAGATCAAGAGAAGGGGGTTCATTTTTCTCTATCTGCAATATTTCACATAGCTGCCGTACAAATTCATCGAAATTTGCCCACCCTGTGCGTGCTTCGGATTCAGGTTAATAAAGCAAGAAAGTTAATTTTCAGTAATGACATTTAATTAAATACAGTTTGCAAAATTCAAAAGATTTTCTTCGCACAAAACACCCTTAGAAACTGATTTTATGAAATTTCTTGCCTTGTTTGTTGATTCTGTCATTTCCGAAGCAAGCATTTATTCTCGAAGGATAAATAATAATCGAATAAGTTATTATGGTTGTACTCAGCGATTCCGAGAACCTACGAAAGTGTTTTCTTTGATCTCTCTGAGAAATCAAAGATATTTCCCATTTGCGACTGTGTTTGGTTTATTTATTCCCTGAAATGTAAAACGTCCGCGCGCATTGAAATTCACCCCATCGCAGCAGGATCTCGCATAATGTTGAACAGATACAAAATGTTTTATGAGCTTTGCAAACTTTCGCATCGAAACCCCCAAAGAAAACGAGGTCTTCCTTTGGAATTAATTAATTATTGAGAACCTCCACTGAAAGAATAAATATAGGAAAAATATTAGAATGCTCAATATTGGATCGACGATATTGAAAGCAACGAAATGGATATTAAGCCTTGTTGGCACAAGCAAAAATTGTTACTGGGCTCTTGTAAATGTAAAACTTTTCCCCTAAAATATTTTTGATTGCGTTTTTTTTTCTCTCAAGGAGATTTCCTCGTTATAAAGTGGGAATTAACTTCTCTTTGTTTAGGAAGTTCTGAAAATACATTTCGTTGAATACTTTTTCCAGTTGAACCTCAGGATAAAATCAACTTTTTGAGTATGAAAACTTTTTGAAAGAAAAAAGCATTTTGTGTGTAAGAAGCTTGATGAAACTGCTGAAAATAAGAACGGTAGCACATAGAATTCAGAATGACGTCTAGAAGAATATTTTCAGCACAAAAAATGGTGAATGTGTTGAACAAATAATGAAAAGAAGAAAAGGTACCGTAAAATGAGGCGACTTCGACATTGCGGGGTGATTTTAATACTCTGACCGAATTCGCCGCCAAAATAAATTTGTGAACATCCAGCATAAGCATCATTGAACAACATCACAAGAAGTAAGTGATTATCACGATATTTTTATGAATTTTGCAGCATTTCTACTGAAAATTGCGCTTTTTCGTAGGTGGTATAATTGTACCAGTATTTTGATGCATGTAGTAGGTAGCGGTATTTTTTATTCAAAAAGATTTTTCGAGTTGCATTGTTTACCTCAGTCTTTCATTCATTTTAGGTTAGTTGAGCCATCTTGGTTTCCATTCCAATAATAATACCAGCGGTATTCGTAACAACCAATTAAGTTTAATTTTTTCACAGCAAGATGCAACAAAACCATAGGAGAAAATTGGGTTCCAGGACCACAGTAAGGTAAAAAATAAAATGACTGCTGGATTAGACGATATTAGAGCAGCTATTTTCAAATGGTCAGCTCCAGTAATGCTTGCAGTATTAACGTTTTCGATAAATAGTTCATTGGGCACTGGAATGTTTTCTTCTGCTCTCAAGCTCAGTCATATCAAACCAATTCATAAGAAGAATGATAAAACATATGCAAAAAATTATCGCCCAATAGCAATGTCGTGTTCGATTTCAAAGCTGATTGATGTGTCATTTGGAGTACCAGAGGGTTCAGTTTTGGGCCTCGTGTTGTTCATCCCGTACATCAACGACTTGCCAACTTGGAGGAGTGATTTCGAAAAACACAACCATTCTCATCAAAATGGGGGACCACAATCAATAGATGCCAGCATAAATGGTGAACCCATAAATTGTAGTCAGAATATCCGCTTTTAGGGTGTTCATATTGATGAGCATCCAAGTTGGGCTGATCATTTTGATAGCTTAACGAAAAGGCTGAGTTGCATCTGCTAGCAGGTTAGGATGTTGAAACCTACCCTCACGAGCGAACAATTGAAGCTGTTTTATTTCGCCAACATCGAATCACGCTTGTCATACTCGATACGCCTTTGGGCGTCTAGCTCTTCTATGGAGAAGGTTTTTGTTGCTCATAAGCGCACAGTGAGAGTCATGGCCGGAGTTGGGCCTACAAAAGTAGGTTTCTTAATAACGCAATTGTGAACATGTATTCGTTTTTTAGTAGTTTTTATTTTATTGTTACTATCTTTCTTACCGATATTGTTCTTGTAATCTTGTTCAAAGATGGTTTCCCGTACACTCTGATACAAATTGATGTATACAATTTTGTATTTGAACTAAATAAATAAATTTTGTATCGCAAATGGAATTTCGTGTGCCGAATCGCTGAAAATGTTACAGAAGGCTTTACGGTGAATCGACTTTATCAAAAACACGTGCATACAAGTGGTACAGTGAATTGAACAGCGGCCGAGATATGGTAGAAGATTTGACTCACTCTGGTCGGCCATCAACATCTTCAACCGAAGTTAACATCGATAATGTGAAGGAAAGTATTTGAAAATCGTCATTTAAGTTTGATAGAAGTATGCAATGAACATTCTGTGTCTCACCAATCAATTAGTACCATTGTAAACGATTGTTCGGGCATGAAACGATTTGCAGCTCGACTAGACCTAAATTTTCTTCAAAAACTAAATCGTGCAAAGGTCGCTGAAGACACGCTAGAACGAGTCAATTCCGACTACACATTCATAAAACGCATTGTAACTGGTGATGAGACTTCTTTTATGAGTTTGACATGCAAACCAGTGAACAAGCTTCAAAATGGCGCCTTTACTGAACCGAAACAAAAAACACCAAGTCGAAGTCAATCAAATGTCAAGGTAATATTGACTGTTTTCTTTAATTATCGCGGTGTTGTGCAGTGTGAATTCTTGCCATAAGGTCAGACGGTGAATAAAGAATAAGGGTTGAGCATTATTTGGCGTTTGGGAATGCAAATTCGTCGGATAAGGCCAGATTTATGGAATCGATTCTGCACCACAATAATTTATCATCTCATAAGGCTATCATTGTGAATGAATTTCTGGACAAAAACTCAATAAGGACAATGGCACGATCACCGTATTCACCTGATATGTCTCTGGTCGACTTTTTTCTTTTTCCAAAACAAATTACCACTGCGAGGTACCAGTTTTGAATCGATGTTTTGTTGCTTGGATTACTCGTTGGCGTAAATGTATTATTTCACGAGGGGCCTACTTTGGAGGTGATAAAATGAATTTGGATGAAAAATAAAATTTTGTGTTTCATTGACCGATTCCCGGTAGTTTTTTGACTGAGAACGTAAACATATATCGCTGTCTTAATCTTTCAACCGAATTTCTCGAGCGAAAAATCAAATAGAAATTCGGAACATGGTGGTTTCAACAGGACGGCGCTACTGCGCGCAATGTAATAATTAATACTGTTAAAATGATCGAAACTTATAGTTGACCTAGACATGACATTTATTGAAAAGCAGTTTCTTGTATTGAAAGCCATATATATGGTAGGAAAACAATTATTAATAATAAGATATGGATTATTTTTGTAGATTTTTCGATATCAGAAATCCTCAATAAAAGCATACTCTTGCAACATACTCGCTGAACGTCTAACTCGATATCGAATCCCAGTTTCGAAGGAGAAACTGCCATCAGGAAAGTTTCTCCGCTTTTTGTAATGGCCCAAAGGGAGGAATAATAAGGAATATTTCAGGAAGTTTTTTTCTGTCTCTTCCCTCTGGCTCGTGTTCATCTTCTGGCTGCTTAATAATTTAGAACCTTCTAGTATTATCCACTTTCTTTCGGCTTTGTATCTACATCGTATTTTTATAAAAGGGCTTGATTAAAGGCATTCCCCGAGGTCGAAGCGAGACGAGAAATGGGATTCAATTCGTCAACATAGATAGCTACATTGTCGAGTTGTCAAGAGTCAAGAATTCTTTGCATAACATTTAACACAATTCTCTCGATAACCTTGTTGAATTGAAGCATTTCATTCCAACAATGAGATTATGATAGTGTCGAAACACTCACCATTACACAACCATGGAAGGGAGAAATCTTCCATCCTGTAATGTACCCTCACCATATATGAACCCTTAATAAAGGTGCAGCCTATCGATTATTAAAAAAAAATGGATCCTCAGTAAAACTAGAGCGCCTCAGAATAAGACAAAGTAAGTTAAATTCTGGTTGTTTGTCGATCAATGCATGGTTCAAATTGATCATTTTTTGTCTGTAGTGATTAGTATTAACAGTTTGACCAACTTTTAGAAGCTCATGATATACATCCTTCTGATCCTAGTAAACACAGAGCATTGCCTTCTTACCGAATCGATCTGTTTTTGCAGAGTATGTTGATGGTTACCTGGATTAACCCATTATTTTATTCGTTAAGGATTCTTAAAATAAATCCATTTTTCATCGCCACTGATAATTCGATGCAAAACTGATTTTCTTCCATGTGTTTGATGCAAAATTTCACAAGTGTTTTTTCGGTTTTGCATTTGTCTCCCATTCAATTCATATGGTACTTATTTTCTACACTTTTGGATCGTTTCCATAGCTTTCGAACGGTCGGAAATAGTTTCTTGTGCAACATCTAACACGGCTGCAATTTGCATTTGATTGAAAGTATCATCTTCATTATTGCTTGCAGTTCGGCGTCTTCAAACATTTTGGGGACTTTCTCGTTCTTCATTTCTCACATAAAAATATCATTATCTCTGAACCGTTGAAACCATCTTTTGCTCCTTTCTTCTGATAGAGCATGATCACCTTATGCCTCGACAAGCATTCGATGCGACTGTGCAGAACATTTCTTCACAAGAAAACAAAAAACTAATACTTTCCGCAAATAATCCCTTTCCGGTACAAAATTTGACATTTCTGAATGAAAAAATACGATGTTGTTTGTTTAATGACCGTAAGGTTACTGAACATGTTTAACAGAAGTCAGCCAACCAAACAAAAAAAAATTAAGGGTCGTTCACAACAAATGTTCCCAGACCGGCTCGGTGGCGTGGAGGTTAGGTCGCTCGTCCTCTGCGCAGAGTTAAATGGGTTCAATCACCACAAAGTCGATGCGATTTTTCGGATTCTGAGAATCGCTTGAGCGCCCATCTTTCGGAGGATATGTAAAGCCGTCGGTCCTGTCTAATAGAGATGTGTTGGACATTAAAAATCCATTCCCTCGACACGAGAGGGGTTCGGCAAAATTCCTGGGTTGATGAGGTGACAGAATTCCTCGGTGTTTCATTAGCCGAAAGGCAGAAATAGAGCACGTTAAAGGATCGAAAGAAAAAAATAATGTTCCCTATCAATACATTTGAATCTTAACGCTCAATTCATACCGGTACACCTGCTACTCCGGTAACAATCACGAAAGAGCAAGTAGGTATGATAATAAATAAACTTAAAAATAGGAAAGCTCCAAATGAAGATAAGATAACAAATCAGATGATCAAATATGGTGGAGAAGCCATGAGAGAAAAGTACACAAAACTGTTTAACATCATAATTCAACACGGAAAAATACCAGAAGAATAGAAAAGAAGCGTAACAGTGCCTATCTTTAAAAAAGGAGACAAAACAAATCCTGCCAACTATCGCGGAATAACCTTACTAAGCATCTCATTGAAACTGCTTACAAAGATTCTTGCCGATGACATAACGTCAACAATGCCAATCAGCGAAGAGCAACAAGGCTTTCGAAAAAACCGGTCCACGGTCCACTATTTATAACAAGGCAATTAGTAGAAAAGTCTCTTGAATATAACACTCCAGCATATCTTTGTTTCATAGACTTAACGAAGGCCTTCGACAGAGTCCAACTGAAGGATGTAATCAAGATACTGGAAAACAAAGAGGTACCCAAAAAATATATAAGACTCATAAAAGATCTGAACACTAATACAACAACGCAAATACGAACAAACCACACCTTAACGCAGCATTTCGGAACAACGTCGGGCATCCGCCAAGGTGATAGTCTTAGCCCTCTACTATTTAATACTGTTATGGACCAACTTGTAGAGACCGTTAAAAACTTGGGACTAGGATACCGCATGGGAACCTACAAAATTAACATCTTATGCTAAGCCGATGACGCCGTACTCATTGCAGAATCAGAAGACGCCCTACAAAGAATGTTATACGCCCTTAGCAAACGCGCAAAAAATTTCAATATGAAAATCTCAACAAGTAAGACAAAATGCATGACCATAGCTAAGGAACCTCTGCGCTGCAAGTTAACAATAGACAACGCCACTATAGACCGAGTCATGTCATTCGAATACTTAGGGTGCAAAATAACAAGCACAGGATACATTGAAGATTAAGTGAGGAGACAAGTGAACAAAGCAGCTGCAGTATTGGGACATCTTAAACAACCAATTTGGAGAAATAAACACCTCAGTATACCATGCAAATCCAGAATCTACAAAACATGTGTGCGACCAATTATGACATACGGGGCAGAAACAAGAGCGGAAACGTGGGTAACAAAGAGGATACTAAGAACAACAGAAATGAAAACGCTAAGAACTATAACCGGTTACACATTGAATGACAGACAAAGAAATACTGACATAAGGGAAAAATGGGGAACAGAAGATATTGTAGGATGGGTAAGAAAAAAAAGAAGAGAATGGAACCAGCATGTAAACAGAATGACCACAGATAGAATAGCCAAAATCATATATAACCACATACCACACGGAAGAAGACCCGTTGGACGACCACCAAAACAATGGCGGGACAGTTGGCAATCAACTTCACAAGAACTGCTGCAGGGAAACCGGAATTGAACAGGCGCTACGCCTTCTGCACGGTGAAGAAGAAGAAGAAGACACATGCTACTCTCCAAATACCTTTTATTACTTGTCAAATCTCAAATTATACCCGATCAACATGGACTTTCAAAGGTAGGTCAATTGACACGAATTAAGTCATATATTTTGTGAGTGTACTAGACGCTATAAATAGGGGAGAACAATTGGATACTGTTCACACCGAACTCGGAAAGGCCTTTGGTAGAATAGGTCACAATATTCTTAGCAGTCGAGTAAAGGTTGTTTTTCGTGGCTTTCTAAATGAGCTATTGCTGGTTCCCACTGTCGCTGTGACCTTAAGTATGATGGTTATGTGATCCGTAGAGACTTTCCATTTTCTCGCTAGTTCCTCCATCAATTCGCCAGTTAAGTCTATCATATGACTTCCAAATACGGATCAGTGAAAGCAATTAAGCTATGAAAAAGTACAGTGACAGCTAACTGGTAAACCACAAAATATTTACCTGCAGTGCTTGAAGCAGTCCGACTCGCGGAATGTTGCATCACGACAATGTATTGGTACACATGGCACAACAGTTGACTTTGAAGAACATAAGGTGGCAGGTATTCCACATTCGCCCTAATCGGCTGATTTAGCCATATGTGATTCATGGACGGTCTTAAGCCTAGAACAGGGGTGCTCAAACGGTCGAGCCCGAGTGCTTTTTGAGTAAATCTCGAGAAGAAAAACAACTTTCATGGGTAGGTAACTAAATTACAAAAATATTTCACGTAATAAAATAACACTGTGCTAGCGGCAAAAGGCGGCTTCATCAAAGGAACGCGCGGTACTTGTCAAAGAAAAGCCGCGTTTTTTATTTTTGCCGCTTTTCTAGAAATTTCGGGCGGCCCGTTTGACGAGAACATAAGAGACTTTCGTTCACGCCGATATTAATGTTGCGCCTGCACGAATTGGAGTCATTCTGAATTGTAGCTTGAAGGCAATACTATGTCAATACAAAGTTTATCATTAAATAGTACAAAATGAGTGCACCGAAGAAATCTGAAAGATATCATTTTAATAACGATTGGGAGGAAGAATTTTTCTTTTGTATGGTGAAGGATAAGTGCACTTGTTTTAATTGTTGTGCGTCAGTGACAATACCTAAGCATGGTAACTTAGAGAAGCATCATAAAACGGTTAATCAAAACTATGAAGAGGATTTTCCGCCACAGAATGAATTAAAAAAACGATCTGATATCTTGTTTGAAAAAAGAGCAATCATGTTCAGAAGACAAGCCAAACAATCAAAAGCTGCTACGATCGCGTCATTTAAAATATTTCATATATATTCGAAGATGGATCGGTTGTGAAGGAAGCATTAATTGAAGCGGGTGATAATTTATTTGGAGATTTTAAAACTAAAACAGAAAACATGTCTGCTCTTGGAGAACTTCAGTTATCTCATCCGACGGTCACAAGGCGTATTGAAGTCATGAGTCAGGACATGGCAGATAAACTAAAACATGATAGGATGATATGTACATACTTTTCTTTACAGATCGACGAATCCACCGATATGACGGACACTGCCCAGCTGTGTATTTTTATTCGGATGGACATGAAGGCTAAGGAAGAATTTTTGACAATCATTCCTCTGAAGGGTAAGACCCGTAGCGAAGCTATATATGACGTTTTCTTCAATTTTGTAAAAAACTACAAGCTACCAATATATAAATTAGTGTGCATTACAACCGATGGAGGACCAGCAATTACTGAACAAAAACGGTTTTGTGGCATTGTGTCAAGCTAATGAAAATTTTCGTTCATTTTTTTCCATTCCATTGCAATATACATCAACAAGTATTGTGCTCAAAAGTTTAAAACACGAAGGAAATTATGGGCATTTGAACAAAAATTGTGAATTCAATCCGTGCACGTAGCTTGCAACGGCGGCTCTTTAAGTTGCATTTGGAAGATAGAGAGTCAGCTGAACACACTGATTTAGTTCTTCACACGGACGTCAGGTGGTTGAGTCGCGGAAAATTCATAGAAAGGTTTCAAGAATATATATGTAGATGACAGAAGATCATTTATCTGCAATAGAAACAAGGTTTGCGAAAGAATGGATCCCTGAGGTACTCCTGCGTGTAACTGAAAATATTCAGAAGTTATATGATGGCTTGATCAAAGTATTGAGATGGCCGTGTCTATTTCATGGTCGATGTGAGTCGGCTTGTTTTATTCAAGACCAAATTTCACCTGGTTCGTAAATCTAATAAGTTGACAGAGTCTGAAATACGTTCTCATCAAGACAATGATTTCTTTGAAAAAAGATATTATGTAACAACCAAGTTTGGCAACCATGTATACAATGCACCACGTTCATGTAAGCACACGAGTCGCTAGTACAAACAATTTCGAATACTCCAGCAATCTAGATATGCAGTGCACGTCGTAACAGGCAAAATAATATTGACACACATACGAACTCTACTCTCCACAGTTTTCATTACGCGAGTTTCAGAAAGGATACTCAAACAATATTACTCGGTTGTGCCACATAGAAAGCTGCCGTTCTCTTCCGTACCGCGACGACAAAGCACCAGCCCACCGGGGTGTTAGTTGCCACAAAGAAAATCGCAACGCGTCGATACCCACCCTGAAAGCCAGCCGTTCTCAGAGTTGGTAATCTTGTTATTCACTTTGGAGCACTATCATGCTTCTCCAAATATAATTGAGGGCGAACTGTGCCTGTGGAAAGTGCCAAACTATTTATGTGAGGCGGAAAACGTTTTCTCGATTGAACGAAATTGACGCGCTTTTTGGGTTTTTCACTTTTCGCAATAAAAAAGGAACCTCAAGAGTATCACCTCGTTGTTATTAGATTGACATTAATATCAAATTTCATAAAAAAACTGAAATGTGAAAAATCTTCATTTCTATAAAATTTAAAGAAATTGCACTAACAATATGTGAATTTAATTGTGTCGTAAGTGCATTTAAGAATAAAGATAATGAATTGGTAGATTATCGTGCGATTGCCAGGTCATTATATTCATTGAAGTGTAACGTTTCTTAGTTCTTGAAATTATTGGTGGGTTCAAATTAAACACTTCAACGTTACAAAACTTTAACCTATTTATTTACACGTAAACTGAACAATTATAACTAATTTATCGAACACAACTGATACTGCTTAATTTATTACCACTTTGTCCAGTTAATCGCGCTCTTTGATCAAAACAGTCCTCCCTGCGCTTCGCACTCACTTTTTAAGCTGGGTGATTCACCAGAAAATGAAAGGAAAAAGTATTCATCATCTCTGGTCGAAGAAGCATGCGAAGATGTGAGTCTATTTTCAAGAATTTTTACGGAAAAAATATTGTGACGAAACTACTCACCAAAAAAACTTATTACTTAAAGACATAGCAGAGTTTAGGACGCTCTTGAATCTTCAATAAAAAAGTGGTTTTCCCATCTGAAAAAACCTCCCAAGATTCATTTATAGAAAATTTGGACACCCTGTTTACTTCGAAATAAATTGCTGAAGCACATTCTTACTTTCTAAATACAATACCGTTCGAACAAAAATGAAATCTTCAAGAGTGTACGAACTACACAGCACCCAGTATACAAGCACAGGGTTCGAGAATCTTCCGCTTTGTTCCAGATCTTCGTTCAAGAGTCTTCTCTCAACAGTAACCTGGTTTCTCAGTATTTCGGAGCGCTGGTAGTTTTCAGATCTTTCCCGAATTCTCTCGTGCGTGGCAATTCGGCATTCCGCCGGGCGGTGACAGGGCCGGCTTCAGGGACGCTTGGATGTCGTCACAATAGAAATAAAGATTTATAATTCTGATATAGTCACTTGAAACGTTGGTATATTACTAATTATGATAAAGTTGTTCGAAAAAGATGCTTCCATAAATACTTAAATAACATACTTGGATTCACATGAGATCTTCACAATAAAGCGAAAGGATTGCGTTAAGATTAGCATATTTCATTGATTCTCGCAAACTTAAAAATAATTGAAACCACATTTTCACACTTTGGACAGCCATATCTCGAAAAGATGAGCCCGAAGAAAGAACAACTATTTTACAAATAAATCATCCTTTTTTTAGCTGCCGAATTATCACTTGAAGGTTTTCGTTCTCAGGAAACATCCTGTATAAAAATTATAGAATAACTGAACTTACGTTCATAATTAAGCGCATATTATAATCGATTTCAAAACTTGTAATACAAACAAACATAATGTATTGAACGCAAAACATCTGCGTACATTTTCCCAAACCCCGAATTTGTATAAATCGCAAATATCCGCCCACGAGTTCCCTAAAACATCCCCCAGATGAACGGAGCCAATCTGGAAAATGTCAGAACAGGATGTTTCAATTTCGTACTCAACTTATGTCTAGTCGATAGACCATCGCGACTAGGAGATACGATTATCAAAAACAGATGACTGCCTGTAGAGATTCTGTAAGAAGGGTGACTACATGGTAAGGGCGTATCCGTTCGAGTGAACAGGCGTCCAACGGAGGACACAAACCACCCGCGAAGGGTTTGACGTTGGGCCATAATTCACCCTTGTCTTTAATATAAGAAACTCACCGGCTTGCTGGTATCTCCCGGACCCAGAAGTGGAGAGTGTGCCTGTAACAGAAAAAAAAAATTAGAACGAATTGTTTTGAAATATTCCATTATTATCAATTGGCATAGGGGAGACCGGGGCTGAAATTAACGAAAAATATATTTTCAATTCCAGCTTAGAAACTATAATAATCAGACTTGATTTTTAACATACATGATGCTTCAATCATTGAGGAGTTATGTATTTACCTCAAAACAAACATATATGGAAAGTAGATTTTCTGTCGACTGCTTATATGGATATAGTAAAAGCATTTGATAGGTTTGTTATGGAATTTTTATAGTACAAATTGGAACTATTGTATGGAATTAATGATCTTACTGATCGGGTTGCTTGTGATGGTTTCTTTTCTGATCCACTCCATGTCGCGAAGGAATTTGGCAGGGTACTAATCTCAGTCCAGTTTTATTCCTTCTCTTTATAAATGATCTGAAAAGTGTTCAGCGATTGCATGTTTTTGGTTTTCGCTGATGATATTGTGTATCGTTCTGTTGAGAACCAGAACCCCTTGCAGGAAAATTTCGATTCTTTCAACAGATGGTGTAAGATCAATGAGCTTGAATGTTATGAAATTTTTCCTGCAACCCTTAAAGTTTACGTATATTTTTAACAACGAGTCTGTTAATATCATTAAAGATTTTGGGTATTCACCATGATTCAAAGCTTATCTCTTACACCGTTAATATCGACTCTGTTATTGCACGTGCCAACAAATTGCTTGGCTTTATTACTCAATCAACCAAACCGTGTTCAAATATGCGCTCCCTTATCATATTGTTTCCATCGTTCGTATTGTTGTGTAATACGGTCACCCTCGTACGCCACTCATGTTAGTTGGCTGAAACGTATACAGAGGAGGTTCATCAAGTTACTATGTTTTAGGAGTGGTCTTGTATGCTTCAGTAACGAGCATAATTCAGGCAACTTCTCCTTGTCGCAAATTGTAGACAGTGGTACATATTTAAATATTTTATTCGCCCTCTAAGTCATCATCAATACGAATGTCAAAATAATTTTGCAAATTCGTTCTATAATTTACTCGAGATTCACGTAGAAATATTATATGGAGGATGACAACCCAAATTTTTGGGTCCATAATAAATCTAGAACATCTATAGTTCATAATCGGCATCACTTAGAAGACCGAACATGGCCATCGGGGCTCTCTCGGTCAAACAGAGAGGAAATTGTTTTGTTGAGTTTAAATATTGAAGGGATTTCCAAGGATAGATGCGATTATTCTTCAAAATTGGCAAGCAAGAACAAGGTGGAAGTGATTATGCTTCAGGAGACTCACACTGCGACGGAAGAACATCTCCGCGAAAGACGAAATATCGCAGGTTATGTACTTTTTGATTATCTCCTTAGTCCTATTTATGGCCTTGCTTGCTATGTAAAATATTCATCATTCAATCATATTGATCTTGTACAGAAGGGTATGTTGAGTGGTGTTTTCTATATTGCGTTTAAATTTTTTGATGTGTTTGTGGTTAATATTTATAAACCTCCTGGCGAAATTTAGCCCATCAATTTCGATATTATTTTTCCCCACCCTGCTATCTATTGTGGTGACTTCAATTGCCATCACACTCTATGGGGTTATACAGAAAATGACAGGAGTGGTATTTCATTAGTTGAATGGATGGAAACAAATGATTTTCAACACTTTTCATTCTGCCAGATGGCATCGCTACTATAATCCTGATCTTTGTGTGGTTTCTAACGACTCTGAATCGTTTCCTCTTCCTGTTCGTCGTAAAGTACTTTCAGATTTTCCTCCCAGTCAAAACAGGCCAGTTATTATTTCGTTAGGTTTTCAATTTACATTTGCAGATTCATTAGAAAAACCAAGATGGAATTTCAAAAAAGCTCGTTGGATTGATTTCACTAAACTGGTAGATAGTGATTTGAGATGGGTTCCCCCTTGGGTAGAAATTATTTCCGGTTTATAGGAGTTGTCAGAAATGCTGCTAAACAACATATTCCCAGAGGCTTTCGCAAGGATTATATACCTGGGTGGTCAGAAGAATCAAATATTTTTTATAAGGAATATCAGCAAAATCCTTCCAGAGAGAAAACCGATGCACTCCTTAGTTCTTTGAATGATAGCAGAAAGAATAAATGGACTGAGTTCATGAATGGTATGAATTTTCGTCATTCTAGTAGAAGTTCCTGGGATTTGTTGAGGAAATTAGGCTATGCTGATCCCGTTTCAAAAACTCGGTCTAATATGAATCCGAATTCTTTAGCATCTAGGCTTGTTAATGTCTCTAAAAGTGTGAAGGTTAGTAGATATGGCAGGAATAGAATGAAACGAATCTTACATAAAAGAAGGAGGAATGCTATCACGGTTGAAGATTTATCGAATCCTTTTGAGGAAGAAGAGCTCAAATCTCAGCTCAGGTAGTAATCCCGTTGAATTTAGAAAGGCTAAAGTTATTGCCATCCTCAAACCTGAGAAAAATCCAGAACTTCCTAGTAGTTATCGACCTATCAGCTTACTTTCTGTTTCTTTCAAAATTTTGGAACGACTTCTTTATCAGAGGTTAGAACCAATTACTGACAGAGCTCTGTCCACTCCTCAGGGGGTTTTCGAAAAAACTGGAATTGTTCTGATCAGGTTTTAGGTTTATCCACTTTCATTGAGACAGGATTTCAGGGTAAAATTAAAATAGGCGCTGTACTTGTAGATCTCTTTTCGGCATATGACACAGTTTGGAAGGATGGTTTAGTTTATAAACTCTTTGAAGTAGTTCAATGTGGAGAAATTGTAAAGTTGATTGAAAATATGTTATCTGATAGAAGACTTCGAGTTTTTATCGGTGAGAAAAGCAGTAGATTTTACACTCTAAACGATGGACTATCTCAGGGATCTGTTCTTGCACCTCTTCTCTTCAATGTCTGACATCCCTGAAACTTCCTCTACAAAGTTTATTTATGCTGATAATATTGCTTTGGTTTTTCGACACTATGACTTCGGAATAATTGAGCAAACACTGACTTCTGATTTAGAAATTCTGAAAATTTTCTTCAAAAAATGGCGTTTATGTCCAAATCCTTCGAAAACTGAGGTTTCTTGTTTTCATCTGAATAATCATGAGAAGGATAGGCAAGTAAGAGTATTCTTCAATCAATCACTATTAACTCATAATTTCACTCCAACATATCTTGGTGTAAACTTGATCGTTCTTTGACTTTCAAAATTTCATATTGATAAATTATGTCAGAAGTTGAAAACAAGAAACAATATACTACATAAACCAGCTGGATCTAATTGGAACGCCGGAGTCTCTACTTTGCGAACTACTGCTTTAGCTTCAGTATATTCAGCAACAGAATATTGCTGTCAGGTGTGGTTGAATAGTGCTCATGTCTATAAGATTGATTCTCAGTTGAACTGTTCTATGAGAATTATAAGTGGATGTATTAGTTCAACTACTACCCCATGGCCTCCGGTTATTTGTAATATAGTTCCTTCCCATATTCGCAGGAAATTAGCTCTTAAATCGTCTTGGGATAAGTATCACTCATTCCCAGAAGTTTTTCCAATGATACACGATCTTCAAAATCCACCTAACCTGAGATTGAAATCTAGGAAACCTATTTGGTCGATTGACTTTTTGCGTACACGGGTGAAGGCTGTTGATCTATGGAAAACTGAATGGCAGGGTCTCATAGAGGATCCTTCCAAAAGGGTTGCAGGTTTCGATATAAGTGGGAAAAATTGGTGTACATTAAAGCGTCTCAGAACAGGACATGGTAGTAATAATAGTATGTTGATCAAATGGAATACTATTGCTAGTGCAATAGCGACAGGGAAACGAGTTTTTTCCACAGGTTTTTTTCACTCGTTCACTGAATCATACGCAAGTATAGTATGGTTCCCCTGTTACATTTCCTGTGCTCATACTGTAGGGGAAATCGTAGGAGGCATGATGCGAGTTTAAATGCCTGATGAAGGAACGGGCATGATCTGCTTTTCCTACTGGTATTCTATTTATTCGCTTGTTTTTTACGATTGTGTTTATCTGACACACACCAAAATTATAGGTATGAGCATTTATTGTAAATACAATTATTCGAATTTTTGTAAATCCTCTCTTTTCAAAGGAATATATATCAACGTACTCATAGTTTGTCCCAGTACATTGGAGCCATTTTGTTTTCATGTTCCACCCCGCTCATTCGGACACAACAACGTTTCGAATGTTAACTTCTACCGGGCAAATCTATTCGTATTCATCATCTCAATTAGAATTAAAACAACAGAATTATGTGATATCACCTTCGATACATCCTGCTTCGGTCCAGTATTTGAAGAGGACACATTGGATCCACTCAACACCTGATGTACCTTTATCATAGGAAGCGTCGCAAATGATACAAAAATAGTCATCGTTATCGTTAGAGCTATTGCTTGGATTTGATATCCTTTATTAGATTTACCCACTTTTTCGTTCACCCTTCCTCTAATCTTTTTTGTTCTCTTTGTTTGTTTTTCGTCATTTGTTTCTTTTTCATTTCAGTAATATTATGTTCTTCTTCTAGAATTTCCTTTTAATCTTTAATCTTGAATCAGATTTCAGTAGATTGCTATCTTCTCCTGAGACAGTCTGTATATTCAGTGCACTCTTCAGAGGTCGTATATACTGCAGATCAAAGAATTTATCAATAACCAACTTTTAATTCCCAAGACGTTTTTTCTCTTTTCATCCTTATTCATTTTCCCCGAAGCAATTTTCTCATTTGTGAAAAACCAGTCAGGTACATGGCTTACACTTCATACAAATTTTCTGGACTGGCACAGGAGATTTTCTCTTGAATTTATCTATCATTCAGCTACAGAGATTAATTATATAAAGAGGAAAAAATGAGATCCTTTGTTCTTCTCTACTCTACCAACATGGTGGATGATGGATTACCCTCCGTTCTTCACTGGCGTAATTAGAGGTCTTGGGTTACTAAAGAACTTCGGATTTTTATTTTCCGCCTTAATTGAGTTATACTTAATCCAGACGTAACAAAAAATTAGGCATGTTAAAATTTCATGTACGGTTGCAATAATCTTAATTAAATTTCAGAAAAGCTTCGAAATATCGTAGAATTAGTGAAGAGAAGACCAGTACTAATTAAGAGAGTTAACTAATAACAAGTGAATGTCTCTAAAACCATAACTACTACGATACGATTATTTTACATTCTTTGAAAAAAGTAAACGGAATTGATAATTTTAAAAATCTGCTTGAAGCGATTGTCAAAATTTTTGCTGTTGCTAAACTGGCACAACTGTTTTGTATACTGACGCAGAGTGTTAACACGATCTGTAACTTAGTTTGTTTACAGTGCTCGATTTTGTCAGTTCTTTTGTATTGCAAATGGAATTTCTTGTGCCGAATCGCCGAAAATGTTACAAAAGGCTTATTGTAACGTGCTAAAATCACGTCCGGTACACCCTACATAGGTAGGTAGGTACGTTAGGTAGGTTGTACCGTGTATGTACGACAACCCTGCATCACACATACTTGTAGCCTCTCGAAGTCGATCGTAAGTAGTCTAAAAATATTGGGATAGATCGCCAGCAGTTCAAGTTTGAGTACCCCTGACCTAGAACGATTATTTTATTATTATCTAAGCTATCCGAAAGTGGACAGAGGAAAGCTACAAAAGAAAATAAAATTCTTACTTATTCAATGTTACAGTTAATAACTGTCACAACAGACTTAGATGCTCATATTATAGACCTTGCCTTATCTGCTCCAGCATTCAATTAATATTCCAAAATGTTATTTCACTCATTTTCTATCTGCGCAACCAAAACATCAGCAACATGAATTTTTTACAACGGATTGATCGAAACCGATCGTTTAAGTGTAATCGCCGCCGTAAAACACCGCGGATCCATAAAATAAGCATAAAACACATCCCGAACTTCGTATACCGTCCGGGGTAGTTCCAAAGTTCCAGAAAACGGAAAGTTCGCTCTTCTTGAGGGGCATTAATTCAGGCGGCATATTTTTCGAATTATTCGGCAGAACGTGGGGCCGCCCGAATCGGACTGGCGCGGATGCAAGATAGACGGCGGCGTATATAAGCCGAAAAAAAAACCATCAAAATTTTATATTCGTTTTGCGACGTAGATGATTTAAACCGGAGTGGAGGAGTAAATAAGAGGATCTGCGCGCGTAAGGAATACAAACAACCCCACGTGCGAAATGAAAAACTTTTCTCGGACTGAGATGTACGAGGTTACTCAAAAAGTATACGCTGTTTTCAACGTTCTTCGCTGAGAGAGTACGACATTTCTTTCCTTATGATGGTACACATGTTCCAGTGTTTTTTTAATGTTACAACTGTCATAAATTTTGTTTCCGAAAGCCGAAATGTTAACGTGGGTCGAAAGATTGACATCTTTTTCACCCTACTCCACTCTCTAAGAGTGAAAATAGGTGCAGCACAGCATTGAGAACGTTGATTGCGGAGATTACAAGTTTACATCGAACTAGTGTAACAAAAGAAACTTTAAGAAACGGTAAGAAAATTTAGAAAGATTGAAGATAAAAAAGATATTTAAGAACAAGTGAAAAAAAATAACTTTTACTGGTAAAGCCCAGAGAAAAATGAGCAATGAGACTCTAATTCAATAATTGTCACTGAAATCTTGGAAGAAAAGTCCAGGTAGTTCTACCTACTTGGATATTTAATTACATATTATAATTATAGTAAACAATGTCAACAAATGCTTCTTTCTTTATATATATATATATATATATATATATATATATATATATATATATATATATATATATATATATATATATATATATATCCACTATTGAATGGTATGTGAAGCGAGCCCACCGGGCGAATTTTAAGCCCAAGTTTTACGGTGTTCTCCAGCAGATGGCTTTTAAAGAGTCCATTGACCAAAATGACCAGTGGAAGGATACTGACACTCCCAAGTTCATGAATCCCTTTCACCTCAAACGTCAGATCCTGGTATTTTGTTATTTTTTCCAGGAAGACCCTGTTCACATTTTCGTCTACTGGTATCGTGACATCCAGAATGAGCGCTGTGTTCTTCTCCAAATTGAGTAGCACCATATCCGGTCTATTATGGGCGACCAGTCTGTCTGTGACAATAGTGGAGTCCCAATACAGTTTGTAGCCGCTAATTTCGAGTACCTCCTTCGGCTTATAAAAGTGATTTTTAACCGCCTGCTTCAGTAGACCATATTTCAGCGCTATTTGCTGGTGGTAGAGCTTTGCCACTGTATTATGCCTCTCCAGGTAGTGTCTTGGTGCCAACATAGAGCAGGAGGACGTGACGTGCTGGATAGATTCAAAGGTTTTAGAACATCTTCGGCATTGATCCGTTGGTATGTCGCGGTTAGTGATGTGCTTAACATATGCTCTTGTTGGAACCACCTGGTCCTGAATTGTTGCTAAGCAGCCTTCTGTTTCCGGCAAAAGATATCCTGCTTTTAAATACCTCAGCGACTTTTTTCATTGACGGACTCCTTTTGGAGGTTGTTTGGGTATCTTACTCTAACTGAGTAATCTCAATTAAGTAAAGACTTAGCTCTGAGCACAAATGATTATATCGCAAATGAATCTTATCTTGTGAAGAAATTTCGATACACCTTGAGAGTTTTGATGTTTAAGTTTCATTGAACAGCAAAGATTCTAATTTTGTGTTGAAATTTGCATATTTCAATGTCTGAATTTTATCAATGTTTATTGCAAGAAATACCTAAATCTAACAAAATTTCGAAAATTTCTGGGTAATCTCCATCGGATTATTGAAAAAAGGTATCGTTGTAAAGCTTATTCGAGTGGGAACAAATCACGTGAAAAGATAGAGGGTGTTACATTTGAAAAAAATGTTTTCATGTTTGAAAAATTTTATTTTCGCCTGGTTACTAGGAATACTCGGTATAGAAAAAAATTTTTTCTTCATTTGATAATAAGGTACAACACTTTCACCTCAAGAAAAAAAATATCATGCGTAAATTATGCGAAATGAGGCATTTGAGAACTTTTGAAAAAACTTCCAAATTCCCGAAATTATCGATATTTTAATTAATTTGAAATCTACCGATAGTTGTTTGGGTACAAAACAGATATCGTTGAAGAGAGCATCGAAATTGTAATCAGAATATGATAAAAAATACAGAGCGTGCCATTTAAAAAAATCTATGTTTGTCCCTGGAGCAAAAATGGAACACCCTGTATGTACGAAAATAATTTTATTTTAAGGAATGCACACATACTTATAAAACAATAATCAAATCTTCCAAATTTTCAAGGCTTGTCACCCCTGCTCCAGGGGTTGAAATTGGAGATGAGGATGGTACTAGATGCCATTGATCAGCATGGATCTGTTCCATTTTACCTCACTGAAACTTGAATAGTCTCAGAGAAATAGTCTTCCCTATCTTTCAGTTGCTCACCCAATATCTTTTACAGTTGTCAATTAAAAATGGAAATTCGTTCAAGGCGATGTAGACAAAGATACCACCTTTCTTTTGAGTCATCACTCGACCCATCTACCCTATTCAAAATGGTCAAGGATTGCAACCCCCGCTTAGGGGGTTGATATTTCAGGCAAGTTTTGTATCCCAAAAGATGTCCCCCTTGAAACAAAAATTGACCTGTTCTTGCGTTTTGATCAGAAATGAATATCTTGGTAGATAAAGCCTCTGTTTAGTTTTCGTTAAAGCACCTATATATATATATATATATATATATATATATATATATATATATATATATATATATATATATATATATATATATATATATATATATATATATATTATCTCTTCAAGAGTTGCTGTCAACTAAGGCAGTGCCTAAGAGACATTTCAATTAATGATTAGAAGATAATTATTTTATGACTTAAAACCCATCAATCGAAGACGATAAGAAACGATATATTTCACAAGTTTTAGAATAGAAATAAAGAAAGAAAAAAGGCAGGACTGGCTAATGCACAAAGTTGCAAAGAGAGTACAGCAATCGCATAACACTGAATTGGAGGAGATCTAGAGAAGTTTCTATGAAGGAATTGAAAATCTTTCGGCAGCAGCCAATATGAATTGGATCTTGGAGAAAACCCCTGGGCTTTAATTAGAGGTCATTCAGTACATGGGAGGAGAGTACGTTGAGAACTAGGGAGGATGCCTGGATTGCTCCTGTGACATAACATCCCAGATTATAAATATTATTAATTATCGTTTTCTTAATCCCTCCGAGCCGATTACTTCGAAATCCACTCCGAAGAATAAACTCTTTGCTATTTTCCAAATAAACTCCAGTAACGTTTTGAAGCGTCATATCCTCAGACCCCGATTCATCAGAATCGGAAATAATGCACCCCCAAAAAGAGCGCAAACCGGGCAAAACGCTCCCTCGTCCTAATATTCGATTAGTGAAACGATTTTCGCGTAACAATACACCTCAAGTGTCGTCTTAATCGTTCGCGACCCGAAAAAGCGAAGCGTTTCGAACTCGATAAACATTAATGTCGCGAATAAAGGAAATGCAGATTGAAATTTCTCAGTGGCAGCAGTCGGGCCAAAAATGGCCGAATTCTCGTAAATACAGAATTTAGCTCTTATCGCGTCGAATTGGAGCAATTCGAGTCATCGGTTCTACAGAGTCATGCCACGTGAAATCGAATGTATATTTAGAGGGGACGAGTCACGCGACCTGCATAATAAAACTTTATGTTTTCCCCAAAACGACGGGGAAACGAATGAAATTTTATGGAACGACGGAGGAATCATGATTTTCAAACACCGGGAAATTGGCCATAAACCATACACGCACGGACTAGTTACAACATGAGTTAATAACGTGTTTCGCTGTTGGAAGTTATTCTGGAATCTTCATTAATTTTATGTTTACGTTCTTAGTTAAGGCAAATATCAATAATTGCAAAATTATCTAAGGACTATCGTCGAAAATGGGAAGAACATTCTCACACGAGAAGTATAAGAATTTTTTTCAAATTATAGATAAATAAAATATTTCGAAAACGAAATAGATTCGACCGTTACTATGTAATAAACAAAAAACACAGCAAGGATTACCCACTAAGGCTAAGCCAGTGCGTGGGTACGCAACTACAAACAGAGAAACACAAAAGATATGCTATGATCAACGAAATACAAATCAATAAAAAAATTTTATACGGATCAAAACAAACAATGGATGTCATTTCTATCTTTCATTCTGAGAAAACAATTGACCTTCCTTTTGAAACTATTTATATTGGGTACAATTTTTATGTTTAGTGGAAGGAAATTATACATTCTATAGGCATTAAAATCGAAAGAACGTTGAGATATAGTTCTCGAAAAGAAAAGGGTTTTGACCTTTGCCTGTGGACAAGATCGGGTCCCATATCCATGATCAACATATTGAAGTTTGTTTTTACTTTTGTGAATTTGTGTTACACAATCAATGAAATACAGCTGCCTGACATCCAATACACCAGTTTGTTTATATAAGTCATCTGAGGGGTAGGTATTTGGTTTTTGAAATTATTTTAGAATTTTTTCTGTAAGATTTCCACTTTATTCAGATAACAGCTTGCTGCAGCACCATATATCGTGATGCCGTATCTAATTCTCCATTCTACAAGGCCGTGATAAATCATCTTCAATCTATGAAAATCGACAAACTTAGCAAGGATAAGCAAGTTTAATTCCAAATTTCTTTCATATATATAGTTTTCACATATAAATATATATTATGGCTCAAGTTTGTACAATTGCGAGCATTAACTGTAATGGAATTAAAACCAAACTAGACAAAGTATGTTGTTACAATTCATCAGAAAGTACGATATAGACTTAGTTTTCTTGCAAGAAGTGAATACTGATCATATAAAATGTCCCTTGGGTTATGATATTATTACGAATGTAGGGTCGTCTGAAAGAGGGACAGGTTTAATTTATAGATTAGGCTATAAAATAAAGAATATATTATTTTCTGACGATGGACGAATTTTGTCCGCAGGTGTTAATGGTTTTAAGTTTGTGAATATATATGCCCCATCAGGCTCACAGAATGCAAAAGAGCGGAATATATTCTTCAATTCCGAACTTACTCCTCATTTAGAATTCAATAAAGATCCCTTGGTTCTTTAGGCGATTTTAATTGCATAACAAGCTCTTTGGATTCTAAATAGAACCACGAATATATGTAAACCCCTCATTTCGATGATTCAAAACATTGGAATTGTAGACATATGGCGGCACATGCATCCAAATTTGAGAGAATATACTTTTTTTCGTCACAACTCTGCATCTCGGATAGACAGAGCATATATTTCATCCGAGTTTAAAAAATTAATAAATAAATGCGAAATTAAACCCTTATCTTTTTTCAGACCACTCTGCAGTTGTAGTACATTTATTGAAAACAAATGAAGTCAAACACATTTTCACGGATGGGGTTTGGAAACTCAAAAATCTTTACTCAATGAAAATTATATAGGCGAATTCAAAAGGAAATTACTGACTTGAAAAAGATCTATATACCGTACAGACCCCCAAAATTGGTGGTTCAATGTTTTAAAAGCGTGTTAAAACATTTTTCAAAAAATGCTGAGATTCAACGGAATATCGATAAGCGTAAAATCAATGACTTTTACGAAAATGCTCTATTTCAGATTAAAGATAAACTGAACTCAGGTGAGAATGTGTTACAAGATTTTAGGAGGTAAAATTTAAACTTTTGAGCTTAGAGAAAGACACCTCCAGGAGACTTTTGTGATAAAAATAGAGACCCCTTTAATGATAGATTTAGCCTCTTTGATATTATGAAGAATCGAAAGAATAAAAGTTCAATAATATCAACTCTTATGAATGAGGATAACATTACTTTGTCCGAAACGTCGCAAATAATAAAATTTGTAGAAAATCAGTTTCAATTGAAATTTCGGGAAACGCAAATAATTGAGAATGATGCAAATTATATATTGGGATTTTTAGACAAGAAAATATCTTCCAGTCAAAACGAAATACTTACTCGCGATATAACGACAGATGAAGTTAAGGCAATACTTGATCAAGCTGCACAAAAAATCTCCTGGGCCAGATGGTATAAATTATGAGTTTTATAGTACTTTTTTGATGAAATTGGTGAAGAACTTACACTACTCTTAAACTCGTACTTGAATAAACAAATCAAACCCCACAACAATTCGCTGAAGGAATCGTGATTCTCATTCCCAAAAAAAAAATTCGAAATCTCTAAAGGACTTCAGGCCAATTACTTGTTTGAACACAGACTATAAAATCTTCATGAAAATAATTGCACGAAGAATAGACGGAATTTTCAATGAACTGGTCGGGGAGAACAGACGTGTTGCACTGGATCCTCAATTTTAACAATTTATTACTTGTGAGAGATTTAATAACATTTTGCGATAAAAACAAAAAACAAATGGGCAATTCTCTTTATTGATTTTGTAGCTTTTGACCGTCTGAGTCATAAATTCATTTGGAAAGTTCTCTCGAGAATGGGTTTTAGTGATGCTTTTGTAACAGTTCTGAAAAAGATATATGCCGTAGCTAGTTCCAAGATTTTGATAAATGGTTTCTTAACAAAAATCTAAATGTAGAGTGCTCTGTACGACAAGGTTGTCCACTATCAATGTGTATTTTCGGTCTAGCCTCGAACCTTGTTACGTTGTATATGTAAATTCAATAAAGGCTTTCAGTTCAACAATTCACAACGAATTATTTCTGCATATGCAGATGACGTAGCTGTATTCCTCGGTAATGACGATCAAGTAGACAATATCCAGAACATTTTGAAAATTTTTGAAAGAGCTTCTAACCTAAAAACTAACTTTCAAAAAGTCTGCCCTTCTTGCTCTGGGTGAGTCATCTGACCATCACAGTGAAAATTTTAAAATTGTTAAAGATATAAAATACTTGGGAATGAGAGTAACGAAAATTTCAACGAAATGATCAATTTGAATTGGCATGCGGTAATGCAAAACATTCAAATAACCCTGATTAACAATAGCATAAGGAATCTTGACATAATAAGAAAAATATGGTTTATCAATACATACTTATTATCAAAGGTATGGTATCTTGCTCAAGTGTTACCGCTTCCCCATGTTTGCTCGCAAAAATGGTTCAGATGTTAGGTAAATATATCTGGCACGGTAATTTATATCGGGTGGCTCTTGCCCGCAACTATGTTTGAAATATAATCAAGGAGGGTTAGGTCTCATTGATCTCGAAATTAAAGCCGGTGCATTGTTTTTAAAAACCCAATATGCTTCTGCGGATATTACTTGTGACAAAATTTCCTATAGGTTCCTTATATTCTGAAATTTTTGAAGGAACGAAAAATTTCACGAAAGATCGTATATTCAAGAAGGTTATCGAATTTTGGAATCTGTTAAACTTAGATAACAACTGAGTTGTCAACAAAAAATCTATAAAAATATTCTTGAAAAAAATCCGAATTCCAAATATAGTATCGAAATATCCGCACCTCAAATGGAATAAAATATGGCCTTGATGAATAATAGTCTGATTCTACCACCTGAGATCAACAGTATATAGAATTTTAAACGAAGTAATTCCTGTGGCAACAAAATTGAATAGACACGGCATGTGTGACAATACTCCTATGTTCATTGTGCCAAAGCGAAGACACTATTCTACATATTTAAACAAGTAGAGCAAACTCTCAGAGACTTAACCAATACTTCAATATGATAGTCCCATCTTAAATTTAAATCAATTAGTACTCCAAGATACTTCACAGTTTCTTTTGTAGCAATTTTGAGTTTTTTCATTTTTTCAATTTCGAGTTCTTTGAAAAGGGTAAACCACTGCTATAGCAACTAAACGGCATAATATATGTTTTACCATAGTAAACAGTCAATAACATTTCATCAAATGCGTTCAATATTTTACTTAAATCCATTTGTCTTTTTCTTAACAGCTTCCCATGACCTATCTGTATAGAACAAAACCTTGTCATCCGCGAAACTAATGATTGTACCTCTGTTTCAGCTTTCAAAATTTCGTTCATGTAAATTATAATAGAATCGGCCCAAGAACAGTGCCTTGGGGTACTCCGTATTTAACGATCTTTTGGGAGCTCAGTGTGCACCCAACCATAACATATTGTTCTCGTCCTTCGAGATAACTTGCCAAAGTTTTCCAGCAACGCCTCGTATTCCCAAGTCTTGCAATATTCCTAATAATCTTTTATGATCGACAGTGTCGAAGGCTTTGGCAAGGTCTAGGAAGATTGCCAAGGACCGTTCACCCTTCTCAATACGTTCATGAATTTTGAAATAAGACAATTGATAGCATCTTGCGTCGATATATGTTTTTGAAAACCGAATTGCTTAGGAGACATCAGTTGATATTTTCTAAAAGTCAACAAGCCTTTTTTCAAGACCATTTCGAAAATTTGCGATATATTACTTATTAATGTTATTGGTCGATAGTTCGACATTTGTTCCTTGCTCCCCGATTTATGCAATGGTTTTATTAATCCCACCTTGAATGCTCTCGGCACTATACCCACTACACTATTCTATTAATCAAATAAGACAATGGTGACGCAATGTAATCGACTAAGATTTGGAGAACCTCTGAATTAATTCCATCTATTCCTGGTGACTTATTGTTCTTTAGTGACATAATCGCAATTTTTATTTCCTCACATGCAGTGAGTGAGAGAAAGATGGAGTTCTTAAAAGAGACCCTCTTCTTCAGAATCTTGTCTCTTGGTTTCGCAAGATTTTCGCCTACTGTGGTGAAATATTCATTGAAGGAGTTCGCAATTTCCTTCTCATTTCGAATTGATTCATTGATTGAATTTACTTCACTCTTAATCTGAATACCTCTACCACCGCTCGATTTGATCGATTTAACAGTATTCCAAAGGATTTACTATCATGACAGTTACAATCGACTTGTTTTTGATAATATTTAAGTTTTTCCTTTTCTATGAGGGAATGCAAGGTATTTCTATATCGAACATACTCTTGTCTCAACTCTATGTCATGAGGTTTATTTTTGCATTTTTTGAATAAATCGTCCCTAGTTTTGATAGATGTGATAAGTCCTGCAGTTATCCAGCATTTTCTTTTTTTATGTTTATGTTTTATTTTAACTTTTCGGGTGAATTCTTCTATTTTATTTTGTATAATATCAATGAGGTATTCCGTAGCCTGATTTATATCTTGAATACAATAAAATTCAACCCAGTCGAGAGACTGAAAGGATTTAACAAGTGCTTCCTTGTCGAGAAAATTTTTCGAATATGTTTTTCGATTGGTTCCTCTCTATTGACACAGGTAAGTCAAGTATAGTAGGGTAGTGGTCGGTTATGTTTATTCTGACAGTAAAGGAGTTGAATAAGTCACTCTCAGTCCCACTTTTTAGGATATGTGATCTATACAAGTACCACTGTCTGGTCTAGTTATTGTGTTGATCATAGATATGTTACCACCCGTGCTCATTATATCCAGATATTCACTTGAGACAGCGTCTTCATTCAATATATTTATGTCAATATATAATTGACATTATGAATGTTGCGAATACTAATACGTAAAAATATTACTGTTCACGATGGAAAAGTTAATTCAACGTTATAATTATTTCGAGCTTTCGCCCGTCATCAGACAAGTACGAGTTGGAAATTAAACTACAAAGTTAACAAATTTCTTATATACAGGGTGTCTGTGAATTACGTATACAAGGTTATATCACAGATTCTTCAGCTCGAAATAAGTCGATTTAGGCCAACTTACCTATATGAAACGTTTCTTCGTTTAGCCGCTAGAGGTCGCAAAATCCAACCATTTTTTTTTTAATTTTTCAAATAATTCGAGAACGAATTGATTGATAGAAATCATATTTGGTATGCGTAATCGGGTGCGTTATTCACGTTTTTTAGTGATCCACTCAATGACCTTGACGTTTCACAAGTGTCTCTAAAAACTCGAAAGTGTTTTTAATCAACCATAATTTTTCAATTGTCTGCGTTTGAGCAAAACTGTTTTAGACATTGAGTAGCTAGACTGATTATCAAACTTTTTTGTCTCTGGAAATACTTTGATACGATGAGCGATTCAATCACAAAAAAAAGTTTTTCATTTTCTTGATTAAACTTCTTCAACCACTTAGCAAGTCAAAAATATCACATATTGACCATGTTGGCTTTGGATTTGTTTCTGTAGTCTGGCAGATTGTCATTTTATAATGCTTGACAACCTCTTGTTGGCAAGATCATGTTGCTATGAACTTTTTTGCTTACAAAGGGTAGCGAGTGCTTTCAAAGTGAGCATTTCATCCATTAACAGTAATATGACAAAGACAAAGATTTGTGATCCACTGAGAAGTCCAAGAAAAGAAAGGAATCGTGAGGAACCTGTAGTACATTTGACAATTTTGATCAAACTACCATAAGAAACACTATCTATGACAAGTTCCAGAACAGTAAGTAGTCATTGAAACCTTTGTTTAAATCAAGTTTAATATTATATACAAGTAGACGATGATTTCTACTGAAATATATATTTAAATGCTCGACGCGTTTCGATACACAGTATCTTTATCAAGAGCGAATGAATACTACAAATATATCTTACTAACAAATTTTTATATATACTAAAGAGGCAATCCACTCAGAGCTATCCGTACTTGAACTAATGTTTAGGAAATAAATTTAATGAGGGTGAGTTATTTATGTCTACCTGATCATTAAGAATTTTCGGTGAATTCCAAAATCTGTTAATTTCCAGTGCTTCCAGAAGGTTGAGTTTTATACCTCTATTCTCAGAATGTAGGATTTTAAATTCTGAAGTGAAAGAGTGACCATTTTCCCTAAGATGATTTCAATAATTTGAATCGGTTTTTCCATTAATGAAACTGCGTTTATGTTCTGAGATTCTAACATTGAAATTTCTTCCTGTTCTACCTATATAAAACAATTGCAATCTGCACAATCCAATATATAAACACCTGATTTATTTTCTTTATTAATTGGAGATTTATAATTCCTGATAAATGAGCCTAAATTTGTTGATGTTTTGAACGCTACATTTAAATTTGAATTTTTAAGAAGGATTTCACATTTTGCTAATATTGCCTACTAATATTGCCTATATCTGTTAAACTATTGAATTTCTTGTCTTGGTGTTTACCGATTGGATATATATGTTGTAAAGCTTTCTGTTTTTTCTTATGTAATATGCTGCCAACTAAATTTGCATCATAACCATTATTTATTGCGATCTGTTTTATCAAATTCAATTCAATTGAAATAATTATCATTAGACATCGTTGTTAGAGGAACACATTAAACTATTGAATGTGTGTTCAAGAGTCTATATATAGCTGTTAAATGCTGCAACTTTATGTTGGTAAGGATGTGCCGATGTATAATGAATTGTGATATCTGTATGAGAAGGCTTATGATAAATTGAAAACTGGTGTTTATTATTTGACCTTGTTATTGTTAGGTATAGGAAATTGATCGAATTGTTCTGTTCTATTCCTGAAGTGAATTTTATTTTTGGGTGCAGGTTATTGATGAAATTTTCAAATACGGTGAACTGTCTGTTTGTTCCTGTGAAACACAATAATGTCATCGACATGTCGATATCAATATAGGAAATGTTTACTAAGCGGGTGTTTCTGAATAGTTTTTTCTATGATATCCATGAAGATTTCTGCTAAAAGAGGGGTTAAGTGGTTTCCCATTATAAGCCCCTAATCACTTTCATAAAAACAATCGTTAAATAAAAATAATTTTGAGATATGCAAACATCTAATTAAGCCATAATGTCGTATTTAATTCGTGGATTCGTCATTTTTGTGTTAACGAATTATTGATTATATTATACGGATCTTTCGGTGGAATACTTGGAAACAAATTCTTGATATCAAAAGAGACTAACTTTGCATTACTTGGAATGACAATATTTTCTATTTTCCTTATCGAATCATTTGAATTACGAATAGAAAAAGACGGTGTGAAATTACAACATTTTTCCAGAATATGTATTGAAAATTTGGAAATCTTGAATGCTGGGGCATGTGTGAATGATACCACTGGTCTTATTGGATAACCATTCTTGTGCAATTTAACTAAATAATAAAGTTGAGGTGGTAAAGGATTTGGTAAGATAAGTTTAAATTTTTCGCTATCTGTAATGATGGATTTTGAATTCTCAATGACTGTCTTCACTTCTTTATTGAATTTATTAGGTGGATCTCGGGATATAACTGAATAATTAGAATCATTAATGAAATCTAATGTTTTGGAAATATAATCTTCTTTATTTATCGCTATTACTGTATTGCCTTTATCTGCTTTTGTGAAAATTAAGTCATTCGATGTTGATTTAACTTTTATATTTTTGATTAATATGTGATCTCTAATTGGTCTTTTAAGCATTTTTAGGTGTTCTTTCTTAATCACGGACGCAGTTTGGTGTTTCAGGGAGCTATTGTTTCCAACATTTTTGAGGCAAATTTCAGTATCTATTGCTAATTGTTCAAAATTCGATGTATGATGTTTAGGATAAATATTGTGTTTGAATCCTTTCTCCAATAACGCCGTCTCATCAATGGTGAAATTTGTTTCGGTTAAATTTTGTTTGTGTTAATTTCTTTAATTTTAGGTTTATTTTTAATGAGGTTATTAAGTTTCATCAATTGAGTTTCATATTTACTCTGGATAATTTTATTGACTTTTCTCTGATTTCCGGTCTGAAATATCGAATTCAATTTTATGTAATCTAAGGATCATCGATTACTTGTATTTGTGAAAATGGATTTCTATCACGTAAAAGCCTCGTCAATTGAATTTAATATTATATTCTTTGTAGAGGAACATATTACGTTGTCTGCACTAAAAGAGAAGCTCCACGAAAGAGATATTTTCAATCATCTCTGTGGAAAATTGTACAAAACATTGGATTTAAGTATTTCAAAGATAATCCAAGAGGAGGTTTGATGGAACTACCTCATATTGCATTCAAGCGTATCCATTTTCTGCAATCATATATTCTTATAAAAATTAAGGATTACGTGAATTTGTCTATCTTGACGAAATATGGATTATCAAGGATGATACTAACGGTCGTTCCTGGCAGACAATATCAAAAGTGTGAATAAAACAAAAGTTGGTGGAACCAGGTGAGGTTATCAACTATTTTTCGTAATATTTCAAGATATTCTAAATTCGATACTCGTTTCAGTTTCATTGTACTCCATGCAGGCAACAGACATGGTTTCATTCCTAGTGCAGAACTTGTTTTTTCCTCAAAAACTTTGGACAGTGATCACCACGAGGAAATGAATCGAGAAAACTTCAAGCATTGGTTTGTACACCTACTATTGTTGAATTTGGATAATGCAAGTTATCATACAACTATTTTGAACAAAAGCCTCCACAACAGCAACTAAAAGGTTGAGATTCAAGAATGGTTAAGAAGCAATAATATTGCTTATAAAGAAAGTGATTTGAAACCACAATTATTGAGTCTAGTTAAAATGTAAGTACTGAATTCAAATAGGATTGTATTTCAAGGAGTAGGAGTGTTCTCTATTTGAATATCTTTCACTGGAATAAGCAAAAACCAATATATGAGATTGATAATCTAGCTGAAGAATATGGACTCGAAGTATTACGTCTTCCTCCTACCACTGCATTTTCAAACCAATTGACAATATTTGGGGTATAACGAAAAACTATTATCGAGACCATGTAGGGAAGGAAGGGAGTTCCGCTGAACAATCTCTTTCTGTATGGAAAGAAGCTCTTCAGAAAATTACTCCAGAGATATGGAGTTAAACTATTGAGTATACAGAAAAAGAAATTCAATATTTGTTGGGAACGCGAACTTCAATTTGATCTTGAAGATGTTCCCCCTTTGATAATAAATATGGACGATAATGACAGTGACAGTGAAACATTTTAGACGAACTTTCAGAATAAAATGGAGTATTTATTTTTTCAATTAATTTTAACTTTCAACCTTTCCTTTGTGAAATTATCATTAAATAAATGATTTCGTTGATTTCTGTGCTCCTTATTTGAATCTGCAAGTGCCAAGAAGACTAAATTCTAGTTTCTGTTGAAAGATTTAAATATTTCGGAAATAAATATTTTTCATGGTCTAGTAAAATAATTTTTATCAGTCGAAAAGTAACGTTTTGATTTAAATTTTAGACTTATTGTGAACCTGATTTTCTCTAAAACCTTATTCATTTCCATTGTATTTCAAAGTCAATGAGATGGCCATTGCTCAAAACAAAGTGCATAATGAAAATTTCTTCTTTTCCCTGTTTTCATATTGAAGAAAGGTGAACACAATTGAATTAATTATGCTTCATGTGTTGCATTTACAGGTAAGTACTAGTATTCTGACGGTCCTTCAGGTCGATTTTTATTTTCAACTCGAAATTTTTTGGCCGAAATAAAAATTTTTTTTTCTCACGTTATTTGAGAGGTACAGAGAATATTTTTCTGAATGTTTTGATACCCCACACTAGCGGTCTGAGATGCGTAGTTTTTGGTATGCAGGATGCTCTATTTAAGAGGTTTCGATATGAATAATTATTGAAAAATTTTATTTTCGTGAAAGGAAGGTAGCGAATTAATTTCATATGGCATCAGACAAAGTTTTCTCAAGAAAAAAATCAAAGTGACAATCGAATTTATTCAGAGAAAATTCATACCACTGCCTCTTGAATGAAATAGCCTGTACTTCAGAAAATACGCATCTCAGACCCCTACTATCAAAACACTCTGAAAAATAATCTCTGTAGAATAATGATGAAAAAATATGGGTTGTAATATTAAGAAAATTGTCGATGACGTCATATCTTGCGAATTACAAGTTTTTCTTCCAAATAATTTCGAGTTGAATATAGAAATCGACCTGTCTGAGCGTTTTGCACGAAAATCGAAAATAAAGAAGTTATGAATTTTATTCCATATTAACAGTCGCACTGAATAGGAATTCTGGGAAACATTGGCAACATCCGAGAAAACTGGTTGATGACGTCAGTTCAAACTTAACGTGAACAGACTATATCTATCATCTCACATCACTTGGACGTTTTGAAACTGTTCAAATCGTCGGTCTTCGTAGCAAGTGGCTGGGAAAAACAGTTCATTAGTTCAAAACGTACTTTTTTTACATGTTTGAATCAAAACAATTTTTTGCGATGTGTAATATTCACCCGTCTATTTTCTTAACCCCGATTATATCTCGGAGCCGTTATTTTTTTCGGAGTTCGTAAAATATGGAAATTAAAAACCGGCTATTTTGCATGGAAAAACGACCATAATGGATAAAAATGCGAAGGGGGCGAAAAAATCCGGGCGTTACGCAATTAGATACACATCAGACGCGGTGGTTTTTCCAGCAAAGGGAACAATTAAATTCGGTTTTAATAAACAAACCACCTTAACAACGGCTTGGAACCGGGCGCGATATAAACTGAGATTAATTATTTCGCAGCAGCGGGCACTGATGTTTTGCATTTTAATTTGGAAAAATCTGGAACGGACTCTTTAGCATATTTTGGAGGTGCCATTATGTAAAAATGGAAGACAAACAGAGTGTTCGACAGGTAGATATGGAAATTATCCCGTTTTATGATAATTCTCTTATAAACATCTAGAAAAATTTTAGGAACACCTACAATTAGCAATAAATTTTGAGTATATTATTTCAGTTTGTTTGTAAAGGGTGAACCAAATTCGATATTTAGTTAGTTCGTTCACGGGAATTAATATACAGGGTGCTTCAACGAAAACTAAACAGAGGCTATATCTACCAAGATATTCATTTCTGATAAAAACGAAAAAACAGGTCAATTTTTGTTCCAAGGGGGACATCTTTTGGGGTACAATGCTTGCCTGAAATATCAACCCCCTAAGAGGGCGTTGCAATCCTTGAACATTTTGAATAGGGAAGATGGGTCGAGTGATGACTCAAAAGAAAGGTGGTATATTTGTCTATATCGCCTTGAACGACTTTCCATTTTTAATTGAAAACTGTAAAAGATACAGGGTGAGCAACTGAAAGATAGGGAAGACTATTTCCCTGAGACTATTCAAGTTTCAATGAAGTAAAATGGAACAGATCCATGCTGATCAACGGCAGTCATCATCAAGTACCATCCTCATCTCGAATTTCAACCCCTAGAGCAGGGGTGACCACCCTTGAAAATTTGGAAGAGGGTAGATGGGTCGAGTGATACCTCGAAAGAAAGGTATTATCTTTGTCTGCATCCCCGTGAACGAATTTTCATTTTTTATTGAAAACTGTAGAAGATACAGAGTGAGCTACTGAAAAATAGAGGATACTATCTATCGCTCTGAGCTATTCAAGTATTAGTGCAAAAAAATGGAACAGATTCATTCCAGATCAAAGGCTATCATCTTCCGAAACACCATTCACATCTCAAATTTCAACACCTAGAGGTGACCACCCTGTGTTATTTTTAAAGCAGAAGATAGGTCCAGTTATAACCTTCTGAGAAAGGATTTTTGTTTGTCTCCACAATGGTGTGCAAGTTTTCGTTCTCCATCAAAATTACTGGGTGAGCAGCTGAAACATTGGAACGATTATGAAGGATTATGAATCCTGAAAGAAAACGATAAAACTATCAGACATAGTAACTCCATTGATCTTTGAACATTCGTTGTACGATATGCGAGCAATGCATCTAGTTGGGTTCACATGTACGTACGTTTTTATCAGTTGACTGAAAGGAAACTTGTTTGTTTTCAAAGGTGATACTGTATGATCATCGTCCTCATGTGAAATGACTCTTATTTGACGATACGAATCAACACTACGCAGGAACGCAGATATTACAATGATCAGATTTCTTCAACAAAAAAATTAATTCTCAATATTTCGTACTTTTTGTATTCAATTTCATCGTCCCAGTTTTATTCCACATTAGTTGTGAAAATTCTGTTGCATTCATCACAATAGTTTCTCTTCTATTCGAAATTTAGTTTTCATAAAATCGTCATGGTTTACTCGATAGCTGAGAGGGTTGAAATGATATTTTTCAGTTCTGATAGTTGCCACGAAGGTGTTGAAGTGACTTCGAAGTATGTACTAGAATTAGTTGCCAAATTTCGGAAAACTGGATCGGTGCAAAATAAGAAGCGCGTAATTGAGCGGCCAGTAAGAAATGAAACTGTGGAAGTGGCGGTGCTTGGTCAAGCGGTGGTTGATCCTAAGCCTGCGGAAATTGGCAGATGTAGGTGGTGTAAACCAAACGAGTATTTTCCGCATTCTGAAGGGAAGTTTCATCCATATAAAATCAAATTAGTTCAAGAACTGGACGAAGATGATTTCGATCGAAGACTTCAATTCTGCGAGACCATAAGTGAGAGAGTCATGAACAATCCTCATTATTTATTTCACTTGTGTTTTTCGGACGAATGTACATTTTTTCTGAATGGAACCGTAAACCGCCATAATTGCCGTTATTGGGCAGATTCTAAGCCGCAAATATTCCACGTAATTCACACTCAGCAGCCTCAAACACTAAATGTTTGGGTTGGTATCTATGGCGATCACTTCATTGGACCGTTTTTCATTCACTATGTACAACTTTTGGAATTTTAAAACAGCTGTTGGTGGTACTCAAAAGTCTTTGTTTTGCCCTTGACTTAAACTTTGATTTTCAATCATATGTTATTTAATGATAGAAGGAAATACACTACCATGATTTTTTTCATCGAAGAATACGTGGCATACTATGAAATGTATGGACTTTCTTTTTTATTTTTTTTTCAAAATTTTTTCATTCAAAAACTTGGCGTCGAACAAAACATGTCAAGGAAGTTTTTTTCTTGAATAATAAGTGGAAAATTCAAAAATAATTATTTATGAAAAAACCAGTACCGGCAGTTGAACACATCTATCACTGTGCATAGAACTTTCCAACAGTTTTAAACGGTTTTATTTAGCTCACCCCGTTTGTTTTATTTATTCTTGGGTCAAATTTAGTAATTCAAATTTCACCCTCTTCCTGTCAACCGATTAATCTGAAATTTTGTATACACTTTGGATTTTGGTGACAATACAATTATATTTATTCATTATCATTATAAATACAAGATGGCCGCCGCTACAAAATGGCGGATAATTTATGTTTTATTAATCCCATCAATATGGGTATCAAATGAAAGGGCTCAACAAGCAGAATACAATATACTATAAAAAATTGAAATCCAAGATGGCGGCCGCTACAAAATGGGGGATAACATAGCTTTAATCAATCCCATCAATATGGGTATCAAATGAAAGGGCTCAACAAGCAGAATACAATATACTATAAAAAATTGAAATCCAAGATGGCGGCCGCTACAAAATGGCGGATAACGTAGGTTTTATCAATCCTATCAATATGGGTATCAAATGAAAGTGCTCAACCAGTAGAATACAATGTATCCAGCCTGAATTCACCACCCAAGTCAAGATTTTGTATCGTGACCAGATTTTCATTGATATTTTGAATGCTTTGAGAGTCGGTGAGCTAACAACCCAACATTTTAGTATTTTAATGGAAGATTTCTTCAAGACACGAGTGATGAGTTTGCAATAGACAAAGCGTTAAGGGTATACCCACAAATCAGCAAGTTAACGACCACAACTCTGCTGTATTGAATTTGTACAGAAATAATGGTGCTCGCATTTACAAAATAAAAGCGTAGGATCAGCTAGTACACGCCACACGAAATGCAGACAATGTGGATATAGCTACAATAGTACCAGCTGATATCAACAAAACTGGGGTTTACCAGCGGAACTGGAAATATTTGTGGGGCAAAAGTCATGCTACGGTCCAATATTGACGTTTCAAAGGGATTAGTAAATGGCGCTATAGGCTACATCACCGAAATCGTTTGGCCTCAATTTCGTCGAACTCAGATGTATGCAACAGATGTACCTTCCGTCCGAATTGATTTCGCAAGAGACGGAGTACATCTTATACACCCGAAAGCCATACAGTTTCCAGCTAAGTACAATTATGGGACAGCTGAAAAAGAATGTTGCTTTTAATACTATCATGGGCTTCTACAATACATAAAATGCAGGGCAGCACTGTGGATCACGCAGTCGTATACTTAGGTGCGAAACTGTTTGAAGAAGGTCAAGCCTACGTGGCTCTTAGTAGAGTAAGATCTTTGCAGGGACTACGTATAGAGGAGTTGGATTGCAATAAACTAACGGGCAATAAACCTTGCAATAATGAAGCACTAAATGAATTAAAAGAATGCGAAATAAAAACTAAAAACTAGAAAATAAAAATAGGTAAAAAACTTTTTAAGTTAAACGGTTTTATGTTAAACATACATTGCACTGTTTAAGATAAATGTACTAAAACCAAAAAATAATAAAATAGATACAGTCGTGGGAATTATAAACATATGCATAGACTAGACTAAAATAAAACCGTGGGCACGTCAATTGTCTACAATCGTAGATGAAAATGTTTGTTTTGTAATGTTACACTATAATTATTAGGCAGTTGTGCAACCGACAACGATGGACGTGTGATAAGTAGGGCTAGAATGTGGAAACAAGCTAGCAAGCTCGATTATAAGCGAGTTTTAGGGTTTCATAGTGGTGAGCGAGTAGTACTTTTGACATATGTTTTGTCGATTAAAGACAAACAACAAGCAGTGAAACGATTCCTCGCCAGCCAGCAGTGTGAATGTCCAACGATAAACTAGTTAAAACATCTCTTTTATTTACATGGACTGTATAACTATTAGAATTTCCATGAGCAAGAAAATAGTAAATAATTTCTCACCGTCTGCGGGCCAACTGCCTAACGACGAATTAAACGATTCTTCTATCGCACATTAAGTCGATAATTTGTAGACAATTGACGTGCCCCACGGTTTTATTTTAGTTTAGTCTATGCATATGTTTATAATTCCCACGACTGTATCTATTTTATTATTTTTGGTTTTAGTACATTTATCTTAAACAGTGCAATGTATGTTTAACATAAAACCGTTTAACTTAAAAAGTTTTTTTATTTTTATTTTACTCAAAAACTGGGCGTTGTATAAAAAATGTCAGGAGAGCATTTCTCTTGAGAAATAATTGGAAAATTCAAGAATATTTTTTATTTTTGAAAAAATCAGTAGCGTCCTAGAGAATAACCTGCGTTGTGCCATACGCGCGCCACTGGTGAGTCCACAATATTGTTTCGTATGGAAAATTATGCGTCTTCGAAAGTTTTCGACACCCCTCAATATCCCAAGCGGTTTACAAAAATTCAAATTCAACTGCATCTTTCGATTAAAATTTAACACCCTGTAAGCCGGTACGACAATTTGTCAATTTGGAAATTTTGAATGTCAGAAATTTTATCCTAAATTTTCAGTATACATCTGTTTGTACATAATGTTTCTGCTTTTGTAGTTAACCTGGTCCTTCAAGCCCCTTCCTATCAGTAATACGTTGTGTTTGATCACTGAAGATCTTCAGAGGACATAAGTGATTGTGTTTTCAAATTGGCAAGATTCCATTGGGCTAAAGTTTGCATCATATAAAACATAAGCTGCGGCAAAGCCTTAGCATCGTGAAAAGACAGTTTTTCCAACATATCTCGAAAAGTAATGGACCAACTGAGGAATTGATTATTGTGATTAATACACTTATTGATCCTACAAACAGTATGTTACAAGTATTGAATTAGTTTTCTCTCCTACTTTATCTAAATTCACAATCGTATACATTTAAAAAAACACCTGTTTATATTGTAATTCAAGAACCATTCAACAAAAAAAACATTGAATACGGTCCTGCATTCTACTTAAAAACGTGCTCGTAGACACAAAATAGTTTTCACCTAACTTTGATAGCAATCAAGATATTGAAATATGACGAACTCGCGGAAAATCGAGAACTCCGGAGTTACTTGAGAACAAAAGGAAATAGATTTCACCAATGAATTTCCCTCGGTCCTTGGTCGAGGACGGAAATGGTGTGGTCATTTTCAATTATTTGCAGTATTTCACGTAGATACCGTAATTAAACATCGAAATTGGAACACCCTGTACTTGGTTGCGGTTTTCTTCAAATTTTTTAGATATTCCAATAGTCGAATTTGGTTAAGAACGTGATTTTAATGAAGAATTTGAACAACGCTTAGAAGCATGAAGTATTTGTTGGTGTAATATCAAAGGTTTCTTTGAAATTTGACAGCTGTCGAAATGCTCTCTATACGCTGTCAAAATTCGAGCGCAACTATTGTCCTAAAATGGCAGTTTCGTTTCGTCCCTTTTTCATTCGAATATTGCGAAATTATTGATTCCAAAGAAAATCCGTCCCGTGAGACCCCGAAAACAATCCCCTCCGCATCACGAAAAAAAAAATCTCCCAAACACGGTAATCCCGGATCTACGTGTGTTTGAAATATCGACACTACGACCCGAATTGACCTCCCCGATTTAGTCGCGTTACAGTATCGGGTTACGGCTTGTTACGTTGGCACGTGCAATTTATTCCGGATTAAAATATACGCGCGCCGGCGTCCGGGTTCGAATCCCGTGGGGATCGCGTACGAGAGTTACTTCCCCGTGCGGTTTTCGCCGAGCCAAAGGCATAAACTTCTGCGTAGAGGCACAAAATCGGTTGGCGACCGTAAATATGAACTACTCGAGAAGAGAGTAACGGAAAACACGAGAGGTGATGGTAATTCTGACTTAATAGTTATTTTGGAGTGGGATATCACAGTAGGGCAGGGGTGCTCAAACGGTCGATCGCGAGTGCTTTTTGAGTAGATCACGAGAAGAAAGAAATTTTTAATAAGTAGGTAATTAAACTTCAAAAATTCATTACGTAATAAAATAACACTCTGCTAGCGGCAAAGGGCGGCTTTATCAAAGGAAAGCGCGGTACTTGTCAGAGAAAAGCCGAGTTTTTATTCTTGTCGCTTTTCTAGAAATAAGGGGTGAGAGCATTCAGACTTTCGTTCGCGCCGATATAAATGTTGCGCCTGCAGGAATTGGAGTCATTCTGAATCGTAACTTGAAAGCAATACTACGTCGATACAAAGATTATTATTAAATAGTACAAACACATTTTAAAAACGATTGGGAGGAAGAATTTTTCTTTTGTATGGTGAAGGATAAGTGCATTTGTCCTATTTGTCGTGAGTCAGTTGCAATACCTAAGCATGGTAACTTAGAGAGGCATCATAAAACAGTTCATAACAACTATGAAGAGGATTTTCCGCAACAGAGAGAATTAAGAAAACGAAAAGTACGTGTTTTGATATCTTGCTTGAAAAAAAAAACAAACCATGTTCACAAGACCAGCCAAACAATCAAAAGCTGCTACGATCGCGTCATTTCATAACTCATATATTGGCCAAACCATTCGGAGATGAATCCGTTGTGAAGGAAGCATTTATTGAAGCGGGTGAGACTTTATTTGGAGATTTTATAAATAGAACAGAAATCGTGTCTACTATTAGAGAACTTCAGTTATCTCGTCCGACTGTCACAAGGCGTATAATGGCAAATAAACTAAAACATGATTTCATGAAATGTACATACTTTTCTTTACAATTCGACGAATCTACCGATATGACAGACACTGTCTAGCTGTGTATTTTTATTCGGATGGTATTCAATGACATGATGGCTGAGGAAGAATTTTTGACAATCATTCCTCTGAAGGGGAAGACCCGTGGCGAAGATATATATGACGTTTTCTTCAATGTTGTAAAAAACTACAAGCTATCAATATATCAATTAGTGTACATTACAACCACCAGCAATGACTGGAAACAAAAACGGTTTTGTGGCATTGTGTCGAGCTAGTGAAATTTCCCTTCAATTTTTTCATTCTATTGCATTGTGTTCAAAAGTTTCAAACGCGGAGGAAATTATGGACATTGCAACAAAGATTGTGAATTTCATCCGTGTGCGTAACTTGCAACGGCGGCTATTTAAGTTGCAGTTGGAAGATAGGTAGTCAGCTGAACTCAGTGATTTAGTTCTTCACACGAACGTCAGGTGGTTGAGTCGCGCAAAATTCCTAGAAAGGTTTCAAGAATTATTGCCTGAAATAACTGCTTTTCTAAACGAAATAAGTGATGACACTCAGATGTTGGAAAAAGAAAAATGAGTGACTGATTTGGCATTTTTGAATGACATCACAATGCACTTTAACAGCATTAACTTGGAGCTTCCAGGTGAAGGAGAAACTATTATTGAGATGATTAGCGCAGTGAACGTATTCATAAAATGCATCTCATGATAGATCAACTGAAAAGAAAGGATCTGAAATAATTTCCGTATTTGAAAGCAAGGATTCCTCAGTTGAATTATGATACGAATGAGGCTGAATTATCAAATATTTTGGGACAATTCGAAATGCGTTTTTATGATTGCAGTAAATTGGCAAATATAGCATCATTTATGAGTTATCCTTTTTCACGTAAAAACATTTAGGAATTAGCAAATCAGTTTAATATGAACTCATGTTCTGTTGAGAATGAGTTGGTGCAGATTATATCAGATATACATCTCAAATACAAATGTCTGGTGTTTCATATCTGAAGATAAATATCCAAATCTAAGGCAAATGGCCCTTCAACTGACGGCAATGTTTGGGTCAACTTACTTGTGCGAGTCTGCATTTTCTAAAATAAAGATAAATAAGTCAAAATATCGCAGTCGACTAACTGACCATCATATGTAATCAACATCCAAAGTCACTCCTTAGTTAAGTTTGACACCATATGTAACCTTTTTGTTTTGTAACAAGCAATAAACTCGCAATTTTGAATAACTATAATCAGTTTTTTAATTGATATCATAAACACAAGCCTTGACTAAAATAATGTATATTGTGCAGAAAGCTAATATCTATATATGCTTCGGTACACTCCACCTAGGTAGGTAGGTAGGTAGGTAGGGTGTATCGTGTATGTACGACAACCCTGCATCACACATACTTGCAGCCTCTCAGAGTCGATCGTAAGTGGTCTAAAAATGTTGAGGTAGATCGCCAGCAGTTCAAGTTTAAGCACCCTTGATCTATACTTTAGACGTAACAGAAATCTCAAGAGAACCCCAAAACAAATCATTGAAGAAATTAAACAAAAATTGGAACAATCGAATTATCTAGCACATTCAGAATGAGACAACGAAGAAACTTATTCCAATAAATTGAAACAAGCCATACCCCGGTCTATCAAAGACGATGCAAAATACATATCCTTCATGTAAATTGCAATACCTGAATTCTCCTAACTTCTTCCCCAAAAATATTGAGGTAGATCGCCAGCAGTTCGAGTTTGAGCAACCCTGGCCAAGATCAACAACAAATCACGCGGCTAATCCTTGAGAGTTTATGGTCTGAATCTAGAAAATCCATGTTTTTTCCATGTGGCATATTCATTGGTCAGAAGATCATCTGCGCTGCTTGTTCTTGCGCCTGATAATGAAACAAAAACTGTCGTCTATGATGGGATGCTTCACTGAAGTGTGCATTACCATTCACTAAAAAATATGGCCAGTAAAGAATCATCAAAATACTTGACTTTGTTTATTTGTAATTATTATCCTTATTCAATAAAATCCAACATCTTATTTATTGCCTCTACGGCGGAACAAAGTTCGCCGGGTGAGCTGGTGAAAAATAAGTGAAAGATCAACAACCAATCATCGGTTGATAAAAGCTAGTTAATTTTTTTCATATGCGGATGTTGAGTTCCACAGCCCATCCGGGCTGTACACAAAGGAATTCTTATAGAGAGAGGTTCGAGGGGTGGTTAAATGTACCAACATATGATGAGAGCTACTTGCCAGCCTTGTGTTACGGCAAAACATGAGTTTTCCCGAAACAAGGTCTTCCAGCTCCTTGGAGCATCTTCCGTGGAAGTATCTGTAAAACATAGAAAAGGTCAGCAACTTGTTTTCTGAGAGCCAGCGGTTGGAGATCGGGGGTGATCCTCGGGTAATCGATGAGGATCACAGCCGGTTTTTGCACACTATCCTTCATCCGCAACAAATGTTTGGTCGCAGATCCCCATACATGGGAACAATATTCAAAAGCAGATCAAATCTGCGCCTTATATAGAAGCAACAGCTGAGATAACGTGAAGTATCGCTTGGCTCTGAAAGGAAAACTAAGTTTAGCTGATGCCGACTTAGCTATTGCTGATACATGTTCATGCCAGCATAACCCGGAGTTGACCGTTATTTCAAGGAGGTGCATCGAATCTTTGGATGCAATTTGTTGGCCTTGCATCATTAGAGGAGGTTCTCCAGCTGGGACCTTTCTAGAAGCTTGCGTTGAAGCTCACCAGGTTCAATTGATCCAACTCAGATAGCCTCTGTATGTCAGAGTTCAAGTTATCAATTTGTCGACATCTCTGACGCTGAGATTCCGCAGCTGTAATTGGCCGCAGACTAGTGAAAGACGAAACTAGGATACAATTGTCTGCAAAACCGAAGATCTTGTTCTCTGTAGATAACAGAAGATCGATTATCTACAACAGAATCGAGGTTTGCGAAAGAATGAATCTCTGAGGTACTCCAGCTTGCGGTTGTAAACAATCAGATTTTATACCGTCGACCACAACTTGAATTGATCTATTTGAAAGAAAGCTACTTATCCAACCCCGCAATTTTTCGGGAAGCCTATATTCAACAAGGTTGCATGCAAAACCCTTTCAAAGGCTTTAGAGATGTCGAGATCTCCTGTAGATCTTTGCCTGCGAAAATCATACTGACGGTCGTTAATAATTCCCTGCAACTAAAGATACTTGATAAGTTCATCGTTTATGACTCTCTCCATCACTTTGGACATAATGGGAAGGAGTTCAACAGGGCGGTAGTTTTGGGGTAACGAGTTCTTTCCTTTCTTTGGAATCGGTTGAATTCTTGCTATTTTCCAGCTGCTTTCCAAACAGACCGTTAAGAATGGGAGCCAGTTCGGGAGCACACTTTCTCAGGACGATTGGCGGTATTTCGTCTGGACCAACTCCTTCTTGCAGTTAAACTGCTTGAAAGCCCGTCTCACAGAGCGAAATTTGAACTTGATTTCTACTATGGAAGAATTTGTAGGTGGAATGTTCGGTTGCTTTAGATGAATCTAGCATAGAATTCTTTGAGAACAAGAGAACAAATAGATCGGCATTCTCTTCTCTTCTAAATGCAGCAAACTGAGAAGTGTCCTAATAATATGACGACCTACTGTAAATCGCCAGCTTAGTGAGCCTGAAAATATATTGGTAACTTTTCCACGAAGGTAGTACAGGGACATCAGAATATCTGAAAATGATTACCTATTTTCGCAAAAGCCGTATTGGATTGTCGGATAATATAGACAAAATCCTTCCCTCGCGCATACATAGCGCAAATTAAATATGCATAGAACGAACGTCACAAGAGGATCAGAATATCACGTATCTCGCACGGAGAAAATCACATCCGATCTCCATCGCCGTCTAATCGAGTTTTCGAATTATCAGCCGCAAACGTAATTTCCAGGAAGTTGATGAGAGTTCCGCACTGATATCTGTCGGACAGAGGAGACGCGTCACGATTCGGGCGTTCATGCCCCAATCTGAGCGGGATTTTCTCCGATGGAAAAATTAAGAGAAGGCGTCCGACTGACTCACCGCGAAAGTGTCCAGGCTGTAAATCCTTCAGCGGGGGTTGCCAAAGTCGATTCAATTCTACTCGATAACGTAGAAACCTTCGATAAATAACTAAAAACAAACAGGGGGAAACAATTTATTTATCGTACAGCCACTTGCCCGACACCTCCGAACCGATATTTTACTCAGGAGCAGTGCTGACTGAGGTCTAAAACAATGACTTCCCATTTATTTTCTAGTGAGAAATATCGGGGTCAAGAATGTTAAGGACTGACACGGACTTATACAAAAGACACGCCAAAGCGCTATCAAAAACTGGGTGACTTCACCACCGAGTGTTCTCTTGAATATGTACCAGGGATGTCTGTTAAATTTTGCATATGAAGCTATAAGGAAACAATTGAGAACTATTAAGTACTTAATTGTTTTTTAAAATGGCCGTTTGGGATGCATCCACGTCTTCTTCTGGAGACTGAAACATTTGACCAGGCAGTTCGTTCTTGATATTGGGAAAAGTGAAAGAAGTGTTGGGACTTAGGTCCCAGCTGTACGCGGGGTGATGTAAAAATTCGATGTTTTCTTGCGTTAAATATTCAATTGTTTCTCGGACTGTTCTTTGATATTTTGAAGGACCTGCTTTTGAACCAAATGTTGAGACAATCATTTTTGGGGCACATTGTCGAGTTTTCTTACCCTTGGAACACCCAAACAGAAGATTGATGCTTATTTTCTGGTTCGTATGAATGAATCCAAGGTTCATTACCACCGACAATGATATAAAAGCTTTAGGAGTTTCTGATTTTAAAACGGTTCAGAATTTTGTGACAACTTACCCTGGCAGCATTCTGCTCAAATGCAATATCTAACGGAAAACAAACAAGATATTTTTGTTGAGCTAATTGTCTTTGAAATTGTATAAAAGTATTGCGCGAAAATGCTCGTGGTTGAATTCACTTTTCAACTAACTTGTCAACCTTGATTTTATATTGATAAATCAGAGAGGTTAGCCGCCTGGGTAGCTACACGGTTAGTGCGCAAGCATATTGGGACTACTTAGTCAAGGTGCCAGGTTCGAATCCGGGTTACGGATGCTGTTCTTGATCCAAAAGTCACACTTCTAAGAGTGGCCTAAAGAGGGCATAAACTTCCGAAGACCAGATAAGTTGTAATCCTTGTAGCAGCAGTTATTATTGCATGGTCTGGAAGAGTGGTTCGGAATCCACTATAAGCTGGTAGGTTCACCTGTGTAGATGGGCTAAGTTCCCGAGCACATCGTTAACAGATGAAACAACAACAAATCACAGAGGTTAATTTTTGTTTGTTTGGTTTTCCTTTGAAGTGTTCTATTCCTGTCTTTCGGCTAATGACACGCCGGGGAATTCTGTCACCTCACAAAAACCCGGGAATTTTGCCGAACCCCTCTCGTGTCGAGGGAAGAGATCTTCAATGTCCAACACATCTCTGTTAGACAGGACCGACCTCTTTACATCTCCTCCGAAAGGTGGACACTCAAGCGATTCCCAGAATCCGAAAAAACGCACCGACTTTGTGGGGATTGAACCCAGGTAACTCTGCGCAGGAGACGAGCGTCGTATCCCTTACGCCACCGAGCCGGCTAGGTTAATTTTCAGTATTGACAGTAGATTAAATGGTGTCCTCCACGTTCCAGCATGCAAAACAAAAAAGACATCCCTCGTAGATAGTGATTCATTTTTGCACCTGTTATATAATTATCGATAAACCGACTGAACGTGTTATTTTACCAACAAATGATTCGTTTTCGAGATACAAGGTATTCCAATTCCGAGAAAAATCGGTTTTGATTAATTACTTTTGCAATTTTCGAGATATTGGCCTCAACATTGAAACGCTATTCCAGTTCTACACGATTCGCTATTCGATATTCCTGTGGAAATCTACAGGATGGTATTTTTTACTTGGGTCGATTCACATTTTCTAAATTTGATTCAAAACAGGTTACCTGGCAGGCCAAGCAACTGATTCTTTCTGCCAATCCACCAACTTAGATAACTCTCAGATACCATTGCTCACGACGCTGTCCAGAAAAATTGTTAGGCAGAAAATATGATTTGTTGTTTTCAACTACAGTATTCTGAAGAACATAAATTCAATTTTGACGCTTTTTCACTTTGTTTTTAATCAAATAATTCTCAATAATTCTTCATATTAATCATTCACATTTTCCAATTTCAAAACTTCAATATTTAATAGTGGTGGAAATGTTGTCATTATTATTGAGGTTGCAAGAGCAGATGTCAATATTGTCAACGTTGTTGCTGCGCTGTAGCAGAGAACGTAAGAAATAGAGATGGAATGAAGCATTAAAGTACTCGAGCCAAACAAATAGCAAATGTGACGAGATAAAATAAAGCTTAAGACATGAAGTCATTCGGACTTTTATAGAACAATCTGATCTGTCCTCAGAAGTGTAAAATTACGTGAAGCGTAAATACAGTAATGAAACACCTCAAATTGCTGCGGCTAGCTGTCCTTTCGCTTTAAGTGCTGATAAAGCCCGTAACCAGTTGTTGTTAACAAAAGATTGGACATAACTATAAAGATGGAAGCCGGGGTGATAACTCCAGCGCTCGAGAAAATGAGGCCAGTGTTACAGCCACAAGACTTATTGACACAGTCCAGCTGAAAGCATCGACTGGGTCGATCGCGAGTGCTTATTGAGTAGATCTCGAGAAAACAAAAATTTTTAATAAGTAGGTAAACAAACTACAACAATTTATTACGTAATAAAATTACACAACGCTAGCAGCAAAGACGGCTTTATCAAAGGAAGCCGCGTTACTTGTCAAAGAAAAGCCGCGTTTTTTATTCTTGCCGCTTTTCTAGAAATTTCGGGCGGCGCGTTTGACGGGAACATTCGAGACTTTCGTTCACGCCTGCAGGAATTGAAGTCATTCTAAATTGTAAGGCAATACTACGTCGATACAAAGTTTATTATTGAATAGTACAAAATTTGTGCAGCGAAGAAATCTGAAACGTATCATTTTAATAACGATTGGGAGGAAGATTTTGTTTTGTATGGTAAAGAATAAGTGCATTTGTGGCGAAACACAAGAAACCATTTGAAGATGCATCGGTTGTGAAGGAATCATTTATTAAAGCGGGTGAGACTTTATTTGGAAATTTTGAAAATAATACGAAACCATGTCTGCTATTAGAGAACTTCAGTCATCTCGTCCGACTGTCACAAGGCATATTGAAGTCATGAGTCAGGACATGGCAGATAAACTGAAACATGATATCATGAAATGTACATACTTCTCTTTACAGTTCGACACATCCACTAATATGACAGACACTGCCCAGCTGTGCATTTTATTCGGATGGTATTCAATGTTGGCTAAGGAAGAATTTTTGACAATCATTCCTCTGAAGAGGAAAACCCGTGTCGAAGATATATATGACGGTAGCTCTTTAAGTTGCAGTTGGAAGATAGGGAGTCAGCTGAACACACTGATTTAGTTCTTCACACGGACATCAGGTGGTTGAGTCGCGGAAAATTCCTAGAAAGCTTTCAAGAACTATTGCCCGAAATAAATGTTGAAAAACAATCAACTGCTTGAATACCTTATAGAAGCCATTAGAAATTCAAATTCTGCTCTACAGAACTTGTAATTTTCCACGTATGACGCGGAAAATTTCTAGAAAGGTTTCAAGAATTATTGCCCGGAATAACAGCTTTTCTAGACGAAAGAGGCGATGACACTCAAATGTTGAAAAACGAAAAATGGCTGACTGATTTGGCACTTTTGACTGACGTCACAATGCACTTAAACACCATTAACTTGGAGCTTCAAGGCATAGGAAAAACTATTATTGAGATGATTAGCGAAGTAAACGCACTCAAAAGTAAATTGAAACTTATGATAGATCAACTAAAAAGAAAGGATCTTAAACATTTTCCGTCTTTGAAGCAAGGATTCCTCAGTAGAATTATGATACGCATGAGGCTGAATTATCAAATATTTTGGGACAATACACAATGCGTTTTTATGATTGCAGTAATTGGCAAATATAGCATCATTCATGAGTTATCCTTTTTCATGTAAAAACATTGAGGAATTAGCTACTGAAATAGCAAGTCAGTTCAATATGAACTCATGTTCTGTTGAAAATGAGTTGGTGCAGATTATATCAGATATACATCTTAAAGCTACAGTGTTTTATATCTGAAGATAAATATCCGAATCTAAAGCAAATCGCCTTTCAACTGACGGCAATGTTTGGGTCAATTTACTTGTGCGAGTCTGCATTTTCTGAAATGAAGATAAGTCAAAATATCGCAATCGACTAACTGACGATCGTATGTCATCATGCTTGCGATTTACATTCAGTGGTTACATACCATCTTATGAAATGTATGCTGAGAACATACAGTGCCACGCTTCAACATCCAAAGTCACTCCTTAGTTAAGTTCAACACCATATGTAACTCTTTTGTTTCGTAACAACCAATAAACTCGTAATTTTGAATAACTATGAGTTATTTCATTGATATTATAGAGAAGAACCTAACCTAACCTAACCCAAACCTTGACTAAAATGATGTATATTGTGTGGAAAACTAATATCTATATATGTTAAGGTACTCCCTACCTAGGTAGGTAGGTAGGGTGTATCGTGTATGTACGACAACCCTGTATCACACATAGTTGCAGCCTCTCACAGTCGATCGTAAGAAGTCTAAAAAAATTGAGGTAGATCACCAGCAGTTCAAGTTTGAGCACCCCTTATTCTTGATAAATACTTCGTTGAATATTGGTCAGAACAACTCTCGAATCTCGTGTACATAGCGATTTGAAGTCACCACAGAAGTACATTCGATTTCTTTAGAGAGCCATGCCACAAGTTTACTTGAATGGACATATCAACACAGCAAAGTTCTGCTTATTTCCATATCCAACAGAAGAAGGTCCACTGTTAATTGAATGACCACGTTTTAGTTCTTCACCAGCGTTTCATCTCACCAAAGAGCCTAATAGCTACATGCTTGTAGGCATAAATCAACTGCAATCGCAAAATAGAAAGCCTTACCATTCAGATATTTTAGTGCGACCTTCCTTTGTGAAACCCCAGGCTCCACAAAAAGAGACTATGATAATCACTGTACATCAATGATCACAATGTACAAATAAGTTCATCCCCCTCAAAGAAATCATTGGATGAAACTGCGTTATTCAAAAAACTTGACTATCCTACACTGTACAAGGTGAAATATAATTTGAATCATTCACTCATAACATAAAGAACTAGAATTAGAAGAAACAATATTCCACAAAAATAATGCTGCAGCTATGGTAACTCCTCAACAGCCTTCAGAATTTTCTTTACAGTTTTACTGTAACTAACACGATAATCATCATTCCACTCCATAATTCATTTCAAATGTTCAACTAATCCCTCATGTCGTAGTCTAGATCCATCTGGTTTCTCTCATGATGTTACATGAGACTACGATCGATTTCGGCATAGACATACGCGCCCGCCCACTTTCAATCACGGTTACAGAACGGTGACATTTTGCTAACTCGCTCCACCGCATCAGACATCTAGCAGACGTGTCTCCGGGACAAGTGACCACAGGTGCGATTCATTTCCATGCAAATGAAAACGTCCGTAACTCCTGTCGCACGCGCTGACATCGCAACGGGATTGCTTAGCGAAGCAATTTATTTTTATGTACACCGTCTTCTTGCAAGGCGCGATGACGAGAAAGGAAATATTTGCTCAGGATGAAATTGGTTTTCGAGTTAAATGTATTCATAATAGCATCAGAAACGGTGGATTGAACAAACTCTACAGCGAAGAAGTCTCAAATATCGTTCATGTTATTGCGATGTATTGTTAAGCTGGGTTTAGACGAAGGGCACCTACCTCGCACCGTGTAGACAGGCACCCTCTCCGTGAGTTCCCTTACCCCGAGGAAATTCCGGGTTAGCCGGCGCCAGTCGGCTTTCAGTCGCGCTACAAACGAAACTCACCGTGTTCTCTCGCGTCATTTGAACGAGCAAATGAAGGTGTAACCACGAACGAGACTGATTACTGACTCGCCGGTCCTGAGGCTCACTCTCCCAGGTGAGGAAATGCGCGTCGAGTTAACAGTGGGGCGATGATGAGCTTGATGTGCTAGAGAGTGCCGAGGTTTTATGCGTGAGTGGACGCGCTTCGTCTAAACCCACCTTTAGGATATTGGGAATCCCTTGGACAAAGAAACAAATGTAGCGATTCAGAGTACTGAACCTGAGCTTAGTACTCAAAACGCCATGCTGTTCTTAAAGTAATAACTGTCAAGGATAACCAAATTGACCACCCGTGCCTTGCGTCCTTGCGGTATTGTTACTAACCAAATTACCTGGATTATGGTAGTTGATTTGGAATGTGACCAAATTGACCTTGATGCACTGTTGTGCCACTTTTCGATTTAATTGAACTCGAAGGACCAGCCAGATTTTTGAATTGATGAATCTCATGAACCTTTTGCAATGATTTTGCAAGATAAACATTAAAACCCAGACACGAAGTCTGGGTTTATTCAACGAAAGATTTCTAACCACTATTTTCTACAGGACGAGATATTCTACTTATATAAACACATGTACAATAAATTCGATTCTTAAAACTAGAAATTCCTGAAGGCAATAATACCTTAAAAAGTATGTATAGTTACAGGCTTAAGATAAGCAGAGAGTTCGGGCGATACCCCTCAGGTAAGGGATCAAACCTAGTAACGAAGGGTTTGAGAAATTCCTTAAGTTATATTATATGGATGGTAAATCGAGAAATTCCTAAAAGTAAACTAATCTGTATTCAACTAAACAATCGTCATTAAACAAGTCCAGCCTTTGAAATGAATCGATTATGAGGAAAAACTCCTCAGTTCCTCGTGTGTCGAGTATGATTCGTCTCACTCCTGGACATTCTGAAACCCTTCTAACTACCATTCAAACAGAACCTCATCTTCATCAGCCAGGACGATTGAGTGCCCTCACCCTGCATTGATACATGAGAATTCCGACAAGAAATTCCAGTTTTATCTTCCACAGTCCCAGTAATATTCTGTTATTATGCTTCGATGAACGCTAGGATGAACAAAGATTAACCTTCATTTTGTCCGTTATTACCCGCTCTCTGAAGAGAGGAGTCAGTAGACTCCAAGTCGTTTTTGAAGAACAGCTGTTGGATTCCAGAGCTGTCGATTCTGCTGGACTATCAGTAAATATTCTGTTAATTAATACGGACCTGGCGTTGTATAATTAGGTACTCTACGGCTTTACGATAATGATAATTGGAATTGGCAACTACTAATCTAAGCAAATAGTTGAACTATAGTAGGGATTATAAGGGGACCGTCATTATATGCACACCTGTGCCTAAGGCTCTTTATGACCCCTGTCTTCTGAATACATATACTGTTCCATCCTCACAAAAAAGTCTCCAATAGAGCGAGGGGGTATCTTCGGAAGATCACTCAGTTTAAACACTTTCGCGCCCAATTGGTTACGCCTAAGGTATAACAAATTGTTACGTTGAACACCACATGCTCTGCATCAAAACCAAAATTGTTGTTTCGACCACAATTTCACTTAAGATTATTACCAGTCCTATCTTGCACAGGTGCCGATCAGAGTATTTTTAGGTACTAGACAGGTCAGACTGTCTTGAATCTCATTTTATCTGATCTCCGTATGACCTGGAACCCTAGGGAGACGGATATGGTTGTTTACCGACAGTTGTTCCAATGCTTTAACGTAATTTTAGGCCACCATAGAAGTGATCATGTGTACGTCCAGATCTCCGAGAGCAGCGTAAGTGTCGAAGCAGATCGTGATCCACTCATTAGTTGTACCCAATTCTGCCAGTATTTGAGCACAGTCAACCAGCGTCATGATCTCCGACTGGAAAACTGTTGTATAGATGTACCCTGCTCCTGGCAAGGAATCCTTCCTTTCAACCCACTATTGTCTGGACGAGATTTTCACCTATTGTGGTGGTTCTATTCGACGTTCTCAGCTTATAAATAATTGAATGTTTCCTATTCACAATTGTGAAGTAGGGGTATTTCTTTGAGCACCCACCACACAGCTCCACGGCTTCATTGCCATGAAGTTATGCCTGGAATGGTCGCATATAGTTCTGAGATCAATGATTTGCTGATCCTTGAATTGCTTTCGAAGATTCTTGCACCCGTTTCTTCAGAAGTACCCAAAACTCCTTTTCGGAGATGAATACTTAATTCAGGCTTGATGCCTAGTTAAGTGATGATATATTAACTAGCAATTCCGTGCCTCTCATAAACATGGCTTAGGCAATTTTATTGCTATTGGATGTTATCTTCGGTATATCTATTTCATTTCGTCTCAGTTTTCAGCAATAGATAGAGGAGATTCATGATAATATTCAAGATTCAAGGCGGAAGAAGAAAATTTTGAATGTGTAATTTCGAGGAATATTTATGCGAATTGTCAAGAGTAAAGAAACAGTTGCTATAGTGATTTCAAGCCTTCACTAGAAGAGGAATATTGAAAATAAATTAAAATCCCAACACACAACGCTGTAAACCTACAGTTCTCTTGGCTGAAGAAGTAGTATCGATCAGGAGAACACTTCTGAAAAAAGAACAAGGCAAAAATAGTAAATGTGGCTGAGTTATCTATGATAGTTACTTATGAACTTTTGGAGAATGTTAAGGGTAAAGATAAAGTCGCTTCAATGATTTCCAACCTTCAACAAGAGAAATAAACACCTCAAAAAAGTCTAAGGAACACTTACCAATATTTTTAAAATATGAATTTGATGATTCGAATTCATAGAAATCTTTCGGAAGCTCCTGTTCATGATGGAAGACGTTTTGACGCAGGAGATTTCTTTTTAGGGTGTCCCACACATGCTCGATGGGATTCAGATCTGGGGAGCAGGATGGCCACGGTAGAAGATAGATATCATTCTCTTCGAGAACGTTCAAAACAACTCTTGCACGATGAGGAGGGGCATTATCTTGTTGGAAGAGTGGATTTTGACTCATTTTTCGGAGATACAGTACCACTACAGGTAGAACTATCTCATTTATGTAACAATTTCCCGTGAGGTTGTTCTGTATGAAAACGAGGTCAGTTCTTCCACCAAGGCGTATACTTCCCCAAAACATCACTGATCCGCCTCCCTGTCTAACAACTTCTCGAGCATGCTGGAGAAGGTTTTGCTTTCCAGGTTCCTCCATATTCGAATTCATCCCGAATCGGGATAATAACTAAATCTAGATTCCTCACTGAAGAGAACTGTGGCCCACCTCTCTTGATCCCAGTTTACGTGTTCTTGGCAACAAGCTAAACGAGCAACGCGATTTTCATGGGTCAGTTGTGGAACTCTTAAAGGACGTCTGGAGTGGAGTTGACATTCGTGCAGTCGATTTCTCACAGTTTGGTCGGAAATTTGTACATTATGAACTCGTGATAGCTCTTGAGCTAATTGAGATGCTATGGTAGTACGATCTCTTCTGGCTTGTAAAACCAAAAATCGGTCTTGGGCGACTGTAGAAATCCTGAAACGACCTGTATGGCGTTCTTCTACGCTACCTGTTTCATTGAAACGCGACCATAAACGGTTTATGACACTTGTGCTACTTCCCAGAACCCTCGATACTTCTGGTTGTGAGCTCCCAGCTTGGAGCATGCCAACGGCTCGTAACATCTCTTCTCTAGTCAAATGTCGTCTTTCCATGGTCGAATCACAAAACTTGAATCTTTTATCTGTGCTCACAGCAGAAACAAAGTGCCAACTAACTGATTTCAAACACTGAATACATGAAATGATTATAAAGCAGCGTCGCATCTGTTGCATTTTTAGTTTTTTATAAAAAACTGAAATCTGTGGCGGCACTCTACATAATTTGGTGAGAAATTGATGCAGGTGTTCATTACTTAAAAAAAATCATCCATATTGATCGTTCTGGATACGATATATCGATATTTTTGAGGTGTTTATATATCAAGAGAAATTGCAAACATGTTAAATTTGAATTCCCTTGGCAGAAGAAGAAGATTAGAGCAGGGGAACCATGAAAGCAGTCCTTCCGAAGACATTTTGATTGTTGGTCAATTACTGAAAACATTGTGAGTAGGGTAATTGAATATAATGGGTCGAACAGTTTATTAAATTCAGTGGGTTACGCTGTCTTCAGGTTCTTCTCAAATCTTGAATTTTGGTACACAAAAGGGATATTTGTGCCTGCTTTACGATAACTTCCACCACAAACTTTGGTTACAGAATATTGCTGAAAGTGGCAGCTGGAACAGCTTAGTGCAAGGTTTTCAATCGTTGAAGATCTGCATCTAAACTCAATCAGTAGGAGGTTGTTTGTTGCACGGTTCTCCCTAAACTTACACATTGACTATGAAAAAGTGTTGTAGGGTATAGCTTTTACTTGATAGTCTCGCCTTAGTTATGGAATCTACGAAGGCCAAGTAGTGCTAAACGTTGACATTCTGTGAATACTTTGTTCCATTTGTGTGAGATAATGACGTATGAATTTGAATGAATTTGAAATTTTGCTCAAGGAAAAATGCTGTATAGCCGGCATTTTAAAAATTAATAGCCTGAAAAAAAAAGGCTAGGAAAAAATCCTGAAAGTCTCCAGAGTGCCCTCACTCCTGAATTTGGAATGGTGATTTGTAAGAAGACGAAAGTGTTAGATTTCACTGCATGAAATTATAAGAATACTAATCGATAGGTATGCGATGAATTTCGAGTTAACACAATCAAACAAACACGATTTATACGTATGTCAGCAGATATTTGATGCGGCACTATTGATAGGCGTTATATGAGAAATCTAGATAACAAATTTCAGAGTTGACACCAATAATATATATCAAGTAGTAAGTAACTATTATATATCTTCAAGCATTTGAAGAACCCCCAGTGCAAGACTCCTATTGGCACATAATGTAAGTTTCTTTCCTTTTCCTTAACTAATTTGACTAGGCTACATATTCTAAACCTTCATAAAACCGGAGATAGGTATTAAAATTTTAAAGCACTTCTATATAGTATCAAATACAGCTAAGCGAAATAAACTATTTTCTTCAAGAAATAATTAGCATTTGGACGTAACTTCTTCCATATTCACATAAATAGGACGTACTTCAAGGTTCTTCTTCCGCTCGAATACAAGACTGCATGTTCATTAGGTGTATGCATGCAAAGCACCGAAAACGAATAATGGGAGAACGCTGAATGCAAAACCCGAATGAGACGAATGTATGTACATCCGGACGTCAGGTTCTTTCATATTTTCATCAGGGGGTAAGGAGAGAAGCTTCTGAAACAACAAGGTGCACCGTTATTCTCATTTTTGCATACAAAAGAGTAAGGCAACGTGCCGGAGAAAAGGAATGACAAACTTCATTATTCATGACAGGCGTACTCCCGACCGTTCATGCTCCGGCATGTCCTCATTAGTTCATTGCTTTGTTCGACTTTACCATTACGGCGCGCTGAAGTCGGGATGTTTTGCAAGGAATGGCTAAAAACAAAGCGAAAAAAATAAATTAAAATGACGTTTTGATTATTTATACCCTATCATGAAAATTAATCCTACTAATATTACGAGGTTGTTCCAAAAGTACCTGACCTGATAGAGAAAACATACGTTTTTGGAAAAATTTCAACATAATCTCCCTCCAATTCTATACTTTTTCAGCGATATTCGATAAATTCGTTAATAATGAAAATCGTCAAACTGCCGATTTCACTTCACTTTTTTTCAATTTTGGAAGAAGAAAATAATTCAAGATGGCTAAATCAAGATAATGTTGATTGTATCATCCAATATTTATTATCTGTATGCAAAATTTTAAACTGTGAGTCGAAAGAATATCAGATTCAAATTACGCGAATCATCTCTTAGAAAATAATCATTCTTTCGACCCACAGTTTGAAATTTTGCATACAGATAATAAATATTGGATGGTAGATCTTTGGGAAACTTTAGAAATTAATAAATACAAACACTCAGGTAGACTCATCAATGAACAAGTAGATTTAAGCCCTTCACCTCTATTGAATCTTTTCGGGGAGCAATCTATTCCTTAATTTTATTGGATACACCTGTCATAAATAACCACTTAAGAATAAGCAAACCAATAAGCTTTTAATTACTCAGGTACATTTATAGTTATATTCTCATTTATATTTTTCTGTATATTCATTCGTCTGAAGAAGCTACGGTGTAGTGAAACGCGTTACGAATCGCAATTATTAAGTAAAATTCCTTAAAACACAGTACTTGTTTTTTATTATGTGATACATTATGATATAGACAAGAAATTTGTCACAGGTTTCAGTAACAGTACTGCCAACATGAAAATAAAGCTTTTCCTGAATCGATCAGCCCGCAAAGTAATTGAAAATTCACCTCAGCTTTTACCCGTAGTAATGAGTACTATGAGTCAATGTCAGTTCCAAGCATTTCCTGGGTGATAAGGACACATCATTGAAACTTTAGGGAATCATTTACTAGACATTTAGTATTTCCACCCGTCTATCATACGGTTCACTATGTAGATTGCCTTTTGAATATTTCGTCTGGCAAAAAAAACAAGTGACTTAGGCTAAAATAGGTTCATTGTTTTTCAAAGTATTCTCTATGAAGATCGATACACTGCTGCAGGCGACTCTCTGATGTAAAATTGGTATGTTATCATTATTAAGTTCATCTTTCTTCAGTATACGTAGGTTATTTCATAAATTTTGCGTCGGACGAAAATAACAACTAATTCAGGGAAAAAATAGCTTTATTGTTTTACCAAGTATTCCCCATGAAGATCGATACTATTTTGCATGCCCTTAAACTAATTTTCGAAACACTTCAGCCACTCCGAATAAGATACCTCCAAAAATTGTTATGGAAGACTTAACTGTCTCTCCTGCCGTCGAAAATCGTTGCCCACGCAGACAGAAAGAAGTCGTTAGGTGCCAAATCGGGACTATTAGGTAGCCATTAATTCAATATTTTGGGTGTTCAAATACTCCATCGTATCCGCTGATGTGCGTGAGTTTGCTTTGTCATGATGCATAATAATTTTAGTTCCTCGATTTGATTTTCTCCACGCATCGTACACTTCCGACAAACAAATTGTTGTATACCGTTCAGAATTGACCGTTCTAAATTGCTCTAATGCTGTGGTTGCGACATGTCCCACTAACCATTTGCTTAGAAGTGCTTCGTGCACGAACAACTTTTATTGGGTGTGGCTCGTCTTGAAAGACACATACTGTCGACTGTTGTTTAGTTTCGGGCTCGTAAGCATACAGGGTGTTACATTAAAGTATGTCACAACTTGAGGGGGTAAATCTAAGTGCAATTTTAAGAAAGAAAGTTTATATAAACATAGGTCCACAAAAGCTTCGATACGGTGCTACAGGGTGTTGAAATTTCAGGAAAAATAGTTTTTTCCTTCAAAACTTCTGCAGTTTTTGAGATATTCAGCCCAAATTCGGAATGCAAGCTATTTCTTACAGCCTCCATTATTAAGCGTCCGGGATTTTAACTGAAATTCACAAGGTGTTTCTTTTCCGAGGCCATGTCTCCTTTTGCCCTTTCAAACTTTTTCCAGTACGCCACTGATCCATTTTCGTCATCTTCGTTTAATTTAGAAACTTTTTTGACAAGTGTAATTTTTTCGTATCTTCAATCATTTTTGAGTGAAAAATTATTGAATTTGAATTAATTGAATTGTATGTTACTCGCTAAATAAAAAAAATAATAGAAATTCTCGATAGGTATGCCCAAAATTTGCTTTTATTTTGATAGCTCGTCTTCTGAGACTCAACTTAGACTTATTCAATATCAAACTACAAAAAAGAACAATTAAAAACTAAATAAATTGCTGGAAGTGTCCTCCACCTGCAAGAATACAGGCAACTGCCCTTGTTCGCATATTATCAAGCACTCTTTGAAATATTCCTGGGGTATCTCTTATCGTGTCACAATAGGTTATTATTCGATTTCTCAATTCTTCTACAGTGTTCACTGGAGTGGTATAAACTAAACTTTTGAGATATCCCCATAAGAAAAAGTCTGAACTATTTAAGGCTGGGGACCTAGGAGGCCATGGTTCCGGCCCACCCTAACCTATCCGTCGGTTGTTGAATGTATTATTCAAGAATTCTCCACTAAAATGTGCTGGTGCCCCGTCATGCATGAAACATTGTTTCTCACATAAAGTGGCACATCCTCGAGCACCAAACGACACTAGTCTTCTTTTGAACAATTGGTGACTTGTGTGGGATCCTACTCGAACAAATCTTTTCGACAGCCAAATGCTCATGCGATATTGAAGTACCCTTGTGGAACTATTGTTTAGGGTTGTCTCAATCTCATGATAACTCAAATGACGATCATCGTGTATCATTTTGCACACTGCATCGATGTTTGTGGCAAAACAATTACTATTTGACGTCCTTCACGAAGTTCTTCACGGAGTGAAACACGACCCTGATATAATTCGTAATACCAGCGTTTCACAGTGGCCAATTGGGAGCTGTCTACAGTAAAAGTGCCAGAGGCGCAAAAATTTAAATGGCTACCTATGTAGTTGTTCCCTGTTCTCAACATCTATGTCATATACTTTGGACTCCTAACATAACCATACATAAAATATTACAGAGGCGAGATCAGGCCTAGGGGGTCATGCAACAGGTCCACAGCGGCCAATCCACCTATTTCCATAGTTCTGTTTCAGTTTTTCACATCATCGGAAGAATGGGTTGTAGCGCCATCGTGTTGAAACCTATATTTTCCAAACATATATTTCAGAATATTGGCCGAAAAAATCAAATACATTTCACCTGTTAACGACTCTCCAACAAAGTGGCCAAAACGAATGCCAATAAACATAGCACACCCAACATTAACTGAAAATCTTGATAATAAAACTGTGATCTTTCATTCGCTGCATTTCATGAATAAAATAGAAATACTCCGCCGACGATGTCATCTATTTAAAATATCCACGGAGAATTCGCACGAACAACTTCTCCGACAATATTTATAACCACAGGGCGGAATAACGAGTTCTCCAGCGTGGAAAGCGCCGTTTCTCGTTGTATTCATGGGACGCGGACGGGCGAGGCCCACTAGATAAAACGGCCACGGGGCTAGACGGTAAGTTTATCCGGTCGTTAATCAAGCGCCGCCCGTGATTTCGGCTACACGAACGTCTTGAAGTTTGCCTATCTCATTTCCGGTGCGGATCGGAACGACTTCCACTTATTTCGGTTATCGTTATTATCCCTAATTACGTTTACCGAAGAGGAGTCATGCGACTGAAATTGAACAAGATTGGGTAAAGCGAATGTGGAAATACCCCACTGCACTACACATTATGTGTTAGGGAATATCTTGTTTTGATTTTTACAGAAAGAAAAATTACACAGCTCTACAAAAAATTTTTTTTATTGTTGCCCTGGATATCATCGCAAATTTTTATGTTTTCAAGTGCCCAGATTACGAATATATTCATGAAAGTTCTCAATGTGCTCGTATTTTCATGATTTTTGCATTTCTCATATTTTGAACAATTATAAGCTTGTTAGAAATAAAATTTAATTTTCCAGTCATGATTAGGCTTCTGCGCAACTTTTTCGCGTATACAAACATCACCTGATCCCCACTCTCAGACCGCTTGCTCCACAGAACAGCTGAGATCTCAGTTATTTGACAATATTGAAGTACATATACACGTAAATCTGGATAAAGTGTCATGGATTAATATTTTGTTTCAATTACTAAATGTCAATTCTTATATATTTGTCTTCTAGTCTAAAATATGAGTTCGTCACGAAGAAAATGTAAATATTGTAGTGATTTATTTTGTTATATTTGCGGTGTTTATATGCCAAAAATACAAGAAATATCACAGACTTTGTCAAGGAGACTTATGTTGAATATTTTGGTTTCAAAATGGACAAATTAGGTAAACCATGGGTTCCTATAATAAAGTTTGTAAGTCCTGTGTTGAGTCTTTACGGTTGTGGAAAAAAGGTGAACGTTCTGGATTAGACTTTGGTATTCCTATGATCTGGATGGAGCCTAAGAATCATTTAGATGATTGTTACTTTTGCGTATTAGATGTTAAAGGTTTTAATCGAAATCAAACGTGGAGATACCCAGACTTACAGTCTACGAAATGTTCGGTTCTACACAGTGAAAATCTCCCTCGGCCCATATACATTTCAAAAGTAATTCGCATGCCCTCAGAAACAATGATGTTACCAAATTCAGAGAAATCGGGACCATCTACTAGTGGAAGTTAATGGGAAGGTGAAACATCTACGCCAAAGATATTTTCTCAAAATGAACTCAGTGATTTAATACGTGATCTCAATTTATCTAAACAAGGATCAGAACTGTTAGCCTCAAGATTGAAAGAAAAAATTTATTGGCACCAACAGTAACAATTACAACATACAGAACGCGAGAAAAAGAGTTATTACAATTTTTTAGTGAAAATGAAGGATTAGTGTATTGTAATGATATCTTGAAGCTGCTTATAGACATGGGTTTAAAAGAGTACAAATCTACTGAATGGCGCCTTTTATTGATAGTTGCAAAAGAAGTTTAAAATGCGTCTTATTGCACAATGGAAATAAATTTGCATCAATTCCAATTGCCCATTCAACGAAACTCAAAGAAGAATATGAAAATGTAAAATTAGTTTTAGAGAAAATTAAATACTCTGAGCATCAATGGCCGATCTGTGTGGATTTAAAAATGGTTAATTTTTTACTTGGCCAACAAAGTGGATATACAAAGGGTATTTTGTATATGCTTTATTTGTATGTGGGATAGTAAAGCAAAGCAACTTCATTGGGAACAAGATGTTTGGCCTGTAAGAAATTCTTTAACTGTCGGTAAAGCCAACGTAATAAGGGAGCCGCTGGTGAGCAGAGACAAAATCATACTTTCACCATTACATATTAAGTTAGGTATGATTAAGCAATTTGTAAAAGCGTTGAACAAAGACGGAAATTGTTTTAATTACATTTGCAGAAAATTTCCGAAGCTTAGTATGGAAAAATTGAAAGGTGGAATATTTGATGGTCCTCAAATACGGCAATTGATGAAAGACTCAGATTTTATCAAAGTTATGACTGTTCCGGAAAGTAAAGCTTGGAAAAGTTTTGTGTTCGTTGTCGAAAATTTCCTAGGTAACCAGAAAGCAGCAAATTATGAAGAAATTGTGCAAAATATGCTGACAAACTTTCAGACTTTAGGAGCAAATATGAGTATTAAGTTACACTATCTCCGCAATCATCTTGATAAATTTCCGGATAATTTAGGGAATTATAGTGGGGAACAGGAGAGCGGTTTCATCAAGATCTAAAAGTGATGGAAGAAAGGTATCAAGGTCTATGGGATTGTTACATGATGGCAGATTACTGCTGGTCTTTGAAAAGAGATTGTCCCTGAAAAATTATAGAAGAAAAGCTCATAAAAGGCGTTTTATGGAAATATGAAATATATTTTCGACATTTTCCTCTTTATTTACTTCGATGTATCCGAATTTCTCAAAACATAACTGACATTATAAATATATCTGTTATTTTGTTCCTTGTTTTACGATTTTTGATATGTAAAATGAAAATAAAGATTTAAAAAGAAATCAGAGCAAATTCTACAAAATCATTGATAGTTTCACGAATTGTGTGCATAAATAGACCCAAAATCATTTTCATATCTAGGGCAACAAAACCATTGTAGACCAGTGTTATTTGGACGATGGGGCGCCATTGAACGTCCATAAAGCGTAATCACTCTTTCTACCCAGTTCGAAATTTTGCATGCAGATAGTAAATATTGGAGAGTAGATCTTTGGGAAACTTTAGAAATCAACAAACACTAACACTCAGGTAGACTCATTAATGAACGAGTCAATTTAAGCCCTTCACCTCTATTGAAACTTTTCAGGGAGCAATCTATTCCTTAATTTTAATGGATATACCTGTCATCAATAACCACTTAAGAAGAAGCAACTCCATAAGCTTTTAATTACTTTAGAACATTTGTATTTATAGTCTCAGTTGTATCCATATATAGTTATCATAATTTCTATACATTCATTCGTCTGAAGAAGTTACGGTGTAGTGAAACGCGTTACGAATCACAATTATTCAGTAAAATTCCTCAAAGAATGTTACTCGTTTTATTATTGATAATGAAATTCTACCGAGTGAAAGCCTCCCAAATTCAAATTGTCACCTACGACGAAACTAATTTCAGTGATGACCCTGAAAACTTAATGTGATTTGCAAAAGTAGAGCAAAACTATATATATGCTATAGAGTAATTGATTCTTCAAAATCAAGCATCAGTGTCATGATGGCTGCATCAGCTTCAGGGGAACTTTTACCACCATTTGTAGTGTATAAGGCAAAATATCGATATGAAGAGTGGGAAGTAGGTTGATCTCCTGATACAATTTAAGCAATAGCGGTTGATTCGAATCAGCCATACTAGTAAAATGGTTTCGACAGATACTGCTACCATACTTCGGGCCAAAAAAAGAATTAAGTTCTAATAAATGACAACCTCTCGAGCCACATTACCCTAGATGTTATCTAGGACTGTCGAAAACAAAACCTAAGATTTAACCTTCTTCCTCCAAACTCGACTCACTATACCGACCTCTGGAAGTTGCGAACTTGGACCAATGAAGAAGCATTGGAGAAGGCTACTAATGGAGAATGGAACAAAGGGGCCAGTCCAGAAATCCGACTTCCCCACACTCTTACAGCCGACGTTTACAGCAATGGAGGCAACCCAGAAGCCGTCTTGCAGAGATTGCTTCGTAGGATACCAAGACCCTTGGAAAATGTTCCAAAATAAAGAGCCTTGATGTATCAGAAACATTATCGAATTTCCTACAAAAAACGCGATCTCCTGATGTTCGTTCAATGTTCAGGAGAAAGCACATTAATATAAAACTCGGACGATCACTTCAGCGTCAGGATTTTCCCGAAAATAATGAGACAATACGGCAAACCTCTGAAGATACTACAGAGAAAGATGAAGAAAATTATTTGTCAGACTCATCATATATTAGATCACTTATTCCAAATCCAATTTCCTGACTTATAATTGCGATTCAGAGGAGGAGTTCCATTAACTACCTTGAAATATAAAATGGAGACTACTGATTCCTGTGTAGTTCAAAGTATAAATAATATGTAGGATTAATTATAGAAGAGATAAAAAATGCAAACGATCCGTCCGTAGACAGTTTATATTCAGTCAAGTTGTTAAGAAAGGAACTAGACAACAATCAAACTTTTATTGGTTAATTATTCTGATTAATGACCAAAGCGTCATTCTGGCTACAGATATAGTGATAATTGTAAACCCGATCCGTCTGAGAAGAGAGGGTATTCGTTTATAAATATAACAAGTGATATCAGATTAGAATAAACACGTTCGGGTACTGATAGAATTTAATTAATTTTACTGTTGCATTTTTATTCAGTTCGTTTGTCGTTCTTTTAGTATTTATAATGAATAATAAAATAAAACAAGTTACTATGTTTTAACTATCACTAATTTATTGATGTGAAGAATGACAAAATGTTTACATTTCCATTTTACAAATGGAAATTTGTTCAAGGCGATGTAGACAAAGAGTTATCACTAGACCCATCTACCCTCTTCCAAATTTCCAAGGGTTGTCACCCTGCTCCAGGGGTTGAAATTCGATATGAGGATGGTACTTGATGATGACTGCCATTGATCAGCATGAATCTGTTCCATTTTACCTCACTGAAACTGGAAAAGTCGCAGGGAAATAGTCTTCCCTATCTTTCAGTTACTCACCCTGTATCTTTTACAGTTTTCAATTGAAAATGGAAAATCATTCAAGATAATATAGACAAAGATACCACCTTTCTTTTGAGTCATCACTCGACCCATCTTCCCTATTCAAAATGTTGAAGGATTGCAAATATTTCAGGCAAGTTTTGTACCCCAAAAATGTCTCCTTGGAACAAAAATTGACCTGTTTTTGCGTTTTGATCAGAAATGAATATCTTGGTAGATATAGCCTCTGTTTAGTTTTCGTTGAAGCACCCTGTACATATATATATATATATATATATATATATATATATATATATATATATATATATATATATATATATCGCAGAAAAATATTTTCTAACTTTTTAGAGTACAACAGTGTCCGAAACCAATCTGAAAATTTTTGTAAAATCATTTTTAAAGCATGTTTTCGACGTGTCTGAAGCCACCTTGAAGCCACCTTGAAAGCTAAAATTTTTTCGAATTTTTCTATTTACGAACGAATTATTTATCAAAGAAAAATTTAAAATCGTCCGAAGTGAACCCATTCTCAGCTACATAACATATTTCAAATTCTGCCAAACTTTTCCAATTTTTCGTTACATAAAATACTCATTCGGTTTGTCCCAAACATTCTAAACCTAATATTAAATTAAGCAATTTAGTCACGGGGTTATGAACGAACAGTTAACCGCATGACGTGGAATTCCTCTGTTATTGCAAAGAGATAACACTGAACTCGTAATTTATAATTCCGAAACATCCATGTATAAAAAAAAATTCTGTCAGAAGTGGGATTCGAACCCACGCCCTCAGAGAGGACCAGAACGCTCAAACCTGCTTAGCAGGTAAGGTAACCTTGAGTCTGGCGCCTTAGACCGCTCGGCCATCCTGACAGTTGATATGCGGTCTCCGCTCTATCGTAGCTACTGTAAATTATGAGCTCATTCATGAACGTCACACTATCGCTTGGCGCTATTCCATATAACTGGTTACATAATCACTTTCGTTTCAGGCGAATACAAACCAATTGTGAAATGACGCAGCGACGCCTTTTTTTCCGGTAATTATTTTTTTCAACCACCTATCAATTCATCCTGTCATCAAAATAAAAATCTCATTTCGAAACGATCGACATAATCCTTCTAACCGAATTTTATTCGGATGGTGTGGCGCATACATAGAATACATTCTCATTTCTCACAAATCGATGAACGTTAAGAGGGGATAATCTATTTCCAATTCAACTGATAAATTAGACCAATAATTTAACGCGAAAATGAAGACATCGATTTGAAACTCGAACAACGTTTAATCCGCCAGACTTAGCATGCAACATTTTGCTTCAAATTTCCGAAAAAAATGGGTTTCATATGGATCTATATTTTTTCCAATAACAGAAAGGATTCGATATGAAATAGGAATCGAAGTTGGATTACCCTTTTATTGGCTAACCATTCAATTTAATTAGAAAATAACGAACCCTACATACAAGTTTTTTATTGACGTATGTCAAAAATTTGAAGATGGCAATCACTATTAAGCCGTTTCAGCCCGCACCTAATGAATATATTGCCATATCCGATGTACGCATGATCAGAGAGTTGTGTCTTATGTATGTGCGAATCATTTGTTTGTTTAACTCTCAGTACATGCAAGGATAGTGTACAGTCAACGTCTGTTCGGACTTTACATAGTCGTGAAGTTAGTCGGGAGCAGTGATTCCCAAAGTGGTCTAAATCGACCCCCTGGGGTCTATGACAATTTGCAAGGGGTCTACGTCAGCGACAAAAAAATTTGGGGGTTTATGAAATGAAAAATGGGGGTCCACGATAGTGGATCTCAACACATACACTGATAGTACCTATTTACCTATATCATACTAACTTATAATATAAAGACATATACATTATTTATAAAAGAACCTATGAAAAAAAAATTTATTATATATGTTTATAAAATTGCGTAAGTTGTAGGCGTTCGCTTTGTGGTCGCAATACATTTTGAACTTGTAAAAGCTTCGCTAACTTGCACTGACTTGTTCAAATCGTCACTCTATAAATACGAATGTGGGACAAATACGTTTAGCCTGGGCTTTTCCTTTTTTCGAGCGTTTTATAGCTTTCAGTAATTCCTGTTTTGTTATCTTTTCTTGGTCTCTATCTTCTTCTATGCAAACTTCACTATACTCTAATCCGTTTCCTCCAAGTTGCTCTTGAAAATATTGCTTCCATCTTTCCATTACTTTCCTGTCATCTATGGGTATTTCTCCATTTTTGTCCTTGATGTTATAAATGTCAGAGTTCTTTTCCTTTCTACATGATTTAACTATTTGATAGAACCGCTTTTGGTTTGCTTCGCTCTCGGCTTCTATTATTTCCCCAAATTCGACTAATTTTCTTCTTTTAGATGACAAGACTAGATCTTTCACTCGTTTTCTTGCTTGTTTGTTTAACTCATATTTCTCTATAGTTTTACAGTTGAGATAGTTTGCCCATGCTCTCTTCTTAATTCTCACTTCCTCTATAATTGCATCTGTCCACCATGCCGTTTGTTTTGCGTTATTTCTCTTTCTGCTGCTTCCACATACTTCTTTAGCAGAATCTAGAAGAATGCTTTTGAATTACTTCCATAAGTCTTCTGTGCTCAAATTGTCTGTTGCACCATCTATATTTTCTATCTAACCTCAAAAACTCTAGGGAACACTTACAGATATCTTTAAAATATGAATTTAATGATTCGAATTTATAGAAATTTTTCGGTTTTTGTTAGGATGTAATGTATATAATGTATTCTCAAGAAAACAAAACAATATTTGACTTCTCCAAAGCAGCTATTATAAAAAAAAATTGACACTTTGGCATCGTCGCGGCATGCTCAATATTAAATTGTCTATTACATTTTGGCCTAAGTCATTCCAAGCCTTCTGAACTGCTAATCGAAGCTCCTGTTCATGATGGAAGACGTTTTGACGCAGGAGATTTCTTTTTAGGGTGTCCCACACATGCTCGATGGGATTCAGATCTGGGGAGCAGGATGGCCACGGTAGAAGATCGATATCATTCTCTTCAAGAACGTTCAAGACAACTCTTGCATCCCGCGGAGGGGCATTATCTTGTTGGAAGAGTGGATTTTGACCCATTGTTTGGAGATACGGTACCACTACAGGTAAAACTTTCTCATTTGCGTAAGAATTTCCCGTGAGGTTGTTCTGTATGAAAACGAGGTCAGTTCTTCCACCAAAGCGTATACCTCCCCCAAAACATCACTGATGCACCTCCCTGTCTAACAACTTCTCGAGCATGCTGGAGACGGTTTTGCTTTCCAGGTTCCCTCCATATTCGAATTCTTCCTGAATAGGGATAATAACTAAATCTAGATTCATCACTGAAGAGAACTGTGGCCCACCTCTCTTGATCCCAGTTTACGTGTTCTTGGCACTAAGCTAAACGAGCAGCGCGATTTCCATGGGTCAGTTGTGGAACTCTTGAAATACGTCTGGAGTGGAGTTGACCTTCGTGCAGTCGATTTCTCACAGTTTGGTCGGAAATTTGTAGATTATGAACTCGTGATAGCTCTTGTGCTAATTGAGATGCTGTGGTAGTACGATCTCTTCGGGCTTGTAAAACCAAAAATCGGTCTTGGGCGACTATAGTAATCCAGAAACGACCTGTATGGCGTTCTTCTACGCTACCTGTTTCATTGAAACGCGACCATAAACGGTTTATGACACTTGGGCTACTTCCCAGAACCCTGGATACTTCCCGTTGTGAGCTCCCAGCTTGGAGCATGCCAACGGCTCGTAACATCTCTTCTCTAATCAAACGTCGTCTTCCCATGGTCGAATCACAAAACTTGAATCTTTTATTTGTGCTTACAACAGAAACAAAGTGCCAACTAACTGATTTCAAACACTGAATACATGAAATGATTATAAAGCAGCGTCGCATCTGCTGCATTTTTAGTTTTTATAGAAAAAAACTGAAATCTGTTGCAGCACTCTACATAATTTGGTGAGAAATTGATCAGATGTTCATTTCTTGAAAAAAATCATCCATATTGATCGTTCTGGATACGATATATCGATATTCAGAAGTGTTCCTTTACTTTTTTGAGGTTAGTTTGTTTTTCCTTTAACGTGCTCTATTTCTGCCTTTCGGCTAATGACACGCCGGGGAATTCTGTCACCTCACTAACCCGGGAATTTTGCCGAACCCCTCTCGTGTCGAGGGAAGAGATCTTTAATGTCCAACACATCTCTGTTAGACAGGACCGACAGCTTTACATCTCCTCCGAAAGATGGACACTCAAGCGATTTCCTGAATCCGAAAAATCGCACCGACTTTGTGGGGATTGAACCCAGGTAACTCTGCGTAGGAGACGAGCATCATATCCCATACGCCACCGAGCCGGCTTCTTTTTTGAGATGTTTATATGGAAATTACTAAATTCCAATGAGAAAGTAAGATTTTGTTTGGAATGAAATTCCAATTCCCTAATCTAGCTTCAAGAGAACAGAAAAATTTCCGATTATTATATGCGCATATTAGGCGTTCGACAGGTAACAAAGCTACCGACCGTTTGAAAATCCCCATACCGATTCCTTTATCGACGTCCCATAACTCAAAAAGTGTCACCCGCACTACGGTTCAGGTGCGACTGTTAAATTCTCCGGATCAGGATTGATACGCTCCGATTTTTCCTACGTGCTCAACCAGAATTTTCCCAATTTCGCTGCCAAATTTTCCACTTGAAAAATGCGAGGCCGCGTCCGGACGTTCCATTACACAAATCCGGCAATCTCATGTCGTAGCGTGTACATCTGCAGCTTTTACCGGCACGAAACAAACATTCGCATATGGGGGGGTTATTCAGCGTATTCTACCGAGATGATTTCACTGATGTATTTAGCGAACTTCTAGAAGTGAGTCCATCTTCTTTATTTTTCCACAGATGCCAACTTGATGGGAAAATTGTAGGAAAAACGACGACATTATGCTCTAAATTATACAGGATGGTCCAGTTGAATATTCTTATATTTAGGTACAGAGAAATGCGTTAACAGAACAGGTAAAATGCATATTACAAATTAATATAACAAGTGCTCAGTAAAAAACTCACTCAAAATCTTCCAAAGTCCTTTTTAATATCTCTTCACGTAGATGACATGTATTCAAACATACCTAATACTGAATGCGCTTCCAAAATTTTGGACAACGCTCAAGTCAACTTGCTTGTTCATAGTAATTTCATAATTTCATTAAACTTGAGGCTCAATCAGAATTATTTTCAATTTAACAAAATAATTTTCGAGCAAACCGGGTGTTCACCCCTTAGTCCACTACTAGCAGAAATTTTCATGAATAACATAGAAATATATAATTTTTCTATCCCCTATAGCAATAATACTCGAATAAACACTCGATAAACGCATACAGAACTACCAAAACCACAGGAATCTCTCAAATGTCCTGAGCTCCACTATTTCTTCGGAAAAGCGAATATACCAGGAGAAGCTACTCAATTCATCGAATCGAAAGAAGTTCTTCAAATTTGTGCGCTCCACTCTTAATTCGAAGGTCACCATACCATCTGTTCGAGACTCACAAGGGAAACTATGCGACGATCATAAACAATCCGCCAAGGTATTCGCTAGTGCTTTTGCTGCATCCTCAACGTTGAACCAGATGGACCGCTGCCACGTATAACTTCTCCTAGATCCCTAGAACTTAGCATAATTTCATTTTCTGCTGACGACATCGAGAAGCACTTGCTTGATTTGAAAACTTCCTCGGCTCCTGGTCCAGACGGATTCATGGCTTTCGTCCTCAAGAATTGCGCATCAATGAGTCTTTCAGATCAAGTTTGCTGAAGACACAGTGGCTGCGTGCCTCAGTTACCTCAATATTCAAGAAACGCACTAGAACTTCTCCTCTTAACTACAGACCCATAAGTTTAGTATCGATTGTCTCGAAAATTTGTGAGAGAATGATTATGTCTGAGATACTTAAATTCACAATCGATAACAATATCATACCCGAAAACCAGCATGAGTTCCTACCGGGTCGGTCTGTGATCACTGATCTGAATATTTAGATTACGCCAAAGCGTTCGATAAAGTTCCACGTAGACGTCTTCTCGCGAAACTAAAACACTTCGGTATTCGCGGTGGTGTCCTTTCCTGGATTGCCTCGTTTCTCTCTAACCGTGAGTTTTGTGTGCGCTTTGGTAACTCTCTTTCTGCTCCCAAACCAGTTTCAAGCGGAGTGCCGCAAGGATCCGTGTTGGGACCTTTGCTGTTTTTGATTTATACGGCTGATTTACCTAGTCTACTCCCCTCTACATCTTCCATGTACGCAGATGACACAAAGCTTCACGCTGATCCACTACAAAACCATCATACTGTACAACAGGATCTCACAATTATTCAGGATTGGTGTGAGGCATGGTTGAGGCCTTCTAATCCCGATTAATGTGGTATCCTACATATTGGTAGGGAGAATCCCAGACTTCACTACAGCATCAACGGAACGACCATTGCAATATGCAAAAACTATATCGACTTAGGAGTTACAATATCAGAGGATCTCAGCTGGTCTGACCACATCCATTCCGTATGCACAACAGCTTCCAGAACGTCATATCTTATGGAGAAGGTATTTGGGATATACAGCATCAATACCTGTCGCGTCCTTTTCACCACCTACATCAAACCAATTTTGGAATTCTCCGGACCAGTCTGGGATTCTTATCTGCTTGGCAATATAAACTCGCTCGAAACTGTTCAACGGAGAGTTTCGAGAATGCCCTTCGGAGTTGTTCGCCCTTCATACGAGGATCGCCTTCGTCTTCTGAATCTCTCACTGTTTGCAGATCGACGTCTTCGTGGTGACCTCATAGTCACATATAGAGCACTCAATAATCTGTTTGGAGTAGACCTTCCAACCATGTTTCGTCTGAATAACAGCACACGTCTTCGAGGTCATAACTTCAATTTATACAGAGGAAACTTTCGGTGCACCGGCAGAGAACACTTCTTATCGAACCGAATATTTCACGCATGCAAGAAGCTGCCCGAAGTAGTTAACAGTTCAAGTGTTAATATGTACAAATTTACCTTCGATCGATGGTCTACGAGGAACAATACATAAACTTTCTAGTGGTTAATTGTGGTTGGATTTTATTATTCTTTTCTTTCTCATCTTTCACTCACTGATGTATTGCAATCAATTGTATTTTTGTAATTTGAACCATATAGGTTTACCTTGGATTTTGTTACTGTTCAATAATATTAATAATATATTTATTTTGATTCCAATTTTAATTTCTTCTCGTAAATCGTACAGAAAAATCGAAGCAAATTGAATGGAGAATACAAAACTGATGTTTATTTAGAGGAAAAACAGTGACGTATAAATTGTTTCTTCAAAAATATTCAGTTACCTGTTGGTACGGACATCTCTGGTAAAACTAAAAACAATATTTTCATTGAAAAATATACCCCCGGGACGGCAGATGACGCCTACGAAATTTCATTCGAATATCTGCAGCCGTTTGGCAACAATAAATAGGTTTGATGTTTTTTTACCAAACTTGAACACCCTGCATTTCTTTAATGAAGTACTTTCCGAATATAATTTATACTCATGCTATTTTTCTATTCTCTATTGGTCTCTAAATTTTCCCTATAGAAACTGGATACCCTATATGGGACACTCGAGAAATTATAGAAATCAAAAAGTAATTCACGAACAAAAAAAATATTATACCTCGGATCCATATTAAATTTTATCTTCAACAGCGAGAATCATTTCTTGATTTCATATAAAGCCAATCGTAGAAATCACCGAAAACTATTTTTGGATGACCTTCATGATATTCTGCCAAGAGTCTGCAGGAGCACATCAGATCAATATTTTCACAGATCATCAAGGATTCAAGACTATTCATTTTTTCTACACTATATGGTATAGAAACTTGGACTCTCAAGAAAGTAGCTGTGCAGAAGATCCAAGCATTCTCAATGGATGATGATAGCGTGGATTGCTTAAGGTCCCTCCAACTTAGAAAGTTGAAATGAAGTGTAAAAAGGAATAACAAAAGAAGATTTTGAAACCATGAAGACAATATTTTGGAGATATAAACAGAAGATAGAAATAGCTAAGTCGGCATCAGCTAAACTTAGCCTTCTTTTCAGAGCCAAGCGATACTTCACGTCATCTCAGCTGTTGCTTCTATATAAGGCGCAGATCCGACCTGCTTTGGAATATTGATCTGAGCCCAAATATTCGTTGCGGATGTTGGATAGTGTACAAAAACGGGCTGTGCGCCTCATCGACCACCCAGAGATCACCCGCAATCTCCAACCGCTGGCTCTCAGAAGACAAGTTGCTGACCTTTCTCTATTTTACAGATATTTCCAAGGATAATGCTCCAAGGAAATGAAAGACCTTGTTCCGGGAACACTCATGTTTTGCCTCAACACTAAGCTGGCAAGTTCTCATTATATGGCGGTACATTTTACGACCCCTCGAACCTTTCTCTATACGTATTCCTTTGTTTACAGCGCCGGTGAGCTGTGAAACTCGCTTCCGTCCAACATCTTCCCAACACCCTACAATTTGGCCCTCTTCAAGGAGCGAGTAAACTGACACCTCAATTTTTCCCAGGCGCCCACTGGTGTGTAGATTCGCCTATAGTGGGAAACACGCCAAAAAAATAATAAGTACTACATCTTACAGCTAATTTTGGAAGGAAAAATACCAGGCAGGGGTAGAAAGAAGAAAAGGATGACAGGTTGGATAGATAATTTCAAAGAGTGGAAACTATGCATCACACAAAAACTATTCAGAGCTGCAAAAAATACAGACAAACGGGCCACGATGATTTCCCACCTACGGTAGAACAGGAACAAGAGGATGTTTTGTCAAAGAAAACGACCGCGTTATTCACTGACCAACAGAAATCGAGGTCATTTCGAAATATTATCTTTTCTGCACCTTTTTCTCTTCACCATTTCTTGTACTTTCGAGATCTTCAACCATGGAATGGGCTTACGTACATGTATTATATTTGTGTTCTGACATCTGACAGGTTTTCCACATCGTTTTTGATAATTTTGTGGAACTGGCATTATTTTTACTACATTGAAAAGTCGCCGAACCCTATCTTCTGTCAGAGTCAGAGTTTAAGTTATTAATTTGTTGACGCTGCGATTCCACAGCTCAGATTGGCCACAGACTACTGAAGGCGAAACCAGAGTACAATCGTCTGCAAAACCGAAGATCCTGTTCTCTGTAGAAGAAGATCGTTTATCTGCAACAGAAACAAGGTTGGCGAAAGAATGGACCCCTGAGGTACTCCTGCTTGCAACTGGAAGCAATCAGATGTTATACCGTCGACCACAACTTAATTATAGTATTGATCTATTTGAAAGAAAGCTACTTATCCAACCCCGCAATTTTTCGGGAAGCCCATATGCAGCAAGTTCATTCAACAAGGCTGCATGCCAAACCCTATCGAAGGCTTTACAGACGTCGAGGGCTATTGCTCTAGATTCCACAGGCATTTCCATCGTTGATGTACAAACATGAGTAACGTGAGTGAGCAGATCTCCTGTCGATCTTTGCCTATGAAAACCACACTTAATTAATGATTCCCTTCAACTCAAGAGATTTGATGAGTTCATCGTTTATGACTCTCTCCATCACTTTGGACATTATGGGAAGAAGTGCAACAGGGCGGTAGTTTTGGGTTAAGGACTTATTTCCTTTCTATGGAATCGGTTGAATTCTCGCTATTTTTTAGCTGCTCGGAAAAGTTTGGCTTTCATGACAAATCTGAAACAGACGGTTAAGAATGGGTGCCAGTTCGGGAGCACACTTTTAGTATTGAGCCCACGTAATAGTATTGCAAAACTGTAGTCTTAAGTTTTATTGTTCATGTTAATATATAGGCTATTTGTAAAAGGTTTTACCATAATAAAGATACTATTATTATAAGAGATTAGTAATTTTCATTTCCAATGTTGGTCTCATCGTTTTGGTACTAATCCTTCACTTCGTTGAGCCCATTCCATTTTTTTGTGAATAAATCGTTCAAGCGTATTACTTTTTGAGATTCTCCTTCCCGAATGTGCATTTAATAAAAGTTTTGAATGATTTAAATCAAAAATCTGATCAAATATTACAAAAAACTCATTTTTTCTTCGACAGCTGTGTATTTTTCAAGTAAAATTCAGATCAATGATTCAATCTCAGATTCTTTAGATGTATGTATTTTTAGAGACTTTATCACGAATTAATACTGATTTTAGCTGATGAACGAAACCATACTTCAGCCGCCGTAAGAATCATAGTGTCTGGACGAACCATCGCCTAAATCATAACAACGAATTTCCATCTGGGCCTTTCGCCAATTCGATAATGGCTATCGATCGGCCCTACATCTATTCTCGCTGTCGGCCGCGACGAGAGAGGCGTCAAAAACAATAAATTCCCCAGAGAACACGCCGAAATATTTTGGCATTGAATTGAAGAGCTGCACGAGGAACAAACGTTTTCAATTAAAAGGTCTCGCGAAGAGTGCCAGCCGAGACGTCCGGAATGGCATCTATCGCTCCCAATCAGAACAGAGTGACAATTTCAGCCGTCTTGTTCGTCTTAGGTGTCATTGTTTATGGCGAAAGGTTTTCGACAGTTTAATTGGATCATCGAGTTTTTGCATCGTTTTTCTGAATCTTTGCGACGTTGTACTCGATAATTTGATTGCAGCACTTTGGAATTAATAGCTTTCCAGCGTTAAATCGTTACAAAAAAGAAATTAATATTGAAGAATCATTTCACAGTGTAGAGCAAGTGTAAAGTCTGTCAAGTTTCATGGAAAACGCCCGATCGGGACGACTTTGTTCTGCACTTTACCCACCGTAAATGAAAATAACGCCAAGATGACATTCCAAATATATAGATTATTGTGACCCAATTTGGCCGCACTTGCACGTACAGAAATTGACGAAATTAAGGATAGTCGAGCTGTCAAAATTGGGGTATTTCTTTCATTCGTCCTACTCATATGTGATTACCGGGAGGTATGGTTAGCGTATCAAAACATTCGTAAATATCACCGCAATAGATCCGTGAATAGAAATCGCAATTTTACGAGTTAATTTTTGAATATGGGACTATTTTTGAGACCTAGATTTTCGAGGTAAGAATCAGATACATCGAACCTTTTCCTCCTTATGTCGTACTTGAGCCAAGTTCTTCCGAAAGTTAGTATAACGCATATCTAAAATATAGTGGTCTCTCTCTTCTGGAGACCAATGAGAAGGAAAACAGAAACAACTACCAACATAACTTCTGGAATCATACAAGTACAATCGTTCTGTCACAATAATCTATATACAGGGTGGGGCGTAACGGAAGGGCGTTTTTGGAACGGGTAGTACACGTAACGATGAGTGAGTGGAAGGAAGCGGCCGAGGTCATTCGACTCAGGAAGAATTACCGTTTAGTTCACAATGTTTATCTGGACAGGAGAGCACGGTGCGTTCGCAGTTGAAGAGTATTTAAAATCGGGAGAGTCTGTCATTGTCGTGTAGCGGCGCTTTCGCCAACGCCTCTACATTGGTCGTAACGCTTCAGTTCCAAAACGTGATACAATCATCCGATAGGTACAGCAGTCCAAATGAATAGTTGTTTGCAGATTTTTACATCAAGACCTCCGCTTTCACCCCTATGAGCTCATGGTTGTCCAGCATCTGAATGAAGGAGATTTTGCACAACGCCAGCAGTTCGCCGAGAAAATGCGAATGATTATCGCTGATGAAAATGGACCAGTGATAATGATGAGTGAAGAGGCCTTTTTTCATTTGAGCTGCTCGGTTAATAAACAGAACTGTCGATATTGGACAGCACAATAAACCCCCAGGAACTTCATCAATCCCCACTTCACAGTGAGAACGTCAACATTTGGTGGGCTATGAGCCATCTTGGGGTAATTGAACTGTATTTTTTTCGAAGATAAGAGAAGGGCAATCGTAACTGTAAACTCTGAGCGATATGTTTTCATGCTGAAGAACTTTCTTATCCCAGAATTGCGACGACTAAGAATGTACAGAATAAATGTTTGGTTCCAACAGAATGGTGCCACGGCACCTACAGCCTGAGCCTCAATGGAAGTTGTGCCTAGCATTAATCATGGTCATGTAATCTCTCGTTTTGGTAATGTGCCATGGCCCCCTCGTTAACCGGGTCTCACTGCTCGTGATTATTTTTGTGGAAAAACCTAAAAATTAAGATCTACGTCGATAAACCTCGATATCTGCAAGAGTTGAAAGAAGCAATCACCGCTGAAGTTAGGGCAATCGACACCGATTTGTTTAAGGAGGTGATGCAGAAGTTAGAGAATTGACTACAGATACTGATGTCGATTGCCGAACATGTTTTTTTTCTACACTAAATGTGCAGCTTTCATTTTACGTCACTGAAAATGTTCTACTTTGAAAAAAACTGAGTTATTCTCTCACCACCTTGTATCAGTAATCATTTCAGATGGTTAATGAAAGAATCATTATTCACTAGTATTATAAACTAATCATTATGTGGATTTATCCATCGCCCTAAGTGATCGTGGTATATTCTATGAAAACTTTAGTCTAATTTTTATATCATTACTATTTTATTGTTAAGATACAAATCAGAATGAATAAATCTATCTCTCTCTGAAAAGTTACATACAAAAGAAATGTTTACATTGAAAAAATTCTCTTTTATCCTGAGCATTTAGCTGAATCAATCATATATAGTCTTTGAAAGGAAATATGAATAACGAAATTTGTTGCTTGTTTCGTAAATACGAAAAATGTCCCTAAAAGCTCCGCTGCGCACCCCTAAATCGAATCATTTATAACGGGCCCATTTTAGCGAAAGCAAAAGAGATACGCCGACTGGAGTCCCTTTTTTCAAATGCTAATTCGGGAATTCCGACTCAATTGAGCGTAACTTCCGTACCCTTTCAAAACTTAAACGAGTTATCTTCACGTTCACTACACAGCCGAGGGGAAAGGGCCGGAGCCTGCTGCGTCTTTCGTTCGGTTTACTTTTATTTATATTTGATCTTTCGAATGCGGTCTTGTCGCGCACATACAATATGACGCTTAAAAATTGATAACGGCTCGTCGGGGAGCTGACATAGAGCTCAATAGGTCAAATAAATTACGAAATCCCGGAGATTTCACGAGATTCAGTGAACTTTGTCTTCAATTCAACATTAATGATTATCCCACTTCTGATGTAAGAATTTAATCATTAGTTTTGTTTGAAGTCATAAAGGTAAAATGGGCCTACTATTTTTCCTTGATTTTTCGATTGAATATCAACAACCTTTGAGCTATCTGGTGACCATGAATCAAAAACGCGATTTATGAATTTTCGAAATTTTTACAGGCAACGCATGTGGAAGCAAAAAAATGACAGGGATAGATACCTGGAGCGATCTAGTAATCTAACTTGGGACTCGTGGCGTCTTATCAATGATGAACGAAACAAAGGGAAAAAGAATATAATTCCAGAGTCTCTCATTTCAAGGGAGTTAAATGAATACTTTTCTAAGGTAGGTCTACAGCTGGTTGAGGAAGTTACAGCATCCAGTTCCGGGCAATCACTTCCAGATACCACCGAATATACAAAATTACGGATTCCACCTTGTTCCTCACCCCTATTACCGTTGAGGAGCTGCGGAGTGCTATTATGAGACTCTCAAATTCTTGTGCATAGAATGAATAGTAAGATTATCAAATTCGTGTGCAAGATCATACAGCTTCCCCTTTCTACGTTGTTTACTCGGTGCATGGCGGAGGGGATGTTCCCTATCGTTTTCAAAAAATTCCGGGTAATTCCGATTCTAAGAAAGGCGATCCTAATGATCTGAACAACTATAGACCCATAGCGATAATACCAACTATCGCAAAAGTATTCGAACATCTATTGAAAACTAGATTCATGAATTTTCATCGAGAAAATTATGTTCGGCTCGGAGGATGGTGCGATCACTGACCTGGAGCTATGCGACTTAACGAAAGCTTTGAATATGGTTGTGCACAAAGGACTCGCAATAAAAGCGGAGAGATGTGGTTTCAGAGGAATACCATTGAGGCTGTTGGCCTCCTACTTGTCGGGTCGGTCTCGGTGCGTCTCCGAATTCATGCCGGTAAATCACGGGGTTCCCCAGAGTTCTGTCCTGGAGCCCCTACTGTTTCTCAGTTATGTTAATGATCTTTCGAACTATTTGGATCCCTTCGATTGCATTTTGTTCGATCATAGCCTCTGGCACTGATGTCTGGTCGGTGACTGATTCGAGGGAGGTCGCGGTTTCGAGGGCGCATATGTGGTTCCAGGGTGATAAGTTATTGTTCAATAGACGAAAAACTCAATCAATCATGATTCATCCTGGGGATCGCGCCTCGTTACCTCGAACAGTGAATCTTCTGGGAATCACCATCGATGACTCTCTCACCTGGGAGCCATATACAGACTTACTAACTAGAAAACTCTCCTCCATCATTTTCCTGATCAGGAAAATGCTGCTATAATAAGCTGCCCGATTCCTGGAGACAGCTGCCAGCTTTGAGATTTAAAGGACTGCTCAAAACTTTTTGATAGATCAATGTTTCTACAATGTCGATGAGTCTATGTCCACTGATATTCCTACGACCTATGCGTCTTCGCGTTTATATTTTATTATTCTTTTAAAATTTGATATGATCTTCATTATGTATTCTACTTTAATTTTATAATTTTATTAGTTCTAAGTTTCGACTTGTCATGAAACAAATATATATATATATATATATATATATATATATATATATATATATATATATATATATATATATATATATATATATATATATATATATTTAACGAGAAAAGTGTCTTTTTTAGGGCAACATACTTTCCGATGCTATTTCATAAACAGGTTGCTCAAAAATCACCTGATTTTACGAATTTGAACAATAAAACTAAATTATCAAAAATTATTTTTCTCCAATAGGAATACCTATTTTTTTTAATTTATTAAAACAGTATTATAAATTAGTATTGATTGGTATTAGGTTCCTCTAAACCTGAAATGGAAATTCTTCTATTCGCAATTTCTTTTGCGATGCCAGTTTCTGTTCCACAAGAAGAACTTGAAGACAAGATACCCGAATTTACGCCGAATTTGCAAAAAACTATTTAGAAAAGAGTATTATTGTAATTTTCTAAAAAAGAATATTATTGCAAAAAAATTGAATATCTTTCGGTCACGTCTTTCTTGAACTCCAGAGACGTCTTCACAAATTACAGAGCCTAGTTTCGTGAAAATTCACTTTGAAAACCTCATATTTTCCATGAAAAATAGTGCAGTTTCTTTCATCGAACTCTAGCATAAGTTAAACAAATAGTCATGAGAAGCGTCCAAGCGCTGCGCGGGTGGATGGCGAAATAGGAGTAATTTTGCGGTGTCACTTATACTGCTTTGGTTTCAAGTACTACGATCATTTAGAATTGCAATAATTTCAAGAACTTTTAGAAAACAAGTAAGAGAACAGCATGAGATCTACACGTAGGTTAACCTAAAACCATTTACAATAGCAGATTCAGCCAAACAATTCTCTTCGAGAACGAAGCAAAATTTCCTAGATCTAGTATGAATTTTCATGATAATAATTTGTGGTTGAAAGATAATCACACTGGTAATCCACAGAAGGCAATACGAGTTTTTTCTGAACGTTTGTAAAGGAATATTCGATGAATTCTTAATAGTACCCTATTTTTCCCTAAAATATTAATCAGGAACCTATAGAAAATCAAAAAAGAAATTTACCTCAACTATTACAAAGATGCCGCTTCTGCTACATCGTAATATGTAGTATAGTAAGACTAGATAATGTCGAATTTCTAAGGTTGTTAGCACCTTCGACATGTTTACACCAATAAACGTATGAACCGAAGAAAAACCCATTTACATATTCTTCCATTGTTATTAGGGCTGTACGTAGATATGTATCATTTAAAAATGAAGTTATTCAGCCCGAAATTTTTTTAAAGAAAATTTCCAATGACTCATCTTTCCTGAATTCGTTTTAAATTCATGTTCTTGTTCTGCCCATTGTGAAACAATTTTGATAGCTGCAATAACCTCAGAGTGGTAAATTTTTCATTGTGAGAAAATCAAATCTTCACAGCAGAATTGCTGGAATGGCTTTCTACAGATTCCATCATCTTTCCCTAAATGAATCGGATAAGTTCGGCTTTGTGTCCGGCGCCTCACAGTCTGAAATCGTGGACAATGAAGTGCTGAGTATGAGGTCTGACATAGCACACCTAAAACCAACATGGAGAGGTCATTCCAGATCATTCCCGATATACAGGAATGGACCAACTCCAAGGACCGTATACCCTGTTGGTACACGGATGGCTCAAAATCTGCAAAAGGTGTTGGAGCTAGTGTCTGTGGTCGAGGTGCTGCCAAGGAACAGTCGATCTGTCTTGGTGGGCATGCGACTGTCTTTCAAGCAGAAATATTAGCTATTGATCACTGTGCTAACATCTTGCTTGCAGGGGGATCAACAAATAGGTCAATAAAAATCCTCGCCGAACCAGAAGAGCGGAGCAGGCTCCGTCTTATATGGATTCAGTACCCTCAGGCTGGACTTGAAGGTACGTGAACACTAGATGAGTCTCTCAGGTCTCAGACATGCTCGACGTGCCATCAGTGGACCTTTAACTGTGAGAGCCAAGGCATGGCTTAAACTCTTTAGGTTGGAACTGAGAGTTTTAACTGCTATACTAACGAGGCACTGTCGCCTCAGGAAACACCTAAATAGGTTAGGATTGATTGAGGATCCTTCATGTAGGCTATGTGAAGAAGATATGGAATCAATGGAATATGTTATGTGCAAGTGCCGCCCATCTGGGGACAGAGTCAGGATGGAAGAACTTGGATCTTGCGAACTGAAGCTGACTGAGCTAATTAAGCTCTCACCCACGAAACTCGTATCCTTTACGAGAAGGATGGAGGTCGTGAATGAAATTTAGGACAGAGTGTGCCACAATAGACCACTGGGTCGCAGTGGCACTCAAAGATAGCTAGGCAGCCCTCACTCATATGATATCTATCTGTATGTATTTGTCTATAAAAGGAATTACACAAATGCCGTACTGTAATGAATTACTATACAATTATCGCCGAATTAAAAATTTGCACTGACTTCCGGCGCCACCACTTTTGTAGGGCACTAGGTTTTTCGACATTTATTTTTAATTATCTATCAACTCTAAGAAAAGCCGTACATCAATAATTAGTCGTAATTCCTCATTTGTACCTGGGAAATACCATTTACTCACATACTCACCTATACCACTCCAAAGTGACGGAATAGTGCTGAGAGTATTATCTGATATAGTAACAGCCTTCTAAGCGTTATTCACGTTGGTTCATTCTACAGGGTAATTTTTCGTATGGGCTTGTAGTCTATATTGGTTTGAAGTTGATCCAAAGTTGTCGGTTTGTTGGAGTAAGCCATTGATTTTATGAACCCCTCAGATAAAAATCCAGCGTGAGATCAGGCGATCGCGGTGGCCAATTGACCAAGCCATATTTTGAGATAACTTTCTCGCCGAACTTGCTCTTCAGCAAACTGATTATTTCGATCGCTGTATGGCTCCGTTCTGATGAAACTACATGTCATCCAAGTTCAGTTCATCAATTTGTTCGAAGAAAAAGCGACAGATCATACCTCGATATCGCTCATCATTTACGGTGTAATGTTTCCAATATCGTCACGAAAGAAATATGGCGAGCTCCAGACCGTCATTCTGGATGCAAAGACTTTTGTCTTATCCCTTTTGGGTTCGACTCACACCAAAATCGACAATTTTGCATTGACAGTGCTATTGAGCCAAAAATGAGCTTCGTCAGTGAAGATGATTTTCTTGTAAAAACTGATATCTTCGTCTAGCTGTCGCAAGGCCCAATATGCAAACACACGGCGCTTTTGGAGATCACCCGGGAATAGTTTTTCAGTGAGAAAGATCTTGTATGGATGCAGGCCCAAGTCCTTTAACAAAATTCGCCACACAGTAAATTGTGACAGTACCAATTTTTACGAACGACGCCGAATCGACTGTTCCTTATTCCCAAACACTTGTCTCAACTGTCTGCAATATTTTCGGCGCTCCTTGCATTTCTTGATCTTGAAGAAGGCTCTACGTCAATTAGCATGAATTTCGATTCAAACTTTTTCACTGAACGCAGTAGAGTCGACTCAGAAGGGCGATTTCTAGCACCGAAATATTCACGAAGTGAATTTGTATGATTTTGGAAAGCTGTTCATTTGTGTAGTCCGGCATCACGAATGGTTGAATTTTCCTTAAAAAGTAAAAGCATGACAGATGACTATTACTCGTAGCGAAGAGTTTTTATGACGTTCTAATTGGTAAACCCTGTACTTTCTGTATGATAGAACGTATGCTGTTTTTTCGACCAGTCAATTCATATCCACGCTATTAAACAAAAAACATCTTCTTTTCGTTATGAATCAAAATCCGTTTCCAATTTCATCACAAGCCTATATTATCCTGACGTGCGTTTTTCTCTCAGTGAAATTTATATTCGACTACCTTAATTTGATATGAATTAGGTCATCCACGTACGGCCCAATTTCCCTCAGCCCCTCGCGAGGCGCATTTTCAGTATTCACAAAGCCTCAAGGCGAGCGCGAAAAACCAGAAAAAAAAACCAGTTTAGCGACCATAAAGCTCGAATACGCCAACATATTTACCGGATTGAATAGGGTTATTTTCCATTGAAATTTGTTTCAGACGAGCCGACCGATTAAATATGAAAAACACGGTGGAAAATCCAATTTTCGTTCACCTTCTCTCGCGCAGCCACGGGATCTATAAACCGAACGCATTTCGAGAAGCGGTAGGACCTGTCACCGACGTTATTCACGGAAATAATGCAAATCTGACGTGCTACGTCGGAAATACGCGTAATGCAGAAATACGACTTTTGCAAATGGGTTTGGAAAATTCATACTTTTTTTTTATTTTATATTCTCTACAGAAATATTTACGGTTTGAATGGAACACTCGAAAGAATGACAGGAAACAACTTATACGTTTTTTCCCTATTTATTTATTATTCTCTATTTTTCTATAGCAAAAAAAAGATGTAAAGCAATAAATCACTAGATGACAGGGCGACCTTGGGCGTGCGCTCATTGCTACCCATATGATAAGAACTTCTTGCCTGCCTAGTGTTGCGGCAAAACATGAGTTTTCCCAGAACAAGTTCTTTCAGCTCCTTGGAGCATCTTCCGTGGAAGTATCTGTAAAACAGAGAAAGATCAGCAACTTGTCTTCTGAGAGCCAGCGGTTGGTGATAGCGGGTGATCTCCAGGTGGTCGATGAGGCGCACAGCCCGTTTTGGGCGCAGATCCCCATACATGGAAACAATATTCCACAGTAGGTCGAATCTGCGTCTTATATAGAAGCAACAGCTGAGATGGAGTGAAGTATCGCTTGGCTCTGGAAAGAAAACTGAGTTTAGCTAATGTAGACTTAGCTACTGCTAATACAAGTTCATGCCAACAAAAACCAGAGTTGACCGTTATTCAGAAAAGGTACATCAAATCTTTGGATGCAATTTGTTGGCCTTAAATCGTTAGACGAGGTTCTCCAGCGAGGACCTTTCTGAAAAAGAGGTTGCTTGCGTCTTGCTCGCGTTCAAGCTCACCAGGTTCAACTGACTCCACTCCGATATCTTCTGTATGTCAGAGTTTAAGTTATTACTATGTTGACATCTCTGACGCTGAGATTCCGCAGCTGTTATCGGCCGCAGACTACTGAAAGACGAAACCAAGGGACAATCGTCTGCTAAACCGAAGATCTTGTTCTCTGTAGATGACAGAAAATCGTTCATCTACAACAGAAACAAGGTTGGCGAAAGGATGCATCCCTCAGGTACTTCTGTTTGCAACTAGAAACAATCAGACGTTAGACCGTCAGACCACAACTTGTATTGATCAATTTGAAAGGAAGCTTCTTATCCACCCCCGCCAACAAGCCCTGTTGGCGGCAAGTTCATTCAACAAGACCGCATGTCAAACACTATCGAAGGCTTCAGATGTCGAGGGCTATTGCTCTAGGTTTTCCGTGCCTTTCCATCGTTGATGTACGTAGGCGAGCAGATTTTCTGTGGATCTTTGCCTGCGAAAACCATACTGACCGTCGTTAATAATTTCCTGCAACTGAAGATACTTGATAAGTTCATCGTTTATGACTCCCTCCATCACTTTGGACATAATGGGAATTAGTGCAACAGTTCGGTAGTTTTGGGGTAAGGACTTTTTTCCTTTCTTTGGTAACGATTGAATTCTCCCTATCTCTCGAAAAAGTCTGGCTTTCATAAAAAACCTGAAATAGACGGCTAAGAATGGGTGCCAGTTCGGGAGCACACCTTCTCAGGACGATTGGTGGTATTTGGTCTAGGCCAACCGCCTTCTTGCAGTTCAGCTGCTCGAGAGCCCGACTCACATTGCGAACTATGAATTTAATTTCTACCATGAGGGAATTTCTAGGTGGAATGTTAGGTGGTATTGCGCTAGATGAATCCGGAACAGAATTCTTTGGGAACAAGAGCGTAAAGAGATTGGCTTTCTCTTTCAGAGATGATGCTGTACTTCCGTATTCTCTAACAAGAGACGGAAACGCAGATTTGCAAAATTTGGCACTGTCTTCGCCATAGACCAGAACTGTGTCGTCCAGCTTGCCTGTTCAAGGAGTTTCAGTTACCTCTTCGTTGAAATTTGCCTTTGATCTTGTAATTGTTAGGTTGCATACGTTCCGTATTCGTACGAAGGTTGTTCTTGTTTCCTCTGTTGGATTTATCTTCCATGACTTGTAGACTCTGTTCTTGGTAGCAGAGGCTCTTTCGCAGTCTTTGTTGAACCATCGCTTTTGGACTGTTGTTCTTTTCATGGAATGAATGAATGATTTCTGTAACAGATTCAGTGCACACATTCATGTTAGGATCTGAAAAGCAAGCTTCACCGAATGGAAAGCATGAAAATAATTCAAGCAGCTCATCCCAGTTAGCACAGTTATAGTGCCAAATGCGTCTGGGTGGCTTAGGTTCTTGGTTTAGCGGCAGTAGAGTGATTCCTGTAGCAGATACAAGGTGGTCTGAGTTACCAAGCTGTGCTGAGATCTCCACTTCGAAGTCATTTGAATCAGAAATCAAAAAAGATCCAAGGTGTTCGAGAAGTCGGTTGGGTGATCAGGTAGGTATTCTTGTCGGTTCGTCGACTAGTTGCGTAAGATTATGGCTGTTGGCGAAAGTTTCAGCCTGTCTTCCCGCTTCATCTGTTCTATTGGAGTGGTGAAGCCAGTTGGTGTTGAGATCGTTTAAGTCACCTAGTACAATGACCTCAGCTGCCAGATGTTGTATCTGAATTCAATCCAACTTATTACCCAGATACTGAAACAGTCCAGTCAAGTGAATGTCGTTAGGCGAGCGATATACACAGCTTATTGAATATAACATGATCAATGTTTGCAATTATATTCTAATTCAAGCTTTCAAGTTTTGCGCTCAAGAAGCTTGAACTTTCAAGCTTTTGTAAAAAAAAAGCTTGACTGTACTCTGAATTCTGAAAACCAAAGCTTCACTTGTTTTCAAGTCAAGTCAAGCAGCTTGATTTTCAAATCAAGCCGTGAATCCCTACCTTTTGTATCTTCCAAAGTACCACATCGAAAAATTTCAATTGGGAAGAAAAAGCCGATGCACTCCTTAGTTCTTTGAATGATAGAAAGAATAAATGGAATGAGTTGATGAATGGTATGAATTTTCGTCATTCTAGTAGAAGTTCCTGGGATTTGTTGAGGAAATTAGGCAATGCTGATCCCTTTTCATAAACTCCGTCTAATGTGAATCCGAATTCTGTAGCATCTAGGCTTTTTAATGTCTCTAAAAGTGTGAAGATTAGTAGATATGGTTGAGGATTTATCCAATCCTTTTGAGGCAGAATAGCTCAAATCTGCAATAAAATCTACTATGCTTGAATAGTGCTCATGTCAATAAGATTGATTCTCAGTTGAACTGTTGTGGATGTATCAGTTCGACTGCTACCCCATGGCTTCCGGTTATTTGTAATATAGTTCCTTCCCATATTCGCAGGAAATTAGCTCTTAAATCGTCTTGGGATAAATATCACTCATTTCCAGAAATTTTTCCGATAATACACGATCTTCAAAATCCACCTAACCTGAGATTGAAATCTAGGAAACCTATTTGGTCGATTGACTTTCTGCGTACACGGGTGAAGGCTGTTGATCTTTGGAAAACTGAATGGCAGGAAGTTGATAATTTTAATAAAGTTCTCATAGAGCATCCTTCCAAAAGGGTTGCAGGTTTCGATATAAGTAGGAAAAATTGGTGTAAAATAAATCGTCTCAGGACAGGACATGGTCGTAATAATAGTATGTTGTTCAAATGGAATACTGTAGAAAGTCCGGCATGTGAATGTGGCGCAGCTGAAGAAACAATAAGACATTTAGTCCTCGGTTGTCCTATTTACCATTTTACGGGTGGTTTTCAAGAAATTCATTTCGTTTCAGACAATTTCATTAACTGGGTAGAGAACTTTAAGTCTATTCAGGAGATTAGTTTTTGCTCCCCCTTAGTGTTTTTTTCCCATGGTGTATGTTGTTAAGGCAAGGGCTACACCCATGTAGGGCTTCATTCCCAAAAGGTGTATGAGATGTTCCCTGTTGAAAAACAGAGGAGCATTAGTTAAGTTCTTATATTCAAGTGATTTTAGACATATAAGAGTTAGATATGTTTCGATGAAATATTTTTCTGTTGTTTTTCTTTTTTAATTGTTACAGATTTTTCGTGTCCCAATCCCCCTTCCTTTTCACCCTTGTCTTCGTGAAGAAGTCCTGGAAATCATGAAGTGCAAGATGACAATGAGAGAATGAAGCTGCTAAGCAGAAAAATTTTTAGTACTGATTTCGTACACACGACACTAACACAACATAAACAGACAAGCTATTGCTAGTGCAATAGCGACAGGGAAATGAGTTTTTCCTCAGGTTTTTTCACTCGTTTACTGAATCATACGCAAGATAGTTTGGTTCCCCTGTTACATTTCCTGTGCTCACCCTTTAGGGGCAATCGTAGGAGGCATGATGCGAGTTCAGATGCCTGATTGAGGAACGGGAATAGTCTGTTTTTTCTGCTGGTATTCTTTTTATTCGCTTGTTTTTACGATTGTGTTTTTCTGACACACACCAAAATTATAGGTATAAGCATTTATTGTAAATACAATTATTCGAATTTTTGTAAATCCTCTCTTTTCAAAAGAATTATATATATATATATATATATATATATATATCTTTTCCATATTCGTATGACCAGCTCACGTGTGAGCTACCTGGCTGAAGCTAACTTCAATCCCTCCAATATTATATCAACTATCAACTACCAAAGTTACAATTTGGATAATATGACAAAGTCCCGTTTTTTTTTCTATTTGGAGATTTCTGTACACATATCCACCCATGGTGCCGCAGCTGACGTTCACTAGACAAAGTTTTACAGAAAAACGCCTGATAGTTACGTTACGTCAATTAGACCCGCATAATATCTGTGTTGTAATGTTAAATAATACTTGAAAATCTTCCACAGAGAATCGATGACATTCCCCCAGTTTCTAATTTTTTTTTCCAACCGAATGCGTAAGAAAACACGCACGTGTAACAAGAAAGCAATAACCAGGATACGTTTTCCAGGCTTTGAATTATACGCGTCGACTACAAACTTCCGCGTAAAAATTCTGCTTGGTCACGTACAAATGGGATCTTTTCCGGCAACTTTAATGGAAGTGTCGTTTGAAAAAGTTGTCGTGGAAAGTATAGGCCACGCCGGACGTTTCATCCCGCTTCGATATAATTTCATGATTTTCCGGTAACTTATTAGAGCAGCGTTCGCGAAAGTTCAGTGGATGTTTTTTATTTCATTTTTATAACTTTCAATGTTGTCGAAAGCAGCTTGAAATATCTCGGAAGCGACGTAAGTTTTTTCCATTTGCGAAAGTATTAATATATATAAATAAGAGATTCAAACCCGATGAGTTACTCAGATGTCTGTTCTCTATTTGTCTATACCGTCAAGGTACCAACGAGTAGTGTCGTTTATCTTTTAATAAAAAAACATATTTAAGGAATTTTACTTAATAATTGCGATTCGCAACGCGTTTCACTACACCGTAGCTTCTTCAGACGAAAGAATGTACAGAAAATAAGAATGAAAATATAAATACAAATGTTCCTAAGTAATTAAAAGCTTATTGGGTTGCTCCTTCTTAAATGGTTATTGATGACAGGTATATCCAATAAAATGAAGGAATAGATTGCTTCCTGAAGAGATTCAATAGAGGTGAAGGGCTTAAATCGACTTGTTCATTGATGAGTCTACCTGAGTGTTTGTGTTTGTTGATTTCGAAAGTTTCCCAAAGTTCTACCTTCAAATATTTATTATCTGTAAGCAAAATTTCAAACTGTGGGCCGAAAGAGTGACTATTTTCTAAGAGATGATTCGCGTAATTTGAATCTGTTTTTTATTTGAAAAACTGCGTTTTTGTTCCGATATTCTACTATTAAAATTTCTATGTGTTCTACCAATGTGGAAATTATTACAGTCATTGCAATTCAATCTATAAACACCTGATTCATTGTTTTTATCTGATTTGGTTTCTTTATTTTTATATATTTGCCTAAACTATTATTAGTTTGGAAAGCTATGTTGAAATTATTGCTACTCAAGAATGTTTTCAGTTTCTCACTTGTAATACCAACGTAGGTTTAGGTGTTGAATTTTTGTTTCAATTTATCGACAGAGTAAACTTCATTCAATGCGACTCTACTTTGTTTTTATTATTTAAAATGTTAGCTATTAATTTGGGATTGTAACCATTATTTTTAGCTATTTGTTTAATAAATTTAATTCTTTGGTGAAATTTTCTGGTGATAATGGGATATTAACCAATCTAAGAATAAAACTGTTGAATGCTGACATTTTATGTTGATAGGGATGACCCGACGAGTTGTGTATTGTAATATCTGTATGTGACGGCTTATGGTAAATTGCGCAAACATGTTCACCATTTTCATTCGTAATTGTTACGTCTAAGAAATTTATTGAGTTACTGTTTTCTATTTCGGTTGTGAATCCAATTTTTGGATGTAATGAATTTATATGATTTTCGGAAATTTTTAACTGTCTATCTGTTCCTGTGAAGCAAATAATGATTTCTTCTACATAGCGATACCAGTATAAACAATATTCACTAAGTGGATGATTATGAATTAATTTCTCTAAATTATTCATGAATAGCAACAGTGTAGTGAAACGCGTTACGAATCGCAATTATTAAGTAAAATTTCTTAAAACACAGTACTTGTTTTTTATTATTGATAATGGAATTTTACCAAGTAAAAGCCTCCCAAATTCAAATGTCAAAGAAAGCTGATACCGGCTTTTTGGGTTTGTGGTATTTCAAAATACTACTAAGATGTGCAGTTCACACTCAGAATATATGGTTCTACTCAATGTGCTTAAAGAACAGATCGACTCCCAATTACATACGGTTGGGGACACATAACAACAGTGGACCAACAAGAAGAGCAATCGAGAAAGGTCAACGCACATGGATCAAAGAGGATATGAAGACATATTTATGTGAGACAGGTTTCTCAGCTTTAGTCTTAATAAAAACTAAACAGCGAAATCGTCTTGCCGTCGATATCGATTTAACCATTGCTCTAGCAAAGACTGAACCCAAAATCGACATACTGGTACAGAACATGCAAGCTCAAGTATCTCATAAGTATTTAATACTTAAAATAAAACTAACATATTTACCTAAATCTGAAAGTAATCTGTTTGACTGTTCTGGGCGAAAAATGTTTAGATATGAGACAAGATCTGTATGTCTGTTTTATTGACTTTCAAAAAGCTTTCGACCAAGTGGAGCACACATATTTAATGGACATACTGTTTCAGATAGGTCTTGATAAAAAGGACATAAATATAATAAAGACCCTTTATTGGCAACAAACAGCATGTGTTAGAATCGGCAACGACTATACAGAAGATATTGAAATAAGAAGGGGAGTACGCCAATGTTGCATATTATCGCCTATGTTGTTCAATCTGTATTCAGAAAAAATAATGCAAGAAGCTTTATCGAATAGAACCGAAGGTCTGAAAATCAACGGTATGATATTAAACAACTTAAGATATGCAGACGATACTGTAATTTTGGCCCGAAGTGAAAAGAATTACAAGCTCTCTTAAACGCTGTGGGGCAGAGCTCTCGTCAAATGGGACTTGACTTGAACGCTCAAAAGACTAAAGTCATGGTGATCAGCAGAGACAAAAGAAACATACACATAAACTATAACAACACTAGAATTGAACAAGTGAATCAAACAAAATATCTAGGAAGAATAGTAAATGATCACGTGGATACAGACATAGAAGTTAAGTCTCGAATAGAACAGGCCCGCCAAGCTTTAATAAAAATGAAGGGAGCGATCTGCAACAACTCCTTGAATTTGCCATTGCGTGTTCGTCTTGTTAAGTGTTACGTATGGTCTACACTGCTCTATGGATGTGAGTCATGGTCACTCAAAACAAATACCATGAAACGACTTAGAGCATTTGAAATGTGGTCATATCGTCGCCTACTAAAAATACCATGGACCGACAGAGTAACCAACGAAGAGGTTTAAAGGAAATTAATTAGGACACCAGAAATAGAAAACATAATTAAAAGGCGGAAATTGACATACTTTGGACACATCGAAAGACATGACAAATACAATATCTTGCAATTTGTAATAGAGGGAAAAATAGAGGGCAAACGGGCTAGAGGACGTAGAAGAACTTCATGGATGAGCAACCTGCGTAATTGGACTGGAATTAATAGAGAATAACTAATACATACTGCCAGAGATAGATGGAGATATGCCATGTTATTAGCCAACCTCAGAATCTGAGAAGGCACCAAGAGAGAAGAGAGAGTGAAAGTAATTAGTGGTTTTCAAGTGTATATATATATATATATATATATATATATATATATATATATATATATATATATATATATATATATATATATATATATATATCTTCTTATTAGATCCTTAAAACATAAATATCTACAAATATCTGTATGGAACTCTTTGATTTTAATTTTAATTCAAATTAATAATATAGTTGTAAAAAAATTGTGTGTTTTAATGTTTTTACACTTAAGGGGCATGAGAATATTATTTTTGAATTGGGGAGGTTCAGTGAAATAAAGGTTGGGAACCCTGAATTAGAGAATGGAGAGATTTCGAATTTTCTTTTGTTATATTAACCTAGATCGATATCTGCTATTCCAAGAGTAAGTCAAATTCATTCTGTTCATTTTAAAAATATAAATTCGATAGATATAGTATTGTTATAGATTTTTTTTCACCGTCAAGATATTCTTTGAGTTTTCATCTTATGCCAAACCTTGATATTTCACGACTGAGGTAACCACGTCTTTAGGGAACTAGACTTGCCACCTAGGGCAGTCACCTTGCGAACCATATTAAGCCACATTACAAAATGTGATTTGGACTATATACATTCAGTCAAAAAATAACAGGGAATTGATTATTCAAAAAAACTGCTTAAGACGATTGTCAAAAGTTATCTACAATTTTGAGTCTACGATGCATTTACGCAGATTTGCGTATTCTCACAGTATTTGATATTGATTTTCACATGATATCTCCACCCGTTTCTGAGACAACAATAACGAAATTACTTCATGAACAACCTACGTATATTCAATAACAAACCTAATGAACATACTAGACCGAATTGTGGTCAGTCTATTTAAATGTAATTGGAAATAATGGCATTATAAAACCCCATTACCTCCCTACGCTTTATGACAAAGCGAATTCATGGCTAACTCGAAATCACAGCGAATTCACAATTCCGTTATTTATATGTAAATTGGAACGAATTCGACACAAACATATGCACATAACACGTAAAAATTCCATCGGATATGACGTTGGCCCATGAGGCATGAAGGAAAAAATGGGGTAGGTTTTCAAAGAAATTATCAATCCCGTAATTACATACTCTGCCTCAGTAAATTTTACATATATTCCCCATTCACGCTACGTTTTTCATCTAGCCTTTGTGCTAAATGGAAACCGTCGCCGTCCAAGTAAACAATATGCGTTCTCTCATTTTCATAAACTAGCGGAGATGAATCGAAAAAAAAACACAAAGAACACAAAGGAGTCCTCCCGATCCCCCGCGACGTAAACAGTGATGAATAGTCGTTTCGGTTGAAACTCGCGGCCGTAGCCGCAGGCGCGACTGACGCTTCGCCGGTCACACGATATGATGATGGAATTTCGATTTCGACGGAGGATTTGCCGGATTTGGAAGAGGCCGCGGGCCGACAGGGAAACCTCGATAAAAACTTGCGGTTCGCGGAGCGTTTTCAACTCACCATTTTTCGAAGATAAATGACACGTTTTAGGGACTACGGACGGACGCGTAAGACGGAACGAGCGCATTTTAGCGATCATTTTAATCTATTAGGCGAATATTTTTTGCGGAATTCGGTCATCAGTTTCCAGTCCCGCTTCGAGCGTTTTTCCTTATGGATTTTTCATGCGCCTCTCGAACGTGCCATATATTAAAATTGAACTTGAAACTGGCCATTATCTAGTGTAACAAATGCACAACTGCTTTCATTCTACGATAGTTGTTGATATTTTGTGTACCACCGAAAATTTGAACCCCGCTTCCTATCTTGGGAAAGAATGATGCTTCGGAAAAACCATGTTTGAGGTTAACTTGCAGCATGTGAAATTTCGTAACCTCAGCCCTTTTCTACTCACAAATTTGTAAAGAGAAAAGGAGCCGACTTGGAAAAGTATCTTAATTTTCTATCCGAATATTTTATTCTTAGAAAAATAGATTATTATACGAGTGTCCCGTTTTTAAAGTGATACATCTCGGTTAGTAATATCTCTAGTTTAATAACTAATAACTTTCATTGTGATGGGGTAACCTGTATAATAATCTAACTAATCTCACCTAACTTAACCTGTATAATAATTTAACTTTTTGAAATGAAATATAAGAGTAGAGAATCGAAAAACCTATTTAATTTTTTCCCTATGATGATTTTTGAGATATTCCCCATCTGAGAACTTCACATACTCCAAATTTTCTCAAAAACATTCTTCCTCTGATCATAAAATGACCTGTTCCAGCGTTTTTCGCTGAAATAATCCCTTCCTGAGTTGAAGAGGTCTGATGTTCATAGGAATACAATATACAGGGTATTACAAGTTGAGTAGTTCGATAGACATTTATGGAGAACTACTAATGTTATCGTTCTGAAATTTTGGTAATTGATTCAGCTTATCCGAAACTCTATTTCTAAAATATTTTCACCTCAATGGCACTTGCGTATAAATTCGAACGGATAACGATGGACACAAATTGAGATACGGAATTTCGGAGCAGATGCGACACCAAATAATTGTTGCACAGAGTGTATTTCACGATGTTCACTCCGTGAGAGCTTTGATGAGCTAACCATTGAAAGGCGCTCTCTACTGCAGAACCCATTAGAAAGTCTATTTAAGGAAAGGGGAAATTTCAGATATGTTTGACGACCTTCAACTCTATGTCCATTCTCAAAATTTACATGGAATGATTGAAACAGATTAACTATTTTCTGTGTTCTCATTATGACAGATCGAAAATAACTTCTTGAAATTTTCCTCTATTCACAATATTTCACTAAGCCGCAGTACTAAAACGTTAAAATCAGTCGACCCTATACATACGTGAAGAAATGAAAATAGTCGAAAACCCGATGTTTTGATCGTATTTTCTGATACTACATCTTATTATGACGAATGTCATATTTTTCTAACGACTGTCAACATTTTTCTTCAAATTAAACAAGTTCCACGAAGAAATATATATGGGCGATGTCAACCCAGATTATTGGGTCCATAATGATTCTAAAACATTTATAGATCTTAATCGGCATCACTTGGAAGACTGAACCTGGCCATCGGGGCTCTCTCGGTCAAACAGAGTTGGAATTTGAGGAAATATCGCAGGTTATGTATGTTTTTTTATTATCTACTTAGTCCTTTTCATGACCTTGCTTGCTATGTAACATCTTTTCTTAAATTTGTTTAGACATATAAGAAGTATGGTTGTTGCAATATTTTTCTGCTGGTTTTCTTTTTCCATTATTACAGATTCCTGTCCCCCTTCCTTTCAACCTTGTCTTCGTTTGGAAATCATGGAATGCATGACAGAATGAAGCGGCTAAGCAGAAAAATCTTTGGTACTCTTTATGTACACACGACACTAACACAACATAAACAAACAAGCTATTGCTAGTACAATAGCGACAGGGAAACGCGTTTTTACCTCAGGTTTTTCACTCGTTCATTGGACCCATCTTCCTATTCAACATTTTCAAGGGTGGTCACCCCTGCTCTAGGGGTTTAAATTCGAGATGAGGATGGTACTTGATGATGACTGCCATTGATCAGCATGGATTTGATCCATTTTACTTCACTGAAACTTGAATAGTCTCAGGAAATAGTCTTCCTATCTTTCAGTTGCCAGTTTAGTCACCCTGTATCTTTTACAGTTTTCAATTCAAAATGGAAATTCGTTGAAGGCGATGTAGACAAAGATACCACCTTTCTTTTGAGTCATCACTCAACCCATCTTTTCTATTCAAAATGTCCATGGATATTTCTGGTTTTGTACCCCAAAAATGTTCCCCTCTAAACAAAAATTGACCTGTTTTTTGCGTTTTGATCAGAAATGAATATCTTGGTAGATATAGCCTCTGCTTAGTTTTCGTTGAAGCACTCTGTATAATATAAGTCATCATATTTAACATCAACAACCTATCATTCTATTCCTAAATTCTTCCAAAGTAGTTACAGGAAAGCTTACACTAAATTCTTTGAATGTCCCTATAGAAACAAATCCATGCTGTTCAAATCTGGAGACGTAGAAGATCAAGGTTCTGTCCCACCGCGACCAATCTATATGTTAGTGAACACAAGGTTCGATTATTCTCTAGATTCCCTATTATAATGTGCAGGCGCTCCATCATGCATGAACCACATTCTCTAGTTTGGAGTGGGGCAGCTCTTCCTCCAAAATATGCGGATACATGGCACTATTTATCTTATCTGTCAGAAAAAGTGGTCCAATTGAATGATCCCCAACAATCCAAACCCAGACATTGATCGAAAATTGTTCTTGGTGGCGATCTTCTTCAATTGAATGTTGGTTGTCTTCAGCCAAATGATGATTATTGTGGAAATTTCCAATCCCATTTCTCATAAAGGACACCTTATGTGTGGAGATAATTTTGCAATCGAATAGGAGATTCCTTGCAGTTTTCTCTGAAAATCACCGGCAATATTGATTTACGAAGGAAACTTTCTATGAAGTAGGGCTTGAACACGAAGAAGGATGTCGTGAAGAATTTCTAACACTAATATAAAGATGTTCAACTCTCTTTCAAGTTTTCTGATGCTCAGCTGACGATTCTCATCAATCATATTCAAAACGGCTGCTTCTACCTTTATCTATATACATTTCCTGAGCTCACACTTGTGTTTTTCTGACACACACCAAAATTATAGATATAAGCATTTATTGTGAATGCAATTATTCACATTTTGTAAATCCTCTCTTTTCAAAAGAATATATACATATTAGAAATTTTCACGGAAAATCTGAAATCATTAGATGCAACAGTTTTCGAGTAATAAACTAGTCTCCGGACATTCCCACCATCGCAAAGCCATTAGAGTATTAGGGAAACTTATTTTACGGCAACTATTTTATAGCATCTGCTCTTACTTGTTTCCCCCTTTTAAACTTCTATGGTGATGACTAGACTCATCTGTCGTCTATTTGTAGAAATATATCTGATTCTATGAAAGACTGAACCTAATTATTGTATCATTCGTCATGCTGTAAGGATATTTACTCGAAGTATAATTGTATTTTATTATTGATAAAATGGCAAAAGTTATGGGAGATGACCAAAGACAAAGAAAACAGCAGTTTGATCCTAAGCAACCTGCAAATATAGAAAAGTCTTTCACAAGCTCGACAGCAAAAGAAATTGAATATTGGTGACGAAATGAATCATCTTGAAAATTTTTCGAAAATCTTGACTTTACTCGAAATTCAAGCTTTTGAGCTGCTTGAAAGCTTGATACTGGTAGGAGCATAAGGAGATAAGTTCCCTCGCTAATCGCTTGTTGCCGTACTCGTACAGGTGCAATAGAAGTAGGTGCAGTCTATTTGGTAAAGCCGTAGAGTAATAAATCTTTAAATGACAGTATGGTCATAGGCGTGCCACTCGGAAAAGGGTTCAGGCGTATTATTATTTTTTTTGATCCTTTATCGTGCTCTATTTCTGCCTTTAGGCTAATAACACGCCGGGGAATTCTGTCACCTCACTAACCCAGTAATTTTGCCGAATTCCTCTCGTGCCGAGGGAAGGCATCTTAAATGTCGAATACATCTCTGTTAGACAGGACCAGAATACGAAAAATCGCAAAGAATTTGTGAGGATTGAACCCAGATAACTCTGCGCAGAGGACAAGCGTCATATCCTACACGCCACCGAGCCGGAAAAGAGTATTATTAAGTATATCCTCAGAATTTAACCCCAAGAAAGGTATTTATTACACAGAGTTATATTGAGAAGAGTTCTTGAAGTAGTTTAATGTATGCATCAGTTAGTAGTTGGTGAAAGTGTTTTCTTCATTTCACAAAAGTTTTCTGATTTTACTCCTGTTAAACTGTTATAGTAATGGATAACGAAAACTGCAATTCGCGACAGATTGAATTAACGCTAACATCTTCATGGCGTAAAGCTGACATCATTAAATTGCTGACAGATAAAAATATTTCTTTTGAAGAATATATGGTAAAGAAAAAATTTATCAATTGTAAATTCACATAAAAAATCATACAAAAATATTAGATTAACGAAATGGCAGAAAACTGGGAAGTTAGTATACTCCGCCTTCCACCTTACCTCTGCGAATTGAATCCGACTGAACTAATATGGGCACATGTAAAGGGTGAAGTGACTAGAAAGGATACAAGTTCATTTCAACAGTGCCATAAAAAGTGTTATATCCCAAAACTGGAAAAATTGTATAGACCACGCCGTTAAAGAAGAAAATGAAATGTGGGAACTGGATTATATTTTGGATGCCATGATACATCCTGTTATAGTGAATTTCGGTAATGTAGATACATCATCAGAAGATGAACTGTAAACAATTTATAAAAATATTGTAGCTCGAAATATAAATGAGCATTTTGACAATTTTATTTTGATTTTTATAATTTTTAAAATTTAGCTCAAGCATAATATAAAATGAATTCATTCCCATAATTTACTAAAATTATTAATTTTTTCGCAAATTTTTCTTTAAGTTTTGAACAAGTTCCACGAAGAAATAATATATGGGCGATGTCAACCCAAATTATTGGTCCATAATGATTCTAAAACATCTATAGATCATAATCGGCATTACTTGGAAAACTGAACCTGACTCTCGGTCAAACAGAGGGGGAATTTGAGAAAATATGTATTTTTTTATTATCTGCTTAGTCCTTTTAATGACCTTGCTTGTTATGTAAAATATTTTCTTAGATTTGTTCAGACATATAAGAAGTATGATTGTTAAAATATTTTTCTGCTGGTTTTCTTTTTCCATTCTTACAGATTCCTGTCCCAAACCCTCTTCCTTTCACCCTTGTCTTCGTTTGGAAATCATGGAATGCAAGAGAGAACGAAGCGGCTAAGCAGAAAAATCTTGGGTACTCTTTATGTACACACGACACTAACACAACATAAACAGACAAGCTATTGCTAGTGCTATAGCGACAGGGCAACGAGTTTTTTCCTCAGGTTTTTTCACTCGTTTATTGAATCATATACAAGATAGTATGGTTCCCCTGTTACATTTCCTGAGCTCACACTTGTGTGTTTTCTGAGACCTACCAAGATTATCCCCTTTTTTAAAGAATATATATATATATATATATATATATATATATATATATATATATATATATATATATATATATATATATATATATATATACTAAAATTATTGAATTATCTGAAATATCGTAAACATTATTTGATTATTATATATTTTAACGTAAGTTTTGAGTATGTATGAATCCATGAAAAAATTATTTGTGGTAAGCGTAACTATCTAGATATACACAAATTATTATCGTTTTCGAATACAGTCGTGTTCAGTTCATTCAATTTAATTTTCGAAGAGAACCCTAAAATACTTTCGTCTACGTTACTAATTGCAAATATTAGACGTATAAAATAAACATACACAAAACCAAATGCATATCATTCGGTATTTCACATTATTGATTGTTTTTAACCATGACTACTTGTGAAGAATGAATTTTTTGGTTGCAAAAAAACTGGATAGTATGATAAGAAATGTTGAATTCTCACCACATCCAAAATTTGAAAAAGGCTATAATCATAATTGAAAATGTCTTTTATTGGATGGTCCGATATGCAGAGGGGTTGACTAATTACTCTCGTTGAAGACGGGATGACACAGAGGGATATAGCGGCCGCAATGGGGGTATCTCAGGAGGTGATTTCGAAAACCTACGCCCGATGCGTGGAACTACAATCTCTACAAAATAGGCCTCGGAGAAGTCGTAGGAAGATCACTTCTGAAGAACGATACCGCTTTTTGTGCCAAATTGCAAGAAGAGACTCTAGTGTGTCGCACCCCATACTCCAAAGGCAATTTCTGGAAGCAACAGGCATCAGTGTATCAGTCGAAATGATACGTCAAAGACTTCGTTCAAGGAGATCATACAGCAGACGACCCTTAAGAGTTCCAGAGCTAACCAGACAACAAAAAATTAACAGACTTAATTGGTGTATCGAGCACCAAAATTGGAATATCGAGAATTGGCGAAATGTTCTTTTTTCGGATGACACCAAAATTGGTGTTCGATGACCTCCGGATTAGGGTTTCAAGGGGTCGTGGAAGACAAGCTAGACTCCGAGCAACAAGACAAATTCCGAAATACCAAGGGGGGAATGTGATGTTTTGGGGTGGCATTATCCTGGGAGGCAAAACAGATTTGATTTCGTTTCCTGCGAGTGTAACGGCTAGAAATTACGTGGACCTAGTGCTGGAGCCCATAGCCAGACTCAGGCGAGGTGCCCACTGTGAGAATTTCACTTTTATGCAAGATAATGCTCCTGCGCATACTAGAATCGCTATTTTGGGCTGGCCAGCTTTCTCACCAGACCTACATCCTATACAACATTTATGGAATAATCTCAAAAGTAAAATTAGATCGCGGCAGGATAATCCAAGAATCCCACAACAGCTCATGCAAGCCACCATAGAAGAGTGGCAGAATATCACCCCAGAGGAGGTCAAAACCTAATCCAAAACATGCCTAGACGGATTCACGCTTGTATCAGGGCAAGAGAAGGTAATACAAGCTACTGAGGTCGAGAAAAAACAGCTACTCCGTGAGAAAGCAATTTTTAATTTTTTTGCTACATGCGGAAAGTCTCATATTTTCTCTTTTCTGCTTCTTTTTAAAATAAACCTTATCTCAAAAGGATCAATTCTAACAATCCTTCGAAATTTTCAAACTCCTTGAGATAGTATTCAAAATATCAGGTGATTCCATATAAATTTGGTTGTGTGTACGTATGAAGTAAGCATACTTAATGACCTTTTATTACTGTACGTCTTTACCAAATAGACACTATAACATAACAGATATTGGTATTTGGTTCTGAAAAATTTGAAAAAAATTACCTCTCTCTTTATCTAGCGATAAAAGACGAGGAGAATAGGGTTACTTTCCTCTATTCACAATATTTCACATATCTGCACTACTAAAACGTCGAAATCTGTCCACCCTGTACAATAAGTTTGAAAATATTAATAGATATGCTACTCACGACAAATCACAGAAATATGTATGATTTTTTTTTGGTATATCAGACTCTTACTGAACAGAAATTCCATCACATTTAAACAACTTGTTTCTGTTAAACCATAAAAATCTCTAACGAAAGTCCACATGCAGCAAAAACATGGTTCACATGTTTTACGGGATCTTTTGTGTAGAAGAACGAAAATGATTTTCGTGTCGCAATGCAATTTTTAAATTCAATCTCGAAGAAACTAGAAAGAAAATAATATACTTAAGTTCTCGTGAAAATTATATCAAACACCGAAAGTAACACCCATTCATACTTCTTCCGGCAAAAGTCAAAATTAAAATTGGATCATTTCCAGAATTGCCAACTTCAACATTCGAACGCACGCACAGAATCATTTCGAGAGGTAAGAACGCCCTCACGAGGAGAGCCTCCTCGTGAGGGCGTTCTTCAGAACTCAGTTGTCTGGAAGTCTGAATTGAAACTTTGTTCGTCGTGTAATTTGGCGAGAACATTAAGTATTCCGAAAGTTGAATGAAACACGACGCCAACTATGATATGACAGGAAGAAGGCGAGTTTCTGAAATCGATACCTCGCCGTCTAGGTCGTGACGGGAATGAATGACGATCATGTCGAAACAAATAACAGAATTCAATGTTTCTTACCGACGGTTGCTGATATGAAGTTGTGTCACTCACCTGAAACAAGAAACATTTTTCATTATTTGTGTTGTAACAAGTAGAAGGCTAAATTAATCAAGGGTGATACTCATGTTTAATTGAATTCTTCTTAAAACTATTTATCACTAAACAAATATTCTTATTTTTAAATAAACATATATAACAGACCGTCTCACAAAACCTGTTACTTGTCCGTGGGATACTATTAAATATACAAAAAAAATTAAAACCAACATAAAATAAAAAGTTTAACATATAGTAGGTACATACCATTCGAATAGGTATTACATTTTCAAGTAAAATTGGGCTATATAAAAAAAGCTCGTTGGAATAATTTTCAGTAAACAGGTAGATAGTGATTTGAGATGGGTTCCCTCTTGGGTAGAAGTTATTTCCAGTTTATAGAAGTTGTCAAAAATGCTGCTAAAAAACATATTCCCAGAGGCTTTCGAAAGGATTATATACCTGGGTGGTCAGAAGAATCAAATGTTTTTTATAAGGATTATCAGCAGGGGTGACCGACTTGTTCAGTTTTGCAAAGAGAATAATTTAATAATAACTAACACATTTTTCAGGTTGCCACCACGTAAATTATACACCTGGAAAGCACCCAGTGATTCACTCGATAACATAATACGAAATCAAATTGACTTCATCATCATCAACAACAAAAGGTTTCGTAATGCAATAAAATCAACGAAGGCCTATCCTGCTGCAGACATTGCATCAGACCACAACCCTGTTATTTCTCAATTTCAGATTAAACTCAAAAAGCTGAACAAAGCTCTCCCAAAGAACCGCATTGACATCAGCAGGTTAGGAGATGAAAATATCAGAGAACAAGTCAGGAATACAATTGGCACATGCTTGAGAAAACTAGAAAGAACAAGAAACAACTCCAGGAGACAAGTGGGAAAACCTAACCAAAACAATGGATTTAACATGCAAGCAGTACTTACAGAGGGACAAACGACCAGACAGGGAGTGGATGACGGATGAGATTAAGAACATGATGGACAGAAGAAGACTGTAAAGAATAGAGCCTCACAAGAATATAAAAATATCAACAAGGACATTAAAATCAAAATAAAACAAGCAAAGGTGGAATGGATGAACCAAAACTGCCGGAAACAGAAGAACTGGAGCAAAAGTACGACTATGCTGGTGTACTTAAAAAAGTAAAACAGATGGTGGGAAAAAGCAGATATAAAACAGCAACCTCAATGGACAACGACGGCAAGGTTATTATATACGACGCTGATAAATCAGAAATATGGAAAGACTACATATTAAATCTCTTCGGAGACACTCGTTCTGAAATACGTGGATCACAAGCAACCACCGGACCATCAATAACTCGTGATGAAGTACTACATGCTCTGAGGACAATGAAGAGTGGGAAGGTGCCTGGTCCAGATAACATCTATATAGAATTGTTAAAGCTCTTTGATGACAATGACGGACTCCTGGATTTTTTGACAGGACTATTCAACGACGTCTATGATACTGGCCAAATTCCCAGAAAATGGCTTATTTCGATTTTCCTGACCATCCCAAAGAAGACGACATATAGGAAATGTGACGACTACCGACTAATAAGCTTAATGAATCATATAACTAAGCTCTTTCTGAAGGTTATCCACCGACGAAGATACAGTAGATGCAGTTTGGTTTTCGTGAGGGTCTTGGGACCAGAGAGGCCATATTCTCGTTGCAAGTTCTAATCCAGAGATGCAGAGATATGAGCCAGGATGTTCACATTTGTTTCATTGACTTCTCCAAGCCGTTCGATAATGTCTGGCACGACAAACTCATCCAGATATTAAAAACATCTAATATCGACGAAAAGGATATAAGAGTTATCACCAATCTGTACTGTGAACATCTCGGCGGAAATGGAAATATGTCGTGAAGTACGACAGGTATGTGTTCTCTCTCCAACACTGTTCAACCTGTACTCAGAGGGAATCTTTCGTGAAGCCCTAGATGGTCAACAAGGTATAAAAGTTAATGGACTACCTATAAACAACATCCGCTACGCAGATGATACTGCTATCATAGCCAGTAGCTTAACAGATCTGCAACAACTAGTAGGTTAAAGAACAGTCAGAACGATACGGCCTGAATCTAAATATATCAAAAACAAAATATATGTTCGCAACCAAAAGAATAGGTATATAGGGATATCTCACTGTCAATGGGGAGAGAGTACAGCAGGTCCACACATTTAGCTATTTGGGAACGACTGTGTTTATTGCCAGAGACCTAACACTTAATATTAAGATCAGAATGCTCAGGTGTTATGTTTCTCTGTTTTGTTGTATGGAGTAGAGTCGTGAACTGTCAATGAGACAATTGTTAATAAACTGAACGCTTTTGAGTTGTGGTGCTACAGACGTATTCTCGAAGTTTCATGGACGCAGCATGTTACTAACGAGGAAATCATAAATAGAATGGACAAGAAGAGGAAATTGTTCAAACACTGAAGGAACGGAAGCTTCAATATCTTGGCCACATAATGCGACACGACAAATATCGACTACTACAATTAATCCTTCAGGGAAAACTTGAGTCGAAAAGAGGCCCTGGAAGAAGACGTCACTCGTGGATGAAGGACTTACGCGATTGGTTCGGATTAACTACAACTCAGCTGTTTCGTTTTGTTACTATCCTTTTACAATGACATACTCAGCTCAGGTAGCATTCCTGTTGAATTCAGAAAGGCTAAAGTTATTGCCATTCTCAAACCTGGGAAAATCCAGAACTTCCTAGTAGTTATCGACCTACCAGCTTATTTTCTGTTTCTTTCAAATTTTAGAAAGACTTCTTTATCAGAGGTTTGAACCAATCATTGACAGAGCTCTGTCCACTTCTCAGGGAGGTTTTCGTAAAAACTGGAATTGTTCTGATCAGGTTTTAGGTTCATCCACTTTCATTGAGACAGGATTTCAGGGTAAACTTAAAATCTTTACACTATTGAACGCTGACAGATGGTGTACTGAAAATGGTTTAATTTTGAACACAGCAAAGACGGAATGTGTATTTTTTGGAGATAGAGGAAGGTCTTTTGGTAGAGAGTCATTGCCTTTTGGGGGTGGAGGTTAAGCAGAGCATCAAATTCTTGGGGATAAAATTGGATCAGTGCCTCAAATGGGTCAATAATATTGAACAGCTTAGAAAAACTAAACTTTTTTCCCTTAGAGTCTTGAAACATCAAGTTCATTTAGAAGTTTTAAAAATAATTTATTATGCCAATTTCCAGTCTCGCATGACTTAGGGAATAATTTTCTGCGGCAGCAGTACTCGAGTTAATATTTTTGTTACACATAAATGTGCAATGAGAATCATTTTCGGATTGAAATTCAGAGAGTCTGGCCGAGGCATTTTTGAGTACAATGTACTGACAGTATATGAAATATATTTACAAACTACTACCGTTTACCCATGGGCATCCTCAGTATTTTCAGAGCTGCAGAAACACTGATTCAATTCGCAAAATTTATTCATATTTCTATCCAATTCATTCTACAGAGAAAAGTTTGAGCTATAGGGCTATAAAAATGTTCAACACCATTCCAAAAAGTCTGCAAAATATTGGTCATTCATGACTTTTTAAGAAGAGTATATACAATTTCATAAAAGAATGTGAACCATATATTATTAAGGAGTTTGAATCTTTCTGCCATAAAAGCAGATGATGGCTTACATTCATTATGTTATGTTCCTTTCATTTTTGATCTGAGGATTTTCATTACATTGTAACTTGTTCCTATGATGTAGCTGTAATTTTGATTTTGTAGCTGTGATTAGTTATAACTTGCTCCTGTGATATAGTTGTAATGATCTCTAAAATAAATTCTATTCTATTCTATTCAATCATGGGAATGGATGGGAAAAAACCTGGCCAAAGTCGTTCGAACATCAAGGCCATGCTAATCGTTTTCTTCGATATTCGTGGTGTGGTTCATCATGAATTCGTTCCGCAAGGTCAAACGGTCCTCCTATTCAACCGTTTTGAGACGTTTGCGTGAAAATATTCGCCGTAAACGGCCGGATTTGTGACAAAACAATTCGTGAATTTTGCACCATCTTATCAAGCCACGATTATTAACGACTTTAAGACCAAACACTCGATAAATAGCATCGAGCAGCCGCCTTATTCGCCTGATCTAGCTCCGTGCGACTTTTCTCTTCTCCCGACTTATATTGCCGCTCCGGGAACCAGATTTGCTTCCATAGACGTCATAAAAGAAAATTCGCAGAAGGAGCTGAAGGCCATCCCTAAAACCGCCTATAAAAACTATTTTGATGTTTGGGAAAAACGTTGATACATCTGTATCGCTTCAAATGTTGCATATTTTTGAGGGGGTTCAATAAATATTGAAGATTAAAACTTTTGCGAGTTATTTCAAATTTCCGGATATTTTTTTGTCACAGAGTATAACCAAAATTGACCACAGACAAGATTTTCATATTTACAATAAACCATTCCATACAGACATTACCATTCGTAATTATTCCGCACATTCTCATCAATATAAAATAGCTATTATAACAGTATGATACATAAACTCACTAATGACCAATGTCAAAGAATAATTTTTTCCCAAAATTATATAACAAACAAATAATCAAACAAATAAATAATCAGTCAATAAAGGCAATAGTTTGAGTATGACATCAATTAAAAATGCGTTTTATTTTCAAATCGAATCGTGCACTCTAATTGGATACTGGTTAGCTCAGATGGAAGAGCGATGTTCAACCGTTTCCGATGCCACTCATTGACAAAGAAAAATACTATTAATCAAGGAATGGAATCACTTTAATACTAGTCATTCGGTAAACACTTAGCTTTCACGTGTTACCCTGTATAATGAGCCTAAAAGAAAATATAAATAAAAAAGTGAAAACTGTAAATATACATGAGAGGCTAAAAATAGGAAACAAAAAAATTGGGCACCAATTAATTCGCAAGAAAAACCTCCAAGTAATGAACCAGTCCATTCTTATTCGATTATCCACGTGTGCTCCAAGCAGACTCCAAAAAATATTGAAGATTAAAACTTTTGTGAGTTATTTCAAATTTCCGGATATTTTTTGTCACTGAGTATAACCAAAATTGACCACAGACAAGATTTTCATATTTACAATAAACCATCCCATACAGACATTACCATTCGTAATTATTCCGCACATTCTCATCAATATAAAATAGCTATTATAACAGTATGATACATAAACTCACTAATTACCAATGTCAAAGAATAATTTTTTCCATAAATTATACAACAAATAAATAATAAAACAAATAAATAATCAGTCAATAAAGGCAATAGTTTGAGTATGATTGACAGTATGCTCTCTCGTAAAGAATTTCAACATGCAATTCATGAGGTTTTCCTTCTGTTGAGTTCAGAACTGGACAGCAATTAAAAATGCGTTTTATTTTTAAATTGAATCGTGCACTCTAATTGGATACTGGTTAGCTCAGATGGAAGAGCGATGTTCAACCGTCTCCGATGCCACTCATTGACAAAGAAAAATACTATTAATCAAGGAATGGAATCACTTTAATACTAGTCATTCGGTAAACACTTAGCTTTCACGTGTTACCCTGTATAATGAGCCTAAAAGAAAATATAAAGAAAAAAGTGAAAACTGTAAATATACATGAGAAGCTAAAAATAGGAAACAAAAGAATTGAGCACCAATTAATTCGCAAGAAAAATCTCCAAGTAATGAACCAGTTCATTCTTATCCGATTATCCACGTGTGCTCCAAGCTCCAAAAATACTCCACAAAAATAAGAGCATTCCAAACGCAGAGCTTCTCGAAACGTGAAAAATTCGACCCAATAAAATATTATCACCCTCGAATCAGTACGAACGAAAAACGTAAACACCGTCAAAATATCCAGGATCAAAACGAAAAATTTATTAATTTCGACGTGACGCAGCCGTCGTGAGCGATATTTACGAAGCAATAAACTCCGAAAAACGAGGAAGAATGAATTTCCATTACTGATGCTCCATCGATGAATAGGCGAGCATCATGATGCCTTATAAACAGAAACTCACGGGGGTGACCGCGTTCGTGCTCAATCATCTCGAAACGTCACACGAAATTTCGAATATTTTCGATTCAAACATTATCATATGTCAAGGCAATTATGAATTTTTAATTAAGTATTTGTTAAATTGATATGAAAGATGGTTATCCCTTCTTTCAGGGTCAATAATGTTTCTGCATCTGCAGTTAAACATGCTGGCCATCACTTGGAATACCGAACCTGGTTGTTAGGACCTTCCCAGAGAAAGATGAAAGTTATTGTCACATAGTGAAAGAAAGAATCCCAAGAAATCCTTAAAATTATCCATTGGCTCAAAATTATTGAAAAATATAGGAAAATAATCCGTTCTTTATGATTTCATGTTTTGATTACTACAAATTTACAATCTCAAGAATAAAGAATTTTTTCAAGTAATTTCCGCCAGAAATAGTGTCGTTAGATCGAACTGTCCATGAACGATTGCCATCGGATTATTTTGCTGGTGGGCAATGGTAGCAATTTACATCTGTAATCATCACTATTTTTTTTTTCGTTAGCAACACATTTCCGAAGATATGAACCTGATTGTGTGAAAAAACATTTTTAATAATCATATAATCCTAGAATGAGTTCATCTAGATTTGAATTGAATAAAGAAGGTTCACACCAAATTTCAGAACGATTGGTCAATAAGTTTTCCACAACTAGTGATTAATTATATGAAATCCTCACCGGATTTCATCTATTCCAGCACCAGATAGCAATCCCATCTTGTTCATACTCATCTCCTCTTGACGAGCTATACGAGCTTCGCCTATTCTGTCTCGTCAGGCGCTGAATATCCATGTTTTCGGCAAAATCGAAGCTCTTCATCGAATAATGCAGAAGCCAAGAATGCTGCAACCTCGACTATACGCCAGCATGAAGGTGCTTTGGAGCCAATCGCCGCCGAACGGTCGGATCAGAACTTTCATTCACGTTCTGCGTATGACCGCCTAAACATCTCGTCAGCAAATCGACCACCGATAAATCTTTGTATATAGAAAGAAGTGATATGGAGCGGTCCGGGCTCTGTTTCAAGCGCTTTAGCTTTCTCCCACTTGCACCAGGTGTCTTCTCCCTCTGAACAATTGTGTTGTGGATTGTCATTACAACCCTCTTGCTGAGCTTTTTTCACCAAAGCCACTGTCGAATTTCCTTCTCCGCCCAGTTCTTTAGTTTTCCTGACGTTTCGGAGTCGAGTTCACATCCTTTTCTATACAAAGTCTATGCATTCACGTATGACAACTGTCGATTTATCACCGTAGGGATTCAAATTGAGGATTGTTGTGAAAGTTTTCGAATCTCGATCACCGATGAGATTGCTGTAATTTACACCATACAGTTCCTCCGATCGCTTAGAACAATTAAATGTGGATGGCCGGAACTGGGACCTGGAGTAAAAGTGGGATCGCTGCACTGCTCTTCGCACCTGGCCGAAGATGCATTTACTCCAGTATCTTCCAAAACAAGATTTTGAGGATTTAAAGGTACGATCGGTTGTGGTATATCTGCATTATGTGAAACTATTTGGATAGTCCATTTTGCGCTTTGCCTTTTTAGAATATTCTTCACTCTTTGACAGGCAAAAATATCAAACGTCTAAATGATTAGTGAGGTCTCGCCATACCTACAGAAGACATGCTTTTTCTCTTCCCATTCATCCACCGCACCAATGATACGCAATGATCTCCCGTTAAAACACCAAAACATATGGAGTATGCTTTTTTGACATTTCCAGAAAATGACCTGGCTTGTGATTTCACCATAAATGCACCACAAATATAACAAAACTTTGTCAAAATAGATTTTGCAACTTCAGCGCGTTTGTCCCGACATTTCCGTTATTAGAACACTTCCTTTTCTACATACAGAGAACTTCTCACTTAGAAATTCAACAGAAGACTGATTTATAATCCTATTTTTATTTTATTTATTTCTTATTCTACTATTGTAAACAACAAGGTTCAGTATAAAATTCATACCAGCTAATCGTCCCCTCATTTCATTTACTACCTGCAAATGTAAAAGGATCTAATGGAGCTTTGAAAAATGGTACGTGTTAGGGCTTTAGGAATATTTTTCCTATTATTAGAAAGGGTATTTCCATTTAAAAAAGATCTGCTTTGTGTCAAGAAAATCTTGTCGACCAGTGTAATTAGTTGCCTGCCAAGAAAGACACTTGAAGTATTGAAATTGTGCATTACTTTCTTGGCTAGGTAGATATAGAAGATTACGCATAAACCGAATACAGTCAAAACTTCACTGTAGGGATACCGACGAAATTGATATCCGGAAATGATTGGTTAATATGATGTGGCGCCGCGAGGGAAAAAACAATATTCGGGAGATGAAGCGTAACGTCAAATATATACCGGGTTCAGCTAAATTAGTTGTGATGATACGCGTGCTAGCGTAATGGCCTCTTAAGTGAAACGTGATGTCCTCAGATTACGCATTTATGGATGGATTCTTCTCGGCTTTTGTTGAGGGCATGGATGGATTTTAACCCCCCACCCCCACCCCAATTCGTACGAGAAGTCGACAGACGCATAGGACGTTCGTACATAAAATGAAAACAACACGCAAATAAAATGTTAGAGGGAAAATAGATATACGAGAATTTGAAAGAATATAAAAGAATAAAAAGATGAAATTTTGGGGGAAATTACCTTGACTTCACTTCCTAACGGATACTGCGTGTGTAGAGGAAACGGCAAAACAGTGGATCGACGGAACCCTTGAAACTTACCGAGAAACGCACTGCGTGATCTATGATTGAAAAGTAAGAAGTTGTCGATATGGTACGGATATCACTGTAGTGTGGTAGCAGAACAGTTTGCTGTAGACTTTCCAGATCCATGTACTGCGTCTGTAGGGGAAACAGCACAGCACAGAATCAACTGTTTCGAAGAAATATGCTCCTGAGAAAGCACCTATTCTTAATCGTGTTTCAGATTTTGTGTGAGAGTCAATCGTTTCCATAATTTTCATCATCATCATCATCAGTGATGGACAATACGGTTTCCGTTGACAACGATCAACTCTGATTACCTGCTTGAATATGTTACGCATTTGTAGACATCACCAATCGCAAAGCTTGACGAATCAAGAGCCATTGCTCTTGATAGCTCAAAGGCTTTCGACAGGTTTTAGTAAGCAGCCTTGTTGAATAAACTTAACGCATATGGGCTTAACGAGGAATTTAGTTGCAGTTTTTGGACGTGCCGGACGTTCATCGTTTTCCAAGCTCTCACGCCCACGTTCAAATCCACTGGTCGAAATTTCACTGTTGAAAATGATGGTGCAGAGTACCCTTACACAGAATCCAACTCATTAACACCTCAAAAAAGTTTAGGGAACACTTACCAATTTCTTTAAAATATAAATTTGATGATTCGAATTTATAGAAATCTTTCGGTTTTTGTTAGGATGTATTGTATATAATGTATTCTCAAGAAAACAAAATAAAATTTGACTTCTCCAAAGTACCTAAATAAAAAAAATTTGGAATTTGTAAATGAAGAAATTTGGTAAAACACAAAAAAAATCCTGAACTAATATTTTCGAAACGATATAGAAGCACTTATATTTTTCAGTACCCAGAAGGTCCACCTCTGTTATTAATGACACTTTGGCATCGTCGCGGCATGATCAATATTAAATTGTCTATTACATTTTGGCCTAAGTCAATACAAGTCCCCTGAACTGCTAATCGAAGCTCCTGTTCATGATGGAAGACGTGTTCATGATGGCAGACGTTTTGACGCAGGAGATTTCTTTTTAGGGTGTCCCACACATGCTCGATGGGATTCCGATCTGGGGAGTAAGATGGCCACGGTAGAAGATCGATATCAGTATCTTCAAGAACGTTCAAGACAACTCTTGCCCGATGAGGAGGGGCATTATCTTGTTGGAAGAGTGGATTTCGACCCATTGTTTGGAGATACGGTACCACTACAGGTAAAACTATCTCATTTGCGTAAGAATTTCCCGTGAGGTTGTTCTGTATGAAAACGAGGTCAGTTATTCCACCAAGGCGTAAATCTCCCCAAAACACCACTGATCCGCCTCCCTGTCTAACATGTCTAACTTCTCGAGCATGCTGGAGACCCCGATTCGGGAATTTCTTCGCGAATCGGGATGATAACTAAATCTAGATTCATCACTGAAGAGAACTGTGACCCACCTGTCTTGATCCCAGTTTACATGTTCTTGACACCAAGCTAAACGAGCAGCGCGATTTCCATGGGTCAGTTGAGGAACTCTTTAAGGACGTCTGGAGTGAAGTTGACCTTCGTGCAGTCGATTTCTCACAGTTTGGTCGGAAATTTGTACATTATGAACTCGTGATAGCTCTTGAGCTAATTGAGATGCTGTGGTAGTACGATCTCTTCTGGTTTGTAAAACCAAAAATCGGTCTTGGGCGACTGTAGTAATCCTTTAATGACCTGTATAAACGGTTCATGACACTTGGGTACTTCCCAGAACCCTGGATACTTTCTGTTGTGACCTCCCAGCTTGGAGCATGCCAACGGCTCGTAACATCTCTTCTCTAGTCAAATGTCGTATTTCCATGGTCGAATCACAAAACTTGAATCTTTTATTTATGCTTACAACAGAAACAAAGTGCCAACTAACTGATTTCAAACACTGAATACATGAAATGATTATAAAGCAGCGTCACATCTGCTGCATTTTTACTTTTTTATAAAAAAAAACTGAAATCTGTTGCGGCACTCTACATAATTTGGTGTGAAATTGATGCAGGTTTTCATTTCTTAAAGAAAATCATCCACATTGATCGTTCTGGATACGATATATCGATATTCAGAAGTGTTCCCTAGACTTTTTCGAGGTGTTTATTTAGAGTAACTGTGAACAGATGAACAATGAAAATTTACTAGCTTTTATGTAACAAGTGCTGCCATCTTCACAGATTCACCTGTTTGAACAATTCGCTTTCGTACTTTTCCGTTCCCCTATTGTTTAATTCAAAGTAAACTCTTTGTGCATGCATACATATACGGTTATAAAATTGCTTTCAGATGTTTTAATTCGATCATTTCGAATATTGAAATTACATTTAGATTTAGATTCGATTTGTTTTGTGCAATTTATTTATCTGCCATCAATGAATTGCATTTCCAATAAATAAATATTTTCAATACCAAAACTATATATATATATATATATATATATATATATATATATATATATATATATATATATATATATATATATATATATATATATATATATATATATATATATATATATATATATATATATGCTTCAATGAAAACTAAACAGAGGCAATATCTACCAAGATACCAATTTTCGTTTCAAGGGGACATCTTTTGGGGTACAAAACTTGCCTGAAATATTAACCCCTTAAGCGGGGGTTGCAATTCTTGAAAATTTTGAATAGGAAAGTAGGTCGAGTGATGACTCAAAAGAAAGGTGGTATCTTTGTCTACATGGCCTTGAACGAATTTCCATTTTTGATTGAAAACAGTAAAAGATACAGGGTGAGCAACTGAAAGATAGGGAAGACTATTTCCCTGAGACTATTCAAGTTTCAGTGAGGTAAAATGGAACAGATCCATGCTGATCAATGGCATTCATCATCAAGTACTATCCTCACCTCGAATTTCAACCCCTAGAGCGGGGGTGACCACCCTTGAAAATTTGGAAGAGGGTAGATGGGTCGAGTGATACCTCGAAAGAAAGGTATTATCTTTGTCTGCATCCCCGTGAACGAATTTTCATTTTTGATTGAAAACTGTAGAAGATACAGAGTGAGCTACTGAAAAATAGAGGATACTATCTATCGCCCTGAGCTATTCAAGTATTAGTGCTAAAAAATGGAACAGATTCATTCCAGATCAAAGGCTGTCATCTTTCGAAGCACCATTCACATCTCAAATTTAAACTGTTTCATTTTTTTGCACTAATACTTGATTAGCATGGATCGGTTCCATTTTACTTCACTGAAACTTGAAGTTGCTCACCCTGTATCTTTTACAGTTTTCAATTAAAAATGGAAATTCGTTAAAGGCGATGTAGACAAAGATACCACCTTTCTCATGAGTCATCACTCGACCCATCTTCACTATACAAAATGTTCAAGGATTGCTACCCCCGTTTAGGGGGTTGATACTTCAGGAAAGTTTTGTACCCCGAAAGATGTCCCCCTTGAAACAAAAATTGACCTGTTTTTGCGTTTTGATCAGAAATGAATATCTTGGTAAATATAGCCTCTGTTTAGTTTTCGTTGAAGCACCTGTATATATTATATATATATATATATATATATATATATATATATATATATATATATATATATATATATATATATATATATATATATATAGGTGCTTCAACGAAAACTAAACAGAGAATAAAGGAGAAGCCGAACCAATGTTGCGGCAATATCAATAATAATAGAAACATAATTTAGTAGTAGTAGTAATAAGGTCTATTTTACTCACTTATTAGTCCATTTGACCACGATTTCACAGAGTAAATTTATTGTAACTAAGAGGTTTATCTCCCTCCGTGGGTAAGTCAGTAGAAGTACTGACTCCCACGCCGAGGGCCCGGGTTCGAATCCCAGGTAAGATATGGATGTAGTATGAATGTTGGTGTGTTTGTCCCACGTATGTATATAAAAATCACATTGAGACTGGATACATAACCGATAGGTTGAGTCCATAACCTCCGAAGGCCAGATAACTTGTAATCCCCAGAGGTGGCAGTTATCACTGCACGGTCTAGGTGAGTGGTTCGGAGTCCACTATAAACTGTAGGTCCTCAGAGAAAAACAAAACAAAACTAAGAGGTTAATGTGGCTAATGGGGTACAGACGACCATATTTCATCTTCGGATCTTTTTATCGATTATACAGTTGATTCGTTAACATATGATCGCGATATGGATGCACGACTCTCCAAGGCGTGAACGATTATGCATTCCTATTTTCAGTCGTTACGAATGGAAAAATGAAACAATAAAAAACGTAAAGCAAAGCAAAGCCATTTTTACCGAATGATAGAATAATAATAAATTGCATTTGACAATATAATTTATCCATTGACTAATGAGGTCGATTTATTGGAACATTTTGTTTGTTTACATTCTGAAAATGACCGTCCGCGGCAAAGGCGGCTGATCTCAAAGGAGAAGCCGAACCAATGCAGCGGCAATATAATTTAGAAATATAATTCAGGAGTAGTAGTTATAAGGTCTATTTTAATCACTTATTAGTCCATTTGACCACGAGTTCACAAAGGATACCGAATCATATTTATTAATACATACAGTGTGTTCCAACGAAAATTTGATCCCCCCTATAACTCCGAAATGAGTAACATTAGCGAAAAACACCAAGACACGTCGATTTTTGTTTCGAGGGGGAGCATTTTTCGAAATAATTCGAAACTTCTCAGATCAACCCCCTACCCCCAGCAAACCTAACTTTGAAATTCATCATAGGGAATAAGGGTCGAGTGGCACCTTACTGAAAAGGTCTGTCAATTCTCCACCTTGATTTGTCATTTTTAGAATTTTAAATTAACATACAGGGTGTCCCAACCAAGGGTGAAGTTGAATTCTGGAAATCCCAAATACTAAATGAAATAGATTTATTTTGGCATAATGCAAGCGCAGGTTTATGCTCGGTCTGGAAAAACGACCTACACTTGTGAATTTGGAGTTGGTGCAATCAACCCCTATTTCCAGCATCCCCAACTCAAAAATCATTCGATCGATAATAGGTCAAGTGGCACCTCGTTGGAATTCTCTTCGAATTTGGTATTTTCGAAATTCAGAATCATCATACAGGGTGTCCCGAAGCAGGAACATTGAAAATCCAAATAACTTTTTGAAACTGGTTCATTTCGGTATACGAGAACATGTTTGATCCGAGAATAGGACTTTCTTGTGTGGTTATAGAATTTTTGCAATCAACCCCTTACATTCAGCATCCCCAACTTGAAAATCATACAAATAATTCAAGTGGCATATCTTCAGAAAGGTTTTTTGAATTCCAGAATGATTAAAGCATTTCATTCAGTTCGGCTCTCCATACAGGATGTCGCTTTCGAAAAATTCAATATCGTCATTTGAAATTATCAACTAAAATTAATTCGAAACTGTTAAAAGTATTGGGGTACGATCATCATCAATTACGAAGAAATAAAGCTGATTTCTGCATTGAAAATGTTCACATTTTTTTCATTTCCATCTGGCGTGCAGTCATCTGTTATTTCTCATTTTTGCAATGAAATATTATTATTATTCAGATCAGTTCCTCATTATTGTTGTTGTTCGTCAGTTGAAATTAATCTGAAAATGGTTTATTCCACTGAGGAAAGGGTCGAAATTGTATCGACATATTTTCGAAATAACAGTTGTGCCAAAGAAACGGCAAGGATATTCGATGGGAACCATCCTGAAAGAGAAAGGGAGTCAGTCACCAGTACGTTAAATATTTGGTTGACAAATTCCTAGCTACGGGTTCGGTGGCAAACAAAAACATGAAGTGGCATGTCCTGTCAGAAATGAGGCAACGGAAGTGGCAGTAGTGGGTCATCTACAAATGGAGGATACTACTTCGATCAGAAAACTATCTCGTCTGACTGGTGTATCAGCTACAACTGTCCATAGAATCGTGAAACATCACAAATTTCACCCTACAAGGTAAAATTAGTGCATGAAATAAACGAAGATGATCCAGATCGTCGTTTACAGTTTTGTGAAAATCTAAGTGAAAACCTAAACGCTAATCCAAATTTTCTGAATAACATCTGTTTTTCTGATGAAAGCACCTTTATGCTCAGTGGTGAAGTGAATAGACATAATTGTCGATATTGGGACACACAGAATCCTCATTGGTTTAGAGAGGCCCACACGCAAAGGCCTCAGAAGTTGAACGTTTGGGCAGGAATTTTGGCAATCATCTAGTTGGGCCTTTCTTTATTGAGGGTAATCTGAATGGAAATGGCTACCTACAGTTGTTAGAGGAACACATACATCCTAGATTGACAGAAATTTTACAGAACGATCCAACTCTTTCTGAGGACGAAATGCGTTTTCAACAAGACGGTGCTCCTCCGCATTATGATGCTCGGGTGCGCCAATATTTAGACGAAAATTTCCCAGGAAGGTGGATTGGTAGAAGAGGACCTGTTGAGTGGCCAGCCAGGTCACTAGATTTAAATCCCCTAGATTTTTTTTTGTGGGGCCATCTAAAATCTAAAGTTTATGCCACAAGACCAGAAAACCTGGAGGAGCTGCGGATGAGGATTATCACAGAATGCCGACTTTTGACTCCTGAAGTTTTCGCTAATGTGAGAAGAGAGTTCGAAAATCGTCTGTATAACTGTATGGAGGTGGGCGGAGGTCATTTTGAACAATTGTTGTAATAATCAAGTTAGTTTTTGTTTTCAATTGAATACAAGTTCAATAAATCTCGTTTTCCTGTTTAGATGAGCATCCAATCAGTTTCTCCATCATCCCTCATCCTAATCCTCACGCCAGAAAACCTCGATTGCCAAACTGAAACCAATGCCTCAGTGATTCAGAAAATAGAAAAATCTTTCTGGAACTTTGCCACTCAACCTGTAATCACTTGTATGATTTTTTGAGTTGGGGATGCTGAATGGAAGAGATTGATTGCAAAATTCCATATTCACGCAAGAGAGTCTTATTCTCGAATCAAACATAAACATGTTCTCGTATTATACCGAAATGAACCAGTTTCAAAAGTTATTTGGGTTTTCAGTGTTCCTGCTCCGGGACACCCTGTATGCTGATTCTGAATTTCGAAAATACCAAATTCGAAGAGAAAATTGAAATACCTTTCCAACGAGGTGCCACTTGACCCATTTTCGATCGAATGATTTTTGAGTTGGGGATGATAGAAATAGGGGTTGATTGCACCAACTCCAAATTCACAAGTGTAGGTCGTTTTTCTAGACCGAGCATAAACCTGCGCTTGCATTATGCCAAAATAAATCGATTTCATTTAGTATTGGGGATTTGCAGGAATTCAACTTTACCCTCGGTTGGGACACCCTGTATGTTAATTTAAAATTCTAAAAATGACAAATCAGAATGGAGAATTGACAGACCTTTACAGTAAGGTGCCACTCGACCCTTATTCCCTATGATGAATTTCGAAATTAGGGTTGCTGGGGGTAGGGGGTTGATCTGACAAGTTTCGAATTATTTCGAAAAATGCTCCCCCTCGAAACAAAAATCGACGTGTCTTGGTGTTTTTCGCTAATGTTACTCATTTCGGAGTTATAGGGGGGGTCAAATTTTCGTTGGAACACACTGTATATATGATGTACCAATGTACCAATCAGATCTGCGAATAAAGAAATCTTAAGCCGCGAATATAGGAATTTGGTCGCTTTCTTGTATCCGCGAAAACAAGGCAGCTCGAATAAGTAGATTTTACTGTAATTATAACATTTCATCAAGCTGTCGTACTTCTTTTCTATAAAAATAACGGTAGTAACTCAACGCGTCTCAGAAATCAAAAGTAAAACTGATGTTTCTCTTATTTCATAATCTGGAAATTCAAATAATTTCCACCAAAATCGCTCCAGATAATACCGGACGAATTTTTAATCCCATAAAATGTCGAGTTACTCTAGTTTCCGCCCAACATAGTACGATATATCGGCGGCTGCCATCTATACATCCGGCCGAAATTATATTTTCCCCGAATAGTATACACAGAACCCACATCTGTTGTTATCCCTGATAAGCCCGAACGTCCCGAAATCATTTCTAATCTTCGCCCGTTCGGCCCGGGGCCATTATATTTCGCCGAGTATGGTTCTGTAATTTCAACGGTCGGTTAAACAAGGCGAACGGCGCTCTTCGGTTAATTGAACTCGCAAATCAAATATTTCCCAATTTTATCGACTGTTTACAGACATTTCCAACGAACAAGCGACGACGCGACGGTTGCTCGTCCGTACTGTTCTTCGTTCAGCCTGCGATGCCGTATCCGGACCGAATCGTAGTAATTGGAAGTTGTTACATTTTGTTTGTTTCTGTTGCGCTGTTATTTTCGACATTGTTCGGAGTCAAAGCGTAGAAATTTACATTGTTCCGGGAAAATTATATCGAGCTGTTCACATGTGGACCGTGTATTCGAGTCAAGGTGCTTCCGAGATATCGAGAATGAGACCGGTGTCTTATATCTTCAGTAATATAATATTCGATTAGTTATTCAAGATGAACAGTGGTGTTTATTACGTTTTTTAAATTGTGAGAACGATATGCATGAATTACCTCCCTTGCTATTCTTCAATTTATGGTAGACTTGTGAGAATTGAAGAGAATCATCTTATAAAATAAGCGTCCATATTATGTCTACTTAGTATGTATCGCATTTTTGAAGTCTTTGAAGATGAGCTCATCAGCTCCACCAACAAGATTGCTTGATTATATCCGAGGCGTTCCAATGACATCCACGAATTTTCAAGCAGTGGACGCACTCTGCTTTATTGGATATGTGACAGAACAAGAGCATATAATGTCGGATACTTCATGGATTCAGCTGTTACTATTTGGTACTGAGACGACCCAGAACCGGGGTCAATTTTTTTTTTGTTAAATTGCTAAAACTATCCATATATTTCTTGGTTTTTATCTAATTGAATTTTATTATCAATTGTTATAACTGTATTTTGTAGATCTACCTGCATAACATTTCATATTGTTTATCTGAATTCAAAATTACAGTGAAAAGACGGTCATTTGCCAGAATGATTCAATAATTTTAATTTTAATTCTCAATATGGTAGAATATTACGTATCTTTAAAGCAGCTTAAAACCACCCAAAAGGGTAAATATCGAGGCGAAGGAATTTATCTAAACTCAGATAAGAAATCCAGCGAAAACAATATTCGCCTTTAATACCTAAGCTCTTAAGCACCCTTCTCATATATCCACGATTCCACATCTGGTATTTTCTAAAACAGCTATTCCCACGTCGCGACGAAGGAACGCTTCTGTAAAAGACTATGTACAGGTACTTGAGTACCAAGGGCAGAGGGAAGTGAGGTGTAATGGCTGCTGGGTCACGCATATATAAGGATCACGATCGCGACGTTAGGGGATCATTATGATTATGATTATTATTGAGTTATTTTTCGTCTTATAATTCAGTTATTTAGTTTTCGAAGCTCAGTGAATTTACTCATTCGTGTGAATCGGAATTAAATTCAGGTTAATTAATCGTGCAGCATACTATGAGTCCAGAAGAAGGTAGATGGGTCGATTGATATCTGGGTATCAATAGCTCAAGGCGATAGATAGTCTGCTCTATTTTTCAGTGGCTCACTCTGTATCTTCTACAGTTTTCAACCAAAAATGAAAATTCTTTCACGGGAATGCAAACAAAGATAATACCTTTCTTTCGAGTTATCACTCGACCCATCTACCATATTCCAAATTTTCAAGGGTTGTCACCCCTGCTCCAGGGATTGAAATTCGAGATGAAGATGGTACTTGATGATGAGTGCCATTGATCAGCATGGATCTCTTCCATTTTACCTCACTGAAACTTGAATAGTCTCAGGGAAATAGTCGTCCCTATCTTTCAGTTGCTCACCGTGTATCTTTTACAGTTTTCAATTAAAAATGGAAATTCATTCAAGGCAATGTAGACAAAGATACCACCTTTCTTTTGAGTCATCACTCGACCCATCTTCCCTATTCAAAATGTTCAAGGATTACAAAACCCGCTTAAGGGGTTGATATTTCAGGCAAGTATTGTACCCCAAAAGATGTCCCCCTTGAAACAAAAATTGACATGTTTTTGCGTTTTGATCAGAAATGAATATCTTGGTAGATATAGCCTCTGTTCAGTTTTCGCTGAAGCACCCTGTATAACGTTTTAATACTATATGAATTACTGAATTCGATTAAGAAATACGCGAGCGAATTAACGCTTGCAAGTTGTCAGCTGTGGACGTGTTCCTTAAAATTTTAAAAGCAAAGCATCTGGAGTTTGGAGTATCAGGGCAACGACCTATTCAGAAAACATGATATATTACCAAAACCCTCAGATAGAGTCAGTTACCACTCTAAGATGGGTGAGGGCAGGTTAGGCCTGTCTATAATAATCTCATATCCGAATTCCATCCAGAATATGGGTGAGGTCCGGTTTAGCCTGTTTATAATAATTAAATATTCCAACTTCCACTCGTAATATGGGTGAGGACCAATTAGGTCTGTTTATAATAATCTAATGTACCAACTTCCACTCAGAATATGGTTGAGGGCAAATTGGGCCTGTATCTAAATGGTTTGATATTTCATTAAATTCATTTAAAGACGCCAAGGAATGCAAGGATAAGAATTTAATACAAATGCTGCAAAGATCAAATAGACATTGTTACCGAATCTGTTTTTGATTTTCTAATTTCCTTACCTATGGTTTAAGCGACGAAGAATTGGTCGTACCACATCAAACCTCACATAAAAGAACTTGTTGAGTAGGTTACTACAAATACACAACACGACAAAGAAAAGGGTCCTATTTTATAAAAAGAACTTCAAAGCAAGTTCAAGTACTAAACGATTACATGGCTTTTCGTTTGACCGATTTCATTCGGTCTCAGGTGTAATTAATATGGGGAAGAAAATAAGATAATTCAGGTATTGCAATTTACATGAAAGTGATGCATTTTGCACAGTCTTTGATAGGCCGTGGTTGGGGGTTAGATTTCACAAGCGATCCTCAGTGGACATAAGAATGAGCCCCATTCACAAATGTTTCGATAGTACTTCAAAGAAAATAATTTTTTTGAGATATCTCAAGCAGTTCGCGATTTATTTAAAAGAGTTGTCAAGTCCTTCATGAAAGACCTTTAATATTCACCAATAAGTTTTCGGAAATCAATGGAAATTATGGGTATCTTTCAATGTAAAAGACGTTATACTATAGAACAGTGAGGACATATATCATTTATTTAAGGAAAAGATAGACGAAATTGCAGTTGACTTCTAAATTATGGTACTTTTATTCGACAGAACTCACGGCATGTTTTACGATTTCAATCTTGCAGCGAAGCGGCATAATATAGTATTAATGTAGACCCGCTTCTTACTCCGCTTCGTGTGCGGAAGCGTCGGGACGCTGAGTCGCAAATCTACCTAACAGCGAAATAACGACCGCACGTCCCAATATCAGTCAAGAGGGCCCGGAGAGATACGGGACCGAACGGAGCCCGCGTTACAAACTGTTATAGTAACGCACATCCCGTTCCGGACGGCCGTTGATTACCGTAATTTAAATTCAATATGAACGCGTTCTCCACCTTCTGGAACAGATGATGTTTTCGTTTCCCTCAGAGCAGTTTCTTAATGTCTATTAGTGCCGCGTCACGTATCAACTTCCGCCGACTCGTTTTACATCAGTTTCCTCCGGGCGGGATGCACATCCCGGACGGGCACTTCGCTCGGGCGAGAGTACAGAGTTGGATTCGGGGAAGACACGTTCTAACGTTCTGCTTCAAAAGTAACGGTATTCAATGTTTCTTACTCACTTACTAGATGCAGCCGGATTCAGTGTTACCGCACTCTTAATGCAAGTAGACGATCACAAGACTTGCCCACCGAAACTTGAATTTTCGACTGCGTGAAAAGCGAAATGGACAAGGATATACAGGGTGTCCGCGCTAAATGGCCCGATAGAAGTATCTGGAGAACGGGTTTATGATCAATTTCAAATTTTGTAATTAGAGTAAATGGATACTGATCTACAATTTGCAATTGTTTTTAGAGGGGTACCACTTCCGGTTATACCGGATATCACTCACAACTTTGCTATTTCAAATAGTATGGAGTACTACTTAATTTTTTTTACTAACCCATATAACCCTGAAACTATCGTTTTTATAAATGGAACTTTCGTGGATTGAGGTTGAAATGGGGACTATAAAGTATATTCCACAATATTTTTGAATTTTCGAGTGTTGTGAGTGGAAAATATGCGTCCTTTTAAAAGGACAGTAGTACTATAGCATACTCATAAAATGATTGTTTGATTTCAAACAAAGTCTTTATTTTCATAAGAAGAACATCTAAACATTAAATAGTATGATAAGAAACAAAACAATCTTTTGGATGCAAGCCAACATCACATTTTTGGCAGAGAAAATTTGCTTTTCATGGCATACTGCACATCGTCGCTGATTGTTATGTAAACAATGAGGTGATCCAGTCTGTCATAACGTGAAAACTCGTGTAAATTTCCAGGAGCTTTGGAAGGTCCTCTCTATTTCATTCTCTTGTTCGATTCTAATAGTTCAAATGCTATAGATCTTCTGAGTTCTAGTTGGTCGAGTTTTCCGCCATAGTCCTTATGTAAGCGCCAAGAGTTTTGCGCAGCCATGTCAATGCTATTAGCAAATGAAGGAAAATACAATTTTTTCCCTGATGCTAACTCTAGTGTCACCGAGATTTTGATCACCAAGGTCCACCTCTCCCATATTTTCATTGTAAGATTTTATTAAGCCTGGTTGATCTTTATAAATATGTTTCTTTTCAGATTGGGAAATCCTCTTTACACTATATACCGGAAACACTGTTGAAGCATTTCATGAAACATTGACAACATTGTTGTCATAATGATGATTTCGACATCCGCCAAAGTATGCTCAAAATAACTTCGATCTTTTTCTTATTACACATGAATTAGATAGAGGTGATAACGGGATTCGGTTTTCCCTCAGCGTTCCAGTAGCTCTTAGGCCCCTCAATTTCAATTCTTTGAGCAACGAAAGTGAGGTGGAGTAATTGTCAAAGTATAAATGAAATCCGTCAGAGGGCATATTTTTCAATATATCTGCATATTGTAAAACTACTGATGCGCGAAACCCATATGTTTGTATTTATCTAGCAACGTACCTGAAGAACCTTGGTATGGATCGAAATGAACTATACAGGGTGCTTCAACGAACACTAAACAGTGGCTTTATCTACCAAGATATTCATTTCTGATCAAAACGCAAAAACAGGACAATTTTTGTTTCAAGGGGTACATCCTTTGGGGCACAATAATTGCATTAAATATCAACCCTTAAGCGGGGGTTGCAATCCTTGAACATTTTGAATAGGGAAGATGGGTCGAGTGATTACTCAAAAGAAAGGTGGTATCTTTGTCTACATTGCCTTGAATGAATTACCATTTTAATTGAAAGCTGTGAAAGATACAGGGTGAGCAACTGAAAGATAGGGAAGACTATTTCCTGAGACTATTCAAGTTTCAGTGAGGTAAAAATGGAACAGATCCATGCTGATCAATGGCAGTCATCATCAAGTACCATCCTCATCTGACACACCAAAATTATAGATATAAGCTTTATTGTAAATACAATTATTCAAATTTTGTAAATCCTCTCTTTTCAAAAGAATATATAAATATATATATATATATATATATATATATATATATATATATATATATATATATATATATATATATATATATATAGAGGTTCTACCCCGACGAGTTGCCCATATATCTGTTCATGCAATCAAACTGATTTCATGAAAAATATAAATCCACCACCCGGTAATTAAAACCATTGCCAGGCAATGATTATAATCAAAACATATCCTGGAATAATTATATATTAGGATAACGTTAAATGTTATGAGAATATATCAATCTACCAGAATATATACATACTATAGCATCATCAGACAATGATATCAATGTACCAACGAGTAGTGTCAGAGGCTTTCTCTCGGAAAAATCCAGTGTACGGACCTCAGTCAAGTAACACTGAATGTTACTCATTATTAATAGTTTCCTTTGTGTGAAGTGGTGAACGATCGAATAGAATACTGCTCTGAATATAAATATGAGATGAGGATATATATATATATATATATATATATATATATATATATATATATATATATATATATATATATATATATGGTCAAATATGTTCCGCTATAAACTTCGCGTGGAGTGTATGTATGTAAATCTGAGACAAGACGAATTATTCAAAATCCGTAGATCAATGAATAATCCCTCCTGACAAGAGCTAGTTTCCAAATCTGCCCGCCATGCACGCAGCCCCCAAGCGCCACATCTGTTTGTTACTGTTCGCATTTTTCTCGAGGTCCGGTAGCGGGTTCGCCGTGTCGGTCCATAGAGGGCGACTCTCGTACGTATGTACGAGGTGCGTCCTTTCTGGAATTGATAGGGTAGACCGATGTTGCTTGGTAGGATGCTGAGAAGCGATATGCGACACTGATGAGCTCCTAATAAGGGCGAAACTGCAGTCTGCCGCTTCGTTTCTCGGCATCCTGCTTGGTTGCACTATTGTGGCGCTTGGGGGCTGCGTGATATCCCCGACACAATTATTCTGCTGGGCAAAGGTGTTTGACAATTGAAGAATGAGATCGATCACTTCCTGATAGAAGAATAACTGGAACGTAGCAGCTGGTGAAAGATTGTTATCCGCCGATGATATTGGTGTCCATTGCTTTCACTTTTTTGTCACAGTATATTCTATAAAATAGAAAAAACAACGTCCAAACTCGTTCACTGAATTCGAATCATTGTTTGCAGGAATTCTAAGATCTCGAAGATTCCAGCTTCAAGCTCAAAAATTTCGAACTCAACCCCTCAAAGAAGGGGACAGATTCTTGAATACTAACCGAACACAAATCTATGCTGTTCAAGTTACAGTCATCCAGATAAATTCAAATTGCGGTCCACCGAACTGTAATCGCCAAGTGACAATCTCGATCTTGGCGAGATCCGGGAACGAGGGCGATCTTGCCTTCGGAAATTTAATAACCCCCAGTCTTTCCCCAATCTGGCCGTCGTGAGCAATAAAATCCGGCAGGTATCCGGAAGAACCTAGATCGGCCAATATAAAATCAAAACTGGGCGTTATTAGGGATAAACTAATAGGCCATAATCTGGAAATCATTACTACAGCTTGGGTCGTAAAGGGATGAATGGCCATCGTAAAAGTTACTGACGGTAGGTTAGTAGTATATAACAGACTGTTCTTATGGTTGCGCCAGGATCGGATCCAGTAGAAATAACGCAACTGCAATTTTAGATATAAGATCACTCGAATGACTGTTGACGCAAAATTTTAATCTGTAGCTATCTGTGCGAAGTGTTAATAGAAAAAAACAGTATGACAATATAACGTCAGTGAGAATGGAACACTCTATTCTTGAACATTTCAGAAATAATTGAAAGTTTTTCAAAGTTCGCAAATTTTATCCAAAGCCTGCTTTTTCGCGCAGAATTTAAGAGAGCGAATAAAATTCTAAGATTTTTGGTGTTATTTGAAGGGTAAATAAGAAAATGAAACAATAAAATTTACTGATGAATGTACGCCGCACTAACTACCATCGAAAGCTCGATTAACTTCAAAACGAAAACTGATTTGTTTACACTTCTTTAATAAACTTGAAGATGGCCAAAATTATTGAACAATTGAAGAAAAAACTAGGCTCAAGTTCCACAGAATATAAATAATGAGCTGTTTACATTTTCGGGTTTTTCCCATTATCAGAAAATAAGAGCAAATTAAAATATTACAATGGGATTTACACCTAGAAACTATTGTGTTTTGTTTGATATTGATTAATAATTTGCTAATGTTGAGACCACTGGAAAGGAGGTTGTTAAATTGAATTTGGAAAGATAATTGCTGGTGTTATTAGGATCAATGTAAATTAGACATGCGTATTTATTTTCTGAATGTTCTAAAACGGAATATAGTAATTGAGAAATTTGTTTTTGTTCTTTGCATTTAATAACACTGTATATGTAGAAGACCGGAATATTAATATTTGATCCAAGTTTCTTGAATATAGTTCTCCTTATTAACGTCAGTTATGGATAGGGGAATACAGAAGGCGAGAGAAAATTATAACGTTACCACCGTAATAATAAGGCCTGAGCGCTCGGACCGCACCGTCTCGCTAGTAGTCATAACGCGCTAGCTCGATACTCGAGCGTAGGCGCTTCAACTATTATAAACATTGAAAAGATTTTTTGATTTTTATAATTTTTTTGTTATTTTTTAGTTTTAAGTGATTCTTATTTTGAAAAAGCATCAGCACAAGAGACCTAGATTGCCTGGGAAAATATAGAAAAGAACATATTCACGAGACTCAGATACTCATTTATTCGATACTGTATCCAATTTCCTTTTTTTGTTCTTTCCCAATCTATCATTTATTTTCCCGCAATAATTCTTCAAAAGAGTATTTGTTGTACCTATTATACAGGATGCTTCAACGAAAACTAAACAGAGGCCATATCTACCAAGATATTCATTTCTGATCAAAACGCAAGAACAAGTCAATTTTTGTTTCAAGGGGGACATCTTTTGGGGTACAATACTTGCCTGATATATCAACCTCCTAAGCGGGGGTTGTAATCCTTGAACATTTTGAATAGGGAAGATGGGTCGAGTGATGACTCAAAAGAAAGGTGGTATCTTTGTCTACATTGCCTTGAACGAATTTTCATTTTTAATTGAAAGCTGTAAAAGATACAGGGTGAGCAACTGAAAGATAGGGAAGACTATTTCCCTGAGACTATTCAAGTTTCAGTGAGGTAAAATGGAACAGATCCATGCTCATCATCAAGTACCATCCTCATCTCGAATTTCAACCCCTGGAGCAGGGGTGACAACCCTTGAAATTTTGGAAGAGGATAGATGGGTCAGTGATAACTCGAAAGAAAGATGCATTCCGTGAAAGAATTTTCATTTTGATTGAAAACTGTAGAAGATACAGAGTGAGCCACTGAAAAATAGAAGACTATCGCCCCAAGACTATTGAGTATTAGTGCGAAAACTGGAATAGATTCATTTACATCAAAGATGACAGCCTTTGATCTGGAATCAATCTGTTCCATTTTTTGCACTAATACTTGAATAGCTCAGGGCGATAGATAGTATCCTCTATTTTCAGTAGCTCACTCTGTATCTTCTACAGTTTTCAATCAAAAGTGAAAATGCGTTCACGGAATGTAGACAAAGATAATAACTTTCTTTCGAGGTATCACTCGACCCATCTACCCTCTTCCAAATTTTCAAGGGTGGTCACCCCTGCTTTAGGGGTTGAAATTCGAGATGAGGATGGTACTTGATGATGACTGCCATTGACCAGCATGGATATGTTCCATTTTACTTCACTGAAACTTGAATAGTCTCAGGGAAATAGTCTTCTCTATCTTTCAGTTGCTCACCCTGTATCTTTTACAGTTTTCAATTAAAAATGGAATTTCGTTTAAGGCAACATAGACAAAGATACCACTTTTCTTTTGAGTCATCACCCGACCCATCTTCCCTATTCAAAATGTTCAAGGATTGCAACCCCCGCTCAGGGTGTTGATATTTCAGGCAAGTTTTGTACCCCGAAAGATGTCCCCCTTGAAACAAAAATTGACCTGTTTTTGCGTTTTGATCAGAAATGAATATGTTGGTAGATATAGACTCTGTTTAGTTATAAGCATACCAGGCAAAGCGATTTACAACAAATTATGTCCCCACAAAATTTTTGTGGGATGTAAAGTTTTGGAGATATCGCGAAAAAGGTGATTGCACCTCTTATTCCAAGATGGCGGCCAGGGGACTAGGGCGGCAACCCCACAAACTTGGAGTTAAGCTTCTATCAACCCCCTCCCACATGTCCCAAAGATAAAATTGCGTCATCTAAAAAATGTAATATTCGGCCTTTAAAATGGTAACATTTCAATGGACTATAGCGTCGCCATCCGGAGACTAAGAGTAGGACATACACTTCTAACTAACGGATTCCTCATGGCCGGAAATACAACCCACACACATTTTGACCACCTGATCAAAATGCTCGAAACCAGACCAAACTCAAGAGGACACTGAGTGAAATAAAGAGCTCACGGAATGAAATCTGCAAACTAGAAACCTTTTTTACGTATATTACATACACCACAAAAATTGTCGCATCAACTGGTATTCCGAATTCCACAATCGATTAAGCAGCTCGATCGCAGTTTCTTTGTAAACATATTTGTTTTCTGTGTTTCTTGTTGATTTTCGAGTCTTTGAATTTATTGTAATGAACGTCGTGGACGCTATTTGAGTGATCATGAAGTGGTACGAATTGTTACACTTCTAGAGGAAGGGCGAAGTCAACGTTACGTGGCTAACTTGTTGAATGATAACCACAGCACTATTTCAAGAGCAATTAATCGGTACCACGGAACAGGGGAATATGGAAGAAGGGCCGGACGGGGAAGAAATCGGATAACAACACCAGTTGATGATCGTTGGCTTCGTTAAACTGCACTAAGAGTTCGGCACTGTACGGCTAGAATGCTACAAAATGAACTTGCACTTTCCAGAAATATGCATATTTTATTGCAAATTGTTAGGAACAAGCTCAGAGAAGACGATATCAGACCAAGGGTGGCTTCTACCGGCCCGCGTCTCAGCAGAGAGAATCGAGTTGCAAGATTTCAGTTTGCGAGGGAACATGCAAATTGGAGCATTCCAGAATGGTCGAATGTTCTTTGTTCCGACGAATCCAGGTTCTGTCTACTATCAAATGATAGACGCATGCCTGTATACAGGCGACCCGGGGAACGGTATCAGCAATGCAATATTCCGCAAACCGAAAACTTCGGAGGGGGCTCAGTAATGGTGTGGGGAGGCATTTCTTTCCAAGGTCGAACTGAGTTAGTCCTAGTGAATAATGAAAGAATGGCAGCGGCCAGATACATCGCAGATATCCTTGAACCTGATGTTGTACCCTTTGGCCCATTGATTGGCGAAAACTCTATTTATATACATAATAATGCTCGGCCTCATGCAGCTAGAGTAGTTACAGAATTTCTGCAGAATGCCGAAATAGATATTTTAAGATGACCAGTCAGCAGTCCCGACTTGAATCCCATAGAACATGTATGGGATAACATGGGGTGGCAAATTCAGCAACGTAGGATGCCTTGTACAACACTCCAACAACTAGAAAATCTGCTTCCTGAAATTTTGAACTCAGTGACTCAAGAGTACATCCAAAATTTGTTCGAGGGGCTTCCGAGATGTATACTGGCAGTAATTCGGGCCCGAGGAGGAAACACTCGATTTTGAAAATGATTAGTAACCATTCGATGCTAGTTGATTAGTCTTCGCGAATGTTTGAAGATGGTAGAATTTTTTAATTTTTCATTAACTCGACAATTGTTGATATTATCCATCATAAACTCATCTCTTTTGAATGATATCTTCTTATTTTACACTTCTGAAAGTTACCAAGCGACTTTTGAATGACCAACCTAAAAGTTTATATAGTATTGGCGTTAAAGTAGAGTGATGCGACAATTTTTGTAGGGAGTGTACATCTAACTTGATGAATAGTATTTCATGTTTCTTTATCATTGATTACTTATACTTATACTTTTATACGTGTCAATGGCCATTACGATGTCGAGACACGCTAATTGAATTAAATTGAATCAAAAAAAAATCGAGCACTGTAAACCAACTAAATGGCAGATTGCGCTCAAACTCCGCGTCAGTAAAAAAACAGTTGTGCCAACTTTAAAACAACAAAAATTTTCACAACCGTTTTAAGCAGATTTTTTAGATAATGAATTCCCGGAACTCTTTTAACAGAATTTATGACAATTGAAATAAAAGGAAATAAGAGAGTAGGGTTCCATTTTATTTATATCGAACCGATTGATGAAAACCTAAAATTCTTCCAGCAAATTTCCGATTTCAATTCGTTGTTATTTCAGAAGGAGAATGATCGAATGATGAGACCAGGGGTAGGCTGTTGATATAAGGAGAACGAAACATATAAAAAAATATGTCCCCGACCAATCAAAAACTGACCCGTTCCAGGTTTTTATTTTAAGAGTTAGTTGGTAGGTAACTAATTAGATAACAATTGATAATGTAATTGATGAAGAGGTGCTTCCGTAGATAATAACTCGAATTTTAGCCGGCTCGGTGGCGTATGGGATATGATGCTCGTCTCCTACGCAGAGTTGCCTGGGTTCAATCCCCACAAAGTCGGTGCGATTTTTCGGATTCTGGGAATCGCTTGAGTGTCCATCTTTCGGAGGAGATGTAAAGCTGTCGGTCCTGTCTAACAGAGATGTGTTGGACATTAAAGATCCCTTCCCTCGACACGAGAGGGGTTCGGCAAAATTCCCGGGTTAGTGAGGTGACAGAATTCCCTGGCGTGTCATTAGCCGAAAGGCAGAAATAGAGCACGTTAAAGGAAAAACCAACAAACAAACAAACTCGAATTTTTTTATTCAACTGAGAATTCAATTCCTTCAATTCAATAATGGTAAATAAAGTTACTACTGAAGACACTTCCTGTTCCAAATCACTCATCTGATCCCCAAAAACGCTTTCTATTCACCCGAATAATTGCAAAATCCCTACGACATTTCGATTGGAACGACGTAAATTCCGTCTGATTTGATTCTAATTCGTAAAGTTACCCCTGTAACGAAATTATAAACAAAGGGTGGCAGAACGACTCGGGTAATTTTCGGAATGTCCGACGGCGGGAAGCAGGACGAAAAGAGATAGACGCCGAGAAGAGCTCCAAGAAAACAAACTTAAACATTAACGATTCATTCGGAAGTTTCGACTCGGAAAAACGTATAATACCGGAAATAATGCCCAATGGGAAATCAACAGTTATCGTGGAGCAGTAACTTCTCGGATTAATTAAGTTCCAAAAAACGAGATAGAACGGTCGGACGTTACAGCTATCTCGTTTAGAGTTCTTTCTTCTATTTCATACGTTACGGAAACGAGGCTGTTGCATTTTTAATGGGACAGATGAGAGTAATTGTTGATTCCAGTCTTTCTTTCATCGGAAGTCCATTTCACCCTGTACAAAACCTAGATAACGATCGTTCAATCTTATGGTTTTTAACAGTTCACGCGTGATTTGTGACTTGTAATCACAATTTTATTTTTAGCTACAATCGAAAAATTGGACTTGGTTGCGATATGGTTTCAACAGGAGGGTGCCACAACAATGCACACGATACCCTGAACCAATTGAGAGGAGAAATTGATGAGCTATTTTCTTTGGGGGACATATAAACTCTCGTCTGTAGAAACGCGCTAACTACGATTACTGCCTTAAAAGACAACATTAAACAAATCAGTGGTGTGATGCTTGCCGAAATGTCAGAAAAGGTCTGAATAAAATAAAATTGCAAAATATTCCAAAGCTAAAAACTTGAACAAAAGAAGGAAAAGTTATAACAGTCTCAAAAGAAAGAAAACTATTTTATCGATATTATTCAACATTGTGTGTATTAATGCCTTATATAATACTTTTTTCAGAGTACCAGATTCTATGTAACTGATATTCATCTAGTGAATGTCGTTTTGGTTCGGCTGTGGACATTCCTTATATTGTACTTAAATAAATAAATAAATAAATTGTGGACTTTGTTTTGAATGCATGAATTATTTCAACTAGAAATACTATTGCCTTAAAATATGAATATTTTTAACTGACATAAGGCATTCCCTGGAATTCTGTTTCAACTTTTCCAAATTCTGACTGGTACTCTTGGGTAAATCTTCAATACAGGGTGTTACATAATAGTATGTCACAACTTGAGGGGTTGAATCTACGTGCAATTTTTAGAAAAAGAGTTCATATAAACATAGGTTCGCGAAAGCTTCGTTACGGAGCTACAGGGTGTTGAAATTTCCGGAATAAATTGGTTTTTTCTTCAAAACTCCTGCAGTTTTTGAGATATTCAGCCCAAATTTGAAATGCAAGCTATTTTTTACAGCCGCCATCATAACACGTCCTAGATTTTAACTGAAATTCACAAGGTGTTTTCTTTTCCGTTTCGAACTTTTTTGCAGTACGCCACTGATCAGCGTACAATCAATTTTCGTCATCTTCGTTCAATTTAGAAACTTTTTTGATATTTGTAATTTTTTCGTACCTTCAATCGTTTTCGAGTGAAAAATAATTGAATTTGTATTGTATGTTATTCGCTAAATAAAAAAAAGCAGAAATACTCGATAGGTATGCCCAAAATTTGCTTTTATTTTGATAGCTCGTCTTCTGAGATTCAACTTATACTTATTCAATAACAGACTAAAAAAAAGAACAATTAAAAATCAAATAAATTGCTGGAAGTGTCCTCCACCTTCAAGAATACAGGCCTCTGTCTTTCTTCGTATATTATCACGCACTCTTTGAAATATTCCTAGGGTATTTCTTATCGTGTCAGAATAGGTTATTATTAGATTTCTCAATTCTTCTACAGTGTTCACTGGAGTGGTATAAACTAAACTTTTGAGATATCCCCATAAGAAAAAGTCTAAACCATTTAGGTCTGGGGACCTAGGACGCCATGGTTCTGACCCACCTCGACCTATCCATCGGTTGTTGAATGTATTATTCGAGAATTCCCTAGCTTCTCCACTAAAATGTGCTGGTGCCCCGTCATACCATGAATCTATTATCTATCTGTTCTTATGTTTGCAATAAAATACAGAAAACTTCATAATCGTTTGTTATTATTTCTGAATTGAAGTAAACCAATCTAACCTACAACATTCTTTTCTTCATTCATATCAAATTCTTGGAAAATTGAAATTACTCATCCTAATTAGAATTCTGTATGAAATAAATCGAGAGTACCTTCATTAAAGAATGGAATATTTTCCAAGACGCTATCGACAGGTAAAAACTTTACAGTATATATTTCTCTCAAAATTGAATTCACTGTTTAAGAGAATACATTCAGTATGATAAAAATATCACAAGTTATTCACAACATGGTTTGTATCCATTACGTATCTATTGCTGCTGTTAAAGGATACAAAAAATCATGATCATGAATCAAGCAATGTACGGGGGTAGTGAAATGATTCAGAACTAGGCTAAATTTTACCTGTTTAAGAAATAATAATGAATGTGTAATAGTGTTTCTGAATTGAAATGAAACATAAAATAATGGAATGTCCTTCGGGACGCTATTGAATAATAGATTAATAGGCTCTTCTGCGTATATATCTACTGAAAGGATATTCACTCAGACATTTGGTATGATATGTATATTGATAATTATTTGTCATGTATCCATTATCTACCTGTTGTTATAACTGTTATAAGATACAAACATTTCATTATGATGAATTTAGTGATGTACGAGGGAGTTTGATTTCAAACTAGCTAAATTTCACCTTGGAAGTAAATATCTATTATTGTTTCTAACTTCAAATAAAACAAAAAGTCAGGACCAAGAAAATCAAAATATTTCTGATTCTGAATGAAATAAATCAAGCTTATCTTCATTAAAGAACGGGATATTTTCCAAGGCTTTTCAGTATTTATTTCTTTCAGAATGGAATTCATTGTATTAACGCAAATACATTCATATCAAAGGTTATTTAGAACATGGTTTGTATCTATTATGTATCTATTGCTTTAGCTGTTGAAAGATACAAAAATTCATGGACATGAATTTACTAATATACGAGGAGTACTGAAATGATTCAAAACTAGGCTAAATTTCACCTGTTTAAGAAATGAATGTGGGTGAATTGAAATCAAACAAAAACTTATAGAATATTCTTGGAAATTTGGAAGAGGGTAGATGGGTCGAGTGATACCTCGAAAGAAAGGTATTATCTTTGTCTGCATCCCCGTGAACGAATTTTCATTTTTGATTGAAAACTGTAAAAGATACAGAGTGAGCTACTGAAAAATAGAGGATACTATCTATCGCCCTGAGCTTTTCAAGTATAAGTGCAAAAAATTGAACAGTTGAAATTTGAGATGTGAATGGTGTTTCGAAAGATGACAGCCTTTGATCTGGAATGAATCTGTTCCATTTTTTTGCTTTTTGCAATATAGTTTAATATATCTTGCTACAAATAGTCAAGACACATACATACTGTACAAGTAAGAAGGGTATTCTGTTCTGTTCTGAGAGTCTCTAAGTTTTCATAAACAAGTAAAATACTTTATATGGCTCTGATGTTACTGTGAAATTAAATTAATTTCAGTATAAATTTGAGTATTCCTTCAATAAGTATCAAAAGAATTCAGAAAATACAGATCGAATATTATGTTTCAAGCATATAATTTTATGCTTCTTTTGAATATCTCAATATTTTTAGTTCACAGTTATGAAACATATACCCTGAGAAAAATGATTTCTACAAATAAATTGCCAAATTGATAACTATAGAAACTTAGAATTGTACTGAAACTTTTGTATCGAGGAAGATATATATTTTACATCAATCTTACAAATATCAATGTTGATAACTTAACGCAGTTGTGCATTTGTCAAGAACATTGAGATTTGAGGATGAGTAAAATAGTGTTTGAAACATTGACATATATATCAACATAGATACTTCTTCTCACACTCTTTCAAAGAGATTTGTATATGTGTCTGACGAAATCTTAATAATATATATATTGTCAGTTCAACTCATATCGGGAAATGTCATGTAAGGTTAGGTTAGATTTCCTCCGTCTTTTATGTGTCGTTATGTCATTGAAATGTGATTTGGTTTCGATTACTTGAAGCATCATAATCTTCTCAGAAAAATTTCGACTCTTTTTTGGGACTGATGTTCAGTTCAAGTATTATTAAATTTCGTGATACTCTTATCAAAAATTTTTAATTTTATGAAGCAACTGATGCAACTGTCGAATAAAATGGAGTTCTAGAATAATTTGTCAGTTTGTTCAGTTCCAATTAGTATGAATTGAGTATACAATACATCTGCAACGTGCTGGAATTACCAAGATTTTTTTAAGAAGTCTGAGTTATCCAGTAATTCGAGAAATTAAGACTAGTATCTTCTAAAAACAATTAACAGGAATGTCTGTGATGTAGGTTCATAATAATTTGTTGGAATCAATTCTTTTCATCTTGCAGTTTTTACCTTTTTTTCTGTTTTTCAATTCGGGTGGAAAATTGAAATTTATGGTTCTTATTTGATTCAGGACAGTTAAGTACGGAGAAAAATCAAAAATATTGAAACTCCTGATTTGACATCGTCGAACTCGAATTTGGAATTAATCTTCTCCTTCTCGGTTATTTGTAATACTTGTACCAACTTATGCTCGAAGAATAATGTGAGTTGTTTTGAATGATTATTAGAGCTCTTCATCATTGAATTTCTATGCTCAATGTGTGATTGAACATTTCGTTTTTAAATATATGTTTGAACCTCTATAATTCCATCTTATAACAGCTCAATACAAGAGAAATTGAGATTTTGAAATTGAATATATCTTTTTGAATCGCAAATAGAGAATAGTGTTGAAATTCTTATTGAACATGAGCCAGTATCCACTACTCGAAACAGCCTTCCTTACCATAACAATGTATTAGGTTGTATATCGGAGGATTAAATACAACATAATGAGCATTTGAGTATTAATGCCCGTGTATGAGGCGTTCAGTATAGATTGATATGGAAGCGCATTCAGTATATTAGACTTTTAGTAGATTTGATATTTAGTATATTGGGCGTTCAGTTTGTTTGGCGATTTTAACCTATGAACCAGTATAACCTAAAGAGGTATTCAGTATGAAAGACAATGAATATAAAGAGACGTTCAGTAGACATGGAAATAGATATAAAAGGGCGTCCAGTATATTTGGCGTTCAATATATTAGGCATTAAGTATATCAGGCGTTCAACGAGCTGGCTAGTTGCTGAATAAAGTGTGTGTTATTATTATATTAAAAACCACAACCGCACATGTTACTTCAAGCCCATGTGTCGCTGAAGGTCGTCTACATGTCAAGGGGGCATCAGAAAACCTATCAGTAACTTTGATAATAACAGAGATATTCGCGATTTTTACAAAATTCGGAAAATTTTGAACTGAAATAACGAAAGAAATTTTGCATGACTAGACTGGTCCTTGAATAAGAGATCGATAGAAGATCGGTCATTTCCTCTATCTATAATATTGCACCTAGCTGCCGTAACATCGAAATTTGTCCGCCCTGTACATTTTTATTTCGAACTTCCATCGTGAATTTATATGATCGGTCCACACAAATCATATCGTAAAATTCGAACGAATGCATAATAAAAATTGCAATTCGTAATAACAAAAACTCGAAAATATGACCCAGAAACCACACGCGAGGTCTGAGGAGGCCTTGAATTTGAAATGAGTTATTTCCATGTCGAGAGTATCGGTCGTAATGAGTAGGCAATGACAATAAAAAACAGAATTTCGCAGTGGGGAACAATTACGACGATTGCACCCATGCCGATGGAACGATAACGACTTCCGATTACGAGCGAAAAATTCACACACTCGTTCAGTTTGCGCTCATCAGGCATATCAGAAATTCATGTGAGAATGGCAATGCGGTTTCATCAGGACGAAGACGTATTCAATAATGTATCAATGAAGATGTCCTATACAGGGGGTGGACAGATTTCGTTTGTCCCAAGTACTCCGTACGTTTCAATACGGCCAAATACGCAGGTTACTTGGGTGAATGAGTAGTTCACCCCAAGTCTATAGTTATAACATAACTAAAAACATAATTTAATGTAACCAAAACGAAAATTCACTAGAAACCATTTATGTTTTTCATAGAATAATAGTTATTAATTTATATAAATTTATTAATTATTTTAAAATTAGATTATTATTCAATGCAAGTGTGAGGAATAGTAGGCTCAATTTATTTGTAGTTTTGTTGCAATATGAAGTTATACTAAATTGAAGATAATTAATTCGGTTAGAAAAAGATCAAATTGTTTGTTATTTCAGGTGAATTATTTGACATATAAATAATACAAAAATATTATCTGTTAATACATTTCATATATTCATCAGTATGGTTTGACTGTTATAATCATAATTAACAATAAATTTTTCTCTTACATATAAAATATAAATATGAACCTTAATTGTATTCATCTTTCGAGATCGAATAAACCTGAAATTAGATCCACTGAGTCAGGGGTGCTCAAACTTGAACTGCTTGCGATCTACCTCAATATTTTAACACTACTTACGATCGACTCTGAGAGGCTGCAAGTATGTGTGATGCAGGGTTGTCGTACATACACGATACACCCTACCTACCTACCTAGGTAGGGTGTACCCTATGATATATAGATATTAGCCTTCCGCACAATATACATTATTTTAGTCAAGGTTTGGGTTAGGTTTAGTTAGGTTCTTCTCTATAATATCAACGAAAAAACTCATAGTTTTTCAGAGTTGCGAGTTTATTGGTTGTTACAAAGCAAAATAGTTACATATGTTGTTATACTTAACTAACAAGTGACTTTGGATGTTGAAGCGTGGCACTGCATGTCCTCAGCATACTTTTCATAAGATGGTACGTAACCACTGAGTACTAATCGCAAACATGATGACATATGGGCGATTCGCTTGAGATTCGGATATTTATCTTCAGATATAAAACACCAGAGATTTGTATCAGATGCTGTAGCTTTGAGTGTATATCTCATATAATCTGCACCAACTCATTTTCAACAGAACATGAGTTCATATTAAAATGACTTGCTATTTCAGTAGCTAATGCCTCAATGTTTTCACATGAAAAAGGATAACTCATAAATGATGCAATCTGCAATCATAAAAACGCATTTCAAATTGTTCCAGAATATTTGATAATTCAGCCTGAGGAATCCTTGCTTTCAAAGACGGAAAATGTTTCAGATCCTTTCTTTTCAGTTGATCTATCATAAGTTGCAATAATAGTTTTTCCTCTACATTGAAGATCCAAGTTAATGGTGTTTAAGTGCATTGTGATGTCAGTCAAAAATGCCAAATCAGTCAGCCATTTTTCGTTTTTCAACATTTATTTCTGGCAATAACTCTTGCAAACTTTCTAGGAATTTTCCGCGACTCAACCACCTAACGTCCGTGTGAAGAACTGAATCAGTGTGTTCAGCTGACTCACTATCATAATTTCGTCAGTGTTTTGAACACAAAACTTGTTGATGTATAATGCAATGGAATGAAAAATTAAGGGGAAATCTTCATTAGTTGGACACAATGCCACAAAACCGTTTTTGCACAGAATTGAAGAGAACGTCATATATATCTTCGCCACGGGTCTTCCTCTTGAGAGGAATGATTGTCAAAAATTCTTCCTTAGCCAATACTATCCGAATAAAAATACACAGCTGGTCAGTGTCTGTCATATCGTTGGATTCGTCGGACTCTAAAGAAAAGTATGTACATTTTATGATATCATGTTTTAGTTTATCTGCCATGTCCTGACTCATGACTTCAATACGCCTTGTGACAGTCGGACCAGATAACTGAAGTTCTCAATAGCAGACATGATTTCTGTTTTATTTATAAAATCTCCAAATAAAATCTCACCCACTTCAATATGCTTCACCCACTTCAATATGCTTCCTCCACATCCGATCCATCTTCGCATTGTTTCTTGTGTTCGACAAATATATGAGATATTTTAAATGACGCGATAGTAGCAGCTTTTGATTGTTTAGCTGGTCTTGTGAACATGGTTTGTTCTTTTTCAAACAAGATATCAAATCACGTACTTCCCGTTTTCTTAATTCACTTCATAGTTTTCACGAACCGTTTTATGATACCTCTCTATGTTACCACGCTTAGGTATTGCAACTGACCCACGACAAATAAGACAAATGCACTTATTCTTCACCATACAAAAGAAAAATTCTTCCTCCCAATCGTTATTGAAACGACACGTATCAAATTTTTCGCTGCACTCATTTTGTACTATTTAATAATAAACTTCGTATCGACATAGTATTTCCTTCAAGTTACAATTCAGAATGACTAAAATTCCTGCAGGCGCAACATTTATAACGGCGTGAACAAAAGTCTCGAATGTTCCCCCGTCAAGAATAAAAAACGCGGCTTTTCTTCGACAAGTACCGCGCGTTCCTTTGATAAAGCCGCCTTTTGCCGCTAGCAGAGTGTTATTTTATTACGTATTTAGAAAAATTACTCTGATCGTTCTATAAGCATAGAAAAAGATTTTCAACGGGGAAACTTCTCTGAGCGTCTTCAATGGAAAAGTCTGGATATGGAAATTCGCACCTTATACTCAATCAGTGAAAGTAATTCATCTGGAATTATTATAAAGTGATATTATAATTTCAGATAATACACAGGTATTGATAATTTTATAATTTAATGTTAATGCTCAATAACTCAATAACTTTCCTTTTAATGATATCTGTTTTTCACATCGGTCATTGAATTTATTCTTGCAAGCATGGACCTCTACATTACACAATACACGAAAAAACATCCACACAAAAGCCTGAGTTCACTTAAAACTATCAAAAAGCTGCCACAGTTAAAAAGAGAACTGCCTCATTTTTATGTAACTCTGATAACCGAGATATTCGCGAATGAATCTTGAATAATTTGTAAACGGGGGTTAGCGGAAAAATGCCTGCACCTTTAAATTGATCGAGAGAGGACGGTTCCGTCTTCTCTAACAGTAATAATAATTCACCCAGCTGTCATACTAAAACATCGAAATTTACCCACCCTGTATTTACGATCATAACCTCAATTATATCTACTGCAAATGCAATAATTTCAATACACCGTTACTCAGGATATAAAACGAACATATTCATCAGAGAATGTTCTCATAGATGAATCAAATTAACCATTAAATACCAATCAGAAATATTCGACTGATAACTTCATCACATTCCCCATTGAACGTAGTCACTAATATTACCAGAATATTACAGCATAATTATTATTATCATCGATGAACCAACCCGGCCGGCTTTCACGCAGCATTGTACTCGTTAAACCAACCAAAGGTAACATTATAATTACGCACAATCAAGTCGCTAATAGCCAGATTACATATACCAACTTACCGCATATACAACAAAACTCGGTTTGTTACGCAAAACGGGCGATTTCTTCGCCATTCGTGGCGACTTTCTAGGCAGCAACATCACGAGGAACAAATAAATCGCTATTTTCCTTCTGCGAATTCTAAAAACAAAACTATTTCACAGAACATCTCACGACACAATACTGACAGAACATTTTACGCTTGTCACTCACTTATTACAACTGAACACAATCATGAAAAATACGACCCCTCAAACGCCATTTCACACACTCGTAACTACAAACGTCGTTTTTCACCTTCTATTTACTAGTTTTAAAACTGACCGAAACGAAATGGAAAATTCATTAAAGTAACCACGCGCGAACTGGTCGCAACGTACTGACTCAACACGTCAACGTCAAGTACCGTGGGTGAATGTTTAGAGGTATACTATTCACATCGTTTATGTTCACTCATATCTCGGTAAACACAAACGAACATTTTCTCAACTATTAAGTTTGTTAAAACTGCAACATTAGAAACAAATTTATAACTGTATTGAACGTATTCCTCTTTGGTACAAACGAGCACGAAATTTCAAATTGATATATAATTTAATTCTCTGTTTACAAGCTGTAAAAGTCAACGTGTAATTGTGGTTTTTGAAATGTGTTTAATTGCACATCATGCTGTAATAAAATTCTTTGGGAAAGAAGCTTTGAAGACAATGGTTAATGAAGTGCTTCTTCAAAAACAAGTGAAGTTTGGAATTTCAATATGACCCTACAAGTCTCAAAGGTAATCCTTGCTCAGGACGAAAAATGTTACTACTACATAAATGATTAATTCTGTATGCGATATGATTAAGGATGATTAAACAAGCATTTTTAACTGCTCAGACTTTGCGCATGTCAATTGAACGGGTGAAGAATGAGTTAGGTCTGAGAAAGTTGTTGACATGAATAGATGGATGCCGCATTTGTTAACAGATTCTGTACGTCTGTGCCATGGAAGAGACTCGGGCTTACCACAACTATCCTGAAGTGCGAAAACAAACCAGAGTGGACTGAACCCGTTATATCAGTTCCATAAAAAGTAACAGGATCTAAATCGTCAATGAATGTTAAGGCATCAGTTTTCAGGATAAAAAAGGAATTTTAGTAAATGATTACTCTCAAACCGGCAAAACAATAACAGGAGAATATTATAATAGGCTTCTGAGCCTCCTGGATGCAAAAATCCGTGACAAAAGACCAGCTTTACAAAAGAAAAAGAACTTCATCACCATGTATGAGCACCTTCTCATACCAGCGATATTGTAAAAGCGAAGTTGGTCGAATTAAAATGGAACATCCACCCTATTCACCAGACTTAGTTCCCTCTGATTATCTTGTTTCCAAACATAAAAATATTCTACGTGAACAACGCATAACATGAAAACGTTATTGCAGGTATTTTGAAGGCTTTCGAAAAAGCACTCCAGGGATTGATTGCATGAATTGAAAAATCATCATCATTGAAATTTGAATTGAAAATAGAGTCCATAACCAAACCATAAACTTGATTTTTCATTCCTGCTCCACGAAGTTTTCCATCAGCTTTGAGAATATAAATAGAAAGAATAGTAAGGAAAGGAACATATGCCACATTTATCGATCTGAAAAGACTTTCGACAGAGTTGACTGGAAATTACTATTTAAAACATTAAAAAGAAAAGGAATAGACTGGAATGACAGAACATTGATTCTCCAACTATTAGGAGAAATAGGAAAGAAAATAAATCAGATGAAAGTGATTAACTCAAAAAAATTAAACTAAGATTTTCTAAGCCACAATATTTTTCAAGGAAAATTGAAATGGAAGAGGATTACAATGAACTGCGGATCTTTGGTGGTTTCAACTAGGCTTTAAATGATGCTTGAAATCTAAAGAGGATTATTCCACCCGTAAAACAGAAACTGCAATATTTGTATCAATATCAAAAGTAACAAGTTTCTTGAAGACAGATGCAACAAAAAATTTACTCAAAGGTCAAATTCGTGGTCCATTAATTGCCAGTTGCGAGACAACTTTTCACGGGAATAATAATAATAATAATAATAATAACAGGCACACGTAGGGCATCGGAATATTCATTCAGCTTTTCTCGATTATCTGAAGACATTCGACAGTACCGCCCATTCTTGGCTTGTCGAAGTATTGCAGATATAAAAAATTCATCCAGCCCTGGTAGAAGTCTTGGAGACAACAATGACACACTGGCGCACGTCTCAGCAGGTCAACATGAACATAAGTCAATTAAAACCGACGAGATACCCATACGTCGTGGAATTTTTCAAGGAGACTCTTTGAGTCCACTATGGTTCTGTTTAGCGTGAAACCATTGTCCTCTATGCTCAATAGAACAGGATACGGATTTAGGATGAAAACAGATAGGAATTATCATACAGTCTCCCACCTGCTGTATATGGATAACATCAAATTATATGCTTCGAACAAGAAGCAATTGGATGATTTGCTGAAAACTATCAGTGAGTTCTCGGCAGATGTTCATATGAAATTCGAGATTGAAAAATGTAAGAGCCTGAACATTCAAAACGGAAAGTAATAGATGGTGAAACAACTTCCTAATGGTGATATTATACAGTGCATGAGGGATGGCGAAACGTACAAATATCTAAGTTACCAACAAGCCAGATTGCCAGACCAAAAACAGTCAAAGGAGAAGATTCGTTCAGAATACAGTCAGCGTCTGAAGACTGTGCTGACATCAATGTTGAACTCGGGGAATCTAGTCAAGACAATTAACACCTACGCCATTCCAATGTTGCTTTACTCATTTGAAATAATCAGATGGACTAAAACAGAACTGTATGATATTCAAAGGCAGACCCGAACGATGCTGACAAAGTACAACAATCATCTTCCAAAATCGTCTGTGATACGAACAACTTTGAAGCGGAAAGAAGGAGGACGCGGATTGATAGATGTTGTCAATTTACACCCCTAAATCTTGCTACCAGAGATGACCTCCTGAATCTATCGTACAGATACTGAAAAACAAGAGCAATGGTCAAGAAAGGAATTACATGGACGACATCACCATGAGATTAATCAACCAAACATCGACCAAAAACCTCCAACAAATGGTTGATGAAAGGAGAATTATTCGCGGAAACAGAACGATTCCTTATGGACATTCAAGACCAAGTGATCCCTACAAACAACTACAAAAAATTTATTATTAAGGACGGAACATTACAAACAGATAAGTGCAGAAAATGCCATATAAGATCGGAGACTATACAGCATATTACGTCCGACTGCGAACAACTGGCCAATACGAACTATCTTCACAAGCATAATCAAGTGTGGAAGATTATCCATCAGAAACTTGCACACAAGTACGGACTTCTGAATACCTTCCAGCCATATAACAAGGATCAACCGGCTCCTGTATTGGAAAATGACTCTATCAGATTATACTACAGTAGGCCTGTTATCACTGACAGAATGGTGACGAATAATAGACCGGACATAGTGGTGTATGATAAGAGAGCCAGAACAGCAATGCTGGTGGATGTCGCCATACCGAATAATAACAACGTGCTGAACAAGTTCCAGGAGAAAAAGTCCAAAAACACAGACCTTGCTATTGAGATCAAACAGATGTGGCACCTCGATAAAATAGATATTGTTCCTGTCATCGTATCCTCGACTGGGTTAATACCCAGAACATTGCATGATAGCCTTAAGACATTAGAATTGCATAAGAATATCTATATAGAAATGCAAAAAGCTGTAATTCTTAATACATGTAGGATAGTTAGGAAATTTATGTCAAGTATATTGTAATCGAGCCTATTCCCTCTGATTGCTGAATCTGGTAAAGGTAAATTATAACCAGCTAACAGCTGAGATAGTGCGTAAGTCCACGAAAAAAAAATAATAATAAGTTCTTTACTTCCAACAGGTAAAACCCAATTGCAGGAAATACTATACATATTGGCAAAATTATGGAAATTAACATAAAATCAAAAAACTGATTTCAAGCGAAGCAAGAAGAATACTTAATGATAAAAGAAAAAAAACTAAAAAGTAAATTGCAGATATTTAGAGTGAACTGTTCAAATACACCCTACTTACAGAGGAAAATGAATCAGAGTTTATATCACATAAAGCAGAAATGGAATTATAGGTTCTACACATAAACGAGATTGGGGATTGCATGAATAAATTCGTCCTAGGGATACTAAGAGCAAAAATCTGTTAATTCCTCGAGGATAACCTCGGTATTGCCAATATCAACTGGGCCGCTATGGGCGGGCAATCTAGCCTGTTTCTTAGGAGACTTAATAAAAACATTAGGGCCAGAAGACCCCTTCTGATTTCATGGGATGTCATTTTGAATATTGTCAAGAAGGGAGCATGATCCCCGTATTGGATAAGCACCATCCTCCCTCCAGGCAAGATACTTAGAAATTTCCTCTGAACGGCCTCTAAGTGATACATATGACATAAATAAATTGGATTATGATACAAGTAACAGAAGATAGACTACGTAATCTCAAAATATACAGCATATCCCTCGTATCTACTATAACTAATATATATAATATAATTGAAGTTATTATTTTCTGAATGAAAGAACCCTAAAGTTCTTCTACCCCTAACTATGAAAGCAAATTTAAAGTCATAATGACGTCAAAATCAAAACAGCAAAACGGCATTCATTCATTAATAAACGACTTCGTTAATTGAAATGTTCAAAATATTCACATCAAAAACGCTCTTTCGTAAACCATGTCGATGGCGTAACTACGTCCGCTCCGCTTGGTCTTCCCGTTGGTTTTTGTTTGAGAGTTCACGCGTGGGTACGGAGCAACACAATGGAACGAGAATCGTCGAAGCCTTCTAGATTCGAATAGCGGTCTTCTCATAGCGACGAAAGAAAACCGTTTCCCATAGTGTTCAGAGCTTAGACTAAACAGCAGAGAAAAAACCTGAGGCCAAGAGGTCAAGAAGTATGTACGAGGGACATTCAATAAAGGACAAAGCCTTATCGCTAAAATTTTAAATGACATCCTGTGTTTCATATGTAGAGTTCTCAATTATGTATTCACCTTCTTTTAATTCGAAATCGGTTAATAAATAGATGAAAAAATTAACATTTCAATGTTGACATCAAGTTTTCCTCATATTTGATAATTTTCGTTCACATACATTTGCGGATCCAAGAAAGCTCTTTGCGGCAAGGTTACCTCCCGACTGAATAAATATAATAAATGTTTCAGGGTATAAACGCATTTTGAAGACTTCAACTATCATCGTAGTCGGGTCAAATTTGACCACAAAATAGCGGTAGAATTAGAATTAGAATTATTTTATTAGAACTAGAATTATTTATTTATTCAGGCTTATACCAAGGTTCAGTTGTAAATAATCAAAAACTTCATCTACTGACTTGCTCTGGTCACCCACAAAATTCCAGTCACAATTTTCCAAGATAAAATGCATTTCATTAAAACCAACCTGTGTGAGTGGTCTACGTTTGTCACTCACAATGCTCCTCTCTTTTCCTGAAGGAACGCTCACCCGAACCATCTGACCTTTATGATCTGAAAAACCTACATCTGAAACTTTGGATTCATAAGAGTTCTCTGAAAAATTCACAAAAACATTTTCTATACAATTTTTAAATTAGTAAAGGTACAGAAATTGATAGGAAGTCCATCGATCCGATAACCGGTCAAAATTTACTCTGGGTCAGAGGTTACACGATCAGCAAAACAGGGAGTTTAATCATAAAGTTAGTTCATACGAAAATAATATATTGTGGTTTTTTCGGTTTCGGTTCATTTGGAATGCGCCATCCCGAAGCTCGCTGACTGGTTTGCATATGAAACTCATTAACCTTTGTCTCATCACCAGTTACAATGCGTTTTATGAATGTGGGGTCGGAATTGGCTTGTTCTAGCACGTCCTCGGCGATCTTTACGCGTTCAATTTTTGAAAAAAATCAGGTCTTTTGGAACGAGTCGAGCGGCAACGCGTTTCATACCCAAACAATCGTTTAAAATGGTACGAATCGATTCGTGAGACACAGAAAGCACATTGCCTATCTCTCTCAAATTTAAAAGACGATTTTTAATTACCACTTCCTTCACTTTATTGATGTTACCTTCAGACCAGAGCGAGGCAAATCTTTCACCACATCTCGGCCGCTGTTGAATAGATTGTACCACGTGTTTTCGATAAAGTCTATTCACCGTAAGCCTTCTGTGACAGGTTCAGCGATTCGGTACACGAAATTCCATTTGCATATACAAAATTTAAGACAAATTCTTTTTAGATAATTTATCCGTTCTAAAAATCGCAAAACGCACAAAATGACAAAATTCTGTAACCAAACTAAATGACAGCTCGCGTTCAAATTCTGCGTCAGTATAGAAAACAGTTGTGCCAACTTAGCAACAACCCATGTTGGCAATAGTTTTAAGCAGTTATTTTAAATAATCAATTCCCGGTACTTTTTTTTGACAGAATGTATAAATGTGATTTTGAGGAGGCAAGAGTAGAACAAGGTACCAACTAAGCATTACGTAGAAATTACTGATAGAAATAGACCATCAATTTTTTGGACACAGCATAGACATTACGAAGCCTATAATGATAGGGGACTTATAAACTACTGAAACGACAATAATTCAACACACAAACGGATACACAGGCAATATGCATTCTCATTCAATGCAGTCCATAAACCTCAACGATTTATTCAAAGTTCGCAGCACACTACAATATATTAATCCTCTTCTGTCCCTTTAATTATACTGTTAACGCGTTACTTCTGCATATATTCACTGAAATTTACTCTATGCTATTATGATTTTACTGGATTAATTCTAGTGATATTTGAAGTAATTTTTCATTCTCAACGTTTCATAGATTCATAATTCAATAAATTATACATCTCAATCCTTTAGAACTATTGCAGAAAATGTATTCAAAACTTACCAGGTCAATATTGAATAGAGATGACACTTTCTTCATGAAACCTTCTTCTTTCTTCTTCTTCCTGGTAGTCATCATGCACAAACCACGAGGATTCAAATCATAAAAGTCCACAAAATCGAAAAATCAATCAGAACAAATCACCAAGGAAACAACTTCACTCACTGTTTTAAAGTTGCACACGAGTATTATTTATTTCTATAACACAAATAAATGCTGTGAATCACATTTCCAATTGTGCGTACGGGAATCTACGAACCCAGCAGTTTACATGTCATTTCTTCAATTTAAGACCCTGGTATTTAAAATTAAAACGATTTTCGACAAGGAGCAATTGCATTCTATGCACGATATTTCACAGAATTGATAAGCACACTATTACCATAGAGCTGGATCACGTAGAAATGTGAATCCGTATATAAATGGCGGATGCGCAAATTATTCTGAATACTTGTAAATGTAAAATCTGCTAAGAACGATGCAACGGGGAAAACCAATGGAAATATATTAAATTATTTATGTTAAGACTGCATTCATACAATACCTGTATGAATTCATATAATAACTTTCTCAAATCTTCTCAAAATTCAACTTAGATATGTAAATCAGAGCATCTTTTAATAACAACAAATAAATCAACCACCCATGAAAACAGGACCACTAGATAGTATAAAATCTACAAACTGGGTGAGTGTGAGCAAAATAATGAAGTGAATAACAAACGTCTTGATTTTGAGGTTATGTAAAAACAAACTTCAAATCTCAATATAAACGAAACTTTTTCTTCCTTACCACGAATACCGAAATTCAATTCAATTGAAGCTATGATTCACAGCAATAACAGGTAAAAATATCCACAATACCCAAGGAATTCACTGTCGGAGAGGCACTTTGAAAAATACACACAAACGACAAGTTAAAGAACGAAACGCACGAAATCCTGCACTATCTACAGCTCGAAATACACAGAAACTACATAGTTCTGTTATCGAAAATGGGTTCACTCATGATTCGATAGAATAGCAACATTTTACCGGTAAAATGAAGTGATAAAATACAATGCGATGCAACATAACATAACCACTTGTAGCCTAGCGGGCTTGTCGCTGTCGCTTTCGACGACCGATCTTTACCGAGGTGCACGCCAAAGCCGAAAGAATGTAGATTCGGGTGGAGTCGTGACGGTGCAACGTCACGGGGACAAGTGGAATGATTAATGGGCTGCTGGAGGAAGGTGTTACGAGTGATTTGTGATCCACATGATAAATGCTTTCGAGTAATTGCAGGATTTCAAAAAATGTTCATTCAACCAATTGACTCAATTGTGACAAGTGGCAGGAAACAATTGGAGAATGATCAACTTGCATATACATTCCAAAAGTAATTTGAAAAACGTTTTCTTTTGCATTTTTATTAAAATAGAGAGTTTGGAAATTTCAATGAAATTATACAAGATAGTACAATATATAAGCCTCGCTTGCCAAATAAGACTGTTTTATTCTTTTATGGTTCACCTTATCTATGTTGACCTAACATTAGTAATTACTGATAAGGTATCACGTGTCATAATGGTAAAAATCGTCTATAAAAATGTATATACAATGAATTTCTGTTACAAAAGTAATAAAGGTGAAAAATTCGTCATCGGTGATAAGATTATAAAATATGTCCTAATTTCTCATCGACTTTATCAGGGATTTGTACTAGTTGAAATGGAGGCCTTGAACTTGAAAATGAATTGAACTAGTTTTAATGATTATCTGATTGCGTTAGGAAATAGTGCAACATATACGAGGACTATTCAAAAAGTAAATTCAGTTTCGATTATCATGAAAATATCAATACCTATTTTGATTTTCTCTTTTGTTATGATGTTTAATTTCTATAAAAATTACAAATTCTTTGTTTATGAAGAAGTATCACCGCTCGCGAAGCAGGCGTTACATGTTGGAGGAGTTACTGCATGCAAAGCACAAACTCTTTGTGTTTTTCTTTGCATGCGTTTGAGTTCTTTGCATATGTAACAACTTTCGACGACTGCAACAGGCCCTGTAGAATCTCGTCTAGTCTGACTTATAGAAGTTGTAGTTCCAGAAGGAATCGAAAGACTTAGCTCTACTAGGCCAAGCAATTTCTGCCTTGCAGATCTCACATGTAATTTTGATGTCACGAAGCATTTTTTTGATCTTTCTTCTATATTTTAAGCACACAGTTGTAGAAACAATGATTTCAAAAACTTTCTATGTCTATCACTCGAGACAAATTGTGGGTTATCCGAAATTTCCAATCCTCCCTCCTCAACCAAATGAATATAATCATGTTCATTATCAGAAGCAACAAATTCACCTTCATCACTAGAAGATTCTGCTAAGATCGCTTGCAATTCTGTTGAATTATATCTTCGAACGCGTGGTCTTTGTTTAGAAGTATTGTAACAGTCCGATTTCTCGAATTGATCATTTATATCTTTTAAACTCAGTTTTCATAATTTTATTGATAATTCAATCTCATTTCATCAAGTTAAATATTCAAACAGTTTGACATTCGAAGCAAGAATCTACAGGTAATGATACTCAATGAAAATTATAGTTATATCCGTGAGGTTCGCTGGTATTGATCTGGGTTGTTCACCGGTTAATTGTGAGTCAGTACTTGAAATAAGATCGTTTTCTCGTTTCTTTGGGAGAACGGAAAGCAGTACTCATTCTATGTTTCATTTCCACTTCATTGTTGTGAAGAGAATAATTTAGCTTTTTCATTAGTTTTTTTCTGAAAATCAATAGTTTTTCATAGAACCGAGTCTATATAAGTTCGGAATTCATTAGATTCGCTCTCTTTTCGAATTAGGAATCTTCGGAATCGTTTGTGATTTTTTTGGAGCTGTGTTGGAGTGAATAATTTTCAGTAAAAGTAACTGAGTATTCTTTTGATTTTCGGAATAAATTCCAATCGTCTGAGGCGTTATAAGTAGTCGGTAATTTTGCCAGATTTCCTCGACAACGAATTCAATTAGAGAGTAGAGAGATTTCGAATTTTCTTTCGTTATATTAGCCTAGATCGCTATCTGCTATTCCAAGGGTGAGTCAAATTCATCCTGTTCATTTTAAAAATATATATTCGAGAGATATGGTATTGTTATAGATTTTTTTTCACCATCAAGATATTTGTCACGAGTATTCATCTTTATGCCAAACCTTGATATTTCACGACTGGGGTAACCACGTCTTTAGGGAACTAGTCTTACCACCTAAGGCAGTCACCTTGTGAACCATATTCACCCAATCAAGTAAGCTGTAAGCTGTAAGATATAAAAAAACCGATATAAAACACTATCCAACCATCATGGGAATTAACCTCAGTCCTAAAAGCTAAGTGTTCTTCTTCATGATCCATTTCTTCTCTTCTATTTTCATTAATCGTTGACTGAGCTCTATCATTGAGTTTCATTATGTTGAGAAGCTCAGATTGATTTAAATTGAAAAATAGAACTTATGTAGTTTGAATCATCTCGTCTGAGACTCCTTTATTATAATTGGTTAAACTTTGTAGTTAAGTTTTTTATTTGCATTTGTTACCTTGATTATAGTTAGTAATTTATCAGTCAGTTACTGTGATTTCGATAATTATTCTGTAATAAAGCTAGTTGAATGAAGTGATGAATATTATTCCTAAGGCTATATCTAGGACGTAGGTTCTAGACGAGGATCTCACACACTGAGATAAAGAGATTCTGATCTAGCTAGGCATAGGTAAATTATAGGTAGTTTCAATTGTAATTTCATTTCAACTAGTCTTGCTATAATTTAATGTCATTCAACTTCATTATTTAAAATTCTTATTTCAAGTAGAATTGAAACACTTCTTCAATTTTAGATATTCATGAAACATAAACCCTTTACAGTACTCGCTTCAATATCCATGATGATATAAGTGATTATAAACTCAAAAAATACTAAACTAACCTAACCTAACCATGTACTGCATTTCACCTCTCCCCCGCTTCAATCGCCTAAGATCGTCAACTGTTTAGCATTATCTAAAATAATAATATTCAAAGTGTGGGTAACATTAAAACAGATCTTGATTGTTTACATTACGTATGAACTGTATGAAGGTACCCGGGTACCTTTGATAAAGGTGTTTTATTTTGACTATAATGCAGTTTACAAGATGTCCTGTATGAATCGTGAAAGCGTCTATATTGGTCAAACAGGTCGTTTATTCGAAAGGAGATATAAAGAGCATCAATCAGATTAAAATAACCAGAGAACCGACGAATCTACTTTCGCTTCATATTGTATCGAAAATAGCCATCATTTTCCACCCATAAAACAACTTCAAATCATTCATCGACTCCAACAAACTCCCCATAGAGATAATCTTCTGAACGACCAGTATGGCGGGGTTATTCGTTTATATTTGATATCTTCAAATAATATCTGCTTTTAACATAATTCGTTTATAACCTCTCGTTTGCACCCTTATGATTTTTGTATCTACCTGTTTATATATGTATGTATTTTTAACTTTAGTTCAACACTTGTCAGTTGAAGATGGTAAGGAGATCGAAATTGCAATCCTGATTTTCAATAAATCTCTTGTGATAGTATAATACATAGTCTAATTTCTTATTATCATCATGATTAACACTAACGTAGTAACGGCGGAATCAATTAACTATTAACACGTGGCCACAATAATCTCTTTTCTGAAAATCTGCCCTAACAACACTGCATCTTCAACCATAGCGTCCACATTTACCCGAGCTGGTTGACCAAGGCCTGGACTCACAAGATCCTTTTTGGAAGGGAATGCATTCCCAAAGCATGTCCGACCAGTGACGCTACGACTGGTACCACAGGAGGGGTGGAGAGCCCTCAGTTGACCTTGTGTCAGCCTGCCACCCCAATTGAGGTAGGACTCGTGGGGGTATAGTGGTTATAGCCAGCTCGCTGGGTTAGGGTGTAAGAACCCGAAGTGTGAGTTGCGTACAACTAGTGTACCAGAGAGGTGTTTCGAGCTTGTGACTCGATCTGTTACTGGGAGTAGCGGACTGCGAAAGTTATACTGGCAGTTCCTCCGTATCGGTTGGGCGTATCCCAATCCCTCGTCCATGGGGGCCGTGGCAATATGCTCTACGGAGCCGGTGTGGCACGTCTGGTCATCTTCTGTATCTTCAACCGGAATACCGATTCCAGTAGGAGCTGTTGGACTTAACGTAACCACGTACCCGAGCTAGTCCACCAATACCGAAAGTCGCAAGTTTTCAATTGGAAGGATCTCGATTATAAAAATATCGCACTGGTAACTAGCTAGTACCATGGGGGGTAGTTTCCCACAGGAGCATTCCTGGTCTGCCACAATTTGAGGTTGGCTTCGTGGGGATAGTGGTTGTAAGCCCATGCTGGGTTAAAGAGAAACCCCAACGTGTCAGTTGCGATCTCAACTTGGGTACCAACCTGCAAAGTTGGTAGAGGTTGGATAGTGCCTCGCTCCCACCAGTGAGGATGGAGAGCTTTTGACCCAAAGTTAACACTGGTTGTCACGGCTTGGATTAGGTGATAGGAATGAGCGAGGAGAAATGCCCATTCAGTTTGGCCAAGAAGAAGAAATGATAATTAAAATTACATATTATAAGCTAGATCCTAGAAGGCTCTACACATGGAAATTGCCACGAGATAATAGCGACAATATTGTACGAAACCAAATTGACTACATCACAATTAACAAAAGATATCCAAATGCCATTACTCGCGTTGCAGCATATCCAGGAGCGAACATCGGCTCTGATCACAATCCTCTTGTTGCCAACTTTCGTTTCCGATGTAAATTGGTTTCTAAAAAGCTCAGCAATTGGAGATATGACATAAAATCGCTAAGACAACCAGAAATAAAATCTAATTTGAGAAGAGAACTTGATAAAATGTGCCAAGAAAACAATCCAGCCGAAGAAAATACATCTAATGAGATCAAGTGGCCACTGAAAATATAACCAAGTCTTGGATGACTGTTGAGATAATGCAGTTGATGAATGAGCGCCGTCTTTTGAAGAATGTTCCAGATCGATATAGGGAAGTTGATACCATCATCAGGAGAAAAATCAAAGAAGCCAGAGAGAAATGGACCCAAGAACAATGTGACGAGGCTGAAAGACTGCATCGTCTTCACGACTCATTTAACTTTCATAAGAAGGTGAAAGAAATAACTGGTACAGGCAGGAAAACATCGATAACAATGATTGAAAACCAATACTTGAACCTGATGAACTGAAGAGAGTATTGAAAGAATACGCTAAAACTCTGTTTAACGATCAACGCACTAATCTCAACAACACATGCGGTAGATAACCTGAAGAACAATAAAAGTCCAGGACACGATGACGTCCACGCAGAGGTCTTGAAGCAAATTGATTTCAAACAGCTCACATATCTCTTTAATGTTATATATAATACAGGGCAGATTCCGATCAGAATCACATTTATCATCATTCCGAAAAAAGCCAATCGAAAACACTGTAAAGATTATAGATTCACAAGCCTTATGATCCATGCACTTAAAGCATTTCTACGAATAATTCACTCAAGAATATACAGAAACTGTGAAAAACATGAGTGGTGACACACAGTTTGGGTTTATTAAAGGACTCGGTACCAGAGAAGCCTTGTTTTCGATGAAATTGCTAATACAAAAGTGCTATGACCAAAGACTAGATGCATTCATGTGTTTCATAGACTATGAGAGAGCATTCGATAACGTTAAGCATGAACCGCTGATGGAAATTTTACAGGAAATGAATATAGATGAGAAAGATATCAGAATGATTGGACAACTATATTGGCACCAGTCAGCTAAGATTCGCATTATAGAGACAGAACAACAGAAACCTTCGACATTTTGAAGGGGTTTAGGCAGAGATGTATTCTGTCACCTATATTATTCAACATTTACGCGAAGAAAATATTTCAGAGAGCACTAGAAAACGAAACACTGGGAATAAAAATAAATGGACATCTATTGAACATCCGGTATGCAGATGATACCTTTATTTTCACCAGAAACTTCGGAAGTCTTCAATTTTTATTGAATAAAGTTAGCCAGCATGGAGAACAGCTAGGGTTGAAGATAAACACTGCCAAAACAAAAATGATGATGGTCTGTAGAAATAATCAAAATTGTGCATCTCTCAATATCAATGGACAACTCATAGAGCGAATAACAATGTTTATATATCTAGGCGTCACACTTAATGGTAGATGGGACTGCGATGAGGAGGTGAAGCGTTGGATTGGCCGAGCAAAAACCTTTAACAAACTAAGGAACATCCTTCTTCACAGAGATATGTCTTTGAACACCCGAATTCGAGTGATTCGATGCCATGCTTGGCCTATTATGTTGTACGGTGCTGAGACTTGGTCACTTAAAACTAGGACCTTAAACCGAATAGAAGCCTTCGAAGTGTGGACAATTCGGCGTCTGCTACGGATACCCTGGACAGAGCATGTTACCAATGAAGTAAATGAGTAGTTTTACGAAGAGCCGAAATAGATAGACAACTCTTAGACATCGTGAAGCATTGTATTTGGGTCATATGCTAAGGGGGGATAAATACCAGATTCCCAAATTAATATATCGAGGTAAAATCGGGGGAAAGTGGGTTCAGGTCGAAAACAACACGCCTGGCTCAGAAACATCAGAAACTGGTGCAATATTTTGGACGCAGCAACATTAATCCGACGGGCTGAAGAGGGCACCCCGACGCAGTGCACATGGTACAAGAAGAAGAAGAAGCCACGGCTTGTCGCAATGAGCCAAAAGGCAGGTGTGTCACGTTAATCCTCGGGCATATTCTGTATCTTGAAAACCCGAAAGCTTTGATTATTTTCATAAACCATTTTCGAAAGACCTGGAGTAACTCTATCCCCCATTTATATGATCCTTTCGTCCGGAAACACCCTGTATTACTCGTTACGTACACGAATTGTTGAAACTAAGTGTGGCCTATCTACTTTCAGAAAGATATCCCTTAATGGACTTCATAGCATTGTTAAGGGGTTAAGAAATTCTAAATCAGGGGATGACGTCATTGATGCATTTCTGGTAAAGAGTTTGTTTGAGGTGGTTGGATACTCCCTGCTTGATATTGTTAATACTTCACTTGAAACTGGTACTTTGCCTTCTGACTGGAAGTGCAGTACTGTTGTCCCCATTCCAAAGGTGTCTAATCCAACGGTACCTGATGATTTGAGGCCAATTAATTTGCTTCCCATAGTCGACAAGATTGTTGAAATTGTGGTTCGTGAGCAGATTAGTAATTTTCTTGAAGAAAATGGGTTGATATACGTCAATCAGTCTGGATTTAGAGGTGGCCACTCATGTGAGTCAGCGTGCCAACTGGTGTTCAGTCAATGGAAAAAAGATATCGATAGCGGAAAAATCATTATTAGTGTTTTTGTGGACATTAAAAGAGCTTTTGAAACAATTGACAGAGTATTGCTCATTAGAAAGTGTGAAAAAATCGGTATTAGAGGAATTGTGTTGAAATGGTTAGCATGTTTTTTGGAGGGTAGGTGTCAGAGGACTCTGATTGATGATAATTTCTCTCAGCAGAGGGAGGTAAAATATGGAGTTGCCCAGGGCAGTGTACTCGGTCCTCTTCTCTTTATTATTTACATGAACGATTTAAATAGGTACTTGGAACACTCTTTTGTGAATTTGTTCGCTGATGACACGTTGATATCGGTCTCTGGGGATGACTTCGGGAAGTGGTTGGTGTTATTAATGCGGAACTGGAAATCATGAATAACTGGATGATGTTCAATAAACTGAAACTGAATAGTAACAAAACTAAATGTATGGTACTTGGTTCTAAAGCTAATTGTAGTAAGTTTAAGAGTGAAGTTTATGTATTGAAAATTCGCGACATGGCTCTCAATTTTGTATCTGAAATTAAATATCTGGGAGTGACTATTGATCCCCAATTGAATCTGTCTCAACATGTGTCTGTCTTATGCAAAAAATTGGGAAAAAATCGGTTATTTTTATAGAGTGTGTAATAAACTTTCACTCTGGAGCATAAGAATTGTATATAATTGTATGATATATCCTAGTTTCAATTATTGTGCTTCTCTTTTGAGTGTTTGTGATAAGAAAGATATTCAACAGTTACAGTTCCTTCAGAATAAGTGTATGAGATTTTTGTTAACATGTAATAGGCGCACCTCGATAAATTTTATGCTTAAAGAACTGAATTTCCTGAGCGTTCGGCAGCTTGTGACTCAATCTTGTCTGGTTCTTATTTACAAAACAGTAAACAAAAAACACCTTTGTATTTGCAAAAGTTTCTAAAACGAAGATTAGAGTCAGTGTGTTACGGGTTGCGCGGCGCTCAGGATTTTCAAATTGAGAGATATGCCTCAACTGCCATGGAAAGGTCACTTTTTATTGAGGGTCTGAAAGCTTATAGTACGTTGCCACTTTTGCTAAGTCATCTAGCACTGTAAGGATCTTCAAAGTTAGATTGAAGAAAATGTTTTTGTTCTTAGAATTATCTTTTCGAAATCTTTGCTGATTTTTCATGTAATATATGTGATTAAGTAGCAGATTGCTAAATAAATAGATATTATAGTTATTATAATTCGCGTAAGACCACGATACATCCACCTTAGATTTTTGAATCTATTTTAATAACAAACGAAACACTAAATACTCCTATGTAATAACCTGATATATCGTTGAAACCTTCCTAGAATCTAGCCTTGTAGCTACGTCACCCTTATCGCGCAACAACCGCGTCACATTAGCCTGATTTCCACCCGGGATTACCGACATTACCCTCATAAAATATGCATAATGTGAAGCACCACCAGGGTGGGACAAACTATTCCCAAATTTCCGCTACGAAAATTCCGGATGATCGCCTGCCAAACAACTAATAATATATGCAAAGTTTGAATGCGCCAATACCTGGACTAGCGTTATTTCCATGTTATGTTGGCTTAAAACTTGTGGTTTCGTCCAAATTAGGAGCGCGCTGGGCACGGGGAACCTATGGAAAAGCTCAATTATTCCTAACCCGGGAATAATTTGAATGGAATAATTGAATGAATGCCATAGATAATTCAGCCAAATGATTTCAGTCAGTTCGTTCCGGCTATTTTGAATATTTTATGCTGGTCGGGATTTGTTTTAGTTGCAATATTGAGTTTGAAATTGAATTGAACTTTGAAAAATCGATATTTTAATTTCGTTTCTATTTCAGCTGGAATTGTACCTCAGAGAATATGCATCAAATATTGTGCTCTTAGAAAAAAGTTGTAAAGCAATTATGATCGGAGTTGCAACGTAATGTTTTGTCATTATAAAGCCGCCACTAGATTTTCAATTACTTACAGAATCAGACACAAGTATTTCATCTGAAATTGTGGTTGCCGATCCTTCTACGGCTAAATCACAAGCGCGTAAACGAGGTTGAGTAGAGTTGGTGGATAGTCAATTAGCTTCAAGTCTTGACGTCGCCAAATTAAATAACAGAAAAACTGCAATTGTTATCACATCTACACTGAAAGAGGAGACTCTGAACCAATGGAATTTACTGTCAACAGGTCGTCCATTTTTTGTCAGCGTCAAAAACATCGTAAGGAGTCGTTAACTCGTTAATCCCCGGTGTCACCTGTAGGTGACAGATATTTTTTTTCAGCCACATCACAATTTTACATTTTGTTCCTTCTATTATTTTTATACATCCTGTTGAGGATCGCAGGAGTATCACAACTTAACCGTTGATTTCCTCTTAAAGCGAATTGAACGGTTAAGTTGTGATACTCCTGCGATCCTCAACATGGTCCTTCGAGCCGGATTCTGAAAAACGAGTGCAGAAGAAAACTTCAATCTAATCAAAGCAATACTACAGGCTAAGAACAAAAGAAGCGAAGAAAACTACTCTTATTTGGTGAGTTCCTATTCAAGCCGTCCTTATTAATTTCCTATTTCAATTGTTTATTATTGCTTCATTTGTGTTAATATGTCTGAAACAATTAAATCCTTATCTACAAAAAGGGGCTACCTTAAAGCTAAATTAACGTGATTCAATACCTTTCTTAATAGTCTTGATGGCAAAATTACGGCAGGTAGTTTCGTCGATACTGAAAATCGTCTCGACGGAATAAAGCCACTTCTATCAGAATTTAATACTCTCATTATCAAATCAACAGAAATTTATGATCAAGAAGAAACACCTATTCCTGAAGAATTAATGTTTGATTTAGAAAAATTTGAAATGGATTATTATTCCACTATCAAAAGGCAAAATTAATTATAAATGCTAGAAATTCTGGTTCAGAAAATAAAACTGCTTTCATTCAATTGCCATCTATGCCTCTTCCTAGTTTTGATGGAACGTACGATAAATGGTTAGAGTTTCGAGATACATATAAGTCATTAATTCACGAATCAAATAGCATTAGTAATATTCAAAAATTTCACTACTTACGTTCCTGTATTAAAGGTGAGGCCGCTGAAGTAATTCAAAATATTGAAATTGCATCTATACATTACGATAATGCATGGGAAATTCTTTGCAAACGCTATGATAATGAAATCCAAATCATTTCCAAACATATACAGGCGATTTTAGATATTCATTCACTAAGCAGGGAATGCGCAAAGGGAATCAAATTAATTCATGATGAAAGTATCAAACATTTACGTTCATTAAAGTCCTTGCAAGAACCCGTAGATTATTGGGACAGAATAATAATGCATATTTTAGTTATTAAATTAGATCAGCGTACTCGACGCGATTTAGAAACAATTCGTGGTAGAGATAAATCATTTTCACTTTCTTCATTTTTCAACTTTTAGAAAATAAATTCAACGTTTTGGAAACCTTAGATATTTCTAAACCTATCTACAAGCCAGTAAATAATAAACATATTAACAATGCAAACAGGCCATATTTTCAATCTAAGGCAAATCAATGTTATACGTCAATTAACACTCAAACACAATGTACATTTTGTAAAATTAATCATCCAACTTCTACTTGCCCAGACTTAATTAAAATTCCAATAAATCTAAGATATAATGAAATCAAAAACGTAAGCTTTGTAGTAATTGTCTGAGAGCGAACCATTCTATCAAAGAATGTGAGTCGAAATCAACTTGTAAAAATGTAATAAAAGACATCATACACTTCTACATAATGATGACTTCTATACAAGTAGTATTTCAGAATCCATAAATGAATCTAATAATCATATTCAACCATCAAATGGTACTATTAATCAATACCCTAGTACTAGCGCTTGTAATATAGAAAATCAATCCCCAACAAATTCATGCCAAATTAATTTTGTGAATAATCAAATTCTTCTTTCTACAATCACAGTTCAAATCAAAAATAAACATGGTCAATTTATTAGGGCGCGAGCACTTCTTGACTCGGGGTCTCAGTCAAATTTCATTACCCAATCCTTATGGAATGAACTAAATTTGAATAAATTTAAGGTAAATGCCACAATTGTAGGTATAAACGGTGTTACATCAAACATTGAGTCTAAAACGGAAGTAACGCTCTTTTCTATTAACAACAATTTTTCCATTATGATAAGTAGCAGAATTCAACAGAAAAATCTGGCAACATTTACTTCACGTCATCTGTCAAAAATGCTCAAGTTGTTTCGAGGTAGTTAGAGTTTGTTTATTTTGTGTCGTTTCTTGTGAAACAAAAATAAAAATAAAACGCCCAGACCGTAAGTATCGTTTTTTCTTCTTATTTCATGTAATAAATGAATATACAAGGTACAAAATAAACTAATGCTACAACTAAAGTAACTTTGAACATGATCACTACAACTATCATAATATGACGTGTCACCTGTGGGTGACACTGGGCGTTGTATGTCATCTTGTTTTATGCTTTAGCTTTATCGCTCTGTGATGATGAGATTTTACAGTTTGTTTATACATTGTTGCAAGTTCACCTTAGACGAGATTGCCGAGGAGTAACACGCTGAGGGGCACTTTTGTATCGAGCGTGCAGTATACCGCATTCGGGAGACCCGAGTTCGGCAGGTATCGAGCGCACGGTAAGCCGACTATCAGTCGGGCTACCGTACGCTCGATTAGGCTGAAGTTCCGAACTTCACTGATAGTAACCATCAGTGGAACAGAAAAGATTCATGTTCCACTTCTAAACTGAAAATATATTTATTACGATTGAAATTTTTTAATGTATTTATAAAAACAGACAAGTAACTGAAGAAAACATCGTGAATACCATAATACTTACAAAACATCTGTGAAATTACTGTGTTTTTGAAATGAATATCATTTCGCACATTTACTTTCGCCCAATCCAATATTATCATTCACACATATATTGAGAGAATGAGGAGCTTTAGACTTCTTTGTTCTAAGACCTCTCACTTTTCTTCCTGCCTGCATTTGTCTTCTACCAGTTATTTTCACCTTTCTTCGACAAACAGAAGTTGGCCGAACTGCAATTTTTATCCCCCTTCTCATAACATTTCTCGAACCTGCTGTCAGAGATCGTGGCAAGTGATCAAATTCAAAAGAGGTGTGCATGGCATTCATTAGTGTTGAACTGCTATTGATATTTTTTGCGTAATTTGTCATGAATTTTCGAAAGGCTGGAGTAAATCCTACTGGATCACTTTACAAATTTGTTAATACATCCGCATTGAACTTTGAAATGAATTCGCTCCAATCTTGTTTTATATTATCACTATCATCAGGAGGTTCTATAACTTGCTCACCAGTTCTTGTTGACGAAATATTTGTACTGTCGTCGATATATTCAATTGGCTTAGGAAAATCACGTTCACAAACTTTAGTTGAATCAAGTTCAAGTGGTAACAACAAGTTTTCCAACGGTTCTTTTCCTGTGGCTATGAAGTATAGAATTTTCTTACTTTCAAATGATTGAGTATTGCAAGCGTTCGTTATATTGTACTTTTTTATTATTGCAGATTGATGCTTGCATATTTTTCTTCCGATACCGATGGGACAGGTACATTACTCTTCATATCCACAAAGTAGATCACTCCTTCTTGAGAACTGCTCAGGACATGGTACTGCATTTCTCCCATTTCTGTTATCTGATTTGGCAATACATCTTTTGCATTTGGAGATAAACGATTCAAGGTTGACTTGAATCAAATCAAGCAACCTTTGTTTATAAAAACTATGGAACCTACTCATAATGAAATCAGTTAACTGTGTTAGGTTATATGCTTTTGCTCTGTCGAGGGAAATATCTTTGAATAGACGAAATATTACTTCGACATAGTTATATGTATCAGCTTCACGTACTGACTGTCGATAATACAAGCAACAGACATGAATTCTTTCAATTTCATTGTCTATGTATTGCGGATATATATATTATATGGTTTTGGTAAAATAACTCTAAGTTTTTTGCCACGCCTGCTTCCATTTTTGACATAAGTATATTTCTGAATAATGCTCGTGCAAAAAAAACCATTAAACGATTGTATGCATTCGCTGAATTGATAGCAATTCTAATTAAAAAAATGGCTAGTAGGCTTTGATTTTTTTCATTTATTTTTTTATTTTGACAGTTGCTAAAGTTGAACCAGTGTCTGCTCCAATTGTTTATTAAATTAACGATTAGTTTTAAGACTTTTGAAGTTATTGCTGTAAGAAAAAATGACTAATTTTACTAACGCCGAATTGGCTGATATCCATTACAAGTACGGTCTGGCTGACGGAAACACAACAGAAGCAAGGCGATTATATCAGGTTCGCTTTCCAAATCGAGTAACACCAGACCGGCAAACATTTTCAAATCTCCACAGAAGGTTGATGGAAACTGGTACTTTTACTGCAAATAATCATTTGCAACTCAACCTATGAGAACTCCAGATATTGAGGAAACAGTTTTGAATTGTATTGATTTGAATCCTGATGTGAGTACAAGAAAATTGGAAATAAGTTCTTTTATTGTACCCGTTTCATATTCAACGCGTCCAAACTCTATTTCCTCGAGATTTTCCTTCAAGACTGAATTTCTGCCGATGGTTCTTAAATAAAATTAGAGAAAATACTCATTTTGATAGTGAAATAATGTTCACAGACGAAGCTAACTTTTCGAGAAATGCTATCACAAATTTTCACAATAATCATTATTGGACTGAGGAAAACCCCCATTTGATTGAAGAATCTCATAATCAAGAACAATTCTGATTGAATGTCTGGGTCGGAATGATTGAAAATTATTCGATTGGGCCATTTTTTTTTGCCTAACAGAGTAAACGGTCCCGCTCATTGGCAATTTCTTGAGGAGAAGTTACTTTTATTGCTCGAGGATGTGCCACTTTTGATGAGAAACATAATGTGGTTCATGCATGACGGGGCACCAGCACCTTTCAGTGGGGAAGTTAAGGAATTCTTGAATAATACATTCAACAACCGATGGATAGGTCGGGGTGGGCCAGAACCAAAGCCTCCTAGGTCCCCAGCCTTACATAGTTTAGACTTTTTCTTATAGGGACATCTCAAAAGTTTAGTTTATACCACTCCAGTGAACACTGTAGAATAATTGAGAAATCGAATAATAACCTCTTGTGACACGATAAGAAATACCCCAGAAATATTTCAAATAGTGCGTGATAATATGCGAAGAAGGACAGAGGCCTTTATTCTTGCAGGTGGATGACAATTCCAGCAATTTATTTAATTTTAATTTTTCTTTTCTTCAGTTTGATATTGAATAAGTATAAGTTGAGTCTATCGAGTATTTCTATTATTTTTTATTTACCTAATAACATACAATTCAAATAATTCAAATTCAATAATTTTTCACTCGAAAACAGCTGGAGATAAGAAAAATTACATGTGTCAAAAAGTTTCTGAATTGAACGAAAATAACGAAAATTGATTGTACGCTGATCAGTGGCGTACTGCAAGAAGGGCAAAAGAAGACATGGCTCCGGAAAGGAAAACACATGGTAGATTCTACTTAAAATTTAGGACGTGTATTAATGGAGGCTGTAGAAAATAGCTTGCATTCCAAATTTGGGCTGAGTATCTCAAAAACTGCAGGAGTTTTGAAGAAAAAAACAATTTTTTCTGGAAAGTTCAACACCCTGTATCTCCGTAACGAAGCTTTTGCGGACGTATGTTTATATGAAATTTTTTTCTTAAAATTGCACGTAGATTTACCTCCTGAAGTTGTGACATACTATTATGTAACACCCTGTATAAACATGTAGATACAAAATTAAAATGAGGATACAAGCGAGAGGTAACAAACGACTTATGATAAAGCACTTATTATTTAGAGATATCAAATATGGACGAATAATCCGGGCCATACTGGTCGTTTCGTTTCATCTTTCAGATATTCTGTGGATAATTTGAAATTGATCTATGGGTGGAAAATGATGACTATTTTCACTATAATGTGAAGCGAAAGTAGATTCGTCAGTTCTCTGGTTATCGTTATCTGATTGATGCTCTTTGTATCTAGTTTTGATTTAACGACCAGTCAGACCTATATAGTCGCCTAGACAATCCATACAGCACGAGTTGGAAACTCCAGCATTGTCAAATCTATCAGTTTTATCTTTACTATTGAAAAATTCTTGTGAGAGATTTATTTGGGTTTTGAAAGCTTCCCTTTTATGTTGTTTTGAAATGACATTTTTAGTCTTTTCGATGATAGGGCCGAAATATGTAAATGAAATGTATTTGTCTGTATTTGTCGATTCTAATCGTGATTAAATAACTGAATATGATGATATGCTATTTGTGTTTGTTTTTCTGATCATTCCGTTTATTATATCCGAGGATAACCATTGTTCTTAGCTATTTTTTCAATAATTGACACTTACCTGGACATATAATCTTCGAATAATGGCAGAGAAAACCCTATAAATCATTGAATTAAACGCAGTGTACTAATGAGATTTTGGGTATGTTAAGTCATATGGGATGCAAATATCTGTATGTAATGGTGGGTTTTCGATATATATATATATATATATATATATATATATATATATATATATATATATATATATATATATATATATATATATATATATAAAAATTTACTGTGTTATTTTTATGAGAGATTGTTAGGTCTGAAAAATGAATTTGATTATCGACTTCTCTCTCTATGTGAGGCTGTTCATCAATGTTTATGAACAATCTCGCGGTCTACCAATAGGATCTCCATCAAGCCCTTTACTAGCTGACATTTTCAGGGCGTATATTGAAGATATCATATTCAATTCCTCCAAATCGAAATTAGTATATTTTTAGTATGCAGGGTGTTACATAATAGTATGTCACAACTCGAGGTTGTAAATCTACGTGCAATTTTAAGAAAAAAAGTTCTTATGAACATAGGTGCGCAAAAGCTTCGTTACGGAGCTACAGGGTGTTGAAATTTCCGGAAAAATTGTTTTTTCTTCAAAACTCCTGCAGTTTTGGAATATTCAGCCCAAATTTGGAATGCAAGCTATTTTCTACAGGCTCCATCATGACACTTCCTAAATTTTAACTAAAATCTACAAGGTGTTTTCCTTTCGGAGCCACTTCTTATGCCCTTTCAAACTTCTTTGCAGTACGTCACTGATCAGCATACAATCAATTTTCGTTCAATTCAGAAACTTTTGGACACTTATAATTTTTCATATCACCAACCGTTTTCGAGTGAAAAATTATTGAATTTGAATTATTTGAATTGTATGTTAATCGCTAAATAAAAAAATAATGGAAATACTTGACAGGTATGCCCAAAATTTGCTTTTATTCTGATAGCTCGTCTTCTGAGACTCAACTTATAGTTATTCAATATCAAACTAAAAATAAGAACAATAAATAAATAAATAAATTGCTGGAAGTGTCCTCCACCTGCGAGAATACAGGCCTCTGCCCTTCGCATATTGTCAAGCACTTTTTGAAATATTCCAGGGTTATTTCTTATCGTGTCACAAGAGGTTATTATTCGATTTCTCAATTATTCTACAGTGTTCACTGAAGTGGTATAAACTAAACTTTTGAGATATCCCCACAAGAAAAATTCTATACTATTTAGCTGGGGACCTACGAGGCTATGGTTCTGGCCCACCCCGACCTATACATCGGTTGTTGAATTATTCAATCTAACCTAGCTTCTCCACTGAAATGTGATGGTGCCTAGTCATGCATGAACCACATTATGTTTCTCACCACAAGTGACACATCCTAGAGCAATAAAAGTAACTTCTCCTCAAGAAATTGCCGATAGGCAGGACCGTTTAGTCTGTTAGGCAAAAAAAAATGGCCCAATCAAATAATTTCCAATTATTCCGACACAGACATTTAGTGAGAATTGTTCTTGATGATGAGATTCTTCAATTAAATGGTGGTTTTCCTCAGCCCAATAATAATTATTGTGAACATTTGTGATAGCAATTCTCGAAAAGTTAGCTTCGTCTGTGAACATTATTTCACTATCGAAATGAACATTTTCTCTTATTTAGCTAAGAATCATCGGCAGAAATTCAGTCTTGAAGGAAAATCTCGAGGAAGTAGAGTTTGGACGCGTTGAATATGAAACGGATACAATAAAAAGTCGTGGAGAATCCTATAAACTGGAACATGTGAAATATTCAACTGATTTCAATTTTTCTTGTACTCACATGAGGATTCAAATCAATGCAATTCAAAACTGCTTCCTCAATATCTGGAGTTCTCATAGATTGGATTGCACCTTTTAAATGAATATAGCCAATTCGGCGTTAGTAAAACTAGCCATTTTTTCTTACGGCAATAGCTTCAAAAGTCTTAAAACTAATCGTTAATTCAATAATTAATTCGAGCAGACACTGGTTCAACTTTAGGAACTGTCAAAATAAATGAATAAATGAACAAATCAAAGCCTACTAGTCATTTTTTTAATTAGAAGTGCTTTCAATTCAGCGAATGCATATAATCGTTCAATAATTCTTTGCTCGAGAACGGTCGGAGATACGAAAAAATTACGAATGTCAAAAAAGTTTTTAAATTGAACGAAGATGACGAAAATTGATTGTACGCGGATCAGTGACGTACTGCAAAAAAGTTTGAAAAGGCAAAAGAAGACTCCGAAAAGAAAACACCTTGTAGATTTTAGTTGAAATTTAGAACGTGTAATGATGGATGTCGTGAAAAATAGCTTGCGTTCCAAATTATATATCTGAAAAACTGCAGGAGTTTTGAAGAAAAAACTAAATTTTTCCGGAAATCTCAACACCCTGTAACTCCGAAACGAAGCTTTTGCGGACCTCGGTTCATATGATTTTTCTTTTTGAATTATGTAACACCCTGTAGATTTGTAGACGAGATACTAGCATCTTTTTTAGGGACCGCTAGACCACTAGATCAATTTTTAACTTACATCAATAGCTTTCATCTCAAAACTAAATTCAAAATAGAGAGAGAAGTCAAAAATCACCCACCTTTAGTGACATTTGCATCCCTTATGACTTAATATACCAAAATCTCAGACCGAAATCGCAATCCAATTTCAATAAATCTCTTGTGGTAGTATAAGACATAGTCTAATTTCTTATAAACATCGAACATATCGAGAGCAAGGTTACACAAATGATCCGACCAAGTTACAACAACTGAATCATAATATTGAACAATAAATGGACGTCGAAGACGTCATCTGGATGATCAGTGTTTTAAAATCGAAAATGCTTGTTTTTCAGTTCATATTACAATAAATAAAGTCCTTTCAATTTTAATTTTCAGAAGTGTATTTCTTCATTGGTTAATTGCTTGCAATAAATTTTTCAACATTCAATAGAATTTGTAAAATAACTAGCGAAGAAATACCAAATATCCCTACGTTTCTGCCATGTGTGTATTTTAGGATCACTTAGTTTTTGTGTACAGTGTATATGATTCCAATCAATTGTTGATCACCGTGTAATTTGGACACGGTAGATCCTATTGCAAAAATTGTGGAAGCTGAGAAGAAAAAGATATTTTTAATTCGAAACGTACAATTCGAGCAGAACGAAAACACCCCCGAGTGCCATCTTTCCGTCGAAAAAATATCGGCGCAATCATGTCCGTGGAAACAAAAACGAAAACAACATTATTGAGATCTCGGGGAACGAGTGAACATCATAAGAACTTTCTTCGGGGATCAATTTCCGGAAATCATCGGAAGTCTGAGAGGAGATGAAAAAGTTCGCGTTGTCGAAAAAGTGAAATATCCAGAAAATAACATTATAAATAACAAGCGCGGGAATTCCGGACTTTCGCAGGAGAAACTCGAAGGCGTTCGCGTGTAAAAGGGGAAAAACTGGTTTGGGCAACGTTACACGTGGGAAACGGCACACGTTGACTACTGGTATAGTTTTCGACGGAAAAGCATAGGCAGTCTCAGCTTATGCATCAATTACTTGATTTCAGTTTTAGAAAAACGAGAATGGACTGTTTTATTACCGTGACCACCTGATTTCCTTTATTTGTTACGAAGCGCGGATTCTCCGCAATTGAACTGATTTTATGTTTACCCCATTGAAACGGGTTTTTACGATAAAGAAAGATTTTCTTATGTTTTCCGCGGCTATTTGTATACTTTTATTTTCGAATGTTTTTTCAGTAACTTTTCGAGATAAGTATCGCCCTTGTAGGAAAGGGAGACGTTTTCAATTTCTAATAAATCTCCACAATCCATACAGTCTCTGACAAAATTGTTCTCCTCCACCTGTATCAGGCGTCCTCGACTTCGTACAGGTGTAAGATGGCCTCTTTGGAAAGATCCCATCCCAGTCTATCACCTTTAATCAGAGGTGCTCAAACTTGAACTGCTGGCGATCTACCTCAATATTCTTAGACTACTTACGATCGACTCTGAGAGGTTGCAAGTATATGTGATGCAGGGTTGTCGTACATATGCTACTGTGAAAGCTCGAACTATGGTAAATTTTAAGATTTAAATGTAAGTCTTAGGATTTACGGACATGAGTTGGTAAATCTAAGTATTTCTGAAGATACGACGATTTCTTCGAGCTTTTACCATTCGAATTCAGTATATGCTAGGTTTTACCACTGTCAGCTGGTAGATGTTGGTTTTAGGAATAAAACAATGAGTCATTCTTAATTATTCACTTTGAACTATTAGACAAAACAGGTACATAGTATTATAAAGGTATCATAATGATAAAATAAGTACAAACTAATACCAGCTTATTTAAATTATTTTGAAAAAACACATAACGTATATCTCTGAATACCTCAATCTCTATCATATCTAACTAACTGAATCAGTACTTCTCTAACTGCAATTTAACAACGAAATACAAACATAATGCTTACAAAAGCTAGTCTAACTTAATTATTATTTTTCTTATTATTTGGTTCAGAAGTAAAAAAAAGCAATCAAATGTAATTGATTTCTAGGTAAGGTACCTAAAAACACATTTCACTTGTTACAGCACGGATTGCTGTTGTGGCATTTAGAATTACAAAGTAATCCTGATGATCTGCAGGTGCATTTTTTTCGTCGAGCATTTTTTTTGACAGTTACATTTTTTGAATCCTTGTCCTCCAGTTAACTTCTCGAAGACTCAATTCTTTATTCTTAACAATTTCTTCATAAAATCTTCAGAGCATGCGGCGATCTGATTCTTGGTGTAAAGCTATTTTAGTATTCCCATTTTGGTACCTAGTTGGTAAAACTCATTGTCCTTAACATCCATCACAACTGCAATAATGCTCTTTGGGTCAGTTTTAGCTCTGTCAATTTCAGGTACTTTCAGTCTTACATTTTGGCTCACTTCCACATTTGAATATTTATCAGCTGACATGGTTTTCATTTTTTCAGCTTGGTTTTCCAAATTAAATTTTACTTTTGTTCTTAATGTTTGAATAGATTATATCTTCTTTGGTATTGGATCTTGTTCAGCTTGAATAGCGCTTTCTATCTCTGAATCGTTTTGTATTTGAATAGTTAGATTGGTATCATCACTATCATCGGTTATTTGTTTTTCTGTATTCTGTTCCAGTGCAATAATTTCTTTTTCTTGTGTTTTGTTGTTCACATTTTTACTGTTTCCTTTTTTTATTCCTTCTGACTCATTACCAACCACGTTGTTTTCCTTGTCCTGTTCTATCATATTTTCATCATTTTTTCGGGAATGTAACACATTTTCCAAACCTTCTTCAGATTTTAATAGTCCAATCATATCTTTTTATCTTTTTCATGGCCTGGATAAATTTCAAGCCTTCTGACCACTTTGTAATCTGATTAGTTTCCATCCACGTACTGAGCATAGTTTCTATGTCTTGATTTGCACGCTCTACCGATCCTTGACTCTGGCTATACATGTACGATTTTAACTTCTGGCCACATAGAGCATAAATTTTCAATTATTTGATTACTAAATTCCCGACCATTATCGGAATGAAGGATGTTCGGCGCTCCAAAAGTGGTAAAAATATTCAATAGATGATATGCGACTTCAGTTGCGCGTTTAGTTTGAAGTGCACGAAGGATCACGAATTTAGTAAGATGGTCTTGATAAACTAATATAAATTTATAATTTCCGTCAGGATTAGTTTGTAGATCAATGAGATCTACTTGAGAACGTGAGTTCATTTCACTATGAAGTATAGGCTTAATGACAATACCCATTCTCAAAATTATCTGTTTCTTTTGACAAGGTTGGCTTAATTTCAAATATGTCACGATAGCCTCAACTGTAATATTATTATACTTGCGTTTACATTCTTTGAGCTTCTTTGTTCTTCCACCGTGTCCAACAGCAAAATGCGTTTCTTCGAGAATGTCGAATGAATCGTCGTAACAAAAATAATATTTGATTTCTCCATTATCTTCCTTCATCGGGGCAATTAGCATTTCTTCGCCGCCTATAGTCAAAATTTCATAGCGTTTTATACGCATGTAATAAACAGCTTCCTTCTTTTTACTTCCTCTAAACACTTAGCGTATTTGTCCTTATCGAGATGAAAGTTATTATCTTTCATGTTTGCCAAAGCTCGTCCATTATTTCATAAAATCTTTGCTTCATACTCATTTGTATTCACAAATAACTTTTAAACACAAAAAATACAATTAGAGATCAATTTAAAGTGCGAGTTCAAACGTGTCAAACAAGCGACTGAGGCGAGCGGAGTTGAAGGGGCGGCAAGCTATGAGCCGATGCGCTGAGCACGTTATGAAATGTTTTGTTTTTCAACATTTACCGTGCCATCAATGTAAAACCTAAGATTTACCAACGGAATAGTGGTAAAAGTTCGAATCGCAAATCTTTTGAGACATTCACCATTAGGTTTTACTGGAATATCTCAGGATATTCGAGCTTTTACAGTAACACATACACGATACACCCTACCTACCTACCTAGGAAGGAGGTACCGTAGCATATATAGATATTAGCTTTCCGCACAATAAACATTATTTTAGTGTAGATTTGGGTTAGGTTTAGTTAGGTTCTTCTCTATAATATCAATGAAAATACTCATAGTTATTCAAAATTGCGAGTTTATTGGTTGATAGAAAACAAGAGAGTTACTTATGGTGTTAAACTTAACTGAGGAGTGACTTTGGATGTTGAAGAGTGGCACTGCACGTCCCCAGCATACTTTTCATAAGATGGTACGTAACCACTGAGTGCTAATCGCAAGCATGATGACATATAATCGTCAGTTAGTCGATTGCGATATTTTGGCTTAATTAACTTCATTTCAGAAAATGCAGACTCGCACAAGTAAGTTGACCCGAACATTGCCGTCAGTTGAAGGGCGATTTGCCTTAGATTCGGATATTTATCTTCAGATATAAGACACCAGAAATTTGTATCAGATGCTGTAGCTTTGAGATCTGATATAATCTCCACCAACTCATATTCAACAGAACATGATTTCATATTGAACCGACTTGCTATTTCAGTAGCTAATTCCTCAATGTTTTTACATGAAAAAGGATAAGTGCTGAATGATGCTCATAAAAACGCATTTCGAATTGTCCCAAAATATTTGATAATTCAGCCTCATACGTATCATAATTCAATTGAGGAATCCTTGCTTTCAAAGACGAAAAATGTTTCAGATCCTTTCTTTTCAGTTGATCTATAATAAGTTGCAATTCACTTTTGAATGCGTTTACTGCGCTAATCATCTCAATAATAGTTTTTCCTATGCCTTGGAGCTCCAAGTTAATGGTGTTTAAGTGCATTGTGATGTCAGTCAAAAATGCCAAATCAGTCAGCCATTTTTCGTTTTTCAACATCTGAGTGTCATCATCTCTTTCGTCTAGAAAAGCTGTTATTTCGGGCAATAATTCTTGAAACCTTCCGAGGAATTTTCTGCGACTCAACCGCCTGACGTACGTGTGAAGAACTAAATCAGTGTGTTCTGCTGACTCCCTATCTTTCAACTGCAACTTAGAGAGCCGCCGTTGCAAGCTAGATGCACGAATGAAATTCACAATTTTTGTTGCAATCCCCATAATTACCTACCTACCTAAGTGGGGTGTACCGTAGCATATATAGATATTAGCTTTCCGCACAATGTACATCATTTTAGTCTAGATTTGGATAAGGTTTAGTTAGGTTCCACTCTATAATATCAATGAAAAAAATCATAGTTATTCAAAATTGCGAGTTTATTGGTTGATAGAAAACAAGAGAGTTACTAATGGTGTAAAACTTAACTGAGGAGTGACTTTGGATGTTGAAGAGTGGCACTGCACATCCTCAGCATACTTTTCATAAGATGGTACGTAACCACTGAGTGCTAATCGCAAGCATGATGACATATAATCGTCAGTTAGTCGATTGCGATATTTTGGCTTAAATATCTTCATTTCAGAAAATGCAGACTCACACAAGTAAGTTGACCCGAACATTGCCGTCAGTTGAAGGGCGATTTCCCTTAGATTCGGATATTTATCTTCTGATATAAGACATCAGAAATTTGTATCAGATGCTGTAGTTTTGAGATCTGATATAATCTTCACCAACTCATATTCAACAGAACATGATTTCATATTGAACTGACTTGCTATTTCAGTAGCTAATTCCTCAATGTTTTTACATGAAAAAGGATAAGTGCTGAATGATGCTATTGTTGCCAATTTACTGCAATCATAAAAACGCATTTCGAATTGTCCCAATATATTTGATAATTCAGCCTCATACGTATCATAATTCAATTGAGGAATCCTTGCTTTCAAAGACGAATAATGTTTCAGATCCTTTCTTTTCAGTTGATCTATAATAAGTTCCAATTCACTTTTGAATGCGTGTACTGCGCTAATCATCTCAATAATAGTTTTTCCTATGCCTTGGAGCTCCAAGTTAATGGTGTTTAAGTGCATTGTGATGTCAGTCAAAAATGCCAAATCAGTCAGCCATTTTTCGTTTTCAACATCTGAGTGTTCTGCTGACTCCCTATCTTCCAACTGCAACTTAGAGAGCCGCCGTTGCAAGCTACATGCACGAATGAAATTCACAATTTTTGTTGCAATCCCCATAATTTCTTCCGTGTTTAAAATTTTTGAACACAAAACTTGTTGAAGTATAATGCAATGGAATGAGAAAAATGAAGGGAAATCTTCATTAGCTCGACACAATGCGACAAAACCATTGCTGGTAGCTTGTAGTTTCTTACAAAATTGAAGAACACGTCATATATATCTTCTCCACGGGTCTTCCCCTTTAGAGAAATGATTGTCAAACAATCTTCCTTAGTCAACATGTAATTGAATACCATCCGAATAAAAATACACAGCTGGGCAGTGCCTATCATTTCGGTAGATTCGTCGAACTGTGAAGAAAAGTATGTACATTTCATATCATATGTTAGTTTATCTGTCATGTCTTTACTCATGACTTCAATACGCCTTGTGACAGTCGGACGAGATAACTGAAGTTCTCTAATAGCAGTCATGATTTCTGTTTTATTTTAAAATCTCTAAATAAAGTCTTACCCGCTTCAATAAATGCTTCGTTCATAACCGCTCCATTTTCGAATGGTTTCTTATGTTTCGCCAATATATGAGATATTTTAAATGAGGCGATCGTAGCAGCATTTGATTGTTTGGCTGGTCTTGTGAACATGAGTTGTTCCTTTTTCAAACAAGATACCAAATCACGTTCTTTTCGTTTTCTTAATTCACTCTGTGGAGGAAAACCCTTTTCATAGTTTTAATGAACAGTTTTATGATGCCTCTCTAAGTTACCACGCTTAGGTCTTGCAACTGACGCACGACAAATAAGACAAATGCACTTATCCTTCACCTTACTTAAGAAAAATTCTCCTTCCCAATCATTATTAAAATGATACGTTTTAGATTTCTTCGCTGAACTCATTTTGTACTATTTAGTAATAAACTTTGTATCGGCATAGTATTGCCTTCATGTTACAATTCAGAATAACTCCAATTCCTGCAGGAGCAATATTTAAATCGGCGTGAACGAAAGTCGCGAATGTTCCCGTCAAACGCACCGCCCGAAATTTCTAGAAAAGCGACAAGGAAAAAAACGCGGCTCTTCTTTGACAAGTACCGCGCATTCCTTTGATGAAGCCGCCTTTTGCCGCTAGCAGAGTGTTATTTTATTATGTAATAAATTTTTGTTGATTAGTAACCTACTTATTAAAAATTTCTTTCTTCTCGAGATCTACTCAAAAAGCACTGGCGATCGACCGTTTAAGCACCCCTTCCTTCAAATAGTCACTTTCAGAAAGTAATAGAAAATCAGATAACAAATACCTTTGACTTTTATTCCTATGTAGTCTTATTTATTTGTCTGTCTTTCGTTGCCTTAACGAATTACTTTAGGAACTTTTTTTTTCATTATAAATTATTTAAACTTTACTTGAAGGAAAAATTTAATAAACACTCACCTGATCACTGTCGTTTCCTTGCCAACTGTCATTTCCCTGTAAAAAGAAAGAAATTTTAATTAGAACAGTTCAAATACTTCAAACTACCAAAATAAATTATGTACAGGATGGACAGATTTCGACGTTTCGGTAATGCAGCTATGTGAATGGGGGAAAATGAAAATCTTGACTTCTTTTAAATAGTTAAATAGAGTTTTTGCTTTCACCAAAATATATCACATGTGCATTCACTCTCGTAATACTATAATAAATAGTTTAATTTCTTATTATCATCATGATTAACTATTAAAGAGTAACGGCGGAGTCGATTAACTACACACCACATTATCGTTGTGCAAAACAGTTTTCATTCCACAAATCTAACCTCTTTCAACGAATTGGCTTTGTCAAACGCCCAATAACACTCAGATAATATATTTTACTTATCGTATCACCTTCTGGCAAGAACACCACGATAAACAAAGAAAACAGTCAACATCCTTGACTTTTGATCGACTTTCACGTGTTCTTTTCTTATTAGGGAGAATACAACTTGAGTAATGTTTAGAATCGCTTCTTCTCTGAAGTGGTTAATGTCATAAAAAAAGTGTAGGGATAGTTTTCATAAATAATTGTATGAAAAAACATTTTTGCGAACTTTGACCTTGAATAAATTTCTTACACATATGGTGCCGATGGGGCCTTTTTTCAATTATATTGTAATCGTGTCCCTAGCGTCCATGCTAATATACAGCTTGTTGGGGAATTTATGCAAGGATATCCCTATTATTTCGGCTAAATTGACCGGGCTGTTATTGGAACACTTGAACTTGAAAGATCAAAGTTCTATCGCAAGAATCTGATAATTATAAAAAACCAAGAGATCGCAGATCAATAGGAATGATTTACCAAGTGGATCAGCATGTTCAACACTGAGAAGACTTCTGCAGTATATCTGTCTTGGAGAAAAAAAAGTGGAAAGGAGCAGATTAGTAAGTCAACAGTCGACTGATACCGTGGGCGTATAAGATATCCATATGTGGAAGACTCACAAGCAAGGTAAATTATGAGCAGCTCTAACTCATATCCGGAAACTTTAATCGTGTAGAACAAACCACTGAAGATGGCTAGAAAATGTTCCTTAAGATACCCTAAGGAACGTCCAAAACTACCAGCTACATCGAGACTTGCAGATTTCGAGCATAGTCGACTTCATCCGTCGATGAGCGACAGTAATCTAATGCGACAATCACTTAAATCCACTGGTGGAGGTCCTAGAGAACTACTAAGGAACCAAACCAAGAAAATACAAGCTATCTAGGATGGAGCTTCGAAAAGAGCAGGATTAATCATAAAATGTTGGTGCAATCATATATCGCATCTTGCAGACACAGTGTGTTGCGATTGAAAGTCGAATTGTATGGCTTCTTGAAATTTGACATACAGATAATTATTATTAGAAAGTAGATCTTTTGGAAACTTTCGAAATCAACGAGCACGAACACTCAGGTCGACTCATAAATGAACAAGTCGATTTAAGCTCTTCACTTCTATGGAATCTCTTCATGGAGCAATCTATTCTTTAATTTTATTAGATATACCCGTCGTCAATAACCACTGAAGAAGAAGAAATTCAATAAGCTTTTAATTACTTAAGAACATTTGTATTTATATTCTCATTTCTATTTATATATAGTTGCCATATACATTCATTCGTCTGAAGAAACTACGGTGTACCGAAATGAGTTACGAATCACAATTATTCAGTAAAACTCCGCAAAAACCAATACTTGTTTGCATTGATAATGGAATTCTACGAAGTAAAAGCCTCCCAAATTCAAACGTGAAAGAATTCAAGTAAATTAGCCGTCATCAGAATGTCATTTCGAGAGAGATTAACTGTATCGATTTCTATGACTGCAAGTGTTCAATTAACTCCCGACAGTTCTACGAAAGAGATTTGTTAACAGACGTTGTTGCTGTATGCATAGACTGATAGTTGGAATCAATCTTGACAGAAACGTTTACGCGAAACAAATGGTAGAATTCCCATTAACATCGTTTGTATATTTCGCTTTGCAGTCAGATCGATCAGCGAGCTGTCCGGAACAGCAACAGAATTCGGCATAACAGAGGAATTGTCCTAGACAGATTGTTTTTTTTTAATGAACGTTGAATATGTTTCTTTCATTACATTTTTCAAGTTAGGAGCTGAAATGGTCATTTTGTGGTAGAAGTGGGAACCGCCAAATTTCTTCCAATTCAGGCAAGATATTGGTGTAAGCGTGTAAAATGTCACTTTCGATTCAACAGACTACGCAATGCCATTCGAACCGTGTACAACTGGCATTACATGGGGTGTGAATCGCCACTTCGTGTACTAACCGTAGTTCTTTTGCTTTTGTGCTCCGTGCCCCTCCTGCGCATGCTATAGATTCTTTGATTTCGGAACGATTCGACATTTCTGGTTGCTGCCTTCTAACTTGCTCTTCTGCGAAGATTTTGAGTTTTATACCTTAGGGATTATAGTTTGGGAATTTTGTGGACTTTTGTGAAACTAAGGCTCGTATTCGCTCAATATATACGAGGTAAGTGTAATTATCATAGAATTTAGTTTCGATGACTTTCGGTTAAGGCGATCTTTGCAGATATCCCTGCATTTCAGACCAGGAGAATCCTAGGACGTCTTGTTCATATTTTTTGTACTTAACTTGTCTGTTTCAGGCTCAGATACCAGGCCCAGATTTATCTAGTCATAATTTCGTGTTCTTCCAGCATTGCGTCTAATTTCTCAATCATCTTAGTACCTAACCTCTCATCTCAGCAAATCATATTGATTGTTCTTTTGATTTCATATTTTTCATTTGCTTACTCTTATTTCCGAGTTTCATTTTTCCTCATTGAATTATTTTGTCTCTTTAAAATGAGTATTAAATCTTTTAAAGTTTTTCTATGACCGTTGAGAATGAAAGATGTCAAAAATTTCGTTGACAGCTTCTACTTGACAACTACAAAATTGTCATATTTGGTTTTGAAACAATTAATTCTGTTTCCTATATATAATAATGTAAATTGAATTATTTGGAATGAATCACAAAGATGAAAGATATTTTATGTATCATTCCGTTATTAGGTAATAATTTATGTGTAGTCTTCTAGATGAATTTCAACGATCCAAATACTTTTTGGGAGAGGCTGTATTTTGACGAGCAAATCTTTTGGGATTGGCCGTGTTTTGGTCTAATAAAATACTCTTTTGGAAGAGGTTGTATTTTGACGACAATTTCACTCGTGTCAACATTTAAGAACACAGAAATTTGAGTTTGATATCAAATAAATTGCATAGATATAGAAAGGAAGGTAGGATAAATGTGGATAAATTTGCCCATAGAGAATCCTTGCGTTTCCATGGCAACGCAACATTCACAACAAATAGCACGGTTTTAAAACTGTCAAGAACAGCCATTTTCGTACCTGTTGTGAAGTTTCTGCCGATATAAATTAAAAGGTCTCGTTTTGGAAGCACCAGTGTACCAGAAATAAAGAGTTCTATACAGAGTTCTATCCCCAAAAATACAATAAAACGCACAGCTCGATTTGAAATCAATTAAGTATATTCTGCAAGGAACCAATTTTCAATTTGGATATACAGCATTCTATTGAAGATATTGCAGAAATTCTTATGGGTTGGGGTTTCAATATGAAACAAATGAATGGACAAGATTACAAAGAATACGTTGTCAAAACAATGTGGAAATGATGTAGAATATGTATTTCGACGAATTCAACAGGAGTTTCAATCCCTTTACCGATTCAGCATTTAGAAAGGCTCGTGAAGCTTGCAATTCTAAAAGGAAGATGTTACAAGGGGATGTGGAAAAGCGCAAAGAAAGTTCCGTTGCATTAACAAGAACTGAAATTGATATCATGGCTCTGTACTGGAACGAAAATGCCCCGATAGGTTTGTTGAAAAAATTTTTCCATATTGTTGCTTATGAATTAGCATGGCGTGGCGGTGAAGCAGCAACTTGCAAGGTACACTTTCTCAAAGAGGAAAAATTTAATAATGGAGAAGTGACTGGTCGTATTGAATATAACCCAGTATTCCCGAAAACTTGCCAAGGCGGCTGTGATAGTAAATGGCTAGTACAACATAGGGAAAACCCAGATTTATGTCCTGTGAGGTTATTTCATAAGATATTGTCGAAAAGACCCGATCATATTACAAGTGATAGATTATTTCTGGCTCCCAATCAATTTTGGAAAAACAGTACTTCTAAGGGTTGGTACAAAAATATGCCTTTGGGAATAAATGAAATATCCAAATGGACAAAAATTCCAGCAGAGAAAGTTGGACTGGATACGAAAAATAAAAAGATCACAAATCATTCTCATAGATCCGGTGCTGTTTCGAACCTATCTGAGGCAGGTATCAGTGAACAAGAATTGATCAAACTAACCGGACACTCTACGGCAAGCTCTATTAAGCCCTAACTAAACATGTTTGTAACGAATGCTTTATGATTTTCTCGTTGAGTTTGTGTGCATTTCTCAATAAACTTCATCTTGTACGTTTTGTCATTCGCGGAATTTTCTCAGCAAATACCACTCCAGCTCAGATTTGGCAGAATATTTTTCTAAGCTCGTTTTCTTATACTTACTTTTCGGTAATTCAACTCGACAAAATCACTCGAACTAAGCTCTCGTGATTTGGTCGCCCTGTTCTCGTTGAATTGCCTGCACGTAAGTATTCGAAAACGAGCATAGAAAATTATCCGGCCAAATCTGAGCTCTTGTGGTATTACTTACGAATAAATACTTTTTGGGAGGAGCTTTATTTTAACCAAAATACTCTTATTGATGTCCTAGAGCCCCATAACACCATTAGAAACATCTCCACTCTCTAGATAAGGGATTCTAGTATTTTACATGTCCTTTTTTTGATTGATTTTCAACTTCTAAACTTTTCTGTAAAATAACTTCCGACCTAGTAACCTTAAAAATTATTTTGTACATATATACATATAAAATTATAAGTTAATCATGTTAAATCAGTTTCAGAGAGTCGAGTTTTCCAAATTGTAATAAATTTCTATTCAGCTTTTGTGTGAAGGAAATAGATTTAATATATTTATTCAATTTTAGTGTGAGTTTTCTTGTGAACTTGTTTTCCGCTTTTGAGTGCCAATAATAGTTCATTTACCAGGCAAATTGACCACTCATTCACCTACGACCACTTCTCACGCTGAGCTATTGTAACCTGCTCTTCGGTTGGTCACTGAAGGATAATTTGCAATTAAAGCAAACTAACTTATTATAGTTACAGGAGATGGAAAAGTTGGTGTAAATGAAAATACTGGATGCATAAAATTAGAGACGAACTTCTGCACAATCATCGACTCGCAAAATACTCTCATCGATCACATAATTCACCATGTATACACACAATATGAAAACCATAAGCGATTGTAGCAGCAAAAAATGCGAACGTCAATGGGTTAAATTTAAAGATACAACAGTTGTTGCCTGGGGACTTGGTGTCATACAAATCTGTGAATTATCCAATTGAGTTTTTAAATTCATTGGATTTCCCAGGCATACCACCACAGCATTTACAATTGTAGGTTGGATATCCGATCATTCTGCTTCGTAACTCGAACCCACCACTGCTGTGTAATGGCGCACGATTAGTCAATGAAAAATCAATAGAAAACGTTATGATTCCTACAGATGTGCCAATTGAATTCAAACGCTCTCAATTTCCAGTTAGATTGGCATTCGCTATGACGACCAATAAGTCACAAATTTAGACATTGTCAGACTATACTTCTCCCACGGACAATCATGTGTGGCATGTTCTCGCGTCGGAAAACCATTCTATTTGTTTGTGTTGGCTAAAGACTAACCAAGAATATTGTAAGTTCTATTGCGCTGAAAGATTTGTCTTAATTTTTTTCAGCTGCCATAATTGATAGTAAAAATACGAATAATTTTGTTTGATGTTAATATAGTTATCAAGAATTGTCATTTAAGTTCAATTCAATTCAAGTTATTCATCCACATTTGATTATACATAATTATTAATTTAGTAACATGATCGTGCGACCTATGCTACCAAGAATAGCCTATCATATTATCAAAATAAAGAATAAATCAGTTCAACACAATGAAACAAAATTATATCGGAGACCAAACACACAGCAGCAAGCAGGAGAACGGAGGTGGAGCATATTATCCCGCCGGTAAGTAACTCTAAGAGAATTATATGAATTGATGATGAGTCTTGAAGGTCAGATTCAGTTTCAGTAAGCAGTTGCATGTTCAAAATGTTATATTATAATCGAGAAGGGAGAAATTATTCAAATGTCTGCAAAAGTATAACTGAATTAAGGAGTATGTTTAAAAATTTATTGCAATTTGAAATAATGAAATATTTTAGTTTGTTTCTTTGGTTGCTGTTCTTGATATTTATTGTTCTTAAATTTATTGGAACACTGTACAGTTTGGGACCATGAAAAAAGAAATTGTTGCAGATGTGCCCCTCGAAAGAAGGGGACAACAAGTGATTCATTTAACCTGTATCTAGTAAAGTGTGAATGTTGGACTAATTGTTCCTTATTCTGGATCGATCTCAACAAACATTGAAATATATATATTTGCCTGAAATCAAAACGATTGGCACCTTGATAGAGTTTTACTGAGCTGTATAACCAATTTCTTTTTAACGCGATTTTGAACTGTTTTTTGAATAACTTCTAACTTATTCAACATCGTACTGAACATATCATCCAATATCGTAATGCCGTACCTGAGTATCGACTCGGCAATTGAATCATAGATCGTCAAGATCTTACCAGTTCAACATCCCTCAAGTTATAAAATATATGAAAAATGTCCGAACGCAGATATTGGTCAATATAAAGGCCCAAATATTTAGTAGAATCAACCTTAGCTATTTTAGGACAGTTACATGGTTTTCTATCACATTCAGGTAGATGTATCGGAAGGTTAGTGAATATCGGTTTAGCGGATGAAGAGAGGGAGAAAGCAATAAAATTAGTTATTGTAGTGTTCAAACTCAGCAACCACCCGTATACTATTTTAAGACTAAATTCTGCGGCTCTATATGTTTCCTCCAACTCTTGCAGTTGAAAACAATCACTGTGTCATCGGCATAAGAAATAGTTCGACCGTTAGGAATATACAAGTTAGGAAGCTGATTCATATACACTAAGAAGAGAATGGGTCCGAGGACTGTACCTTGAGGAATACCCATATTGACAATTTGTGGATCACTCAGAGTTCCGTCTTTACCAACTATCTGACGCCTATCTGAAAGATAATTTTTTAAACTTTATGTACTGTACCTCACTCCCCAATGCTGTCAAGTCGTATCAATAAGATGGCGTGGTCAACAGTGTCAAATGCTTTTGTTAGGTCTAAGAACAGTGCCAAACGTTTTTTATTTCGATATATACGATCCTCCGTAGTTGTTTGTTCTCTGAAACCATATTGTTTTGGATTAAGAAGTTTAAATTTATTCAAGAAATGTAAAAGTCGAATTTTTAACCTCATCAGATGTATATACACAAACAATACCAGACTCTTTCCATTCTTCTGGGACAATACCCATTTCGAAGATTAAATTTATGATGTGCATTAATGGTACCACAAATACGCATGAATGATATTCAAAGTTTTTGAGGTTATATTGTCTGGACCTGGCGATGAACTTTGTTTGAGAGAATGTATCAAGAGAATGATTTCCTTTCCAGTTATTGGATTGAGGAACATAGTGTCGCGGTTTAAAGTAGTCTCCGGGAGATTGAATTTTCAGTTTTTTATTTTATTTGCCATTTTTTTACCGATTTGAGTGAAAAACTCATCAAATTTATTTGCTTTATCTTTTTTTCTCTGATTGGATGTCCGTCTTCGTCAACTATATCATGATCAATTGGTTTCCTAGATTTAGTTTTATTATTTATGTCGTGTATGACTTCACATTTTTTTTGAATCATTGCCCGCTTCTTGTAATTTCCTACTATGGTACTGATTTTTGGCTTTCTTCAGAAGTTTATTCAATGCATTTCTATAAATAATAAATTCATTTTTCTTTCTATATAAATCATTATTCAACTTCAATTTTAGTTTGTTACGTTTTATTGAAACTACTAAACTATTCGTAATCCATGGCCTAACCTTTTTGTGCAAATTAGGTTTTCAACACGATAATAACTTGAATTTCTTATACAATTTTTAGGTTTATTAGTGAAAATGGTGCAGGATTCTTGAGGATTTGATTTGTTGAGAACATCTTGCCATGACTCATTCATAAGATATGTTTAGAAGGTTGAATAATTAATTTCTTTGATTTTAAGAGATTGATTTACCTCAGGATTATTCTGCTTCGTTAACTTCACTGAAAGAAATGTTTAGTAGTGATCAGTGAGCGAGGTTTTTATCACGCCAGGGTAAAAAGTCAAGCATTTCCCTCTCCGAGTACTTCTAGAGTTCCTGACATAAATATGATCTAGTGTGGAAGCTGAAGTTGCAGTTACTCTTGTTGCTTCATTAATGTATGAAATGAAACCATTTAAACCTAGAGTAAGTATATTCTTTACTTCAATAACGATTAATATCAATTACCCTAAATAAAACATACTTTCATTGTTTACAATGCTTTCGATTATAAGTACATCCCCGCACACTTATAGTACAAAGTTATTTTATTGAACTGAAAAATGTTTTCTAGAAATAATATGCATAGCACAACCGGGTCAGCTAGTATTCATATAAACACAACCAAATGTATATGGAAGATGTTTACTTTCGTACTAGTACATGCCAATAATTAATCTCAACATGATTAATTCGTTAATTTTCATTTTATTGTTATTGAAATTTTTGTTAAGATGAAGATAGTTTAGATTTGATATGGTCAATATGTTCTCTTCGAAAATGATGTTCCTTCATTTTTCATTCAATCTACCGCAGAAATTAATAAATGCCTATATTAAACCCGAGTATACTCGAGAATACATTTTATTCATATTTTACTCAACCCGAAATAACTCGTTTCATTATTGTTTTTTCGAACCGGTAATTTCTAGCACGAGTATTTGAAAGATATATCGTTTCGTACTAACTTGAAATGAACACACAACCAAATTTATATGGAATCACCCGATATTTTGAATATTACCTCAGGGATTTTGGAAACTTCGAACGATTGTCACAATTGATCCTTTTTGAGATATTTCAATTGAAAAAAGAAAAGAATTAAGGTTTATTTTAAGGAAGGAACAAGTGAAAGAAAATGAGGGACTCTTTTCGCATGTATTGAAAAAATTGTTTTTTCACGGAGTAGGTTTTTTTCTCGACCTCAGTAGGTTGTGTTACCTCCTCTTGCCCTGATACAAGCCTGAATCCGTCTAGGCATGCTTTAGATGAGGTTTTCGACCTCCTCTGGGGTGATATTCTGCCACTCTTCTGTGGCGGCTTGGATGAGTTGTTGTGGGGTTCTTGCATTATCCTGGCGCGTTCTAATTTTCCAGTTAAGATTATCCCATAATGTTCAACAGGATTTAGGTCTGGAGAGCAAGCTGGCCTGTCCAAAGTAGCGATTCCCTCTGTTTCAAGATAATGTCGCGCGAGGTTGCTGGTAAGCGGAGGAGCATTATCTTGCATAAAAGTGAGATTATCACCGACCACATCTCGCCAGATTGTCACTATGGGCTCCAGCACCAGGTCCACGTGATTTCTAGCCGTTACACTAGCAGGAAAAGAAATCACATCTGTTTTGCCTCCCAGCATAATGCCACCCCAAAACATCACACTGTCTCTTGGTATTTCGGGATTCGTCTTGCTGCTCGGAGTGTAGCTTGTCTTACACGACCCCTTAAAACCCGAATCTGGCGGTCATCTGATCGAACACTAATTCTGGTCTCATTCGAAAAAAGAACATTTCGCCAATTCTCAATATTCCAATTTTTGTGCTCGATACACTAATAAGTCTGTTAATTTTTTGTTGTATGGCTAGCTCTGGAACTGTTTGGGGCCTTCTGCTATATAAACCCCTTGAACTAAGTCTTTGACGTATCGTTTCGACTGATACACTGATGCCTGTTGCTTCCAGAAATTGCCTTTGGAGTATGAGGTGCGACGCACTAAGGTCTATTTTGCAGAAATTGTAGCTCCACATATCAGGCGTAGGTTTTGAAATCACCCCCTGTGATACCCCCATTGTGGCCGCTATATCCCTCAGTGTCACCCCTTCTTCAACAAGAGCAATTATTCGACGCATCTCTGCACATCGGAAAATCCAACGTAAGGCTTTTCCAATTATTATTATAGGCTTTTTCAAATTCTGAAATTCACAGTTTCTAATCTCAGTGACGACTGAGTACAATATCCCGAACATAAGGTGATAATTCAACAATTATTATCATACTATCCAGCTTTTTACAACAATCAACTTCATTCTTCACAAGTAGTCAAAGATTCATGGTTAAAAACAATCAATAATGTGAAATACCGAGTGATTCCATATAAATTTGGTTGTGTGTACATGTTTCATCACATCGCTCGTATTTTCGGAAGTTTCTTCAAGAATAAATACCAATCTAAGCTTGTGAACTAGACTAACTACACTTAATTCGAATAAATGGAACAACATCAGTAGCATTACAAAAAGATACTTTGTAGATAAGATGTTTCGCTAAAATTCTTGTTTTTCCACGCTGTCTAGAACTCACTCTTGTCCGAGGATTCCGGAGAGACGTGACTTCAATTCGCAAGTATAACTGACGGCATTAATACATCTGAAATTACCCCTTTAATGCGAAAGTGGTGTTCAAGATGTTCCGTCACATGAGAAGAACTTATCAGGTGTAGTTAACGAAGTCATTAATGTAACCAGTGAGATCTTAACGCCTACTGAAATTACTCCAAGTACCAATGAAATGGGGTCAAAGGAAAGGGGTGATAATAATCATTGCCTAAGTTTCAGGTCTCTCATTGTCATCTCAATTATAATTTGATACATAAAAGCCCGCAGTTCAGGGTTTCCACACGTTCTTACGAGTTGCTCAAAATTTAATATAGTAGAGGAAATATAACCTTATCACAACCAATTATGCTTCTTGTTAATTTTCTTCATTTTATACATTTCTCATTATCATATCATCAAGGGATAAAACACTTTTATCTGTTCTCCATAATGTCTATACAATCTGTCAAAAGGAATCGGGAATGGAATATTTGAAAAATTTGCTTAATGATTGTCGAAATTCTGTAATTTAATTTGTTTACAGTGCCCGATTTTGCCACTTCTCAAAAGTGTGTTTTACGATTTTTATAATAGATAAAAATATATATAAACAGCTCTACAGGCCAAGTAGGCCTATGGCTTTATTACACGTTCTTCTCTATTTCAATTTATTCATAACTGCTCTCTTTCAGTCCTTCACTCCTAGCTCTTCAATATCTTTCTCCACGATCTTGATCCATTCTGTGCGTGGTCTTCCCCTGCCTCTTCTTCCCGTTATTCCCTTGTCAAAACTTGTCTTGTTGTTCTATCGTCTCCCAGTCGGAAAACATGGCCAAGCCATCTCATTTTTGTGCATACAATTCTTGAAGCTCGGCGTTCGTTCTCCTTTCCCAACGATTTTCTACCTTTTTTCCACCATATATTCTTCTGAGTATTCTTATCTCGAAAACTTCTAATGTATATTTTTCCCCCTGATTCAACTTCCACAGTTCGCAACCGTATGTTACCACAAGCCTGATGATCTTCTGATAAATTTTCTTCTTCGCGTTTTTCGACATATTTTTGGACCTGAGCACTCTGTATAATCCTCCTAAGCATTTTGTTCCTTCAGCTATCCTCTCCTGTATTTCTACTCTCTCCTCCCCTGTTCTCGTCAATGTTACACCTAAATAGTTGAACTGTTCTACCTTTTCAAAGCAGTATGTCCTATCTTCACTAATTATCTGCAGATTTGAGTGCCTTTCATTTTCTTGTTGCCTATTATTTCGCTTAGTCTATTTTTGATAGATATCGCCATAATCTTGTAGACGCAATTGGTCGTATCCCCCTCCTTGTGCAACGGACATATTAGAGCTTCCTTCCACCTACTTGGCATTTTCTCCTCTTCCCAAACTTTAGATATTATAAAATATATATTGTCCTCCATTTCTTGTCCCCCTATCTTCAACATATCCGCCGTGATGCCATTTCCATCTGGCGCTTTGTTGTTTTTAAACAATTTTATGATTGATCTTATTTCTTCCTTTCTTGGTGGTTCCTCATACGCTTCATTTAGGAACGCCCCTTCCTCGTTCGCATTTTCGGATAAAAATATCGAACAAAATAATTATCTAAAATTTTTGTATTGCAAATGGAATTTTCGTGTGCCGAATCGCTGAAAACGTTACAGAAGGCTTACGGTGAATCGACTTCATAAAAAACACGTGCATATGAGTGATACAGTGCATTCAATAGCGGCCGAAATGTGATGAAAGAATTGCCTCGCTCTGGTCGACCATCAACATGTTCAACTGATGTTAACATCGGTAACGTGAAGGAACTCGTGATTGAAAATCGTTATTTGAGTTTGAGAGATTGGCAATGAACTTTCTGTGTCTCATGAATGAATTCTCACGATTCAAAACGATTGTTTGGGCATGAAACGTATCGCCGCTCGACATTCCATAAGGCCTGAATTTTCTTCAAAATTTGAATAGCGTAAAGGTCGCTGAAAACATGCTAAAACAAGTCAGTTCCCACCTCACATTTATGAAACGCATAGTAATAAAGAATCCAAGCATTTTACTACTTTGATTTACTATACAGGGTTAGGCAAAAGTACCGAAACGGTTAATTATCTCAGTTATTTACCGAGCGATTATTTTGAAAATTAAGATTCCTACATTACTAAACATAAGGAATTCAGTGTTGATATTTCGTGCGTTAGTGTTTCCGGTGTAGCAGTAAATGACCACAAAATGTGAGTTTCAATGTAACAATCCAATATATGTTTATTTATTTCTATATTTAGAGAAAGAAGCACTCAACAAAATACATTTCCTTTCAATATCTAGTTCATAAAAAATAAAATAATAAAAATTATATCACCTAAATCAAATTACTGTTGCATTAATAATCAACGGGACAGGTTGTCAAATAATGTTAAGTATTTGTTGAAGTTTAGATTTTTGGACTTGAATTCTTAATAATGGTATTTAAGCTCAGTGAAGCAGAACGGATCGAGGTTTTGATGAAGAGCGGATATGGTGACAGACAACGATCTAACCAAGAAGTTCGCAGTCTGTTCAATACTGTTCACCCAGATCATCAAATTAGTAAATCTACAGTATGCAGAATTATTCAGCGATATGAAGCAAGTCGGCAACTGAAAGATATTCCCAAAGCAGGACGCCCTAAGTCCGCCATTGATGAAGAAACAAAGTTGGATATTTTACTGGCAATTGAGGAAAATCCTCAGGTTTCTACAAATAAACTAGCCTTGAACCATGATATTTCTCAGAGGTCAGTAGGATACTGAAAACAGAAAAAATGAAACCATATAAAATCAATTTCGTCTATGAACTTACTGAAGATGATCCTGACCGTACAGTACAATTTTCAGAGACCATCATGGAAATGATTATGGCGAATCCAAATTTTTTGAATAGAATAATATTCTCGAATGAAGCTACGTTCTGCCTCAACGGTACAGTAAATAGGTATAATTGCCGTATTTGGCCGAGAGACAATCCAAAATTATTAAGAAATAAAATTGTGCCAGCCATAACAGCTTTATTTCCAAATTTAAATGATCCGTTAACTCCAGCTGATATTGTATGGTTCCAATAAGATGGAGCTTGCCCACACTTTGCGGTGGATGTTCGGAATTATCTGAATGAAATTTTTCCAGAAAGATGGATCGGTAGAAGAGGTCCCATCGAGTGGCCTCCGCGGTCACGTGATCTATCACCTCTGGACTTCTTTTTATGGGTCCACTTGAAATGCCGAGTTTATAGAGAACGACCTGTCAATCTAGATGAGTTAAGGCGTCGCATAACAGAAGTAAGTAGAGTTGATGGTCTTTCTCTGGAGCATTGTTCCTGATATATGAATAAAGTTTGTTTGATTTTCCTCAAGAATAGTGTTGGACATAATTTTGAGTTGAATAAAGAGTTATTTTACCTGATATGACTACGTATCTAGTGTTTATTTTGAATTATCCCTATTACGAACTTTGGATCAACTTTCTTCAGCTAGAAAAGTTACCCCGGCCTTAGGATTTGAAGCTTTGAAAGTCTAAGTCCAGAAGTAGGTGCTTGCTACAATAAGATACAAGAATGGCACTCGAGAGCCAACCTTGGAAGATAAGGGAGTATTAGTGACCCCCGTTACTGAGACACCGACAAAGTAGCGTCACAGATCACATGACCGCCTGATTCGGGTTTTAAGGTGTCGTGAAAGACAAGCTAGACTCCGAGTAGCAAGACAGATTCTGAAATACCAAGGGGCAATGTAATGTTTTGGGGTGGCAATATGCTGGGAAGCAAAACAGATTTGATTTCGTTTCCTACGAGTGTATCAGCTAGAAATTGCGTAGACCTAGTGCTGGAGCCCAAAGTCAGACTCTGGCGAGCTGGCCACGGTGAAAATTTCACTTTTATGCAAGATAATGCTCCTCCGCATACCAACAACCTTGCGCGACATTATCTTGAAACAGAGAGAATAGCTATTTTGGACTGGCCAGCTTGCTCTCCAGACCTAAATCCTATTGAACATTTATGAGATAATAATAATAATAATTTATTGATCCCTTAAGACATCACAAGTATGTATAGGACAGGTCAATAGAAAAGACATTTAGACATTATCTAAATCAACACATAGAAACTCATTCACAGTATAAAACATTTTGCTAAAAGTAAATTCTTAACTGCTACCTTAAATCTATTTACACTTTGACGCTGTATATGCCGTGGAAGATGATTGAACAATCTGATACCCTGGTACAGGGCGACATTTCAAATCTAGAAGTTCTGTGTTTAGGGATACATAATGTTTCCTTATTTCTAGTATTGTGGGAATGAAAGTTAGAAAGTTTAGTCATGTTACTTTCATTCTCTTTAATAGAGGCATCTCAAAATGAAAATAGACGCCAATGTGATGATACCATTCTTCAGGAACAACGGTCTACATGAAGATTGTGGAGCTGTATCGAACATCATTCGCAGAATTCTTTTCTGGATGATGAAAACTCTACCTACGTCTGAGGAACTACCCCACAGTAAGATATTATAGGACAGGTGACTATATAACAAACTGTATTAAACGTTCACAAGGGAACTTAGAGGTAGTGAACTCTTGATTCTATTTAGGGCATAATAGGAACTATTCAGCCTCTTACAAATCGCATCGATATGTGCACTCCACTTCAGATTCCTATCGATGTGAACGCCGAGGAATTTAGTGGTGTCCTTCGAAGAGATGACTGTATCTAAATACCTTATTGTTATGCTACCCTGATCACAAGACGACAGAGTGAAGTGAATGCATTCCGTCTTGTTGACATTGATCATAATAGCATTAAAATGGCACCATTCTACGAAACTCTCCACCAGCAGCTCGCATAACTTTTGAAGCTCCTCAAGAGTCTCAGCAGTAATAGCTATGGAAGAGTCATCAGCGGACAGTATCAACCAGATTATTTTTGATAATAGATTGCGAATATTAGATTTTCTGTAGAATATTTTTTCAAATTTGGTGGCAGATCGTTGATGAATAACAGAAATAGAAGTGGCCCCAAGACAGAACCCTGGGGTACTCCTAATTTACAGTACTGTTCATTTGAGAACGAGTCGTGAACCCTGATTGAGGCAGTTCTGTCCTCCAGATAACTACGAATCCAGTTCAAGAACACGCCTCTGAGTCCAAGATTATAACATTTATCCAATATAAACTGGATAGCAAGACTATCAAACGCTTTAGACAAGTCAAAGAACAATCCAGCAACATATTGACCATTATCAAGGCAACAATAGACGAACTCCACGAACTGCAATGCTCCAGTTTGAGTCGAGCGGCCGGTTCTGAAACCATGTTGTGCAGTATCAAGTATTTGAAATTTATCTAGGTACTTCATCATTCTATCAAACACTATTCTTTCAAAAACCTTGGAAAAGACACTTAAGATAGATATAATAGGTCTATAGTTCATGATATCGTGTACATCATCCTTTTATGAATAGGAATGACGATTGCTTTTTTCAGAATACGAGGAAATACGCCTGTGCTAATTGACAGGTTAATAACATGAGCGAAATGTCGGCTGATATCGGTACCTATCATCTTCAGAATTTGTGCTGAGATGAAATCAACACTAGAACCTTTGTTGTTTTTGAGTGATCTTATAACATCATGGATTTCATGCTCCAGGACTGGGTGGAAGAAAAAGGTTGTGTCTAACATACGTGACGTCGTACATGAGGATGACATTGAGTCTTTATAATAACTGTTGAGGGAAGATTCGGCAACTGTAGTGAAATGATTAGCGAAAATCTCAGCCAAATCCTTGGGATCGTTATGCGTAACATTATCAATAACCAGTGCAATAGAATTTTGTTCCATAAGTTTTCGACCAGTCATAGTATTTACTAGATTCCACACAGTTCTATTTTTATTTACAGATTTATCAATAAGTTCACTGTGAAAATTGTATTTGGTTCTTAGGATTAAGGATTTATAATAGGATTTGGCTTTCTTATATAATTCATTAGAGGATTGAGTTTTTATATTAGAATGTAACCAATGAAGATTTTGTAGGTCACATTTGGCCAAAACAATTTCTGGAGTAATCCAGTTTTTCCTGTTATGAGTATAATTGGTACTACGCATAAGAGGGCAACAAGTTTCAAAGATATGTTGAATGGTATCTACAAATGCCCCAAAACATTCATCAACATCAGAATGTATGTATAAGTCCTGAAAATTACATTGAGAAATACTCGATGCAAACTTATTAAGATTTTGATCGTTTAAATTTCTGACCATTCTCGATACAGTTTCGGCTTTTTATGGAAGCTAATACATAGATCAAGTGAGAGGGCAAGGTGGTCACTGATATGGGCTTCATAAGTTTGTACATTACAATTTGATAATTCTGCATTGGTCAAAATATAATCAACCTTAGAAATTGATGTGTGACCTGTGATATTCGTGAATACTCTGGTAGGATTATCTGAAATACATTGTACATTAAGTTGTAAAAGTTTCAATTTTTCTCCATCAACAGTGGGAAAACCAAAAGATGTTGTACCATCTATGTTGCAGGGCGATTCAATTGTCTCGGTTGAAAAAACGGTGGACACTCGCTTTGTTTGGCCAGTTTGATCCATCAAGAGCTTTTTCATAGTCGGATGTAGCTATTAAAACTTTAAATGATGAATAGTTTTCGGGATACTTTGAAATGAGTTTTCACATTTAACTGTTGGAAAATTACTACTTAGGAAGTTTTGTAGATCTTCAACTGTGGTCTCGGGCTTTAAATTGGACACATGCAATGCCTTGAATTTCTCTACTCCTTGGACGGATGAGCTGCCAGAATAACTACCAACAACCAGAGCACGATTTCGTTTATTAGTTTTACCCTTGCGGAAACTACCTTCCATTCCGTTTCTGTATTAGTGTTAGTAATAGAAGAAACTTTGTCATTTTTGTGTCAAACAAACTGGCATTTTCCGTTCCACGCCACTTTGCTACGCGTTATAGTGGTGTTTGAAGGATTACCACCTCGGCGACCTTTGTACTGGGAACTCAGGGTATACTTGGGCGGTCAGTGACCGCAGCAGCACCATCTGTCATTTTAAGAACTCCGGACGTACTCGGGCGGTCGATAGATTCTTTATTATACGTCACGCACATTGTTGATTTCATATGCGTGGAAGATTTATCAACTTTCTTGTTGGCATTTGTGTTTACTTTTTTTTCTTGGAGAAGTTATCAATCAAAGTATTTTTATTTACTATCTCGGCTTCGAGAGTGGAAATTTTGAGATAATCTCAAAAGGAAGAATCAGATCGCGCCAGGATAATCCAAGATCCTCACAACAACTCATCCAAGCCGTCACAGAAGAGTGGCAATATATCACCCCGAAGGACGTCGAAAAATCCAAAGCATGTCTAGACGGATTCAGGCTTGTATCAGGGCAATAGGAGGTAATATAAGCTACTGAGGTTGAAAAAAACACCTACTCCGCGAGGAAACAATTTTAATTTTTTTACTACATTGATTTGTTTCATTCTTAAAATAAACCTCGATTTATTTCTTTTTCAATTGAAATATCTCAATAAGGATCAATTCTAACAATCCTTCGAAATTTCCGAAATCCCTGAGGTAATATTCAAAATATCGGATGATTCCATATAAATTTGGTTGTGTGTACACTCTTGAATTACGCAAGAACATAGAATTTTCTCAGAAAAGAAGATGTATCTACTCGGCATCACAGTCAACAGCGGAGTTTCCTAGCATGATCGTGTACAGCTGTTTCTGCCAAACTCAGTTTTTTTTCGAGGCTAATCAGTACTTCACACCATCTCAGCTGAAGCTTTTATACCAGACAGAGGTGAGTCTTCGTCTGGAATTCTATTATATATGTGAGGCTGCACACCCAAACATTCATCACAAAAGAGAACAGTGCAGTATTGCACTACCCAGAAATCAAGCACAAGATCTCCAACCTCTCGTTCAGAGCGGCAGATTACTGATCTTCATCTTTTTTACAGATACTTCCATAGTAAATGCTATGAAGGCTTGGTCCCGCAAAAAATCCAGCCTTGCGGAAAATTCTCATCAGCTGACGGTCCAACTAGCACAGATACGTATCTCCCTCTATGAAAGCCATTTGTTTGCAGGACTAGTATGTTCTGGAACTCTCTTCCATCAAACATCTTCCCGATAACTAACAATTCGATCCTCTTTAAGAAATGAGTGAACACACACATCAAATCATCTTGGGCGGCCACGGATGTTGCATGACAGGCATCGCTTTCTTCCAAGAGTTAAGAATAATCTTTTCAAAGCTATATTAAAGAATAAATTCAAATCATTCAGAATTCGAACGAATTGGAAACAAATTGCACATTGATTGCATCCAAAGTATTTCTTTCCCCAAAAATAAACTATCGAATTGAATTTTTCAGTATTCATTCAAGCAATAAACATGACGTTTCTCTAAAAATACCGTTATTCGATTTCATTTTCTCGGCTAATATATAAAACCGGCTTCAATCTCCTTCCGAAACAGAATCCAAATAAGAAAACGTATAAATTTCGTACATACCCCGGCTTGAGTGAACGTAATACGTTTTGCATAGAACGACAGCCAGTCTACACGAATCTCTATTATCGGTAATCCTACTATTGAAAAAGAAAAACCGACGAATTGAAATCAATTTCCATGAGCTGCATTGGGCCCCACTATCTTCTTTCGTAACTGTCAGGGCCTGGGGTTAATATTCTATTACCAGCGAAGGGTGGTGTGCAACAGAACCGTGTATTTTCCGTCTCTTTCGGCAGACAGACTGTTCGATCCCTAATATATCAGTGCCAAGCTATTCTTTTGTGCGATTCGACAAGGCGGTGTCTATCTACACAGCTCATCTTAAATGAGGCAAATGGAAAGGATCTACTTTTTGGTGAAAAATACAAGCTTCAATTTTATATACGGGGTGTCCGCGCTAATTGCCTGGAGCCAGTATCTGCAGAGCAGGCCTATCTATCGATTTTAAATTTTGGTATTATAGCCGATTTGGTAATGCCGTAGAGTAATAAATATTTAGGTGGCAGGATGGTCATACGCGTGCCCCTCGGATAATCGTTAAAGAGTATTATTAAGTATTTTCTCAGAGTTCAAGCTCTCTTCTATTTTTTTCCCTCAATAACCGAACAAGATATTTTGCGTGTGACTAAAAATAGGAAATCTAAAGCTAGTTTCGGGGATGACGGCATACCTTGTTTTATAGTAAAGGATATCATAGGGACGATAGTAGCTCCGCTATGCTCAATTTCTAATCTGTGCCTGAAGAACAATCAGTTTCCGTCTAAGTGGAAGATCGCGAAGATCTGCCCCATCTTCAAGAGCGTTGATAGGACCGATGTAACGAACTACCGTTCTGTGGCCCTGCTTTGCTCCTTTGCAAAGGTTTTTGAGCTCTATTGCATGAATCTTTAGCATTCCAGCTGAGCCAATCGATTTCGGACCGGCAACATGGTTTTAGGGTCGGTAGATCAACTGTAACGAATCTTGCATGCTTTTCGGAATACGTAACTGAGGTTTTGAACCGGGGTGGCCAGGTTGACACGGTCCTCACGGATTTCTCTAAGGCCTTTGATCGCATGAACCATGTTGCTCAAATAAAAAGAATGAAGGAGATAGGGTTCCCCCTGAGCCCTCTCAGGTTTTTCTATTCATATTTGAGTGATCGAAAGCAATATGTTATGTACAATGGATTCAGATCCCAGGATTTTGGAGCCTATTCGGGAGTCCCTCAAGGGTCGGTTTTGGGTCCGCTTCTGTTCACAATTTTCGTAAATGACTTACTTGAGAGGCTAAACGATGGGGGCGTAGCCTTTGCGGGCGATCTCAAGATTTACACAGAAATGAGATCGAATGAGGACTGTCAGAGTCTTCAAGGAGAGTTGCTGATGATACCTCAGTGGTGTTTAGAAAACAAACTGCCTTTGAACGTCTCTAAGTGCAAGTACATGTCAATTACGCGCAAACAGTCGCCACATTTCTTTCCTTATTCGGTGGCGGGCTGACGGCTTGAACGTGTTTTCTGTTCTCGTGATCTCGGGGTGCTTCTCGACTCGAAATGGTCGTTCCGGGATCATATAGGTGATGTTGTTCTGCGAGCAAGAAAATGTTGGGTTTTATTCTGAGGAATTTCAAGAGCTTCCGGAACACTGCTGTTCTCAGGGTTCTATATTTCGCTTTCGTTCGGTCTAGATTGGAGTATGCCTGTGTTATCTGGGATCCATACTATGTGAAATATAAAATTGCATTGCAAAGCGTCCAGAGAACCCTCTTAAAGTACCTGGCATACAAACAAGATGGAGTATATCCTATCCGAGGAATGCCAGGTTTTCTGTTAACCGATCGTTTTTCTGTGTTGGAGCTTCAAATTAGAAGGAAATATTTGTGTTGCATGTTTTTATATGGACTTTTGAATAACTCCATCTGTTGTTCGTCTCTGCTTGACAGACTGATGTTTTTGGTATCCAGGCTCGCTGGCAGAGGCAATGCCACTTTTTATGTCGTTGGAGCTGTTACGGATGTTTTCTTCAACTCACCTATCAATCGAAGCTGTCACTATTTCAACACGGTGGCCTCTTCGATTGATATCAGTCATTCTCAAGCTACGTTCAAAAGAAACCTATTAGCAAAACTTAGTTCACGCACTTAAATTGTTTTGATTGTTTGGTGTGTATTTCTATTATTTGAGTTTGCATTATCAATGCGTTTTATGTCATTATTGTTTTTGAAAGGTTTTTTTTTAAATCTGTTTTTTAGGTTTGAGCAAATTTGTATATACTTGTTCGGCTCTGTAATTGGGAGTAATCCTGTTGAGCTTGTATCAATAAATAAATAAAATAATTATTTCAAAGTATATATTAAGAAGAGTTCTCAAAGTAGTTTTATCATTTGTATGCATCAGTTAGTAGTTTCTGCAAGTATTTTGCTCATTCCACAGGTAATGGAAAAGTTTTCTAAACTAAGCCCTGTTAAACATGCTAAAAATACCCGTTTTCCGAAGTGAATTAATTATATTGAATGTATATGATGAAGTAGGTAAATAAACTACAAAAACTTATTACGTAATAAAATAACACTCTGTTAGCGGTAAAAGGCGGATTTTTCAAAAGAACGCGCGGTACTTGTCAAAGAAAAGCCGTGTTTTCTATTCTTGTAGCTTTCGAGACTTTCGTTCACGCCGATATAAATGTTGCGCCTGCAAGAATTGGAGTCAGGACATGGCAGATAAACTAAAACATGATATCATGAAATATACATACTTTTCTCTACACTTCCACGAATCCACCGATATGACAGACACTGCCCAGCTCTGTATTTTTATTCGGATGGTATCCATTAACATGTTGGCTAAGGAAGAATTTTTGACAATCATTTCTGTGAAGGTGAAGACCTGTGGCGAAGATATATATATATATATATATATATATATATATATATATATATATATATATATATATATATATATATATATATATATAACGTTTTCTTCAATTTTGTAAAGAACAACAAGGTACCAATATATAAATTAGTGTGCGTTACAACCGATGGAGAACCAGCAATGATTGGAAACAAAAACGGTTTTGTGGCATTGTTCGAGCTAATGAAGATTTCTCTTCATTCTTTTCGAGTTTTGTGTTCGAAAGTTTTAAACACGGAGGCAATTATGGGCATTGCAACAAAAATTGTGAATTTCATTCGTGCATCTAGCTTGCAACGGCGACTCTCTAAGTTGCAGTTGGAAGATAGGGGGACTCAGCTGAACACACTTGAAAGAGGTGATGACACTCAGATGTTGAAAAACGAAAGATGGCTGACTGATTTGGCACTTTTGACCATTAACTTCGAGCTTCAAGGTAAAGGCAAAACTATTATTAAGATGATAAGCGCAGTAAACGCATTGAAAAGTTAATTGCAGCTTATGATAGATGAACTGAAAAGAAAGAATCTGAAACATTCTCCGTCTTTGAAAGCAAAAATTCCTCAGTTGAAGTATGATACGTATGAGGCTGAATTATCAAATATTTTGGGACAATCCGAAATGCGTTTTTATGATTGCAGTAAATTGGCAAATATAGCAACATTTATGAGTTACCATTTTCATGTAAAAACATTGAGGAATTAGCTACTGAAATAGAAAGTCAGTTCAATATGAACTCATGTTCTGTTGAAAATGAGTTGGTGCAGATTATATCAAATATACGTCTCAAAGCTACAGCATCTGATACAAATTTCTGGTGTTTTATATATGAAGATAAATATCCGAATCTAAGGCAAATCGCCCTTCAACTGACGTTAATGTTTGGGTCAACTTACTAGTGCGAGTCTGCATTTTCTGAAATGAACATAATCAAGTCTAAAAATCGCAATCGACTAACTGACGATCACATGTCATCATGCTTGCGATTAGCACTCAGTGGTTACGTACCATCTTATGGAAAGTATGCTGAGGACATGCAGTGCCACGCTTCGATATCCAAAGTCACTTCTTAGTTAAGTCTAACACCATAACTAACTCTTTTGTTTTTTAACTACCAATAAACTCGCAATTTTGAAAAACTTTGAGTTTTTTCATTGATATTGTAGAGAAGAACGTAACTAAACCTAACCCAATTCTTGACTAAAATAATGTTTATTGTGCGGAAAGTTAATATCTATATACACTACGGTACATCCTACCTAGGTAGGTAGGTAGATAAGGTGTGTCGTGTATGTACGACAACCATGCTTCACATATACTTGCAGCCTCTCAGAGTCGATCGTAAGTTGTCTAAAGATTGAGATAGGTCTCCAGCAGTTCAAGTTTGAGCACTCCTGCTTTAAGACATCAAGGCAATTTACTTTCAATCGATGAAAATGTTAAAAATTGGACAGTCCACAATATACAAGCTTCTCAAGGAAAGAAAATCTGAAAATGGATTTAGAGTGAAACCTCCAAAAATTTCTCCAAGAAGGCCCCGAATGGTTATTGATGAAGACTTTAGGAATACTATTCGAAAAAATGTGTTTTCTTTTATTTTCGGAAAGAAATTCCCACTGTGGAATAAATACACGCTGTGCTCGTAGGAGATCAGGACTTCCTTTAATATCGAAAAACGAATTGTGGCAAACTTTGTACGAAATCAATTTCTCATGGGAAACGAACAACAGGAAGCCTTTTCTCATAGATGAAGAAGAAATCGTTTACTGGAGAATAAATTATTTAGGAGCAAATAAAAAATATCGAGCTCAAAGTTTCATCTGGATGAAACTTTGGTTATTCAAGGGTATATGGTTCAGAAAACTTGGAATGATAAAAAACATTGCCCTCAAGCCTTCCTCCAAAGAATGTCGACAGGATTTCAGGCTCCGTCAGGATAAGGACGGAGTATAATAATAATAGGTAGTGTTAACGGTTTTGTGAATGTGGGTGATTATCATTACAAAGTAAAAGTACTGGAGACTATTATGTCTCTCAGATGTTTTCGAAGAATATTTTGAACAGTTGTTGGATTTGATTCCACTATGATCTGTAATAGTAATGGATAACGCAAGATACCATTCAGTTCAGCTTGGACTCCAATAATTTTTTCAGATGATTCAATTCTATTGTTTTCTGGAGGGAATTTCGGCCCTTTCTTTAACAAAGCTATCTGTTTTTCGTTGAAATTACTGTTGAATCTTGGGAAAAAGGTTGTATCCATTGTTTCGAACGATGCTGAGTGGTTGTTGGGTTTTTGATTAGAGTATTTTTATTTTCTAAGGTAGAAAGTTTCCTTTGCAAATTGTCATATCTCTTTTTGGATATCTGGATGATTATTAATTTTATATTGGAGACCATCGAATTCGATATTACGAGGGTGTGGAATAATTCATACCAACATTGATTTTACAGCAGAAATAAAAATTAATAGGGCAATAATTTTTTAAACCTGACAATAACATAACACAGTTTCATATATACACTGTGTTAAAAAGTATCCGGAAATTTGAAATAAAACCTTAAAAATCTTAATCTACTTCAATATTTATTGAATCTCCTTCAAAATATACTCCATTTGAAGCAATACACATGTGCCAACGTCTTCTGCAATCATCGAAATATTTTTATAAACTTCTGATTTAGAAATTCTGAACATTTTCTTCAAAAAATGGCGTTTATGTCCAAATCCTACGAAAACTGAGGTTTCCTGTTCTTATCTGAATAATCATGAGAATGATAGGCAAATAATCAATCAATCACCATAAACTCATCATTTCACTCCAACATATCTTGGTGTAAAGCTTGATCGTTCTTTGACTTTCAAATTTCATATTGATAAATTATGGCAGAAGTTGAAAACAAGATACAATATACTACATAAACTAGCTGGATCTAATTGGGGCGCCGGAGTCTCTACTTTGCGAACTACTGCTTTAGCTTTAGTATTTTCAGCAGCAGAATATTGCTGTCAGGTGTGGTTGAATACTGCTCATGTCAAAAAGATTGATTCTCAGTTGAACTGTTCTATGAGAGTTATAAGTGGATGTATCAGTTCAACTGCTACCCTATGGCTTCCGGTTATTTGTAATATAGTTACTTCCCATATTCGCAGGAAATTAGCTCTTAAATCGTCTTGGGATAAGTATCACTCATTTCCAGAAGTTTTTCCGATAATACACGATCTTCAAAATCCACCTGACCTGAGATTGAAATCTAAGAAACCTATTTGTTCGATTGACTTTTTGCGTACATGGGTGATCTTGGAAAAACTGAATGGCAGGAAGTTGATGTTTTTAATAAAGTTCTCATAGAGGATCCTTCCATAAGGGTTGCAGGTTTCGATATAAGTAGGAAAAGTTGGTGTATATTAAATCGTCTCAGGACAGGACATGGTCGTAATAATAGTATATTGTCCAAATGGAATACTGTAGAAAGTCCGACATGTGAATGTGGCGCAGCTGAAAATACAATAAGACATTTAGTTCTCGACTGTCCTATTCACCATTTTACGGGTGGTTTTCAAGAAATTCATTCCGTTTCAGATAATTTCATTAACTGGGTAGAGAACTTCAAGTTTATTTAGAGCTTAGTTTTTTGCTCCCCCTCAGTGTTTTTCTTTTCCATGGTGTATGTTGATACGGCAAGGGCTACACCCATGTAGGGTTTCATTCCCAAAAGGTGTATGAGATGTTTCCTGTTGAAAAACCAGAGGAGCATTAGTTGAGTTCTTAGATTCAAGTGAGTTTAGACATATAAGAGTTAGGTACGTTTTGATGAAATATTTTTCTGCTGTTTTTCTTTTTCCATTGTTACAGACTTCTCCTGTCTCAATCCCTCTTCCTTTTCACCCTTGTCTTCTTGAAGAAGTCCTGGAAATCATGGAGTGCAAGATGACAATGAGAGAATGAAGCTGCTAAGCAGAGAAATTCTTGGTACTCTTTTTGTACACACAACACTAACACACCATAAGCAGACAAGCTATTGCTAGTGCAATAGCGACAACTAGCAATAGCAGCGACAGGGAAACGAGTATTTTCTAGTTTTTTTCACTCGTTTACTGAATCATACGCAAGATAGTATGGTTATCCTGTTACATTTCCTGTGGTCACACTTTAGGGGCAATCGTAGGAGGCATGATGTAAGTTTAGATGCCTGATTAAGGAACGGACATGGTTCTGCGCTTGTTTTTGTTTTTACGATTGTGTTTTTCTGACACAAACCAAAATTATAGCTAAAAGCATATACAATTATTCGAATTTTGTAAAGCCTCTCTTTCAAAATAATATATATATATATATATATATATATATATATATATATATATATATATATATATATATATATATATATATATATATATATATATATATATATATATATATATATATATATATATATATATATATATATATATATATATATATATATATATATATATATATATATATATATATATATATATATATATATATATATATATATATATATATATATATATATATATATAAATATATAATGATAATGAGGATATAGACTCAATGATCTGTTTAACGAAATTAAAGCGTTAAAGTTGTTTTCATTACCTGATGATACTGATCCCTTAAGTATTTTACAATATATATTTGAAAACAATTTAATCTCCACCTTTCCAAACGTAAGCATTTCACTAAGAATTCTTTTGATATTGCCTGTATCTGTAGCTTCTGGCGAGCGATCTTTTCAGTTAAAAATCATTAAAATTATTCAAGATCGACAATGATTCAAGAAAGATTGTCTGGGCTAACAATATTAGCAATTGAACAAGAAATTTTGACAGTATAAATTTTATAGATGTAATTTATGAATTTGCAACAGCAAAATCTCGGAACATATCGCTACTACAATAGCTATCTTTTATTTTTCTATTGCACCTAGACCTAGCTATCATTTTGATTTTAAAACGTTCCCTAGGTATTTGTTATTAGAAATATCTGCATATTTTTAAAATATCTAAGTATAAGTAGAAAGTAGTATTTATATATATATATATATATATATATATATATATATATATATATATATATATATATATATATATATATATATATATATATATATATATACAGTGGAATCTCGATAACTCGAATGTCAAGGAAATGCAAAAAATTCGAGTTAATGAGTTTTCGACTTAAAAAGGATTTCGAGATACAAAGGATTTAACCGCTAAAATTTCGACTAAGAAAGGTGCGATTTCTAAGTATATTTTTCGACATGTAGAGTCAATGTTAAACAACAATTCGACTTAAGTTGTAATGGTATATATTTATTTAAATTACATATTACTGAACTAAACTTTACAAACATTTAAAAAATCCGTTATCTTTCTTTGATTTAAACAATTTGCAGATTTCTTATCAATTATTTTTCAAGTTCAAATAATGAACTGAATACACGATCTTCGATATCATCACATCTTTCAATGAAAGATCGTAGTGTGTTGATTGCTGCTCTGGCTTCTTTATTTGATATTAATGGTTTAAAATCTGCGGGATCAGTATGATCGACGTCATTTTCATCAACTTTATCCTCATTTATATCCTGATTAACTATGTCAATTATTTCAGCATCAGTGTTCTAGTAGTAGCCAACCCTTCATCACATGTCGAATAATCTTCAAATTGAACTTTTGTGTTCTGAAGTTTATTCCAATCAGCCTCTAAACTCATGTCCGGTTCAAGAGGTTCTTCCGGAGCTTCTTCTTGTAACATCGAAAATCCACAGCTTTTGAAGCAATTTGATATTGTGGTCACAGATACACTTATCCAAGCCTTGTCTGCCATCCTAATTGCATGCAATACATTAATAGGTGAAGCAGACTGTTGTTCCATATCAGTTATCAGTTTCCTAACAACTTCCTTTCTGTAAAAGGATTTGAAGTTTTTTATTATTCCTTGATCTGTAGGGCTGTAGTTTAGATGTTGTATTGGGTGGAAAAAATTTAACTTTCACTGCTTTCAATGGCGGAATTATGTTGTGAGCTGTACAGTTGTCAATGAAAAGCAAAATTTTTAGTTTCTCCTAAATCATTTTCTTGTCGACTTCAATGAGCCATCCTTTGAATATTTCGGGTGTCATCCATGCTTTCTTGTTAGCATCATAGTCTAGTGGTAGAGATTTACATCCAGAAAAACAACGAGGCTTTTTAGCCTTTCCTATAACTAATGGTTTGAGTTTTTCAGAGCGTGTCATGTTTGTTGCTAGCAATATTGTTAATCGCTCTTTACTGTGCTTACCACCATGACATTTTTCATTTTTAAAAATAAGTGTTTTGTCAGGTAAGCACTTGAAGGCCAGTCCCGTCGGCATTAAAGACGTCTTTTGGTTCATAATCCTTCAATAAACTCTGCAACTCAATTATCCATTCATCACATATCTCTTTATTGACACTTGCACTTTCGCCGCAAACTTTCCTAAGCACAAGTTCATGACGCTTTTTCGAGTAAGATAGGCCCAGATACACTTATGTTTTTGTCCCGACACTTTTTGAACCAGGTTAGTAAGCATTCCTCTAAATCAGGAAACTCCGCCAAACGTCGTCTTTCGGAAGACAAATTGCTGCTTGATTCGTATTTCGGCTTCATTCTTAATTATTGTAGACAAAGTGCTTGGTGGTAGTCCGTAATGAGCTGCCACATCTTTTTTCTTCATGCCACTTTTTACCGCATTGATAACGTCGAATTTTTCAGGTAGAGTTAAAATCTTTAGTTTCCTTTTGTCACTCATGTTGTTGCTAGTTAACAGCCAAATAAGTACTGACCGACTAGGAACAAACAAAAGGTACCCAGCTGTGTTACTCAGAAAGTTTAATGAAGGAAGTCATTCATTGCACGTGTACAAGACATAACATAAACAATAGAATAGAATTAGAAACCCCGAACTTACACCGAACATTTCTTACTGCTATGACTTCATGGAACTAATCCAGTCTTTTTTTTTGAAATTCGAGTTATAGAGTCTCCTTTTTGAAATTCGAGTTATAGGGTACAAATATGTCTTATAAATACCTCGTAGGAAAATAATATTTTGTTCGAGTTACAAAGTCTAAATAATTCGAGATACCGCATATTTAGGGCTTCAGCGGAAGGAATGGCATTTTTTTCGACTTACTGAGGAATTCGATTTAACGAGGTTCGAGTTATAGAGATTCCACTATATATATATATATATATATATATATATATATATATATATATATATATATATATATATATATATATATATATATATATATATATATATATATATATGGTCAAATATCTTCCGCGATAAACTTCGCGTGGAGTCTATGTATGTAAATCTGAGACAAAACGAATTATTCAAAAATCCGTAGATCAATGAATAATCCCTCCTGACAACAGCTAGTTTCCAAATCTGCCCGCCATGCACGCAGCCCCCAAGCGCCACAATAGTGCAACCAAGCAGGATGCCGAGAAACGAAGCGGCAGACTGCAGTTTCGCCCTTATTAGGAGCTCATCAGTGTCGCATATCGCTTATCAGCACCCTACCAAGCTACATCGGGGTATCCTATCAATTCCAGAAAGGACGCACCTCGTACATACGTGCAAGAGTCGCCCTCTATGGACCGACACGGCGAACCCGCTACCGGACTTCGAGAAGGATACGAATAGTAACAAACAGATGTGATATATATGTAGACATTAGGCAATATTTCTGTTATTTGTTCCGAAAAAAATGTGATTTTTAGTTTCAGTTTATTTTCTAGTATTTATAAACAACGAGTCAAAATGTCTATATCCCATTACTTAAGTAAATGTTTTGAAATGGGTGTGAAAAAGAATTTATTTTGTTCTGTTTGTTTCTTTTCGATATTTTAGTCTACAAATGAATATGACTTCTAAAGTTCAGTTTTTTGCTTTACTTCAAGCACCTAACTACCTACCTCCTACCTTCACAAAAAAATGAAAAATTATGATCCAAAATGCCTTAAAGGGTGCTAAAATCCTTTTTTGCACACAAGCGCCAGTAGCCCTCACGAGGTCCCTGATTCCACAAAATATACTTCCTTGAAAAACTACTACTATTTTTCTAAATTTGAAATAACCACCTCTTCCTGAAGTGGTCTGACCTAGACCAAATTATTATTCAATGCTAAACAAAGAACAAACTCGAAAAAATTTGGAGTTTACAAATTTGCTTGCAATAAGTGTACGGTAGTTTATGTAAGGCAGACAGAAACCGGTCGTGTTTGTAAAATTAAAATTGTGGAAAGTATAAAATTTATTCTACTTCACCTTCATTGAATTTGATCCACCCTGTACCTTCAACCTTTTTGTTCGCGAGATATCGCAACACTCAGGTAGTTTGTAATCAAAATATAAACTTTAACCATCATGAAATATGCCACATAGCGTTTTGAACCTAATCCACATTTCACACGTTCGCTATTACTGTTCATGCAAATTTCCTGTTTACGCATTGAATCATGCGTGAGTAACTGATTGATATAGCAAACCGCTACAACATCGAACTCTATTAAGGAGATTACAGTACAACATTACGATGTTGACGACAGCATGTTTACCCTACGTGTACGTAGAATTGTAAGCAGGGTCACAAAGGACATCCGCATACACGGGGGAATAGGTCCGCACATTCTAGACATGGGCTTAGGGATTCTGATATATGAAAATGACTTTCCTTTTACTGGTAAGTCTGGTGGAACGAACCAATTACAGTAGATAACTAGATAATCAAATTTCGTAGTGGTTGGGAGGAGATGGGGTTATAGAACGTTTATTTTGCGTGACGTATTAAAGTTCAACGGATCCAAACTGTAGTAATTAGACGAGAGTTATATAGCAGTAAACGATTTGTGCTATGCTTTTTTTTAATCTATTGAAATAAATTTTCGGTATATACACAAACTTATGAATCACACTGTAGCTTAAGATCCGATGAATAATACATTTGAGAGAATATACCTTATACCGGGTGTCCACGCAAGATGGGACATAACAAGTATATGGATAAAGGAATGACCGATTGGAAATTTTCTTTCTGTTGTCTTGAATGTTATTCAAACTAAGTTCCGAAGATATTTTCAATGGTGTGGCAATTCCGGTTATACCGGAAATCGACATCATCTTTTTTATTTCAAATAACATAATGTATGTTTTTATTTTTAAATTGTATTAAATTGAATTCTGATCTATTTTTTCTCATATTTTTGCCCCCTGAAATGAACCCGAACGAAAATATGAATTTTTCAATCGGAATTTGGGATTTCTGGTTGTCTTTTAGAAGGTATCATAAAAATACTGAAGGAATCGATTATTTCTAGCGCGTTGTAAGTAAAGAGGCTCATTCAGTAGAATTTGATGCATTTAAAGGCGTCACGGTACACAGGATGTTTTCAGAGCATGTGGCAAATCGTAGTACAGGGGTACTCAAACGGTCGATCGCTAGTGCTTCTTGAGTAGATCTCGAGAAGAAAAAAAAAGTTTAATAAGTAGGTAACTAAACATATCGAAGAAACTTATTTTTCAAGGGACAATATTCAACCTTCCGTAGAATGTTACATATCCCCCTTGAAGGAGCTAGTTTTCCGATCTACTTTTCATAATCACCGTTTACCGGGAAGTGGTACAGCACGGTCAGATGTCACGAATAGGAATAATGGACTGCAGTTTCGGTCTCGTTTGACCTCGTCAGCATTATCTAACCACTCGTTATAAAAGGCCATGCCGTTACCTACTCATCTCAATTCGTTGGAGCGAACGCAATAATATAAATATCACTGCGCCCCCCAACGAACCGAAACAGAGGCTACCTCACCAGCGCCCCGCAAAACGGTGAAACCAAAGAGCAGAAGAAACAAGAAAACGTTAAGTGGTCACACTAGTTCGATAACATACCGCCATGCGACACTAACGTATCAGACAGAATCGGCTGTCGAAGGACCGACGCTCCTTATTTCTATGTGGTTTACAACCACGCATACACAAACATCTCAAAACAAAAAGATACTAATTGCGAGATTTCGCAATGTGTAGACATATCGAAGAAAATTATTTTTCAAGGGACAATATTCAACCTTCCGTAGAATGCAATATCCTCCCTTGAATGAGCAAGTTTTCCGATCTACTCTTCATAATCACCGTTTACCGGGGCCACCGGGAAGTTGTACAGCACGGTCAGATTATGAAGCGTAGATCGGAAACAATCAAAAGCAGCTACTAAAGCGTCATTCAAAATATCTCATATATTGGCGAAACATAAGCAACCATTCGAAGATGGATCGGGTGTGAAAAAAGCATTTATTAAAGCGAGTGAAACTTTATTTGGAGATTTTAAAATTAAAACATAAATCATGTCTGCTATTAGGGAACTTCAGTTATCTCGTCCGACTGTCACAAGGCGTATTGAAGTCCTGAGTCAGGACATGGCAGATAAACTAAAAATTGATATCATGAAATGTACATACTTTTCATCACAGTTCGACGAATTCACCGATATGACAGACACTGCCCAACTGTGTATTTTTATTCGGAGGGTATTCAATGACATGTTGGCTAAGGAAGAATTTTTGAAATTATTCCTCTGAAGATTCGTGAAGAAGATATATATGACGTTTTCTTCAATTTTGTAAAAAACTACAACCACCAATATATAAATTAGTGTGGATTACAACCGATGGAGCACCAGCAATGATTGGAAACAAAAACGGTTTTAAGGCATTGTTTCGAGGTAATGAAGATTCCCCTTCATTTCTTTAATTCCATTGCATTATACATCAACAAGTTTTTTTTGTTCAAATGTTTTTAACACGGAAGAAATTATGGGCATTGCAACGAAAATTGTGAATTCCATCCCTGCACGTAGCTTGCAACGGCGGCTCTTTAAGTTGCAGCTGCAGAAAGGGAGTCAGCCGAACACATTGATTCAGTTCTTCACACGGACGTTAGGTGGTTGAGTCGCAGAAAATTCTCAGAAAAATTTCATGAATTATTGCCCAAAATAACTGGTTTTCTAGACGAAAGTGGTGATGACACTCAGATGTTGAAAAACAAAAAATGGCTGACTGATTTGGCATTTTCGACTGACATCACAATGCACATAAACACCATTAACGTGGAGGTAAAGGAAAAACTATTATTGAGATGATTAGCGCAGTAAACGTATTTAAAAGTAAATTTCAACTTATGACAGATCAACTCAATAGAAAGGATCTGAAACATTCTCCGTCTTTGAAAGCAAGGATTCCTCAGTTGAATTATGACACGGATGAAGCCGAATTATCAAATATTCAATTCAAAATTCGTTTCTATGATTGCAGTAAATTGGCAAATATGGCATCATTTATGAGTTATCCATTTTCATGTAAAAACATTCACGAATTAGCTACTGGAATAGCAAGTCAGTTTAATATGAACTCATGTCATGTGGAAAATGAAATGAGTTGGTGCAGATTATATCAGATATACATCTCAAAGCAACAGCATCTGGTACAAATGTCTGGAGTTTTATGTCTGAAGATAAATATCCGAATCTAAGGAAATCGCCCTTCAACTGACGGTAATGTTTGGGTCAACTTATTAGTGCGAGTCTGCATTTTCTGAAATTAAGATAATTGAGTAAAAATATCGCAATCGACTAACTGACGATTATATGTCATCATGCTTGCGATTAGCACTCAGTGGTTACGTACCATCTTATGTAAAGTATACTGAGGACATGCAGTGCCACGCTTCAATATCCAAAGTCACTCCTTAGTTAAGTTTCACACCATATGTAACTCTTTTGTTTTTTAACAACCTATAAACTCGCAATTTTGAACTATGAGTATTTTCATTGATATTATAGAGAAGAACGTAACTAAACCTAACCCAAACCTTGACTAAAATAACTGGATGTCAATTTGAATTTTCGTTTCAGTTTATTCAAGAGGACGTACGTTTCTATTCTACAATTACCCAAATGTAGAAGTAAATGAGATTCAATGTGTTTGACAATGTTAAGTTTTAACCAACGAAAATAAGATCTCATAACTCTGTGGTTATGTATCTTTGAAAGCTAACCTAACCAAATACAGGGTGTTACAGAATAGTATGTCACAACTTGAGAGGGTAAATCTACGTGCAATTTTAAGAAAAAAAGTTTATATAAACATAGGTTCGCAAAATCTTCGTTACGGATCTACAGGGTGTTGAAAAAAACGGTTTTTTTCTTCAAAAATCTTGCTGTTTTTGAGATGATCAGCGTACAATCAAATTTCGTCATTTCTGTTCATTTTAGAAACTTTTTTGACACTTGTAATTTTTTCGTATCTCCAACGGTTTTCGAGTGGAAAATTATTGAATTTGAATTATTTGAATTGTATGTTATTCGCTGAATAAAAAAACCAATATAAATACTCGAAAGGTATGCCCAACATTTGCTTTTATTTTGATAGCTCGTTATTATTAAATCGAGTTGATCCCTTTCAATCTTTTTGTGTTTATGATATTGTTTTCTGTTACTGAATGTATTTTTAGTTTTGCACACATATTTCCATATGTGTTTTGTCAATTTTTTCCTGTCATTATTTTCTATTACTGCTGATAGAAAATTCTTGACACACCCATAATTTCGAAGAAAAATCTTTTTTTCATATCAATCTATAGATCCGGAATATATGCATGAAGTTTACGATATTTGAAATTTCAAAGATATTGGAGTTGGAATGGGATGCACAAAATATACTGGGATAGTAAAACTTGACCGAATCAGTATAGGAAATTCCAACAAGCTACATCTAAATGACAAAATCTACTCTAAGTTGCCACTCAGGGTAAACAAAACTAACTTACGTAAATTGCAGCAAGAGAATCTGCCACTACTATAACCGAGTAATGCTTTGTATACATTTTATTGATTCGATACAAGGCGAGAGAAGTTGAACGAACCCGTTTAAGAACTATATATGTTCTCCCATAAAACTACATCAGTGATTTTAAAGCAACAGACTTCCGAATTAAAATCACTTTGTATGCTCTTCCAGGTTCTCGAGCAGTATTTGTCGCATCTCGCCATTTTCAACGTTTCTGACGCTCGTATTTCACCATTAATAGCTGTTATACAATGTGCAGCTCGCAATTCACCTATCAAGTCTGATACTCAGACATAAGTCTGTTTTTTTATGGTTCAAGCTGAATGGATCTTCATCTTTCGTGTTTATTATTCGTTGCACTTTCATATTTTTCATTATTCAGTAGTTTTGCCTTCAGTAGTAACTCTCTGATTTCGAATCTAAGCACCATTACTGGAAAACAACAATCTGAAATTCCTCTCATCTTCTGAATAATTAATGAACTTTCGAACAATTGCTGTTTTTTTTTAAATTTTAATTACCAATGTTCTCCAACTAAAGCTACTATGCAGTGCTAGAGTAAAGTATGGAATGAAATTCATAATTTCGTTCACTTCGGTTTTTGAAAAAAAATATAAAAAGTTTGAACCGGGCGAAGAAGAGACGTGGCGAAAAATCGGGGGCCAAAGGCCCCCGCGAGTATTTTTTTTCCAACGGAGAAGGGTCTGAGGAAGGTTTTTGACAAATTTGAAGTGTCTAGCGCCAACGACGGAGCCCTGGGGATTCATCGAAAATTTTCGCCGAAACGTCGCCAACGGCGAACGGAAAGTCGAAACGGCGAGATTTCTTCGGAATCGGAAACTACTGTCTTTCGGAAGGCGATCGGAACGATCAATCGAGCGAAAATTCCCAAAGAAAGCCACGAAAAAGCGAAAATAAAAAAGGTCTCCGATTTTTCGCGAGTGGAGGGGATAATTTCGTCGGACTTTTATGTCTATACAAATTTCTCCAGCACGTTCGATCGTTTCAAAATCTGGACAAAGAGCAAGCCTCGAGTGTCGCATGTTGCGCCGCAATTGTTTCATTCCCGTTAAATAACGGGAACATTGTAAAATTTACTATTTAATAAAAGGCTATCGGCGGAATTTCGCAAAATTTCGATACGTTTTCCTCATTTCGAATATCTAGGCTAGAAATTAAATAAATTAATGAATGTCGGGCTGTCAAAATTTTCTTTTATCTATGCTACTTATAGGGGGTTATCGGCCGAAATGACGATTTCTAAGACCTATATTTTCGAGAAAAACACCGGAAGCACGAGGGCGGAGCCAGTCACCGCTCCTTCTGCCCCTTATATCGCTAGTCAATGTCGGAAGCGAGCAATACCAACGTGTAAAATTAATCAAAATTTATTCAAAATTCATGAATTTAACATGTTGTGGTTATTTTAACCTAAAAAATATGATTCAAACGGAATGTTATAGTAAAAAGGAGTTAAGGAGACTTAAAATGATGTTTGAAAGGTAAATGAATATAATTTGAGGTTTATTCTATGTATTTTAATGTATATTTTTTTAGCATGCTCAAGAAATGTACTCAGAATTCACATATTTAATTTTTTTTTCATGGTTATTTTAACCTCTTCGCGTTGAAAAATGTCCTGAAATTACTAGGATTTTTCAACGAATCACATGAGGAATCTTACAAAATGATGGGATATCCTTTGAGTTGCTATTGATAGGTATTGAGCTTTTTCGTTTAATAATATTTTTTCTGGAAGGAACTCGATAAAGTTTTCGTTACGTCATTTGGAATATGTATCATATGAATATTAATAGCTATCCACTAAAGGTATTAAAATATTTCAAGCTGGATGTCATTCCAAATTGAATTTTTGTTTCAGTTTATTCAAGAGGAAGTACGTTTCTATTCTACAATTATCCAAATGTAAAAATTAATGGGAATCAATGTGCTTGACAATGTTCAAGTTTGAACCAAAGAAAATAAGATCTCAAATTTGCACAAAAGGTAATTATTGTGAGTTCCTTCTATTCATAACTCATGGTTACTGTTTCTCAGAAAATTTTATCAAGGTGGTCGAATGAATGACAGGAATTCATCATTGATTTGGAGTTGAAAGTTTCTCTGCTATAGGTGTCTGATACTGGGAAACATGATGTTCGAATATGTTGCATACGAAGTTTCTTCTTGTACAACCGTAACTTTCAATCAATATTTATGAAAGTCACAGGAAACATGTGAATCATATTTTGGAAGAAATTCAACTACTGCTTGGAGAATGCTATGCAATTTGACAATTTTGTTATAGGTAGTTGTACTATAGTTATTTTATATAATTGTGTAAAATGAGTATGTTCATTACGTAATATGGAAATATGAAGTTGTTTCACTGCAATTTCTTCCTTTCATTTTCATTTCATAGTATATTTTAAAGTTTCACAAGAAAATTAATTGAAACGAAGTAAAATTGAAAATAGAAATTTCAATTACTAGAAAGCAAGTTTATAAGAAGCTGACTGCGCGAAACCAACAATTCGACAGTTAAGGATCTAGGAAATTAACAGTTACAAAAACAGTTTTACTGAAACTGATATATAGTAAACATCATTGTATTGTATATAAGGGCCCATAATATAATTTACAAATTTGTGAATCTCATTTCTGCTTTCCACAAGAATACTTCAATTCAGTGATGTTTGATCTTTCTGGTAAGCAAATTGTGTTAATTTTGGTCAATTTGAATTTATTCGAAATAGTTACGTAAAGGGCAATCACATAAGGTGAAATTTCTATGTATTCAGTAGTGTTCCTTTATTTGATTACTAATTTCTCGCTTTTGTCTTTAGGATACTCCGAAGAAATTTTAATTTGAGAAGAACTTTTATTTTCTATTTCATTAATATACCTGAGAAGTAATTCTTCCATCTTGCTGTTTCAAGCTCATATTTGTTATTTATTATAATTCATAAATCTCATTGGATTTTTATCTGATATTATACGAATCAGAACTGTTGAGTAAAACTTAAAAATTTGAAACTATAGATCTGCATATATTGATCTTTCTGAGATATATGTTTAATACTTTTGGAAATAAAATTTGGAATATTGTGAATTAATATCAGAGTTGTTGATGATTGAATTTCTATGTCTGAAGCGTGATTGAACAATTTGTTTCTTTGAATCAATGTTGAAATGTTTTTAATTTCATCTTATGCTAGCTCAATTGGAGAAAGTTGAGATGATTTTCAAATTGAATGTATCCTTTGAATTGGGATTGTAGTGAATAGTGTTGAAATTTGTGTGTTTGATGAGTTTGTATAGGAAAAAAAATACTGGAAGCTGCGTTACCCTAAGGATGACTGAGGTATTATATGAGAGATTTCCATGTAACATAAGGAACTATTAAGTAAATATATGAATAATGAAGTGAATATAATAAGGCGTTCAGTATAGAGTTGGCTATGAAAAGGCGTTCAGTATATTTGGGGTTAAGTATATTAGGCGTTTGGTACATTAGGCGTTTAGTATATTGGCTATTTAGATGTAAAAGGCGATTTTAATGGGCTCACTAGTCAAGTCAATAAAATCCCACCAAAAACATTCTGTAAAAAACTAGGCAAGTCTCGATGGAGCTGCTTGTTTATCTTTAAAAAGTAATGAAACCTAGACAAAGTCGTGCCAAGTCTAAGGTTCCTTACTGAGATTTCTTTATTATTATAGCTAATATGGTGCTGAAGAACAAGGAATTCAAGATCGTCAGAATAACCCACCGCAAAAGGTCCAGCATCGGTCAAGGCCGTCCAGCAAAAGATTCCAGAGGAGAGGAGATAGTACTTCTCCCTGAAGATATCCTCTGTTGGCGGTCCCCAAGACGGTCGACCCGCCCAGATGAGTATCGATACGCTGCAGATTACATCACGAACCTCGATAGCTACCGCATTAACTATTAATCTGAAGGTTAATTATCTTGATAACATGAATACGTTGGAGCTAATCCAGAAATGTAAACATTCGTGATCTTCCGAACGCTATGTTATAACCAGTCCCCGAATATTCCGTGCAAGAGAATACCTGCATCAATTAAACTTTCATCCTGCAGATAGAAAGTCTTCTATTAACAATATTTCATTTTAATGGATTTTCATTACGGCCTGATCTGCAGAAATAAAATAAATCATCCGACATGAATTGCATTAACTATTTTTCGTGCTTGACTGTGCCTGGATCAGATATTTTATGGCGAAAATTGCAGGACAACATGCGATCGTAAGAAAATTCAGAAAATGAAACCAACCCTTGTTTTATACGAGAAAATATATAATAAATCTTTTTTGTGACAACGTGATATATGGTAACGAAGTGTGATGGTACAGCCATGAAAAACGCGAAAAGGGTAGTAAAAAACCTGAGCGGGTGTGAAGCAACGGTGGGAGGCAGGTGTAAAAACCGTCGGATGTGAAAGAATTTTAATCAAGTTTGATATTCTTTAAGGTTGAGAAAGAATGAATTTCAAGTTTTGTCGAATATCTTGACGTATATTTATTGTCAATACAAAAAATAAGAACATGTGCATTTGCTCAGTGACGATTGCATTCAAAATTGTTCGGAAATTTATTGAAATAAATTCTGAAAAACATCAAAATATTCATTAGATCAGGTAGTTGAGAAAAAATTGATAAAGATCCAACTGATCAATTTCAATCCATAGTGAAAATCGCTTTAGAGTATGCCAAGTCTTTGATACCTACCAACCAAAAATATAAACATTTCATTGACAACCCACAATCACCAAAACTTTACTCCCTCGTCCAACTCCATAAGACAGGGCATCCCATTAGATCAGTAGTTTCATGTTTTCAAGCTCCAGCTGCAAAACTTTCACGCTTTCTCATAGACATTATTCATAAACTCATAAAAAACTCTGCAGACCTAATAAATAAAATTCTCCACACTAAATCACCACCGAACGCTAAACTTATATCATGGGATGTAGTAAATCTCTTCCCTAGTGTTCCACCTAGTGATACAGTGAAACTCATCAACAACGCCCTTCAAATTAATAAAGTCAATCCGGTAATTCAATCAGAAATCTTACACCTTTTAGAAATTTGTTTAGAACAAAATTATTTTAACTTCAATGGAGTATTATATAATAGTAAAAAAGGTCAGGTTAGGTTAGTCATGGGTAATCCTTTGAGCCCTCTACTCGCTGAAATTTTCATGGATAATATTGAAAAAACTTTCCAAGAACATCCGTTATTCAAACACTTTATTTATCGGTTAAGATATGTCGACGATATCATTTGTTGTTTCACTGGCACAAACAGACAATTAGAGTCGTTCAAAACATTCATTAACAAAATTCACGATAATATTAAATTCACGTTAGAGATAGAAACAGCAAACTCCATTAACTTTCTGGATTTAACTATTACTAAAATTAACGGCAAACATGATTTTCCTATTTTCCATAAGCCATCGCATACAGATATTACTATTCACAGCTCATCTAGACATCCTTATCCACATAAATTAGCTACTTACAATAGTATGGTACATAGACTCATTAATATCCCTATGTCACAAAATAATTTTATGAAAGAGCTAAATATAATTAAACAAATAGCAAGTCTATAACGGTTACAGTCCAAGTATGATTGAGAACATAATTACACGCAAAAATTTCAAAAAGCACTCCACTAAGTATTTCCAAGTATAAAAAGTTCTAACACAAAATACAACAGCTTAACTTATATTGGTAGTCCCAGTCTAAAATCAAAATCATCCCTCTCGCATTATAATTTCAATATAGCATTCCGAACTGATCATTCTTTAGGCAGACATATCAAAAACTGCAAATCTAAAATTGATAAAGGTAATAAATACGGTGATTATAAACTGTCTTGCGGGGATTGTCATAAAATTTATATTGGTAGAACTTTCAGAAATTTCAAAGTTAGATTATCCGAGCACAAACGTAGTTTTAATTATCATAAATCAGATTCCCATTATTCTAATCACTTACTCAAAGAGAACCATAACATTAATGATAATTTCAAAATTTTACACAATGAAAATAATAGACAAAAGCTCAATCTATGGGAAATTTTAGAGATTAACAAAGAAAAGAATTCAGGTAGGTTACTTAATAGTGATAAAGATCCAACTGATCAATTTCAATCCATAGTGAAAAACGCTTTAGTGTATGCCAAGTCTATAATACCTACCAACCAAAAATATAAACTTTTCATTGACATCCCACAATCACCAAAACTTTACTCCCTCGTCCAACTCCATAAGACAGGGCATCCCATTAGACCAGTAGTTTCATGTTTTCAAGCTCCAGCTGCAAAACTTTCACGCTTTCTCATAGACATCATTCAACAGTACGCTAATTTTGAACTTAAATTCTCAATAAGAAACTCTGCAGACCTAATAAATAAAATTCTCCACACTAAATCACCACCGAACGCTAAACTTATATCATGGGATGTAGTAAATCTCTTCCCTAGTGTTCCACCTAGTGATACAGTGAAACTCATCAACAACGCCCTTCAAGTTAATAAAGTCAATCCGGTAATTCAATCAGTAATCTTATACCTTTTAGAAATTTGTTTAGAACAAAATTATTTTAACTTCAATGGAGTATTATATAATAGTAAAAAGGTCAGGTTAGGTTAGTCATGGGTAATTCTTTGAGCCCTCTACTCGCTGAAATTTTCATGGATAATATTGAAAAACTTTCCAAGAACATCCGTTATTCAAACACTTTATTTATCGGTTAAGATATGTCGACGATATCATTTGTTGTTTCACTGACAATTAGAGTCGTTCAAAACATTCATTAACAAAATTCACGATAATATTAAATTCACGTTAGAGATAGAAACAGCAAACTCCATTAACTTTCTGGATTTAACTATTACTAAAATTAACGGCAAACATGATTTTCCTATTTTCCATAAGCCATCGCATACAGATATTACTATTCACAGCTCATCTAGACATCCTTATCCACATAAATTAGCTACTTACAATAGTATGGTACATAGACTCATTAATATCCCTATGTCACAAAATAATTTTATGAAAGAGCTAAATTTAATTGAACAAATAGCAGTCTATAACGGTTACAGTCCAAGTATGATTGAGAACATAATTTCACGCAAAAAATTTCAGAAAGCAAACCAGGAAGTATTTCCAAGTATAAAAAGTTCTAACACAAAATACAACAGCTTAACTTATATTGGTAGTCCTAGTCTAAAATCAAAATCATCCCTCTCGCATTATAATTTCAATATAGCATTCCGAACTGATCATTCTTCAGGCAGACATATCAAAAACTGCAAGTCTAAAATTGATAAAGGTAATAAATACGGTGATTATAAACTGTCTTGCGGGGTTTGTGATAAAATTTATATTGGTAGAACTTTCAGAAATTCAAAGTTAGATTATCCGAGCACAAACGTAGTTTTAATTTGAATTATGGAGGCCGTTACTTGATGTAGATTCATGATATAAATGAGATAAAAAACACAAGGTTTAACTTTAATCTACACTTCATACTGAAAAAATTCGACGACGTTTCGCTGACACAGCAGCTTTATCAAGAATGACAAACAGAATGGAGAGTATGGTATTATAAACAAATCGTAGAACAAGTTGGATGAATAACAGGAAAATCCACACATTAATTTTTTGGACTTGAAAATCACTAAACAAAATAATAATCATGTTTTTCGGTCTTTCGTAAACCAACACATACTGATACAATTATACATAACTACTCATTACATCCAATTCAACACAAAGTTGCAGCTTTAACCAGCATGGTACATCGGTTACTCAATTTACCTTTATCAGTAGAAGATAATAATGAAGAGTTAAACATCAACAAACAGATAGCCATTAATAATTCATATAATCCGGATATGATAGATCTAATCATTCGTAAAAACTGTTTCAGAAAGCAATAAATGAAGTATATCCTATTCATAAAAACTATAAAATATTCAACAGTTTAACATTCTGCGGTTCTGCAAGTACGAATATTAAATCCTTTCTCGTCAAACAAAATCTTAATATAACTTTCAAAACTTCTAATAACTTAGGTAAACATATCAAAAATAATAAATCTCGTGTTGAAAAATCAAGTAAATCAGGAATCTATAAACTCAATTGCGGTTCTTGTGATAAAATTTATATCGGTAGGACCTATAGGAGTTTTGGCATAGAACATCTGAACATAAACGTAGCTTCTATAAAAATAAATCTGATTCAAATTATTCAAACCACCTAATAAAAGAAAACCATTCATTCAATAAAAACTTTGACATATTACATATAAAATCAAAAAGTTCAAAATTAGATCTCCTAGAAGCATTGGAAATAAATAGATACAAACATTCGGACAAGCTTTTGAATGAGCAGGTAGATGTGAATTTTTCACCCCTACTTAACTTGTTTAATTAGTTTTATTACCTTTCATACTAACTGTACAATGGCTCAGTGTGGATTTTCCTGTTATTCATCCAACTTGTTCTACGATTTGTTTATAATACCATACTCTTCATTCTGTTTGTCATTCTTGATAAAGCTGCTGTGTCAGCGAAACGTCGTCGAATTTTTTCAAATAAAGTGTAGATTAGTTAAACCTTGTGTTTTTTATCACATTTGTAGTTTTAATTATCATAAATCAGATTCCCATTATTCTAATCACTTACTCAAAGTGAACCATAACTTCAATGATAATTTCAAAATTTTACACAATGAAAATAATAGACAAAAACTCAATCTATGGGAAATTTTAGAGATTAACAAAGAAAAGAATTCAGGTAGGTTACTTAATAGTGAATGAGATCTCAATCCTCCTCCTTTACTCAATCTTTTCAATACATAAAGTAAGCAACTCCGGTGGGTTTTCCAACATACCCTTTGCTCTTGTACCTATTGTAATATTAAGTAGGAAATAATATATAAGGAATAACTCTGTTCATTAGTTTGTATCTAACTGATGAACCTACAGTGTGGTGAAACCGGTCATGGTTTTTTGTTAATATAGTGAAAATCTAAATACGATAGTTTTATTTCATTGAAAATAAAAAACTTCATTCATGGTTAAAAAAATTAATTATGTAAAATACCGAATGATTCCATATAAATTTGGTTGTGTGTATGTGGAGCGTTTCTCTGAATTTACTGCCTACAATATCGAAACCGTAATATAACTTTATCATTGCTCACATTGAAATAATTAAATGCTTGTATTTTATTGCGACATTTATTCGCTTTATTTGGATGGTTTCTCATATCAGCAAGTGCCTTCAACTAGAGTAAATTACAAACTACGGCGACGAAGAATTACAAAATTAATTTCGCCACTCATAATTTCAGCACCTCCAAACTTCACCACCTATTTAAGCGAAGTGCAGAAGTTGGTCTAACTGCCAAAACGTTTCATCATTTAAAGTTCGGTAACGTTATACATTAAATACACGTACGTCGTTATGTATGACTAACACTTGAACGCACCCTTTCTTAAGACCCGTTCATCATCGCCGCAAGGAAGTATTAAAACTGACATCAAAGTATTTGCAATAATGATCATGTTCTAGATAGTTTCGGCAGCTTACATATAGGAGCAAGGAAGGATGATAGTATTTGGCATATAAATTGATAAGGCTTTCAGAACCGTTGGAGACCCGAATTCCGAAATTCAATAGAAAGTTTCCAACCCAAATTCTTCCTACTCAAAGAAAAATATCGCGAGGGGAAGGTTGTGAAGGTGCATTGATCAATTGAGTTAATATATCATGTTGATTGTGAGATTTAATGTGATTTGTGGAACATTCTCAGGTCTACTACGAGGATAACAGCTAACTTGTACCGGGTGTCTCATAGTCGATGTTTTGGTACGACAGCTATTTAATACTGTAAATGAAGAAAAATAACGTCTCATCTTCGTCATCCATTTTGAAGGAAATTTCATTGCTGCAAACGGATCGCAGTTGATTCACAGACGACTCCAAAACTGCCAAAACTGGAGCTGGAGTATATAGTCGAGGTGATGACAGACTTGCTTCTGCTTTTAAAGTACAATATTCGCCATTGACCAATGTGCTTATCTTCTGCTTGCGTAGGGATTAGCTATCAGATTAGTAACAATCATCACAGATAGCCAAGCATCACTGTGTGCATTGGCATCTGACTACAGATCCTTAAGTCTCGGGTCACTCTGGCATTGAGAGCCTTAAGGGTCCATGCTTGAAATTCCCTGGAGACCGCATGGATGAAAAATAACAGATGGCTGGACCTGAAGGCCTGCGAGAATCGGCTGAGCCTCAGAGGACTCGGTACCATTGCAGCCATTCAAAACTTATTGTGCCCTTCATTGACACTCATTCCTGAATTTCCAGTTTTATCTCTTTAACAAGAATTTGAATGTAATGTATCAGGTACTTTTGACTGAATTCTTCCAAGGATTTTTTGTCCCTCAAAATTTTTCGTCTTTGTCTTTTCCAGTTGGGAGATTCGCATTCGTTTACAATATGATAGGATGGTTCTTCATCTTCGTTGCATAGTGTAAATATAGGTTCTTCACGATAGATGCCTATTGTGTGTAGATAGATAGTTTTCTTAGCCTCCCATGTATAATCATAACGACTGTTACGGTGCTTAGTTTATCTCTACTTAGTCTAATAGCTTTTTCTGGGTAAAGGATGATGTGAAATATGTAGAAATTTTGACTATATTTGTTTCGGAATTCCCGAACAATCTCCCATTGAATAGAGCAGCTTGTTTCATGTTGGTAGAAATTAGATGGTGCTCCAGTCCATTGCACACATCAGAAGGCATCGGAAGAATAAAGTAGCTCGTTTGAGTACAGATGGGAGATTGGGTCCATAGAATTGGCCTGCATGATCTCCAGATCATGTGGCCAATTCTAATCTAAAATACAAAGTTTATCGTTCTTTGATGAATTCGCGGGAGTATCCGAATTGAAAGTGAGGCGTACCTTTGACAGCATCGATCCCAATCAAGTATCGAAAGCTAAAGTTACGGTGCTTGTCTAAAAGCTTCTTTCATGAAATTCTTGCTACGTTTCTCCAGCAGAAATTCGATTCGATAGGACTCCCCTGTCAGCGTGTAGCCTTTGTATCCAGGAGTTGATGGTATCCTGTACTCTGAGTTAGTTTACCGAGAGTTGGTTTCGTCTTGGCGGCAAGATTATTCTCCTCATCGTTGTCTGGAATTCACCTGATTACGTGTCGCCAGCTCAGTTAGTAATTGCAGACATTCGAATATGAGTTTTGGCGAGTTTCCCTCCCAACCAAAGCTTCCATTATCGCTTCATTTTTCGAAAATATGTTTATCCGCCTGTTTCTATAGCGTCTTTTGAGGTTCTTGCGAACTCTGGTAGTTTTGGTATATACTTCTGCCTGAAAGATGGTTGCGTGCTCCTCAAAGAGAATTGTCAACCATTTCGTGTTTTGTGGGTACACTCAAGTTCCCCTTTCCATCTTGGATCCGTCCGTATTCATATTCATCATTTTACGGTTGTCAAAGCCAAGCCAATTGTTCTAATCTATCCCCGTCTCATGCCCCTTGGTCTCTGTTAATTTTTTTCATTCATCCTTTTATTCTCCATTCTCATTATTGGGTTTTTAGATCGATTCTTTTATTCTGGTGTGCCCACGTGTCCAGTTTTCCAGTTTCTATTCATCTCTAGCCTCATCCGTAATATTCATATCAAGTGGAGGTAAATTCAGGATAGCATCCTGGTTTACGGTTGGTGTTGATCTTAAGGAGCATGTGATGCAGACCACCGCAATTCCTTGAAGTTCGTTCAGCTTCTCCTCAACCCATCTCTGTATCAATTTTGGCCACCCTGTGAGAACACAGTGTACAATCATGGATCTCACCACTGTATTATACAGCGAGTGTATATCTTATGGATTTTGTCCCCATAAGGGAGTATTTACCCATATTTATGACTTGATTAAGGTGGTTATTCCATGTGAGCCTTTCATCCAGAATTTGTCCTAGATTTTTGGCCTCATCATTGAATTCTTCTCCTTTTCCGGAAAAGGGTGGCTGCATTATGCCGTCAGTCTTTTTCACAAGTGTATATTGTAGCAGCTCGGCCATGTCTGGGTTAGGTGTTAACCTTACTTGGTCACTCCAGTCCTCTACTGTTTTCAGTGCTTCTTGTATGAAATGTTTCCCCTTCATTTGGGCAACATCGGCATAGACTTGAGAATAGAAGCCCTTGTTTAGTGTACTCGGGCGGCATTCACTACCAGGTTCCACAGTGTTAGAGAAAGAACTCCCCTGCGCGGACATTCTCTATTGGGTGATTGTTGGCTGCTCGAGGAATTACCTTGGGATTCGCCGGACCGGTGTAAGTGTTCAGAATCATCCTTAAGACAGAAAGCCTGGTAAATAACCGGTTGGACTTAGAGGTACAGGAGCACGAGTTCGACCTCAATGTTCCCAGACACTATCAGCTCACCAGCAGTGGACCTTCCACTGCGAGAGTCAAGGCTTGGATAAACCTCTCCAGCCTAGACCTGAGAGTTCCAATTGCCATATCAACGAGACACTGTCGCCTCATAAATAACTCCGAATTAGTTAGGATCGATCAAAGAAACATGGAGACTATGTGGGGAGTAGATTAGGTTAGGTTAGAAGCAAAAAAACATGTCATGTGCCTAGTAGGGGATAGAGTCAGGCTGGAGGAACTTGGATCTAATAAATTGTAGCTGAATGAGCTTATTGAGATCTCACCAACGACGCTCATAGCCTTTACCAGGAGAATTGAGTTTGTAGGTGACACAATAGATCACTGGGTCGCAGTTAATTAGCCCCCCACTCAATTTTATTATGTATCTATCTATCTCATAGGCTAGTCGTCGACTTTAACTCTGGAATTAGTAAAAATGATAATATTGATAGTTATCATTTAATTTTTGGTTGCAACCCATATTGTAAGCGAAATTTAATGCAAACACAATGGCCAGACAAGGAATATACAGGGATATCCACCGGGACCGTCCGTTAAAAACTTTTTGAGTTCCAATTACAATATCAAGCTGAAATTTCATACGCGGCCATAACTAGCGATTTCCAATTGAAGTGGAATATTTTCGAAGTGATACCGTTTCCGGTTATACCGGAGGTGGGTCATCACTTTGTTATTTCAAATGGCAATCTACCTTTTCTATTATACATCTAGAACCGACATTTGAGCAAGGCATAAACTTCCCAAGTTGTTGGCACATATCTTTTGACAGATTTAATTATTTTTGTTATAAACTCGATTTTTGAGGAACATTTAAAAAAATTGTAACTCGTAGATCTTTAGCACTACAGACACAATTTTTGCTTGGGTAGATAGTAGAAGGATCAAGGATTTTAAGCAATCTACAAATGTCAAATGTTTATTGCATTTTTTGTATGATTTTTTCAATTTGGCCTTTTTCAAACAGCAATAATTCAATTTTTTCAAATGGCACGTGCCAATTTTTATATCGCCATCAGATGATGCGTCAAATTTCAGATGGAATTGTATCAGCATGAACTATACCCATCTCTTATAGTTCCGAAATAATTTGGGAACATATTGAATTTTGATGATTTCGCAAGAACTAACAGAGAATGCTTTGAAATGTTTAAATCAAGTAGCTGAATGGGCTACGCTCACCTGACAGGTGCCTAAAATTAATGTACTTGTCACTTCGTTCATTCGAATTTGATATTTCAACAAGAATTGTTGGTAATTTGAAGTGAAAATTTTTGAAAAACACCAGATTGATAATAAAGTGGCTGATTATTCAAACGAGGATATGTTTAATATCTTTTTAATAAATGGCGAATGTCGAAAAGTGGTAGATAGATCTTGAAGGCAATTCAATAACCAATTTCCAAATTTGGCGCCTATGAGTAAAACAAAATTTCGAAGGATTAGAAGCAATTTTCTGCAATTTGGAGGAACACAATACATAGAAACTAGAAGAAAACCAATTCTCGAGGACGACGACAATCAAATTATTACGCTAGCGTATTTTCGTGCCAATCCAAATGCGCCCATTAAGTCAGTAGCAATGGATATTGGATTGAGTTATACTTCCATTCGAAGGATCCTTAAGAAACATAACTTGCACCCGTATTCATTTATCAGACTACAAAAATTGAAACCAACTGACCTTCCCAAGCGGCTAAATTTCTGTGAAAATTCATTAATTCGGCTTCAAGAAGATGAGACAATTCTGCAAAAAATTATATGGTCTGATGAAGCCAAGTTCAATGAAAGTGGAATAACCAACAGGAGAAATGGACACTTTTGGGCCACAGAAAATCCACATTTCATTGAGGTTATTGATTTCCAAAATAAATTCAGCGTGAACGTTTTTGCAATTTCAATGAATGATTTGTTGGCTTATAACATTTATGAGTAAAATACTAATGGACAAAGATATCTGGAAATTTTGAGAGGAACTTCAGCAAATTTTTTAGATGGATTACCACTTAACATTCTGAGGGATTGCTATCACCAAATGGATGGTGCACCAGCACATAAAACACGAGCTGTAGATCGGCAGCTAACAGAAATGTTTGAGGATAGATGGTGGGGTAATCATGGACCAAACTTATGGCCTCCGCGTTCTCCGGACCTGACGCCCCTTGATTTCTATTTATGGGGCATAATCAAGAGTGAAGTGTATCTTATTCCCGTAAGAAAAAAAGAAGAGTTACTAGAGCGCATTCATAATGCTTGTCGTAATATTGATCCTGAGGAAACTAGGAGGGCAATACATCATGTTCGTATATGAGCTGTCAAGTGTATCGAGCAAAATGGGGCCATATTGAACATTCATTCAGATCGTAAATTAGTTTTCTCCTATGATGTTTGCTATCATTTATTCGTATTAATGTAATTATCTTCGATGATTGGTTTTCGCTTAGTTCCTACAATTTTTATTCCTTTATTCATCCGAATTGTAGAAAATTGCTACTAATGCTTCGAAATTTTATTTGACTCATAGACGGTAAATTTGGAAATTGGTTATTGAATTACCTGCAATTTCTACCCGCTACTTTTTGACTTTTTAAAATGAATTAAAAAAAGATTGAATATATTTTCGTTTCAATAACCAGTGGTTTTATTCCAAATGTGTTGTATTTTTTGGATATTTTCAATCTGAAATAACGACAATTCTTGTTGAAATATCAAATTCGAATGAACGAAGTGACAAGTACATTAATTTTAGGCACCTGTCAGGTGAGCGTAGCCAGTTAAGCTACTTGATTCAAATATTTCAAAGCATTCTCTGTTAGTTCTTGCAAAATCATCAAAATTCAATATATTCCCAAATTATTTCGAAACTAGAAGAGAAGGGTACATGTTTATACAATTCCATCTGAAATTTGACTTTCATCTGATGGCGATATAAAAATTGGCACGTGCAATTTGAAAAAATTGAGTTATTGCTGTTTGAAAAAGGGTAAATTGAAAAAAAATCATACAAAACAACGCAATAAACAGTTGACATGTGTAGATTGCTTAAAATCCTTGATCCTTCTTCTATCTACCCAAGCAAAAATTGTGTCTCTAGTGCAAAAGATCTACGAGCTACAATTTTTTTAAATGATCCTCGAAAATCGAGTTTATAACAAAAATAATTAAATCTGTCAAAAGTTTTGTGTGAATAAAGGAAATCATTGAAAAAAGAACAGAAATAGAACATCATATAGTTTAGAAGATGAAGAACGGGAATATGAAAATGATGAAGAATAAAATATAGTCGAAGCAGCTAGTAACAGAAAAAGTCAAAATAATGGAGAGGTGGCTGAAACATTTCCTGAAAATGACCAAATCAGATAACAAAAAACAAAAAATTTATTCAAAATGCCCACAAGAGAAATAATATCGATAATAATTTCAGAAAAAGAAGTAATTAAAGTCATTGAAAAGTAAAACATAGGAAAAGATGCTGGAATTAACAAAATCATACGAAACAACGCAATAAACATTTTACATGTGTAGATTGCTTGAAATCCTTGATCCTTCTTCTATCTACCCAAGCAATTTTTGCTTGGGTAGATAGTATGGTTTAGATAGTGTTTGTAGTGCAAAAGATCTATGAGCTACAATTTTTTTAAATGATCCTCGAAAATCGAGTTTATAACAAAAATAATTAAATTTGTCAAAAGTTTTGTGTGAATAAAGGAAATCATTGAAAAAAGAACAGAAATAGAAGGAATAGATGGAAACAGTACAAAGTAACGAGAGAATAGAAAAAAAAAACAATAAAGTAGGGTTTGAAGGCAGAATATGTAACAGCTTACGCACATTTTTGGAATGAAGAGAAATAACAACAAATAATGATCTATAAGTGATCCAGAAAGTGATAATTCCCACATTAATCGATGGCAGAGATATTTGGCCCCTCACTAAGAAGAAAAAGAGGGAAATTAATGCGTCAGAAATCAGATGGAAAAACAAGAAGCGATATAATGAGAAAAAACTTGGGATGCAGTATATACTATACTTGCAGAGACTTCAAAGGTCTGGCACAAAATAGGCAGAGGTGAAAAAACCTGATAAATCCACCCTACAGTCTTACACCTAACTGTAAAAGACTTAGGAATAAGTAAGAAACTAAGTAAGACTAAACAGAAATTAAACTATGTGTTATACTTTCACAAGAGATTTATTGAAATGCAGGGTTCAATAAATCTCTTGTGATAGTATAATACATAGTTTAATTTCATCATTAACTATCGTGTAGTAACGGAGAAATCAATTAACTATTTTGAGCTCAAAACGATCAAGGTGTGCGATTGTACAGAATTGAAAAAAATTATGAGAATTCACAGGTGCCCATCGAAAAGAGTTAAACCTGAAAATAGGCGGAAATATACTGGATGTAATCATATCGAGAAAGGAAGAATTTGAGGCGCATTTGATAGACTTTGCATTTGTAAGCCTCCACAATCTAGGTAATCATCCGTATTATCATAATATGAGCCTTGGGAATAGACCAACTGGGTGTACTTAAAAAAACTCAATTTATTAAAACAAATATTATAAATCGATTACAGTACAGTGTCATCTGTACATATCGTAAGCAAGTGTTTGAACCTGAAACACATTTGATTGTTACAATTAACCCTTGGAAATACATACTAACAAAAGTTTGTGCAAACCGAAAACAATAATAATAATAAACTCACCAGCATAGGCCACCGAACCATCAAATAAACTTTGGCTCTTCCGAAGAACCTGAAACGGCGCAACCTTCTCATCTTCTTGTCATTGAAACCCATGTTATTCTTCCTCGAGAGGTCCGAAGAAAAACCTATCACACCCCCGTTCAAGACATACTTCAGGCGAAGGCGCACAAAAAACCAATTTCACTTAATTTCGCCAATTTGATCCGAAGAACTTCCACTTTTTACTTAGAGCCTCCGTGATCGCGGACGGCTGCCGAGTTGTTACATTGAGAATAGGATTCTCCCGACGAGTTTGCACACTTTTCCGAAGATAATCACATTATTTCGTCTCGACGAGAAAATTTTCGTTCCAGGAGGATTTCCGCAAGAGTGCTTTTATTAGATCACTTGTATTTACATTTGTTACGTTTGTTTGCGCATTTAGTATGTCGCAAATTTAATTTTTATAGGTTATCACTGATTACGTATAAATAGATATCCACTTGACTGGAGGAAATAGTGAATTTTGTCACTATGAACTATTGAATATGTTCTATATATTATTATTCCGAAATATAGTTTTACATCACAATGTTGAATTAGGCTGAAATGGCACGAGGGCTGCTATTTATTTTTCGAACCATGCTGGCTAAACGTGACTCTGTCTCATTCACAAACTCACTGCTCATTTAATGAAGTTTAAAAGAATCTTATTTCAACAAGAATTTTTTCAATATTCTTTTAACATACCTATAAAAACACAAAAAAAAAGAATTATCCAATTTGATGCAGTTGTTCATAAGATATATTATACCTTTTCAGGTTCTTTTTTCGAGATAATCAGAATGGTGAAAACCACAGCCTATGGTTTCTCTTTGGAATCATAGGCGAAAATATATACATATGGCGGATTTCTTGAAATGTGCATTACTTCGATAATATTCGATGTGGAGTTTCAGAACATTAAATTTTTTGATCAAAATGCATTTGCGTCGTCAATCGTTTTCTTCGGGGTTTCATCTGACAGTTATGACATAAACTTGTATATATTTTAATACGAACATAGGTTTCTTGGAATAGCACAAATTTTTCAACACCACATTGTATCATATAAACTTCAAAACTTTAAATATTCCGATCATTGATTAGTGACAATATTCTGTTATCCTGTATTTTCTCGTTCTTGATAAAGAATCCCTCAACGAAGAGGAGGTAAAACATATTTTGTATTTTCCACAATCCTATTTTTAGGAACACGATCGGTTTCGACCATCAGGTAATTTTCAAGTTGTCAACTACAGAAATTGAATTTACTTAGGCTATTAAGGGTGATTTCACTTGGGTTTTACGAAGTTTATTGATTTCCAAACATTACAACAGATTCATTTTTCGCATTTATTGAGAATTTCGATATAATATATTGTTATTGAATGTTTTGCGGTTGAATTTGTCAGTTTTTTTAGCATTGAATAACTTGCAAAAGTTTATACCTCTTAAGACGTCATCAACAATCCTCTAGGACATCCCATCTGAGTTAATCTGCTTCTTTCGCCAATTTCTTCCTCTTTACATGGGGACTATAGCCTTCGGACTGGAACCTCAAGAGAAGATTTTTAGTCGGTAAAAATCCTTTATTGGCCCCGTTTTCGGGGTGCATTACGAGTTGTCATGAGTCGACTCTTTTAAGACAGCCGGCTCGGTGGCGTAGAGGATATGATGCTCGTCTCCTGCGCAGAGTTACCTGGGTTCTATCCCCACAAAGTCGGTGCGAGTTTTCGGATTCTGGGAATCGCTACCAGCGAACCACGTGTTTTGTTAAGTCTTTTATTCACGTTCACAAAGAGTGTTTGTGTTATTCATCGTCATTTTTCATCGTGTGTGTGACCCCAACCCGGTAGCAGTAAGTAAGCATACAGAGCGTCTTCGGTGGAATACTTTCTCATATTGGGATAATATTTTATGAATGTCTAAAAATTGCATTAGTCTATTCAGGAAACAGTAGTTAAATATCTTAGAGGAAGAAGAATATAACGTCATCGGTCGGTACTTATTTACCCGAACCCCTTTTTATGCAATGTTACGAATTACTTTTTACTCAGTTTTGATGGAAGAATGTCAATACAAAAAGAAAGCTTGATCAAGTAATTCAATGGAATCAAATTCTGTCTCAGACATTTGTTATATATAATATTAAAGTCGTGAGGCCTTTTCCGGCAATAATCCGAGGGGATGACGATAGTTTGAACCGAGCGGAGAAGAAGGGGCGCGGCGAAAAAGCGGGAGCCAAAAGCCCCCGCGATTATTTTTTTCCGGAGAATAAGGTTCGGAGGAAGGTCCTTGCCGAATTTTGAGCTCCTAGCTCGAACGACGGATCCTTAAGAATATTTCGAAAAATTTCGCCGAAACGTCGCCGAGAGCGGACGGACAGTCGAAAAGGCGAGATTTATTCGGAGTCGCAAACTTCGGTCTTTTGGAAGGCGATAGTAACGATCGATCGCGCGAAAATTAGGAAAAAACGCTTCGAAAAACCGAAAATAAAAAAGGTCTCCGATTTTTCGCGCGTGGTGGAGATAATTTCGTTGGACTTTTGTGTCTATAGAAATTTTCCCATCGCGTTCGATCGTTTCAAACCTACGCGAAGAGCAAGCCTCGAGTTTTTCATGTTGCGCCACAATAGTTTAATTGTGGCGCAACATGACATAATAAACAAAACCCCGGAAAACTGGAAAATGTTCCATTCAACGATGGGCTATCGGCGAGCTTTTTACAAAATTTCGCTCTATTGTCTTCATTTCAAGAATCTCTGACAGCCATAAATTAAAGAAATTAACGAATGCCGAGCAGAGGTTTTTCTTTCATCTGTCCTACTTAAACGAGGTTAGCGGAACGAAGGATTCAGGTGTAGAACTGTTCCTACAAATCTAGAGATCGGGTCCGCGAAGAAATATCGTTACTGCAGGACTTCGTTTTTCAATTTGGGATAATTTTTGAGACCTATATTTTCGAGAATTAGACCGGAAACTTGGGGGTGGGGCCAGTTACCTCTCTTATCGCCTCTACGATCTCGGTCGTACATCAGATTTGCCAAAGTAAATAATTCCGAATTTTATATCATTGAAAAGTTTAACGAAACTCAAAATCATGTTTCATAGGAAAGTGAACGTAGTTCGATGTTTATTTTGCCCATTTTCATATGTATTTTGTTTAAGCCAAGAAATCACTCCTAATATTTATATATTTAATATGCTGTGCTTAGGTTAGATGTCTAACCTAACCTAATATTGTAATTCAAACAGAATGTTATAATAATAAGCAGTTAAGGAGACTCAAAATAATGTTTGAAAGATAAGTGAATGTAATTTGACGCTTATTCATGTATTGTTAAGTATATTTTTCAGCATGCTGAAGGAATTAACTCAGAATTTACCTATTTCATATTTTCATTCATGGTTATTTTAACCAATTTGTGGTCCAAGAAGCTCTGGAAATAAATAGGATTGTTTATCGAATCAATAAGGACTATCTTATGAATTGAGGGATATTCAAATGAAGTAAGGAAGGAAAGTACAATATTAAATAAAATATTTAAAACTGAATGCCTTCAAGTCTGGGTTTGTTTTGATTCAATTTTTGTTTCAATTAATATAAGAAGAAGTTTGAAAGAAATTAAGGAAAGAGATTCTTTTAATGTGAGTTTTACTTTCGATACATAATATTAAGTTGTAGTTTCTATTTTTAAAATATTTATCTTTTTCGATTTCTTTGGTAAATTGAATTTTTTGTGATATGAATTGAAGATTTTGGTTATTTCGTTTATTTTGTCGTGAGGAATACATGCTATACAGTCATCTACATACCGTTTGAAAAACTGCACTTTGAATGTGATCTTTGAAAGTATTGGATATTCAAGGTCTTCCAATACTAAATTTGCAATTGCTGCAGACATGGGTAAACCCATTGGTGTTCCAAATATTTGCGTGAATATTTCAGACTCGAAAACAAAATATGTGGATTCCAGACAAAGTTTTGTTGCTTTAACAAACTCGTCTTGAGGTAGTTCAGTGAAATTTGTGAGATTTTGCCATTTTTTACGGATGATATTTAAGGCTAATGTACGAGAAACATTTGTAAATAAGGAAATTACGTCTAACGATATCAACATAAAACCTTTGGATTAATTAAATCTTTTGTGAAACTATGGAAATGCCAGGAATCTTTTATGTAATAGTCATTTTTTCCTAGGGTGTTTGTTATCGTGTTTGAAAGGTATTGTGCTAGGTTATACGTGGGTGAATGAATATTACTAACAATGTGTCTCAAAGGGATTGATCTTTTATGTAATTTAGGTAACCCATAAATGGAGCCCTTCCATTGTGATAAATCAGTTTGTTTTTCAATTCTTTGTTTATATAGTTTTTATTGAACCAGTTGTTAATCATTTTGTTCATTTCGAGTTGTATTTTATTTGTAGGATCATTTTTCTCTTTTTTGTAGGTTGATGTATCTTTGAGCATTTCTTCAATTTTGAAGTTATGGGCTTCTTTGTTCATAAGTACTGTTCTGTTTGTTTCGTCGGCTTTTAAAATGTAGATGTTTGGATTTTTTTTTCATGGTTGGTTAAAATATTACAGATTTTGTTTCTTATTTCGGTTTTTATCTCTTCAGCTTTATTCAAAATCGCTGCTTCAATGGATGCAATTATATGAATTATTATTATAAACTTATTATATATTAGTAGTATATTGATAATACTAAAGAAAAATAATAACCAATGTGCATCACTGCTTCTTTCGACTCGTGCCTCACACGAATCTTTGTTAAGCCTTCTCAGAATAAATGAGTCGATAGAAACCAGATTCCGGCTAATGAACTCGAACTGAAATTAGTTTCTGGCAAGACCAACGAGCCTTCGAAAACATTCATCGTGCATGCATTCAGGCAGCCATTTAATCAAAATTTCTATTCGTTCCATGAATGGCCTTACCGGCGACACAGCGACAAGCAATTATAGACAGTGAAAACCGGCGAAATTTTCCCAATTTCCTCGATGTATGCTCATATATATGGAAAGTAAATATCCGCCAGATTAAAACACGTCCTCTGTGCCGTGCTCCATTCCGTCTAATGGAATTCAGAACACCTTTTCGGCTTGATTAATCTCCGACAAGATCAAATTACCCGCGTTATTTCATGACCGCAAAATCCAAACGTGACTTTCGGTTCGTTCCGTTTTTTTCCCCACCCAAGGTTTCAGTTTACGGGAAATACACAGATCCATCATCCGATCGAACAGGAGGTATTGTTTTCGGGAACTGTGTACCGGCCGACTTGATTGAATAGTTGTTCGCTGATAGTTTCGAAATTCGAATGGTCAGTATTGAAAGCCGAACGCGTGGTATTGTTAGGGTTGAATGGAAATAATGCTGAAAATCAAGAATGCAACTAGATTTGGTTCACAATGGCTATTATCTTTTGTCTAGTTCGGATGTTATTCGAAGGTAGATACAAGAGAATAGAAGCATTATTGAAAACTTTCGCGCAACATCGTAAACATTGTTACTAGTGAATAATATGATCAGAAATTGTCTGAAAATTTTATTAAACAAGGTGTTGGCGCTAATGGGCTCATCAGAAGTATCCGGTGAACGGATTTATCTCAATCGATTTCGAATTTTAAGATGAGAATGAAGGAACACTGATCTACAATGTTTTCAGTGTGGTATCACTTCCGGTTGTGCCGGTCAACAACTAGGGTAAAACTGGCTAGTCTGTGTGTTGGTTAATCGATGATAGGTGCAAAACGTTTCATAATTTCATTACCCTAACACTTTCTGTTTCCTTAAATAGTCAATAGATGGGGATTATTACAAAGTATCGAATAGTGAACGCAGAATTTATTAACGATTGTCGTGAAATTAGCAACATCGAAATCTAACGTCAAAGTCATGAAGTGTCAGATATTTTGCGCCGGTTTTTCATTGTGGTACTAAATAATTTTTGAATTGGATAGATACTCAAATAATGGGAAAACCGAAAGGAAACCGGAAATAATTTTGATATTGGTAATTCTTAAATCAGGCGACCAAAGTTTTAAGTTTTCCAATCTGCCATAGCTTCAACACATACCAAGATAACCTGGCTCCGAAGTTTATGTGCAGGTTATGTTACATAAATGTTTCATTATTCAAAAGTAAACTGCTGGGATTATTTTATATATATATATATATATATATATATATATATATATATATATATATATATATATATATATATATATATATATATATATATATATATATATATATATATAGGGGTTTTACCCCGACGAGTTGCCCATATATCTGTTCATGCAATCAAACTGATTTCATGAAAAATATAAATCCACTCCCCGGTAATTAATATCATTGCCAGGCAATGATTATAATCAAAACATATCCTGGAATAATTATATATTAGGATAACGTTAAATGTTATGAGAATATATCAATCTACCAGAATATATACATACTATAGCATCATCAGACAATGATATCAATGTACCAACGAGTAGTGTCAGAGGCTTTCTCCTCGGAAAAATCCAGAGTACGGACCTTAGTCAAGTAACACTGAATGTTACTCATTAATAGTTTCCTTTGTGTGAAATGGTGAACGATCGAATAGAATACTGCTCTGAATATAAATATGACAAAATTGTCAGTTAATTATATTACATTTATATAAACAAATAAATAAAATATGAAATGAGATTCTGAGCATTATAAACTAAAGAGAAAACCTATGACTCTACCTCATTATTATTTTCGGAAAGAAACCTACGAAGAATATTACAAGATTTGATGACTGTTATCTTTTGTAACTGTTCAAACAAATTTTCTTCAGACCCAAAATCTCAATACTTTTGTGAAGATTTCTAGGAATAACACCTGTTGTGGAAATAATAATCGGTAGAATAAATATTTTTTCATTTTCCACATTTTTTAATCTCGTCGCCAAGCATCATATATTTAGAAATTTTTTCATTGTATTTATTTTGTATATTATGTGTGTCGGGTATAGCAATATCAATTATATATGTTATTTGATTCTGTTTATCATTAAGAATGATATCTGGTCTATTGTGTTTTACAGCTCTGTTGCAAAGAATTGTTTTATCAAAATAAAGTTTATATTTGTCATTTTCATAAATAATCTCAGGTTCATATTTGTGAAATTTTTTTCTTTTGGGAATTAGGTCATGTTTAATTCCTAGATTAAAATGAATAATATTAGCGACGGCATTATGTCTTTCTAAATAATCTGTTGAAGCAAGGACTGAGCAAGATGATAATATATGAAAAACTGTTTCTGAAGAACAGAAACATCTACGGCAAGAATAATCTATATTTTGTTTGATGATGTGTTTTCTATAATTCCTCGTGAAAACAACCTGATCCTGGATCGCAATTGCCAAGCCTTCTGTTTCAGCAAACAATTCTCCAGATACTAACCATTTATTCGATTCGATTTCATCAATATAATCATTTTTCAATTCTTTAGGGTGCTTTCCGTGTAATTCCTTCTGCATCCAACTTTCTCTTTTAGAATTATCATCAAATATATCAAAATCTACCTTTTGCATTGTCATATATATATATATATATATATATATATATATATATATATATATATATATATATATATATATATATATATATATATATATATATATATATACCTAGACATCTTGGAGGTAGTGGATTAACTGATTTGAATAATCTACATAGTAAACAGATTTTTCATCTACGTTCCCATTTTCATGATAAACATAGAACGTCTAAATTACAAGCACGCAGCCCTCAAGCGCCACACTAGTGCAACTAAGCAGGATGCCGAGAAACGAAGCGGCAGACTGCAGTTTCGCCCTTATTAGGAGCTCATCAGTGTCGCATATCGCATCCTACCAAGCTACATTGGGGTACCCTATCAATTCCAGAAAGGACGCACCTCGTACATACGTATGAGAGTCACTCGATATGGACCGACACGGCGAACCCGCTACCGGACTTCGAGAAAGATACGAACAATAACAAACAGATGTGAGAACGTTAAAAATTCCAAACATTTGGGAGACATCTTTCGCCGTTCCGTGAATCACATCAACGGTAGAAAACGAGCGCAATAATCCTGCTGGAATAGTGCTCTTTTCCTCTGTTTCCGAGATAAACCTCCCGTCGGTAAATATTTGGTGGTACAAATATCTTACGCGACAAACTTCGCGAGGAGTCTAGATATGTAAAGTAGCTTGGTAGGATTGCAGAGAAGCGATATGCGACACTGATGAGCTCCTAATAAGGGCGAAACTGCAGTCTGCCGCTTCGTTTCTCGGCATCCTGCTTGGTTGCACTATTGTGGCGCTTGGGGGCTGCGTGCATGGCGGGAAGATTTGGAAACTAGCCCTTATCAGGAATGATTAGTCATTGATCTACGGATTTTTGAATGATTCTTTTAGTCACCAGTTTACATATATATATATATATATATATATATATATATATATATATATATATATATATATATATATATATATATATATATATATATATATAAAATGTGCAATAATAAACATTTCGTATCTAAATACATTTTACGTTAACCAAGTGCATATCACATAATAACTGTAGTATCACTAAATTGCCTAATATTTTTTCCAAAAGGTCGTTTACAGATACTTAATATTAGTATTTATACGAGTTGTAGGGCAGAGTTATATCATGCTGTATTGTATTCTCCAGTTTGGTGAAAATATGATTTCAAAAAATATTCTAAGTGAGAAAACTTAACTATCACCTATTAGCAAAGTTTTGCTCTACAACCTTGCTATTTCAAGTGGTATTATGTACTCTTTACTATAATTATTAGAGGGCATCCGTTTTCCAGCATTTTTCGTGAGGACATGTCCTTTCTAAAATTAACCACCAATGTACTATGTTTTTTTCTCATTATTTTCGGAATTTTAATGTCATCTTCTTTGCCTGAAAACTTGAATTAGATTTGAGTAGTATTATAAGTTTCTTCAGTTTAACTAGTATATGGTATTTGTGAGAACAACGTAGGGCTGGTTCTCCTTTCATTCGCCAATTAATCAAAAACCTGCAGTTTCTTCAGAAAATTCAATCATGTGGAACCTAGAAACAGGCAGAGCGGATTTCATTCCGATGCCAGTTTCTATATTCCAAAATGTTCTATAAGGCTCTACTAATTTAGACATTGGCGTTTGGAAATAACTTAATAAAAGCAATACTAAGTTTGCTTGTGTATAGATTTTTTTTTGTAAATTAAAATAACGAATATTTATTCGAAAGAGGATATTATTGAAACGACTGTCAAAATATATTTTCGCAATTTTTTTTAAATTGAACAAGATCCACGAAGAAATAATATATGGGCGATGTCAACCCAAAGTATTGGGTTCATAATGATTCTAGAACATCTATAGATCATAATCGGCATCACTTAGAAGACCGAATCTCTTGGTCAAACATAGAAGGAATTGTTTTGTTGAGTTTGAATATTGAAGGGATTTCTAAGGATAAACGCGATTACACTTCAAAATTGGCAAGCAAGAACAAGGTGGAAGTGATTATGTTTCAGGAGTCTCACACTTCGACAGCAGAACATCTCCGCGAAAGAGGAGATATTGTAGGTTTTGTACTTTTCATTATCTCCCTAGTCATTTTTATGGCCTTGCTTGCTATGTAAAATCTTCATCATTCAATCACATTGAAATTTTTCTTAGATTCAAGTGAGTTTAGACAAATAAGAATCAGGTATGGTTGTTGAAATATTTTTCTGCTGGTTTTCTCTTTCCATTGACACAGATTCCTCTTCCTTTCACCCTTAAGTCCTGGAAATCATGGAGTGCAATGAGAGAATGAAGCTGCTGAGCAGAAAAATCTTTGTTACTCTTTATATACACACGACACTAACACAACATAAACAGAAAGGCTATTGTTAGCGCAATAGCGACAGGGAAACGAGTTTTTTGCCTCAGGTTTTTTCACACGTTCATTGAATCATACGCAAGAAAGTATGGTTCCCCTGATACGTTTTCTGAGCTCACACTTTAGGGGCAATCGTAGAAGACATGATGCGAGTTTAGATGCCTGATTAAGGAACAGGCATGGTCTTTTTTCCGCTGTTATTCTATTTTTTCGCTCGTTTTTTTTACGAGTTTGTTTTTTCTGTCACACCAAAATTATAGATATAAGCACTTATTGTAAAAACAATTATTCGAATTTTTGTAAACCCTCTCTTTTCAAAAAATAAATATATAATTTGATTGAGGAAGTCGTTACTTGATGAAAATCGATATACATATTTTCAATGTAATAAAACTAAAGTATTCAGAGTTTCACTATATTAACAAAACTATGGCCGGTTTCACCACACTATGGCTTCATCAGATAGATACAAACTAATGAACGGAGTTATTCCTTACATATTAGTATTATTTCCTACTTAATATTACAATAGGTACAAGTACAAGAGGTATGTTGAAACCCATCGGAGTTGCTTTCTTTATGAATTGAATTGATTTAATTCATAAAGTAAGCAACTCTGAGATTAAAAAATGTGGAAAATGAAAAAATATTTTATTATACCGATTATTATTTCTACAACAGGTGTTATTCCTAGGAATCCTCAAGAAAATATTGAGATTTTGGGTCTGAAGAAAAATTTGTTTGAACAGTTACCGAAGATAAGTCATCAATTCTTGTGATATTCGTCGTTGGTTTCTTTCCGAAAAAAAATAATGAGTCATAGGTTTTCTCTTTAGTTTATACTGCTCAGAATCTCATTTCACATTTTATTTATTTGTATTTATAAATGTAATATAATTAGCTAACAATTTTGTCAAATTTATATTCAGAGCAGTATTCTATTCGATCGTTCATCACTTCACACGAAGAAAACTATGAATGAGTAACATTCAGTGTTACTTGACTAAGGTCCGTACACTGAATTTTTCCGGGGAGAAAACCTCTGACACTACTCATTGGTACATTGATGTCATTGTGCGATGATGCTATAGTTTGTATATATTCTGGTAGATTGATCTTTTCTCATAACATTTAACGTTATCCTAATATATAATTATTCCAGGATATGTTTTTATTATAACTATTGCCTGGCAATGGTATTAATTACCGGGTGGTGGATTTATATATGGGCAACTCGTTGAGTTAAACCAAATATATATATATATATATATATATATATATATATATATATATATATATATATATATATATATATATATATATATATATATATATATATTATTTATCATTCATGGTCAAAGTCAACTCATAATGAACTTACAGAGAACATTTAACGAAAAGTACCCGAATTGACGATGAATCTGTAGAAAATTACAATGAGTAGTGTTAGTTCATTTAAGACGATAAAATGTCATTTTCGCGACATAAATCATGAAAGAAAATTTGTAACATTTGAGGAATGTAAAAAGTTAAATTAAATATTCAGAATTTAAAGAACGTTACATAGAACATTGTGGTACATAGAAACTAGCGCGGTTATTAAATCCATTCCGTCTGTTTCTATGTTTTACGGATCGAGAAATTAATTTTCCGAAGGAACTGCAGATCTAACCTTATACCAATCGATACTAATTTTAATTAAATTAATTTGAAATTGATCGCATAACTCGTTCGCCACATACTTCAAATGGACTTTCCAGAACCGACACCTTCTATTCCTAGCAGATCCGACAATCTTTTAACCCTATCCATGAAGACTTTTAAAATTTGCTCATACAAAAAATCAAACTTGGCGTTAAAATAAGAGATCCACTTTCTTGCCCTTAAATTTTGCCCCGCCTCATGCCGCCATTTAAAATTTCAAGTTTTTATCACATAAACTCAGTTAACAATATATCTCATTTTTGGTGAAATTTGAATACTTTCTACTAAATTGTTATTGGAAACAGTCTTGAAATAAATGATTTTTAGTACAAGTACCTGTTATATTTCCATTGAATTTCACAGCTTGTTCTTACTCTTCACTTGTTTTGAAACTAATGTAGACCTCTTTTCGTTGAATAAACCTCAAAACCGTTATTTTTGAAATGCCTAGTCATATCGCAACCCATGACGAACTACGGCACATACAGTGGGCACTTAATTTACGCAGACGAGAAAATATACACACATAGCTAAAATATAAGAATATTATGAAAATATTCTCTTGTTTCGGAAAAAAGTTGAGTGTTTTATGAATTCGCACTTTATTTAACCACATATTAATTCAAATATTTGCATTATTCTTTCACACACGACTTTTAATTATTGGTTTAGCGCAGAGACAGTTGCTTGATATAGGTCAGAAATTCGATTTTCTTAACCTTTCAATATCGGTCTAGGCGATGCAAAATGGCGAATGCGCCGGTAGAAATTGTCATATTCCTCATTATTCTGACTTGCAATGTTATGGAAATGATATAAAATTTTTATGGCATCGCAATTCTTCGTAAACCGGGTCAGATTCATAGCCTTTATATAGAGTGTTTGTAAATGACTATCCGAGTGAACGACATTTCGCGAAACTCTGGTTGGAATCACACCATTTTAGATTACACTGGGTCAACGTCCTTCATCCACTTCGACATATATTGTTCCTACTATTTCGGTCTACTCGTTGCAAAATGGCGAATGCGCCAGTAACAATGTATTAGGCATTCCTCAATATTCTCTGATTTGCAATGTTATTGAGACTTTTATAGAATTATAATTTTTCTTAAACTGGGTCAGATTTGTACCATATATTCCCTGATCATCTTATTACTCCTGTTCATGATCTTGCTTCTTATATTAAGTATTCTTTTAATTATGTTCGGTTCAGACGAAACGATATTTCTTTCATATTCTGCTGTTCTTCTTTATTTTTTCAAATTTCTGTCGTCCTACTACCTATTGAAGATGTGGATACATGAAAATTGAAGTGTAAATACAATGAGCTGTTAACATCTCATTTACAAACTCACTGTTGCTGATGTACAAAGAGCGGAATATATGTACATTTCATAGTTTACATATTTACCAAATATGAGCAAAGATGCATATTTCACGGTATTTCTATATTTTCTTCATTTACTTTGATTCCATAGATCATATTCCTTCCAAGGCTTGTGACCAATTATTCGAAAGGTACCTACATTATCATCACCTAATCTTCTAAAGAGCTAAACGGTGGAAAAACAAAAATCTTTAGATTCTTCCTCCTCTATAGTATCATTGAAAACTTCATTAGGACAGTATTACGGTGAATATTCATTCGGAATCGACAGATTTTGCAATCACTGAAAATAACTCATCGTTTGACGAACCAGCTTGTATCTTCCTGCGAATATGTCAAAACTCAAAAATTCAATCTTCCCCATTCAAAAACTTGAGTTTTGTACATCCCTGCTTAAGGGGTTGATGTAACACAAAATCACCGTGTGTTGAAAGATGTCCCCCTTCAGACAAAAATTAACCTGATTCTGCTTTTTGTCCAGGAACCAATCGTTAAGCAGTTATTGAGTCTTTTTCGTTTTAGTTGCCTCATCCGGTATGTTTTTTAGAATCATAAGAGAAATTACGTTTCGTCTAATTTTCCTGAGCTTATACTTCAGGGTATATCGCAGAAGCCTTGGAGTATTTTGAATGTTCATCTATACTACATACTATGTTTTCCTCTGATCGTGTTTTGACATTTGATATATTGACATTATCTATGTAGTTCTCAAATTTTTCATAACTTTCTGTTTCACTCAAAAATATAAACAATTTTTATTTTTTCTATTACTCAAAATATATTAAATAGGGTAAATATAGTTTCTCCACATATTCTGATGCACCCATCTTTTTCGTGCACAGTATATTTCAGCTCTGAAACATCCACTTCGTTACTGTTGATGGATTCGGTTTCAGAAAAAATCCATATCCATCTTTTCTGTGCGAACTCGAATCTCTTGGGAAATAATTCATTATTAATAAGTTACTCGTGCTCGGTCGAATCCTTCAACGAACAATGAAATGTTATGATCTTACCTGAAAATTGTAAGGGGCGGTTTCGAGCCCAACTGAAATTTTAATGAATTCATTCTCTTTCTACGTCTCGCAGTTACCGAACTGTACCTAAATAAACCCTCTTTTCTTTAGGTTCAGTTAAACCAACTTTTAGAATAGAAATTCTTGATTTTGAAATAAGATTATCATCTTGAACCCTGTGAATCATACTTAACTCTGATGGTTATTTATGAATCAATACTGTTTTTTGAAAGTAAAAATTGTTAAAACATAGGTTTACTGTGGTTTACGCAGAATTTGTGGCGTTTCTTGGTAAAAGTACGAGATGTCATTTAAACTGATATTTGGATTCGGAGTTTAGCCGAATAAAGTTAGATTTTGTCAAAGTAGTTTGGATAATGTTTGTAAGTAGATTGAAGAATTGATAAGGATAACAGACACTATTGACTTAATAGGTTATTTCAGCAAATTGAGTGGGAATAAAGCTTCAAATACGTGAATTTTTGCTTTTCATATAATATAGGGTGCACCAGAGAAAACCGGACAATTTTTTCTCTGTTACAACTTTCGCAATTCTAGAGCTAGATCATTCGTTCTTGCTTCATTAAAAAGCCAAAGCACTAGATCTTCCAGAAATTGTATCAAAATTTCACTTTCGGTGAAATCCAACATGGCTGACTCATTCAAAATGAGCAATATTTCAAGATCGCTTCTGAACAATTTGACATATTGATCTTGAAAATATTCCAAGAATTGATAAAAAGTAGAATGAAGAATTTTTCCCATTCTGATGTTCAGCTGGGATCGAAATATTTTTTTCACCTCATGGCGTTGACACTTCTGAAGTTGTTGTGTTTTTCATTGATGTTCTAAGAAGACAAAGAATCATATTTTACTAAAACCAATCTAAAACTTGATTTCCGTTCGAATTCCAAATGGCCGACTTCTTCAAATATTAACAAATTTCTCCGCGCATTAAAGAAGTTTTCGCGGTCTTAATGAATCAACTGCGTAATTCCATCACTATATTGAACGTTTCCCATCATTTTGAGGGGTCGAATTCGAATATTGATTCAGAATTGTGCCTATTGTCGTCAATAATGTTTATGTTTTCCACCATTATAGGCATCTCCCGTTGTGAAACCTTTGAACATAGAATGTATGCATTAACTTTATGATGAACAAAAAATAATGAAATGTCATCGAGTTTTAGACGACATCTTGTTTGATTTCGAATTTTATCTTGGTGTGGCTTGCTTTTGACGTTTAAAGTAATTAACAATGACTTTAAAAATGAGCTAAGCGTTTCATTGAATGTTTATTTGTGCGTGGCTACATTACTAGGCGTATATTACGTCAATTTCCAGCCCCCAATTACATAAGAAGTACAATCTATGATGATAAGACCCGAATCGTGTCTTATTATTCTTCTCACAGAGGTTCTTTAGATTTGGCATTTCTGAGACATTTGGGAAACAGTAAAGCTGATTCCAGGAGTTCTGATAGGGCTGACTGCTTATACAGAAATTCGCTTAATGTTATCCTGAAATTGTCAATTGAGTTTGTAATACAAAAAATGTAGAGTTGATGCTTGAAACAGATCATGAAAAAGGCGAGTACCTGTGTTCTAACAAATCTAGCTACACCAGTTCCTGCTCTTCTTCCAAATGACCCTGTTGTTTATTTTTTATTTTATTTATTTATTCATTGAAGTACAATATCAGGAATGTCCACAGCCGAAGCCAAAATGATATTCACTAGATGAATATTAGTTACATAGAATCTAGTATTCTAAAAAAAAAATATTAGATAAAACATTAATAGTGAGTTGTATACACAGAAAGAATGAAAAAAGAAATACAAAATGAATATTACAAAAATGAACGATTGAATGAATTTTATATCAGTCAGTAAAGAGCAAGCGTAATGTTCTCTTCAAAGAAGCCAATGTGACCCCAAACAAATTGATACTCCTATGCGTGTTGCAGACACGTAGCATCCTATCGATAGGGGAGTTCTGTGCACTATTAGTTTTTCTAAAAGTTATAGAGAAGAGGTCGTGGTGCCTCAATGATTTCATAGGAACATTAAAAGTAACCATGTGCAAGATCTCAGGTAACTGAAACACGCAGTTCAATATTTTAAACAAAACCAAAATATCAGATATAGTTCTACGATTTTCAAGTGACAATAAATTGAAATATTTACGGGCAGGAGCGTAGTCGTGGTTCAGGATAACAAAGTTAGTTTTGAAGCATATGAACCGTATAAATCTATTCTGAATGCGTTCAAGTCGGTTGGAATAACAATCATAACGAGGGTTCCAAATACATGAGGCAAAATTTAATTTACTGTAGATGTAAGCATGATATAAAGTGATAAGTGACTTTACATATTTAAATTCCTTACTTTTCCTGAAAATATAACCCATCATTCGACTTGAACTATTTGCTATACGATCTATGTGTGCATCGAAGAGCAACTTCGAATCGAAAGTGACACCCAGATCAAAAGCCGTGGACACACGTCGCAGCAATGAATTTCCAATTGAGTACTGAAAAGTGATAGGGGAATGGTTTCTAGTAAAAGTTATCGTGAAACATTTTTTAAATTCAAAAATAATTGGTTTTCTACAGTACTCAACGAAGTTATTCAAATCTAGTTGAAGATCAAGGCAGTCCCTTAAGCATGTGATAGATCTAAAACTTTCAGATCGTCTGAATAGAGCAAGAATCTGGAATGCCGAAAACATTTATCTATGTCATTTATATAAATTAAGAAAAGAAGAGGACCGAGATGAGTTCCCTGCGGTACCCCAGAGGTACTAATGAAAAATTCAGATTTAAAACCATTCAAACTAACGAAATGTGACCTATTCAGTAGATACGATTGGATCCACTCAAGCAACCAACCACTTACACCTGCTTCGGCTAGTCTAAAATGAGAATATCGAAACTTATTTTGTCGAAGGCTTTAGAAAAATCTATCATTTATATCTCCACTATTGAAAATTGGGACAACGGCGGACTCTTTCCACTTTTTTGGAAATACACCATTAATCAGAGACTGATTGAACAAAATATGCAGTGGTTTACTTAATTTGTGAGCGCAATTCTTGAGAAAAATTGGTGGAATGCTGTCTGGACCTGAACCCTTCGACATAAAGGGATAAGAGGACCTCTCGAACCTCTTCCTCTTCTATGTGAATATTTGATAGTACATCATTATTGCAGTTTTTAACAGTTACACTACGACTACGCTGCTGACTTACAGGAACATATACACTCTCGAAATAACGGGCAAAAAGATTGCATATCTCTTTTCCATCTGATGAAGAAATATCCCCATACCTCATTTCATTAGATAGTTTAGAGCCGCCCCGTCCCAGAGACACTTATTTCCAGAATGATTTGCTGCTCGTTGTCCGAAAGATCATAGATTGTACTTCTTCTGTAATTAGGGGCTGAAAATTGGCTTAATATTTGCTAAGCAGTATAGCCACGCACAAATAAACATTCAATGAAACGCTTATCCTCATATTTTAAAACCATCGTTAACAATTTCGAACGTCAAAAACAAGCAACACCAAGATAAAATTCGAGTTCAAACCAGTTGTCGTCAGAGGTTTCACAACAAGAGCTGTATACGATGGTGAAGAAAAAAACATTATTGACGACAATTGGCACAATTCTGAATTAATATTCGAATTCGACCCCTCAAAATGATGGGAAACATTCAATCTAGTGATTGAATCACGCAGTTGATTCATTACAACCTCGAAAAATTTTTTAATGCGCTGGGAAAATTGTTAATATTGAATTCGAATGGATATCAAGTTTTAGGTTAATTTTAGTAAAATATGCTTCTCTGTTTCTTTAGAACATCCTTTAAAAACGCAACAACTTCAGGAGTGCCAACGCCATGAGGTGAATAAAATATTTTGATTTCAGCTGAAAATCAGAAGGGAAAAAAATTCTTCACGCTACTTTTTAACCAATTCTTGGAAGGACTGAATGCCCCATTTCAATTTATTAGTGAGAAAAAAACGTTCCAGCGATCCTGAAATATTGCTCATTTCGAATAACATATGATTTCTGAAAAACCTAGTCCTTTGGCTTTCCACTGAAGCACGAACGAATGATTTAGCTCTAAAATTGCGAAAGTTTACGGAAAAAAATTGTCCGGTTTTCTCTAGCGCACCTTATATATTATGACGTACAAACGCATTATGAAAGTGTTGCTGAAATAAACTGACCAGTAAGGATGATTTTGGTTAGGGCAACACAATCAAAAGTTGCACAAACGATGGGCATTACTCAAAGTGTTGTTTCGCGATCGATGGCTCGGTATAAACAAGGATTATGAGGAAATCACATGGAGGTTAACATTTTTATAACAGTTGTACCCTGTGATTTTGGCTTTGAATACTATTCTACATGAATGATCTCATTAGACAAATACAAAATAAAAACAAGTAAGGTACAACATGCGACATCAAAAGTATAAGAAAGAATGACCGATTGCTTATCTTAAATATTCTTCGAGATGATCGAAAATATTCAACTAAGATCCGAAAATATTTTCAATGCTGTGTTGGCACCATCTTTGTTATTTCAAACAACATAAAGTATGTTTCTATTTCTTTTTATTGTAGACAATTAAATTCTGAACAACTTTTCTGATATCATTTGCTCCTAAACTCAACCAGAAAGAAGATATGAATTTTTGAATCGGAATTTTGCGATCTTTGGTTGTCTCTTAAAAGACATCATAAAAATACTGAAGATTCTTCATTATTGATTATTTCTAGCTCTTTGTGAGTAAAGAGGCTCATTCAGCAGAATTCAATGCATTTAGAGGCTTCACAAGGTGTTTCCAAAGCATATGGCAAACCATAGTACAGTCAAAGGTACAAAAGTACGTTTTTCAAACTAGACTTCCTTCACAACATTTAACTCGTAACATTAATAGGCATCGATCTGTTATAGGCTTGTCAATTACTATTGAAGTGGATTGAATCTGACATCTCGTTTTTCTTCTTTTCTAGTAGGTATTTTCGATTACATGAGTTACTTCTCAGGAAAATCACCTTCGAATTACCAGAAATACCTCGCTGAATAACGAATAACTCAGAAACGATAGATTTTATGATTAGGAAAACCTATAATAGATCGCATCGATCTCGTATAGGTTTACGAGTTGAATGGTTTGTGCAAAATAGGAAGTATAGTTTGAAAAACGGATGAATGATGAAAATTTGCAAAATTCCGATTGAAAAATTTATATCTTCCTTTCGGTTGATTTGAGATGGTAATGATATGAGAAAGAAATTGAACAGTATTCAATTTTCTACAATAAAAGAAATAAAAACATATATTATGTCATTTGAAATAATAGAGATGGTGTCAAGTTCCGGTATAACCGGAAGTGCCACGTAACTTAGTTGAAATAACATTCAAGACAACAACAAAACTTTCTCCAAACGGTCATTCCTGTCTCCATATCCTTTCAATGTCCCATCTCGCGAGGACACCCGGTATATGATCTACAACATTAAATTTAAGGTGAGTAAAACCTCCTCTTGCAATTCAAAGAACTATTGTGGAAATAACTCAGCCTGAAACAAATTGAGTTAAGGGAACTGGGACTTATTGTCAAAATCTACCTGTTCATTCAATAATATGTTGAAAAGTTTATATCTCTTGATTCCTAGGGATTCCCAAAAGTTAATATCAAATTTTTATTAGATGAATGATTTATTGAATGATATTGGAATGGAAACAGGGATACCGTAAAATCCAGTGCTCAGTATTCTTGAGAAAAATAGCAATTAACCTTATAAATGAGAAAACCGTAGTTCTTCTAGATTTCCAACGTCCACTCAATTTTTACAATAGCTTTCTGCAAAGGATCTGTAGAAAATCTGCAGTTTTTATGAGGAATTATTCAGACTGATGAAGTTCACATCAGTAGTGGTGGAATATTCAATCGACAAAATGAACAATGGTGGTCGGATGTAAACCCACATCGCCATATTGATATTCAACGCCAAGGCTGATATGTGATCGAAATTTTCGTACGGAATGGTCGCTTTGTTATCACAAACGATTCGATAATTAAAAAAATAATCCGAATTGTCATTCCAAAAAAACTATATTAATGAAAGCACAGAATAAATTTCAGCTATTTCAATCATTCCATGAAAATTCTGTGATTGGACATTACAATAGGGTAACTAGATAAAATTAGAGAAAAATTATACAATTTTCAGTTTTCCATGAAAGCACGTCTTTGATGGAAAAATTGTGCACATGTAATCTATATTTACAGAGGTGAAACACTCCATTCAACAAAATCACAGTTGCCTATCGTTCATGTTTAAAAAGACGCAAGTTTGCATTATAACTCAAAAGTCATTGAACGAAAAAGAAATTTTTGCGCGTAATTCGGCTCTAATTGAAGTGCCTAGAATGTCAGAACCATTTTCAAATAATTTCAAAAACAACCGAGATATAGGCATTTAACT